>CAWUFW010002619.1:0-700000 GCA_963921515.1 Calotriton arnoldi
TGCTCCATTGGGTACTTGCAGTAGCTCGGTTAAGTCTCTGCAGTAGCTCCATTGGGTGCTTGCCGTAGCTCGGTTAAGTCTTTGCAGTAGCTATATTGGGTGCTTGCAGTAGCTCGGTTAAATCTCTGCAGTAGCACCATTGGGTGCTTGCAGTAGCTCGGTTAAATCTCTGCAGTAGCTCCATTGGGTGCTTGCAGTAGCTCAGTTAAGTCCCTGCAGTAGCTCCATTGGGTGCTTGCAGTAGCTCGGTTAAGTCTCTGCTGTAGCTTCATTGGGTGCTTGCAGGAGCTCGGATAAATCTCTATAGTAGCTTCAATGTGTGCTTGCAGTAGCTCAGTTAAGTCCCTGCAGTAGCTCCATTGGGTGCTTGCAGTAGCTCAGTTAAGTGTCTGCAGTAGCTCCAATGGGTGCTCGCAGTAGCTCAGTTAAGTGTCTGCAGTAACTCCAATGGGTGCTTGCAGTAGCTCGGTTAAATCTCTGCAGCAGCACCATTGGGTGCTTGCACTAGCTCGGTTACGTCTCTGCAGTAGCTCCATTGGGTGCTTGCAGTAGCTCGGTTAAGTCTCTGCAGTAGCTCCATTGGGTGCTCGCAGTAGCTCGGTTAAATCTCTGCAGTAGCTCCAATGGGTGCTTGCAGTAGCTCGGTTAAGTCTCTGCAGTAGCTCCATTGTGTGCTTGCAGTGTCTGAGTTAAGTGTCTGCTGTAGCTCCATTGGGTGCTTGCAGTAGCTCAGTTAAGTCTCTGCAGTAGCTCCATTGGGTGCTTGTAGTAGCTCGGTTACGTCTCTGCAGTAGCTCCATTGGGTGCTTGCACTAGCTCGGTTACATCTCTGCAGTAGCTCCATTGGGTGCTTGCAGTAGCTCGGTTAAGTCTCTGCAGTAGCTCCATTGGGTGCTCGCAGTAGCTCGGTTAAATCTCTGCAGTAGCTCCAATGGGTGCTTGCAGTAGCTCGGTTAAGTCTCTGCAGTAGCTCCATTGTGTGCTTGCAGTGTCTGAGTTAAGTGTCTGCTGTAGCTCCATTGGGTGCTTGCAGTAGCTCAGTTAAGTCTCTGCAGTAGCTCCATTGGGTGCTTGCAGTAGCTCGGTTACGTCTCTGCAGTAGCTCCATTGGGTGCTTGCATTAGCTCGGTTAAGTCTCTGCAGTAGCTCCATTGGGTGCTTGCAGTAGTGCCATTGGGTGCTCGCAGTCGCTAAGTTAATTGTCTGCAGTAGCTCCAATGGGTGCTTGCAGTAGCTCAGTTAAGTGTCTGCAGTAGCTCCATTGGGTGCTTGCAGTAGCTCAGTTAAGTGTCTGCAGTAGCTCCATTGGTTGCTTGCAGTAGCTCAGTTAAGTCTCTGCAGTAGCTCCATTGGGTGCTTGCAGTAGCTCGGTTAAGTGTCTGCAGTAGCTCCAATGGGTGCTTGCAGTAGCTCAGTTAAGTGTCTGCAGTAGCTCCAATGGGTGCTCGCAGTAGCTCGGTTAAGTGTCTGCAGTAGCTCTAATGGGTGCTTGAAGTAGCTTGGTTAAATCTCTGCAGCAGCACCATTGGGTGCTTGCAGTAGCTCGGTTAAATCTCTGCAGCAGCACCATTGGGTGCTTGCAGTAGCTCGGTTAAGTCTGTGCAGTAGCTCTATTGGGTGCTTTCAGTAGCTCGGTTACGTCTCTGCAGTAGCTCCATTGGGTGCTTTCAGTAGCTCGGTTAAGTTCTGCAGTAGCTCCATTGGGTGCTTGCAGTAGCTCGGTTAAGTCTCTGCAGTAGCTCCATTGGATGCTTGCAGTAGCTCGGTTAAGTCTCTGCAGTACCTACATTGGGTGCTTGCAGTAGCTCGGTTAAGCCTCTGCAGTAGCTACATTGGGTGCTTTCAGTAGCTCAGTTAAGTCTCTGCAGTAGCTACATTGGGTGCTTGCAGTAGCTCGGTTAAGTCTCTGCAGTAGCTCCATTGGGTGCTTGCAGTAGCTCGGTTAAGTCTCTGCAGTACCTACATTGGGTGCTTGCAGTAGCTCGGTTAAGCCTCTGCAGTAGCTACATTGGGTGCTTGCAGTAGCTCAGTTAAGTCTCTGCAGTAGCTACATTGGGTCCTTGCAGTAGCTCGGTTAAGTCTCTGCAGTAGCTACATTGGGTGCTTGCAGTAGCTCGGTTAAATCTCTGCAGTAGCTCCAATGGGTGCTTGCAGTAGCTCAGTTAAATCTCTATAGTAGCTTCAATGTGTGCTTGCAGTAGCTCGGTTAAGTCTCTGCAGTAGCTCCAATGGGTGCTTGCAGTAGCTCAATTAAGTGTCTGCAGTAGCTCCAATGGGTGCTTGCAGTAGCTCGGTTAAGTGTCTGCAGTAGCTCCAATGGGTGCTTGCAGTAGCTTGCTTAAATCCCTGCAGCAGCTACATTGGGTGCTTGCAGTAGCTCGGTTAAATCTCTGCAGCAGCACCATTGGGTGCTTTCAGTAGCTCGGTTAAGTCTCTGCAGTAGCTCCATTGGGTGCTTGCAGTAGCTCGGTTAAGTCACTGCAGCAGCACCATTGGGTGCTTGCAGTAGCTCGGTTAAATCTCTGCAGTAGCTCCATTGGGTGCTTGCAGTAGCTCGGTTAAGTCTCTGCAGTAGCTACATTGGGTGCTTTCAGTAGCTTGGTTAAGTCTCTGCTGTAGCTCCATTGGGTGCTTGTAGGAGCTCGGTTAAGTCTCTGCAGTAGCTCCATTGGGTGCTTGCAGTAGCTCGATTAAGTCTCTGCAGTAGCTCCATTGGGTGCTTGGAGTAGCTCGGTTAAATCTCTACAGTAGCTCCATTGGGTGCTTGCAGTAGCTCGGTTAAGTCTCTGCAGTAGCTACATTGTGTGCTTTCAGTAGCTCGGTTAAGTCTCTGCTGTAGCTCCATTGGGTGCTTGCAGGAGCTCGGTTAAATCTCTGTAGTAGCTTCAATGTGTGCTTGTAGTAGCTCAGTAAAGTCTGCTGTAACTCCATTGCATGCTTGCAGTAGCTCAGTGAAGTCTCTGCAGTAGCTCCATTGGGTGCGTGCACTAGCTCAGTTAAGTCTGCAGTAGCTCCATATGATGCTTTCAGTAGCTCGGTCCAGTCTCTGCAGTAGCTCCAGGGGGTGCTTGCAGTAGCTTGGTTAAGTCTCTGCAGTAGCTCCATTGGGTGCTTGCTGTAGCTCTATTGGGTGCTTGCAGTAGCTCAGTTAAGCATCTGCAGTAGCTCCATTGGGTGCTCGCAGTAGCTCAGTTAAATCTCTGCAGTAGCTCCATTGGGTGCTCACAGAAGTTCAGTTAAATCTCTGCAATGGCTCCATTGGGTGCTTGCTGTAGCTCCATTGGGTGCTCACAGTAGCTCAGTCAAGTCTCTGCAGTAGCTCCATTGGGTGCTTGCAGTAGCTCAGGTAAGTCTCTGCAGTAGCTCCATTGGGTGCTTGCAGTAGCTCCATTGGGTGCTCGCAATAGCTCGGTAAAGTATCTGCAGTAGCTCCATTGGGTGCGCGCAGTAGCTCGCTATCGTCCTTGCAGTAGCTCCATCGCGTGCTTTCAGTAGCTCCATTGGGTGCTTGCAGTAGCTCAGTTAAATCTCTGCAGTAGCTCTATTGGGTGCTTGCTACAGCTCAGTTAAATCTCTGCAGTAGTTCTATTGGGTGCTTGCAGTAGCTCGGTTAAATCTCTGCAGTAGCTCCATTGGGTGCTTGCAGTAGCTCAGTTAAGTCTGCAGTAGCTCCATTGGGTGCTTGCAGTAGGTCGGTTAAGTCTCTGCAGTAGCTACACTGGGTGCTTGCAGTAGCTCAGTTAAGTCTGCAGTAGCTCCATTGGATGCTTGCAGTAGCTCAGTCAAGTCTCTGCAGTAGCTCCATTGGGTGCTTGCAGTAGCTCAGTTAAGTCTGCAGTAGCTCCATACGATGCTTTCAGTAGCTTGGTCCAGTCTCTGCAGTAGCTCCATTGGGTGCTTGCAGTAGCTCGGTTAAGTCTCTGCAGTAGCTCCTTTGGGTGCTTGCAGTAGCTCCATTGGGTGCTTGCAGTAGCACGGTTAAATCTCTGCAGCAGCACCATTGGGTGCTTGCAGTAGCTCGGTTAAGTCTGTGCAGTAGCTCTATTGGGTGCTTTCAGTAGCTCGGTTAAGTCTCTGCAGTAGCTCCATTGGGTGCTTTCAGTAGCTCGGTTAAGTTCTGCAGTAGCTCCATTGGGTGCTTGCAGTAGCTCGGTTAAGTCTCTGCAGTAGCTCCATTGGATGCTTGCAGTAGCTCGGTTAAGTCTCTGCAGTACCTACATTGGGTGCTTGCAGTAGCTCGGTTAAGCCTCTGCAGTAGCTACATTGGGTGCTTGCAGTAGCTCAGTTAAGTCTCTGCAGTAGCTCCATTGGGTGCTTGCAGTAGCTCGGTTAAGTCTCTGCAGTAGCTCCATTGGGTGCTTGCAGTAGCTCGGTTAAGTCTCTGCAGTACCTACATTGGGTGCTTGCAGTAGCTCAGTTAAGCCTCTGCAGTAGCTACATTGGGTGCTTGCAGTAGCTCAGTTAAGTCTCTGCAGTAGCTACATTGGGTCCTTGCAGTAGCTCGGTTAAGTCTCTGCAGTAGCTCCATTGGGTGCTTGCAGTAGCTCGGTTAAGTCTCTGCAGTAGCTACATTGGGTGCTTGCAGTAGCTCGGTTAAATCTCTGCAGTAGCTCCAATGGGTGCTTGCAGTAGCTCAGTTAAATCTCTATAGTAGCTTCAATGTGTGCTTGCAGTAGCTCGGTTAAGTCTCTGCAGTAGCTCCAATGGGTGCTTGCAGTAGCTCAATTAAGTGTCTGCAGTAGCTCCAATGGGTGCTTGCAGTAGCTCGGTTAAGTGTCTGCAGTAGCTCCAATGGGTGCTTGCAGTAGCTCAGTTAAATCTCTGCAGTAGCTCCATTGGGTGCTCACAGAAGTTCAGTTAAATCTCTGCAATGGCTCCATTGGGTGCTTGCTGTAGCTCCAATGGGTGCTTGCAGTAGCTCAGTTAAGTGTCTGCAGTAGCTCCAATGGGTGCTTGCAGTAGTCAGTTAAGTGTCTGCAGTAGCTCCAATGGGTGCTTGCAGTAGCTTGCTTAAATCTCTGCAGCAGCTACTTTGGGTGCTTGCAGTAGCTCGTTTAAATCTCTGCAGTAGCTCCATTGGGTGCTTGCAGTAGCTCGGTTAAATCTCTGCAGCAGCTCCATTGGGTGCTTGCAGTAGCTCGGTTAAATCTCTGCAGTAGCACCATTGGGTGCTTGCAGTAGCTCGGTTAAGTCTCTGCAGTAGCTCCATTGGGTGCTTGCAGTAGCTCGGTTAAGTCTCTGCAGTAGCTACCATTGGGTGCTTGCAGTAGCTCGGGTAAATCTCTGCAGTAGCTCCAATGTGTGCTTGCAGTAGCTCGGTTAAGTCTCTGCAGTAGCTACATTGGGTGCTTTCAGTAGCTCGGTTAAGTCTCTGCAGTAGCTCCATTGGGTGCTTGCAGGAGCTCGGTTAAGTCTCTGCAGTAGCTCCATTGGGTGCTTGCAGTAGCTCGATTAAGTCTCTGCAGTAGCTCCATTGGGTGCTTGGAGTAGCTCGGTTAAGTCTCTGCAGTAGCTCCATTGGGTGCTTGCAGTAGCGCCCTTGGGTGCTCGCAGTCGCTAAGTTAATTGTCTGCAGTAGCTCCAATGGGTGCTTGCAGTAGCTCAGTTAAGTGTCTGCAGTAGCTCCATTGGGTGCTTGCAGTAGCTCAGTTAAGTGTCTGCAGTAGCTCCATTGGGTGCTTGCAGTAGCTCAGTTAAGTCTCTGCAGTAGCTCCATTGGGTGCTTGCAGTAGCTCGGTTAAGTGTCTGCAGTAGCTCCAATGGGTGCTTGCAGTAGTCAGTTAAGTGTCTGCAGTAGCTCCATTGGGTGCTCGCAGTAGCTCGGTTAAGTGTCTGCAGTAGCTCTAATGGGTGCTTGAAGTAGCTTGGTTAAATCTCTGCAGCAGCTCCATTGGGTGCTTGCAGTAGCTCGAGTTAAATCTCTGCAGTAGCTCCATTGGGTGCTTGCAGTAGCTCGGTTAAGTCTGTGCAGTAGCTCTATTGGGTGCTTGCAGTAGCTCGGTTAAGTCTCTGCAGTAGCTCCATTGGGTGCTTTCAGAAGCTCGGTTAAGTTCTGCAGTAGCTCCATTGGGTGCTTGCAGTAGCTCGGTTAAGTCTCTGCAGTAGCTCCATTGGGTGCTTGCAGTAGCTCGGTTAAGTCTCTGCAGTACCTACATTGGGTGCTTGCAGTAGCTCGGTTAAGCCTCTGCAGTAGCTACATTGGGTGCTTGCAGTAGCTCAGTTAAGTCTCTGCAGTAGCACCATTGGGTGCTTGCAGTAGCTCAGTTAAGTCTCTGCAGTAGCTACATTGGGTGCCTTGCAGTAGCTCGGTTAAGTCTCCTGCAGTAGCTACATTGGGTGCTTGCAGTAGCTCGGTTAAGTCTCTGCAGTAGCTACATTGGGTGCTTGCAGTAGCTCGGTTAAATCTCTGCAGTAGCTCCAATGGGTGCTTGCAGTAGCTCAGTTAAATCTCTATAGTAGCTTCAATGTGTGCTTGCAGTAGCTCGGTTAAGTCTCTGCAGTAGCTCCAATGGGTGCTTGCAGTAGCTCAATTAAGTGTCTGCAGTAGCTCCAATGGGTGCTTGCAGTAGCTCGGTTAAGTGTCTGCAGTAGCTCCAATGGGTGCTTGCAGTAGCTTGCTTAAATCTCTGCAGCAGCTACATTGGGTGCTTGCAGTAGCTCGGTTAAATCTCTGCAGCAGCACCATTGGGTGTTTGCAGTAGCTCGGTTAAGTCTCTGCAGTATCTCCATTGGGTGCTTGCAGTAGCTCGGTTAAATCTCTGCAGCAGCACCATTGGGTGCTTGCAGTAGCTCGGTTAAGTCTCTGCAGTAGCTCTATTGGGTGCTTTCAGTAGCTCGGTTAAGTCTCTGCAGTAGCTCCATTGGGTGCTTGCAGTAGCTCGGTTAAGTCTCTGCAGCAGCACCATTGGGTGCTTGCAGTAGCTCTGTTAAGTCTCTGCAGTAGCTACATTGGGTGCTTTCAGTAGCTCGGTTAAGTCTCTGCTGTAGCTCCATTGGGTGCTTGCAGGAGCTCGGTTAAGCCTCTGCAGTAGCTACATTGGGTGCTTTCAGTAGCTCAGTTAAGTCTCTGCAGTAGCTACATTGGGTGCTTGCAGTAGCTCGGTTAAGTCTCTGCAGTAGCTCCATTGGGTGCTTGCAGTAGCTCGGTTAAGTCTCTGCAGTACCTACATTGGGTGCTTGCAGTAGCTCGGTTAAGCCTCTGCAGTAGCTACATTGGGTGCTTGCAGTAGCTCAGTTAAGTCTCTGCAGTAGCTACATTGGGTCCTTGCAGTAGCTCGGTTAAGTCTCTGCAGTAGCTACATTGGGTGCTTGCAGTAGCTCGGTTAAATCTCTGCAGTAGCTCCAATGGGTGCTTGCAGTAGCTCAGTTAAATCTCTATAGTAGCTTCAATGTGGTGCTTGCAGTAGCTCGGTTAAGTCTCTGCAGTAGCTCCAATGGGTGCTTGCAGTAGCTCAATTAAGTGTCTGCAGTAGCTCCAATGGGTGCTTGCAGTAGCTCGGTTAAGTGTCTGCAGTAGCTCCAATGGGTGCTTGCAGTAGCTTGCTTAAATCTCTGCAGCAGCTACATTGGGTGCTTGCAGTAGCTCGGTTAAATCTCTGCAGCAGCACCATTGGGTGCTTGCAGTAGCTCGGTTAAGTCTCTGCAGTAGCTCCATTGGGTGCTTGCAGTAGCTCGGTTAAATCTCTGCAGCAGCTCTGTTGGGTGCTTTCAGTAGCTCGGTTAAGTCTCTGCAGTAGCTCCATTGGGTGCTTGCAGTAGCTCGGTTAAGTCACTGCAGCAGCACCATTGGGTGCTTGCAGTAGCTCGGTTAAATCTCTGCAGTAGCTCCATTGGGTGCTTGCAGTAGCTCGGTTAAGTCTCTGCAGTAGCTACATTGGGTGCTTTCAGTAGCTTGGTTAAGTCTCTGCTGTAGCTCCATTGGGTGCTTGCAGGAGCTCGGTTAAGTCTCTGCAGTAGCTCCATTGGGTGCTTGCAGTAGCTCGATTAAGTCTCTGCAGTAGCTCCATTGGGTGCTTGGAGTAGCTCGGTTAAATCTCTGCAGTAGCTCCATTGGGTGCTTGCAGTAGCTCGGTTAAGTCTCTGCAGTAGCTACATTGTGTGCTTTCAGTAGCTCGGTTAAGTCTCTGCTGTAGCTCCATTGGGTGCTTGCAGGAGCTCGGTTAAATCTCTGTAGTAGCTTCAATGTGTGCTTGTAGTAGCTCAGTAAAGTCTGCTGTAACTCCATTGCATGCTTGCAGTAGCTCAGTGAAGTCTCTGCAGTAGCTCCATTGGGTGCGTGCACTAGCTCAGTTAAGTCTGCAGTAGCTCCATATGATGCTTTCAGTAGCTCGGTCCAGTCTCTGCAGTAGCTCCAGTGGGTGCTTGCAGTAGCTTGGTTAAGTCTCTGCAGTAGCTCCATTGGGTGCTTGCTGTAGCTCTATTGGGTGCTTGCAGTAGCTCAGTTAAGCATCTGCAGTAGCTCCATTGGGTGCTCGCAGTAGCTCAGTTAAATCTCTGCAGTAGCTCCATTGGGTGCTCACAGAAGTTCAGTTAAATCTCTGCAATGGCTCCATTGGGTGCTTGCTGTAGCTCCATTGGGTGCTCACAGTAGCTCAGTCAAGTCTCTGCAGTAGCTCCATTGGGTGCTTGCAGTAGCTCAGGTAAGTCTCTGCAGTAGCTCCATTGGGTGCTTGCAGTAGCTCCATTGGGTGCTCGCAGTAGCTCGGTAAAGTATCTGCAGTAGCTCCATTGGGTGCTCGCAGTAGCTCGGTAAAATATCTGCAGTAGCTCCATTGGGTGCTTACAGTAGCTCCATTGGGTGCTTGCAGTAGCTCAGTTAAATCTCTGCAGTAGCTCTATTGGGTGCTTGCTACAGCTCAGTTAAATCTCTGCAGTAGTTCTATTGGGTGCTTGCAGTAGCTCGGTTAAATCTCTGCAGTAGCTCCATTGGGTGCTTGCAGTAGCTCGGTTACGTCTGCAGTAGCTCCATTGGGTGCTTGCAGTAGCTCGGTTAAGTCTCTGCAGTAGCTACATTGGGTGCTTGCAGTAGCTCAGTTAAGTCTGCAGTAGCTCCATTGGATGCTTGCAGTAGCTCAGTCAAGTCTCTGCAGTAGCTCCATTGGGTGCTTGCAGTAGCTCAGTTAAGTCTGCAGTAGCTCCATACGATGCTTTCAGTAGCTTGGTCCAGTCTCTGCAGTAGCTCCATTGGGTGCTTGCAGTATCTCGGTTAAGTCTCTGCAGTAGCTCCTTTGGGTGCTTGCAGTAGCTCCATTGGGTGCTTGCAGTAGCACGGTTAAATCTCTGCAGCAGCACCATTGGGTGCTTGCAGTAGCTCGGTTAAGTCTGTGCAGTAGCTCTATTGGGTGCTTTCAGTAGCTCGGTTAAGTCTCTGCAGTAGCTCCATTGGGTGCTTTCAGTAGCTCGGTTAAGTCTCTGCAGTAGCTCCATTGGGTGCTTGCAGTAGCTCGGTTAAGTCTCTGCAGTAGCTCCATTGGATGCTTGCAGTAGCTCGGTTAAGTCTCTGCAGTAGCTACATTGGGTGCTTGCAGTAGCTCGGTTAAGCCTCTGCAGTAGCTACATTGGGTGCTTTCAGTAGCTCAGTTAAGTCTCTGCAGTAGCTACATTGGGTGCTTGCAGTAGCTCGGTTAAGTCTCTGCAGTAGCTCCATTGGGTGCTTGCAGTAGCTCGGTTAAGTCTCTGCAGTACCTACATTGGGTGCTTGCAGTAGCTCGGTTAAGCCTCTGCAGTAGCTACATTGGGTGCTTGCAGTAGCTCAGTTAAGTCTCTGCAGTAGCTACATTGGGTCCTTGCAGTAGCTCGGTTAAGTCTCTGCAGTAGCTACATTGGGTGCTTGCAGTAGCTCGGTTAAGTCTCTGCAGTAGCTACATTGGGTGCTTGCAGTAGCTCGGTTAAATCTCTGCAGTAGCTCCAATGGGTGCTTGCAGTAGCTCAGTTAAATCTCTATAGTAGCTTCAATGTGTGCTTGCAGTAGCTCGGTTAAGTCTCTGCAGTAGCTCCAATGGGTGCTTGCAGTAGCTCAATTAAGTGTCTGCAGTAGCTCCAATGGGTGCTTGCAGTAGCTCGGTTAAGTGTCTGCAGTAGCTCCAATGGGTGCTCGCAGTAGCTCAGTTAAATCTCTGCAGTAGCTCCATTGGGTGCTCACAGAAGTTCAGTTAAATCTCTGCAATGGCTCCATTGGGTGCTTGCTGTAGCTCCAATGGGTGCTTGCAGTAGCTCAGTTAAGTGTCTGCAGTAGCTCCAATGGGTGCTTGCAGTAGTCAGTTAAGTGTCTGCAGTAGCTCCAATGGGTGCTTGCAGTAGCTTGCTTAAATCTCTGCAGCAGCTACTTTGGGTGCTTGCAGTAGCTCGGTTAAATCTCTGCAGCAGCACCATTGGGTGTTTGCAGTAGCTCGGTTAAGTCTCTGCAGTAGCTCCATTGGGTGCTTGCAGTAGCTCGGTTAAATCTCTGCAGCAGCTCTATTGGGTGCTTTCAGTAGCTCGGTTAAGTCTCTGCAGTAGCTCCATTGGGTGCTTGTAGTAGCTCGGTTAAGTCTCTGCAGCAGCACCATTGGGTGCTTGCAGTAGCTCGGGTAAATCTCTGCAGTAGCTCCAATGGGTGCTTGCAGTAGCTCGGTTAAGTCTCTGCAGTAGCTACATTGGGTGCTTTCAGTAGCTCGGTTAAGTCTCTGCTGTAGCTCCATTGGGTGCTTGCAGGAGCTCGGTTAAGTCTCTGCAGTAGCTCCATTGGGTGCTTGCAGTAGCTCGATTAAGTCTCTGCAGTAGCTCCATTGGGTGCTTGGAGTAGCTCGGTTAAATCTCTGCAGTAGCTCCACTGGGTGCTTGCAGTAGCGCCCTTGGGTGCTCGCAGTCGCTAAGTTAATTGTCTGCAGTAGCTCCAATGGGTGCTTGCAGTAGCTCAGTTAAGTGTCTGCAGTAGCTCCATTGGGTGCTTGCAGTAGCTCAGTTAAGTGTCTGCAGTAGCTCCATTGGGTGCTTGCAGTAGCTCAGTTAAGTCTCTGCAGTAGCTCCATTGGGTGCTTGCAGTAGCTCGGTTAAGTGTCTGCAGTAGCTCCAATGGGTGCTTGCAGTAGCTCAG
Organism: Calotriton arnoldi; assembly: GCA_963921515.1. Taxonomy (NCBI): domain Eukaryota; kingdom Metazoa; phylum Chordata; class Amphibia; order Caudata; family Salamandridae; genus Calotriton; species Calotriton arnoldi. The sequence goes on from CAWUFW010002619.1 coordinate 11,075, forward strand.
TTAAGTGTCTGCAGTAGCTCCAATGGGTGCTCGCAGTAGCTCGGTTAAGTGTCTGCAGTAGCTCTAATGGGTGCTTGAAGTAGCTTGGTTAAATCTCTGCAGCAGCACCATTGGGTGCTTGCAGTAGCTCGGTTAAATCTCTGCAGCAGCACCATTGGGTGCTTGCAGTAGCTCGGTTAAGTCTGTGCAGTAGCTCTATTGGGTGCTTTCAGTAGCTCGGTTAAGTCTCTGCAGTAGCTCCATTGGGTGCTTTCAAAAGCTCGGTTAAGTTCTGCAGTAGCTCCATTGGGTGCTTGCAGTAGCTCGGTTAAGTCTCTGCAGTAGCTCCATTGGGTGCTTGCAGTAGCTCGGTTAAGTCTCTGCAGTACCTACATTGGGTGCTTGCAGTAGCTCGGTTAAGCCTCTGCAGTAGCTACATTGGGTGCTTTCAGTAGCTCAGTTAAGTCTCTGCAGTAGCACCATTGGGTGCTTGCAGTAGCTCAGTTAAGTCTCTGCAGTAGCTACATTGGGGCCTTGCAGTAGCTCGGTTAAGTCTCTGCAGTAGCTACATTGGGTGCTTGCAGTAGCTCGGTTAAGTCTCTGCAGTAGCTACATTGGGTGCTTGCAGTAGCTCGGTTAAATCTCTGCAGTAGCTCCAATGGGTGCTTGCAGTAGCTCAGTTAAATCTCTATAGTAGCTTCAATGTGTGCTTGCAGTAGCTCGGTTAAGTCTCTGCAGTAGCTCCAATGGGTGCTTGCAGTAGCTCAATTAAGTGTCTGCAGTAGCTCCAATGGGTGCTTGCAGTAGCTCGGTTAAGTGTCTGCAGTAGCTCCAATGGGTGCTTGCAGTAGCTTGCTTAAATCTCTGCAGCAGCTACATTGGGTGCTTGCAGTAGCTCGGTTAAATCTCTGCAGCAGCACCATTGGGTGTTTGCAGTAGCTCGGTTAAGTCTCTGCAGTAGCTCCATTGGGTGCTTGCAGTAGCTCGGTTAAATCTCTGCAGCAGCACCATTGGGTGCTTGCAGTAGCTCGGTTAAGTCTCTGCAGTAGCTCTATTGGGTGCTTTCAGTAGCTCGGTTAAGTCTCTGCAGTAGCTCCATTGGGTGCTTGCAGTAGCTCGGTTAAGTCTCTGCAGCAGCACCATTGGGTGCTTGCAGTAGCTCTGTTAAGTCTCTGCAGTAGCTAATTGGGTGCTTTCAGTAGCTCGGTTAAGTCTCTGCTGTAGCTCCATTGGGTGCTTGCAGGAGCTCGGTTAAGTCTCTGCAGTAGCTCCATTGGGTGCTTGCAGTAGCTCGATTAAGTCTCTGCAGTAGCTCCATTGGGTGCTTGGAGTAGCTCGGTTAAATCTCTGCAGTAGCTCCATTGGGTGCTTGCAGTAGCTTGGTTAAGTCTCTGCAGTAGCTATATTGGGTGCTTTCAGTAGCTCGGTTAAGTCTCTGCTGTAGCTCCATTGGGTGCTTGCAGGAGCTCGGTTAAATCTCTGTAGTAGCTTCAATGTGTGCTTGTAGTAGCTCAGTAAAGTCTGCTGTAACTCCATTGCATGCTTGCAGTAGCTCAGTGAAGTCTCTGCAGTAGCTCCATTGGGTGCTTGCACTAGCTCGGTCCAGTCTCTGCAGTAGCTCCAGGGGTGCTTGCAGTAGCTTGGTTAAGTCTCTGCAGTAGCTCCATTGGGTGCTTGCTGTAGCTCTATTGGGTGCTTGCAGTAGCTCAGTTAAGCGTCTGCAGTAGCTCCATTGGGTGCTCGCAGTAGCTCAGTTAAATCTCTGCAGTAGCTCCATTGGGTGCTCACAGAAGTTCAGTTAAATCTCTGCAATGGCTCCATTGGGTGCTTGCTGTAGCTCCATTGGGTGCTCACAGTAGCTCAGTCAAGTCTCTGCAGTAGCTCCATTGGGTGCTTGCAGTAGCTCAGGTAAGTCTCTGCAGTAGCTCCATTGGGTGCTTACAGTAGCTCCATTGGGTGCTTGCAGTAGCTCAGTTAAATCTCTGCAGTAGCTCTATTGGGTGCTTGCTACAGCTCAGTTAAATCTCTGCAGTAGTTCTATTGTGTGCTTGCAGTAGCTCAGTTAAGTGTCTTCAATAGCCTGTGAGGGCCTGTAGGACTATAGCTGGGTTTCTGCTGTAGCTCCTATGGGTGCTTGCAGCAGCCCAGTGAGATGCTTGGGTTAGCTCTGCGGGGTGCCTGTATGAGCCCCATTGTATGGTTTGAATTCACTGAGATGTTTGGAGGAGCTCCATTGGGTGCTTGCAGTAGCTCGGTTAAGTCTCTGCAGTAGCTACATTGGGTGCTTGCAGTAGCTCGGTTAAGTCTCCGCAGTAGCTACATTGGGTGCTTGCAGTAGCTTGGTTAAGTCTCTGCAGTTGCTCCATTGGGTACTTGCAGTAGCTCGGTTAAGTCTCTGCAGTAGCTCCATTGTGTGCTTGCAGTAGCTCGGTTAAGTCTTTGCAGTAGCTACATTGGGTGATTGCAGTAGCTCGGTTAAATCTCTGCAGTAGCACCATTGGGTGCTTGCAGTAGCTCGGTTAAATCTCTGCAGTAGCTCCATTGGGTGCTTGCAGTAGCTCAGTTAAGTCCCTGCAGTAGCTCCATTGGGTGCTTGCAGTAGCTCGGTTAAGTCTCTGCTGTAGCTTCATTGGGTGCTTGCAGGAGCTCGGATAAATCTCTATAGTAGCTTCAATGTGTGCTTGCAGTAGCTCAGTTAAGTCCCTGCAGTAGCTCCATTGGGTGCTTGCAGTAGCTCAGTTAAGTGTCTGCAGTAGCTCCAATGGGTGCTCGCAGTAGCTCAGTTAAGTGTCTGCAGTAGCTCCAATGGGTGCTTGCAGTAGCTCGGTTAAATCTCTGGAGGAGCACCATTGGTTGCTTGCACTAGCTTGGTTACGTCTCTGCAGTAGCTCCATTGGGTGCTTGCAGTAGCTCGGTTAAGACTCTGCAGTAGCTCCATTGGGTGCTTGCAGTAGCTCGGTTGAATCTCTGCAGTAGCACCATTGGGTGCTTGCAGTAGCTCAGTTAAGTCTCTGCAGTAGCTCCATTGGGTGCTTGCACTAGCTCAGTTAAGTCTGCAGTAGCTCCATACGATGCTTTCAGTAGCTCGGTCCAGTCTCTGCAGTAGCTCCATTGGGTGCTTGCAGTAGCTCGGTTAAGTCTCTGCAGTAGCTCCATTGGGTGCTTGCAGTAGCTCGGTTAAGTCTCTGCAGTAGCTCCATTGGGTGCTTGCAGTAGCTCGGTTAAGTCTCTGCAGTAGCTCCATTGGGTGCTTGAGGTAGCTTGGTTAAGTCTGCAGTAGCTCCATTTGGTGCTTGCAGTAGCTCGGTTAAGTCTCTTCAGTAGCTCCATTGGGTGCTTGCAGTAGCTCCATTGGGTGCTTGCAGTAGCTTGGTTAAGTCTCTGCAGTAGCTCCATTGGGTGCTTGCAGAAGCTCGGTTAAGTCTCTGCAGTAGCTCCATTGGGTGCTTGCAGTAGCTCGGTTAAGTCTCTGCAGTAGCTACACTGGGTGCTTGCAGTAGCTCGGTTAAGTCTGCAGTGGCTCCATTGGGTGCTTGCAGTAGCTCGGTTAAATCTCTGCAGTAGCTCCATTGGGTGCTTGCAGTAGCTCGGTTAAGTCTGCAGTAGCTCCATTGGGTGCTTGCAGTAGGTCGGTTAAGTCTCTGCAGTAGCTACACTGGGTGCTTGCAGTAGCTCAGTTAAGTCTGCAGTAGCTCCATTGGATGCTTGCAGTAGCTCAGTCAAGTCTCTGCAGTAGCTCCATTGGGTGCTTGCAGTAGCTCAGTTAAGTCTGCAGTAGCTCCATACGATGCTTTCAGTAGCTTGGTCCAGTCTCTGCAGTAGCTCCATTGGGTGCTTGCAGTAGCTCGGTTAAGTCTCTGCAGTAGCTCCTTTGGGTGCTTGCAGTAGCTCCATTGGGTGCTTGCAGTAGCTCGGTTAAGTCTGCAGTAGCTCCATTGGGTGCTCGCAGTAGCTAAGTTAAGTGTCTGCAGTAGCTCCAATGGGTGCTTGCAGTAGCTCAGTTGTGTCTGCAGTAGCTCCAATGTGTGCTTGCAGTAGCTCGGTTAAATCTCTGCAGTAGCTCCATTGGGTGCTTGCAGTAGCTCAGTTAAGTTCCTGCAGTAGCTCCATTGGGTGCTTGCAGTAGCTCGGTTAAGTCTCTGCTGTAGCTTCATTGGGTGCTTGCAGGAGCTCGGATAAATCTCTATAGTAGCTTCAATGTGTGCTTGCAGTAGCTCAGTTAAGTCCCTGCAGTAGCTCCATTGGGTGCTTGCAGTAGCTCAGTTAAGTGTCTGCAGTAGCTCCAATGGGTGCTCGCAGTAGCTCAGTTAAGTGTCTGCAGTAGCTCCAATGGGTGCTTGCAGTAGCTCGGTTAAATCTCTGCAGCAGCACCATTGGGTGCTTGCACTAGCTCAGTTACGTCTCTGCAGTAGCTCTATTGGGTGCTTGCAGTAGCTCGGTTAAGTCTCTGCAGTAGCTACATTGGGTGCTTGCAGTAGCTTGGTTAAATCTCTGCAGTAGCACCATTGGGTGCTTGCAGTAGCTCAGTTAAGTCTCTGCAGTAGCTCCATTGGGTGCTTGCACTAGCTCAGTTAAGTCTGCAGTAGCTCCATACGATGCTTTCAGTAGCTCGGTCCAGTCTCTGCAGTAGCTCCATTGGGTGCTTGCAGTAGCTCGGTTAAGTCTCTGCAGTAGCTCCATTGGGTGCTTGCAGTAGCTCCATTGGGTGCTTGCAGTAGCTCGGTTAAATCTCTGCAGTAGCTCCATTGGGTGCTTGCAGTAGCTCGGTTAAGTCTCTGCAGTAGCTCCATTGGGTGCTTGCAGTAGCTCGGTTAAGTCTCTGCAGTAGCTCCATTGGGTGCTTGCAGTAGCTCCATTGGGTGCTTGCAGTAGCTCGGTTAAGTCTCTGCAGTAGCTCCATTGGGTGCTTGCAGTAGCTCGGTTAAGTCTCTGCAGTAGCTACATTGGGTGCTTTCAGTAGCTCGGTTAAGTCTCTGCTGTAGCTCCATTGGGTGCTTGCAGGAGCTCGGTTAAATCTCTGTAGTAGCTTCAATGTGTGCTTGTAGTAGCTCAGTAAAGTCTGCTGTAACTCCATTGCATGCTTGCAGTAGCTCAGTGAAGTCTCTGCAGTAGCTCCATACGATGCTTTCAGTAGCTCGGTCCAGTCTCTGCAGTAGCTCCAGGGGGTGCTTGCAGTAGCTTGGTTAAGTCTCTGCAGTAGCTCCATTGGGTGCTTGCTGTAGCTCTATTGGGTGCTTGCAGTAGCTCAGTTAAGCGTCTGCAGTAGCTCCATTGGGTGCTCGCAGTAGCTCAGTTAAATCTCTGCAGTAGCTCCATTGGGTGCTCACAGAAGCTCAGTTAAATCTCTGCAATGGCTCCATTGGGTGCTTGCTGTAGCTCCATTGGGTGCTCACAGTAGCTCAGTCAAGTCTCTGCAGTAGCTCCATTGGGTGCTTGCAGTAGCTCAGGTAAGTCTCTGCAGTAGCTCCATTGGGTGCTTGCAGTAGCTCCATTGGGTGGTCGCAGTAGCTCGGTAAAGTATCTGCAGTAGCTCCATTGGGTGCTCGCAGTAACTCGGTAAAGTATCTGCAGTAGCTCCATTGGGTGCTTACAGTAGCTCCATTGGGTGCTTGCAGTAGCTCAGTTAAATCTCTGCAGTAGCTCTATTGGGTGCTTGCTACAGCTCAGTTAAATCTCTGCAGTAGTTCTATTGTGTGCTTGCAGTAGCTCAGTTAAGTGTCTTCAATAGCCTGTGAGGGCCTGTAGGACTATAGCTGGGTTTCTGCTGTAGCTCCTATGGGTGCTTGCAGCAGCCCAGTGAGATGCTTGAGTTAGCTCTGCGAGGTGCCTGTATGAGCCCCATTGTATGGTTTGAATTCACTGAGATGTTTGGAGGAGCTCCATTGGGTGCTTGCAGTAGCTCGGTTAAGTCTCTGCAGTAGCTACATTGGGTGCTTGCAGTAGCTCGGTTAAGTCTCCGCAGTAGCTACATTGGGTGCTTGCAGTAGCTTGGTTAAGTCTCTGCAGTTGCTCCATTGGGTGCTTGCAGTAGCTCGGTTAAGTCTCTGCAGTAGCTCCATTGGGTGCTTGCAGTAGCTCGGTTAAGTCTTTGCAGTAGCTATATTGGGTGCTTGCAGAAGCTCGGTTAAATCTCTGCAGTAGCACCATTGGGTGCTTGCAGTAGCTCGGTTAAATCTCTGCAGTAGCTCCATTGGGTGCTTGCAGTAGCTCAGTTAAGTCCCTGCAGTAGCTCCATTGGGTGCTTGCAGTAGCTCGGTTAAGTCTCTGCTGTAGCTTCATTGGGTGCTTGCAGGAGCTCGGATAAATCTCTATAGTAGCTTCAATGTGTGCTTGCAGTAGCTCAGTTAAGTCCCTGCAGTAGCTCCATTGGGTGCTTGCAGTAGCTCAGTTAAGTGTCTGCAGTAGCTCCAATGGATGCTCGCAGTAGCTCAGTTAAGTGTCTGCAGTAGCTCCAATGGGTGCTTGCAGTAGCTCGGTTAAATCTCTGCAGCAGCACCATTGGGTGCTTGCACTAGCTCGGTTACGTCTCTGCAGTAGCTCCATTGGGTGCTTGCAGTAGCTCGGTTAAGTCTCTGCAGTAGCTCCATTGGGTGCTCGCAGTAGCTCGGTTAAATCTCTGCAGTAGCTCCAATGGGTGCTTGCAGTAGCTCGGTTAAGTCTCTGCAGTAGCTCCATTGTGTGCTTGCAGTGTCTGAGTTAAGTGTCTGCTGTAGCTCCATTGGGTGCTTGCAGTAGCTCAGTTAAGTCTCTGCAGTAGCTCCATTGGGTGCTTGCAGTAGCTCGGTTACATCTCTGCAGTAGCTCCATTGGGTGCTTGCATTAGCTCGGTTAAGTCTCTGCAGTAGCTCCATTGGGTGCTTGCAGTAGCGCCATTGGGTGCTCGCAGTCGCTAAGTTAAGTGTCTGCAGTAGCTCCAATGGGTGCTTGCAGTAGCTCAGTTAAGTGTCTGCAGTAGCTCCATTGGGTGCTTGCAGTAGCTCAGTTAAGTGTCTGCAGTAGCTCCATTGGTTGCTTGCAGTAGCTCAGTTAAGTCTCTGCAGTAGCTCCATTGGGTGCTTGCAGTAGCTCGGTTAAGTGTCTGCAGTAGCTCCAATGGGTGCTTGCAGTAGCTCAGTTAAGTGTCTGCAGTAGCTCCAATGGGTGCTCGCAGTAGCTCGGTTAAGTGTCTGCAGTAGCTCTAATGGGTGCTTGAAGTAGCTTGGTTAAATCTCTGCAGCAGCACCATTGGGTGCTTGCAGTAGCTCGGTTAAATCTCTGCAGCAGCACCATTGGGTGCTTGCAGTAGCTCGGTTACGTCTGTGCAGTAGCTCTATTGGGTGCTTTCAGTAGCTCGGTTAAGTCTCTGCAGTAGCTCCATTGGGTGCTTTCAGTAGCTCGGTTAAGTTCTGCAGTAGCTCCATTGGGTGCTTGCAGTAGCTCGGTTAAGTCTCTGCAGTAGCTCCATTGGATGCTTGCAGTAGCTCGGTTAAGTCTCTGCAGTACCTACATTGGGTGCTTGCAGTAGCTCGGTTAAGCCTCTGCAGTAGCTACATTGGGTGCTTTCAGTAGCTCAGTTAAGTCTCTGCAGTAGCTACATTGGGTGCTTGCAGTAGCTCGGTTAAGTCTCTGCAGTAGCTACATTGGGTGCTTGCAGTAGCTCGGTTAAGTCTCTGCAGTAGCTACATTGGGTGCTTGCAGTAGCTCGATTAAGTCTCTGCAGTAGCTTCAATGTGTGCTTGCAGTAGCTCGGTTAAGTCTCTGCAGTAGCTCCAATGGGTGCTTGCAGTAGCTCAATTAAGTGTCTGCAGTAGCTCCAATGGGTGCTTGCAGTAGCTCGGTTAAGTGTCTGCAGTAGCTCCAATGGGTGCTTGCAGTAGCTTGCTTAAATCTCTGCAGCAGCTACATTGGGTGCTTGCAGTAGCTCGGTTAAATCTCTGCAGCAGCACCATTGGGTGCTTGCAGTAGCTCGGTTAAGTCTCTGCAGTAGCTCCATTGGGTGCTTGCAGTAGCTCGGTTAAATCTCTGCAGCAGCTCTGTTGGGTGCTTTCAGTAGCTCGGTTAAGTCTCTGCAGTAGCTCCATTGGGTGCTTGCAGTAGCTCGGTTAAGTCACTGCAGCAGCACCATTGGGTGCTTGCAGTAGCTCGGTTAAATCTCTGCAGTAGCTCCATTGGGTGCTTGCAGTAGCTCGGTTAAGTCTCTGCAGTAGCTACATTGGGTGCTTTCAGTAGCTTGGTTAAGTCTCTGCTGTAGCTCCATTGGGTGCTTGTAGGAGCTCGGTTAAGTCTCTGCAGTAGCTCCATTGGGTGCTTGCAGTAGCTCGATTAAGTCTCTGCAGTAGCTCCATTGGGTGCTTGGAGTAGCTCGGTTAAATCTCTACAGTAGCTCCATTGGGTGCTTGCAGTAGCTCGGTTAAGTCTCTGCAGTAGCTACATTGTGTGCTTTCAGTAGCTCGGTTAAGTCTCTGCTGTAGCTCCATTGGGTGCTTGCAGGAGCTCGGTTAAATCTCTGTAGTAGCTTCAATGTGTGCTTGTAGTAGCTCAGTAAAGTCTGCTGTAACTCCATTGCATGCTTGCAGTAGCTCAGTGAAGTCTCTGCAGTAGCTCCATTGGGTGCGTGCACTAGCTCAGTTAAGTCTGCAGTAGCTCCATATGATGCTTTCAGTAGCTCGGTCCAGTCTCTGCAGTAGCTCCAGGGGTGCTTGCAGTAGCTTGGTTAAGTCTCTGCAGTAGCTCCATTGGGTGCTTGCTGTAGCTCTATTGGGTGCTTGCAGTAGCTCAGTTAAGCATCTGCAGTAGCTCCATTGGGTGCTCGCAGTAGCTCAGTTAAATCTCTGCAGTAGCTCCATTGGGTGCTCACAGAAGTTCAGTTAAATCTCTGCAATGGCTCCATTGGGTGCTTGCTGTAGCTCCATTGGGTGCTCACAGTAGCTCAGTCAAGTCTCTGCAGTAGCTCCATTGGGTGCTTGCAGTAGCTCAGGTAAGTCTCTGCAGTAGCTCCATTGGGTGCTTGCAGTAGCTCCATTGGGTGCTCGCAGTAGCTCGGTAAAGTATCTGCAGTAGCTCCATTGGGTGCTCGCAGTAGCTCGGTAAAATATCTGCAGTAGCTCCATTGGGTGCTTACAGTAGCTCCATTGGGTGCTTGCAGTAGCTCAGTTAAATCTCTGCAGTAGCTCTATTGGGTGCTTGCTACAGCTCAGTTAAATCTCTGCAGTAGTTCTATTGGGTGCTTGCAGTAGCTCGGTTAAATCTCTGCAGTAGCTCCATTGGGTGCTTGCTACAGCTCAGTTAAATCTCTGCAGTAGTTCTATTGGGTGCTTGCAGTAGCTCGGTTAAATCTCTGCAGTAGCTCCATTGGGTGCTTGCAGTAGCTCGGTTAAGTCTGCAGTAGCTCCATTGGGTGCTTGCAGTAGGTCGGTTAAGTCTCTGCAGTAGCTACACTGGGTGCTTGCAGTAGCTCAGTTAAGTCTGCAGTAGCTCCATTGGATGCTTGCAGTAGCTCAGTCAAGTCTCTGCAGTAGCTCCATTGGGTGCTTGCAGTAGCTCAGTTAAGTCTGCAGTAGCTCCATACGATGCTTTCAGTAGCTTGGTCCAGTCTCTGCAGTAGCTCCATTGGGTGCTTGCAGTAGCTCGGTTAAGTCTCTGCAGTAGCTCCTTTGGGTGCTTGCAGTAGCTCCATTGGGTGCTTGCAGTAGCACGGTTAAATCTCTGCAGCAGCACCATTGGGTGCTTGCAGTAGCTCGGTTAAGTCTGTGCAGTAGCTCTATTGGGTGCTTTCAGTAGCTCGGTTAAGTCTCTGCAGTAGCTCCATTGGGTGCTTTCAGTAGCTCGGTTAAGTTCTGCAGTAGCTCCATTGGGTGCTTGCAGTAGCTCGGTTAAGTCTCTGCAGTAGCTCCATTGGATGCTTGCAGTAGCTCGGTTAAGTCTCTGCAGTACCTACATTGGGTGCTTGCAGTAGCTCGGTTAAGCCTCTGCAGTAGCTACATTGGGTGCTTTCAGTAGCTCAGTTAAGTCTCTGCAGTAGCTACATTGGGTGCTTGCAGTAGCTCGGTTAAGTCTCTGCAGTAGCTCCATTGGGTGCTTGCAGTAGCTCGGTTAAGTCTCTGCAGTACCTACATTGGGTGCTTGCAGTAGCTCGGTTAAGCCTCTGCAGTAGCTACATTGGGTGCTTGCAGTAGCTCAGTTAAGTCTCTGCAGTAGCTACATTGGGTCCTTGCAGTAGCTCGGTTAAGTCTCTGCAGTAGCTACATTGGGTGCTTTCAGTAGCTTGCAGTAGCTCGGTTAAGTCTCTGCAGTAGCTACATTGGGTGCTTGCAGTAGCTTGGTTAAATCTCTGCAGTAGCTCCAATGGGTGCTTGCAGTAGCTCAGTTAAATCTCTATAGTAGCTTCAATGTGTGCTTGCAGTAGCTCGGTTAAGTCTCTGCAGTAGCTCCAATGGGTGCTTGCAGTAGCTCCGTTAAGTCTCTGCAGTAGCTCCAATGGGTGCTTGCAGTAGCTCGGTTAAGTGTCTGCAGTAGCTCCAATGGGTGCTTGCAGTAGCTCGGTTAAATCTCTGCAGTAGCTACATTGGGTGCTTGCAGTAGCTCGGTTAAATCTCTGCAGTAGCACCATTGGGTGCTTGCAGTAGCTCGGTTAAGTCTCTGCAGTAGCTCCATTGGGTGCTTGCAGTAGCTCGGTTAAGTCTCTGCAGTAGCACCATTGGGTGCTTGCAGTAGCTCGGTTAAGTCTCTGCAGTAGCTCCATTGGGTGCTTGCAGTAGCTCGGTTAAGTCTCTGCAGCAGCTACCATTGGGTGCTTGCAGTAGCTCGGTTAAATCTCTGCAGTAGCTCCATTGGGTGCTTGCAGTAGCTCAGTTAAGTCTCTGCAGTAGCTCCATTGGGTGCTTGCAGTAGCTCGGTTAAGTCTCTGCTGTAGCTCCATTGGGTGCTTGCAGTAGCTCGGTTAAATCTCTGCAGTAGCACCATTGGGTGCTTGCAGTAGCTCGGTTAAGTCTCTGCAGTAGCTCCATTGGGTGCTTGCAGTAGCTCGGTTAAATCTCTGCAGTAGCTCCATTGGGTGCTTGCAGTAGCTCGGTTAAGTCTCTGCAGTAGCTACATTGGGTGCTTTCAGTAGCTCGGTTAAGTCTCTGCTGTAGCTCCATTGGGTGCTTGCAGGAGCTCGGTTAAATCTCTGTAGTAGCTTCAATGTGTGCTTGTAGTAGCTCAGTAAAGTCTGCTGTAACTCCATTGCATGCTTGCAGTAGCTCAGTGAAGTCTCTGCAGTAGCTCCATTGGGTGCTTGCACTAGCTCAGTTAAGTCTGCAGTAGCTCCATATGATGCTTTCAGTAGCTCGGTCCAGTCTCTGCAGTAGCTCCAGTGGGTGCTTGCAGTAGCTTGGTTAAGTCTCTGCAGTAGCTCCATTGGGTGCTTGCTGTAGCTCTATTGGGTGCTTGCAGTAGCTCAGTTAAGCATCTGCAGTAGCTCCATTGGGTGCTCGCAGTAGCTCAGTTAAATCTCTGCAGTAGCTCCATTGGGTGCTCACAGAAGTTCAGTTAAATCTCTGCAATGGCTCCATTGGGTGCTTGCTGTAGCTCCATTGGGTGCTCACAGTAGCTCAGTCAAGTCTCTGCAGTAGCTCCATTGGGTGCTTGCAGTAGCTCAGGTAAGTCTCTGCAGTAGCTCCATTGGGTGCTTGCAGTAGCTCCATTGGGTGCTCGCAGTAGCTCGGTAAAGTATCTGCAGTAGCTCCATTGGGTGCTCGCAGTAGCTCGGTAAAGTATCTGCAGTAGCTCCATTGGGTGCTTACAGTAGCTCCATTGGGTGCTTGCAGTAGCTCAGTTAAATCTCTGCAGTAGCTCTATTGGGTGCTTGCTACAGCTCAGTTAAATCTCTGCAGTAGTTCTATTGTGTGCTTGCAGTAGCTCAGTTAAGTGTCTTCAATAGCCTGTGAGGGCCTGTAGGAGTATAGCTGGGTTTCTGCTGTAGCTCCTATGGGTGCTTGCAGCAGCCCAGTGAGATGCTTGGGTTAGCTCTGCGGGGTGCCTGTATGAGCCCCATTGTTTGGTTTGAATTCACTGAGATGTTTGGAGGAGCTCCATTGGGTGCTTGCAGTAGCTCGGTTAAGTCTCTGCAGTAGCTACATTGGGTGCTTGCAGTAGCTCGGTTAAGTCTCCGCAGTAGCTACATTGGGTGCTTGCAGTAGCTTGGTTAAGTCTCTGCAGTTGCTCCATTGGGTACTTGCAGTAGCTCGGTTAAGTCTCTGCAGTAGCTCCATTGGGTGCTTGCAGTAGCTCGGTTAAGTCTCTGCAGTAGCTACATTGGGTGCTTGCAGTAGCTCGGTTAAATCTCTGCAGTAGCACCATTGGGTGCTTGCAGTAGCTCGGTTAAGTCTCTGCTGTAGCTTCATTGGGTGCTTGCAGTAGCTCGGATAAATCTCTACAGTAGCTTCAATGTGTGCTTGCAGTAGCTCAGTTAAGTCTCTGCAGTAGCTCCATTGGGTGCTTGCAGTAGCTCGGTTAAGTCTCTGCAGTAGCTCCAATGGGTGCTTGCAGTAGCTCAGTTAAGTGTCTGCAGTAATTCCAATGGGTGCTTGCAGTAGCTCGGTTAAATCTCTGCAGCAGCACCATTGGGTGCTTGCAGTAGCTCGGTTAAGTCTCTGCAGTAGCTCCATTGGGTGCTTGCAGTAGCTCGGTTAAGTCTCTGCAGTAGCTCCATTGGGTGCTTGCAGTAGCTCGGTTAAGTGTCTGCAGTAGCTCCAATGGGTGCTTGCAGTAGCTCGGTTAAGTGTCTGCAGTAGCTCCAATGGGTGCTTGCAGTAGCTCGGTTAAGTGTCTGCAGTAGCTCCAATGGGTGCTTGCAGTAGCTTGGTTAAATCTCTACAGCAGCACCATTGGGTGCTTGCAGTAGCTCGGTTAAATCTCTGCAGCAGCACCATTGGGTGCTTGCAGTAGCTCGGTTAAGTCTCTGCAGTAGCTCCATTGGGTGCTTGCAGTAGCTCGGTTAAGTCTCTGCAGTAGCTCCATTGGGTGCTTGCAGTAGCTCGGTTAAGTCTCTGCAGTAGCTCCATTGGGTGCTTGCAGTAGCTCGGTTAAGTCTCTGCAGTAGCTCCATTGGGTGCTTGCAGTAGCTCGGTTAAGTCTCTGCAGTAGCTCCATTGGGGGCTTGCAGTAGCTCGGTTAAGTCTCTGCAGTAGCTACATTGGGTGCTTTCAGTAGCTTGCAGTAGCTCAGTTAAGTCTCTGCAGTAGCTACATTGGGTGCTTGCAGTAGCTCGGTTAAATCTCTGCAGTAGCTCCATTGGGTGCTTGCAGTAGCTCGGTTAAGTCTCTGCAGTACCTACATTGGGTGCTTGCAGTAGCTCGGTTAAGCCTCTGCAGTAGCTACATTGGGTGCTTGCAGTAGCTCAGTTAAATCTCTGCAGTAGCACCATTGGGTGCTTGCAGTAGCTCGGTTAAGTCTCTGCAGTAGCTCCATTGGGTGCTTGCAGTAGCTCGGTTAAGTCTCTGCAGTAGCTACATTGGGTGCTTGCAGTAGCTCGGTTAAATCTCTGCAGTAGCTCCAATGGGTGCTTGCAGTAGCTCAGTTAAATCTCTATAGTAGCTTCAATGTGTGCTTGCAGTAGCTCGGTTAAGTCTCTGCAGTAGCTCCAATGGGTGCTTGCAGTAGCTCAGTTAAGTGTCTGCAGTAGCTCCAATGGGTGCTTGCAGTAGCTCAGTTAAGTGTCTGCAGTAGCTCCAATGGGTGCTTGCAGTAGCTTGCTTAAATCTCTGCAGCAGCTACATTGGGTGCTTGCAGTAGCTCGGTTAAATCTCTGCAGCAGCACCATTGGGTGTTTGCAGTAGCTCGGTTAAGTCTCTGCAGTAGCTCCATTGGGTGCTTGCAGTAGCTCGGTTAAATCTCTGCAGCAGCTCTGTTGGGTGCTTTCAGTAGCTCGGTTAAGTCTCTGCAGTAGCTCCATTGGGTGCTTGCAGTAGCTCGGTTAAGTCTCTGCAGCAGCTCCATTGGGTGCTTGCAGTAGCTCGGTTAAATCTCTGCAGTAGCTCCATTGGGTGCTTGCAGTAGCTCGGTTAAGTCTCTGCAGTAGCTACATTGGGTGCTTTCAGTAGCTCGGTTAAGTCTCTGCAGTAGCTCCAATGGGTGCTTGCAGTAGCTCGGTTAAGTCTCTGCAGTAGCTCCATTGGGTGCTTGCAGTAGCTCGATTAAGTCTCTGCAGTAGCTCCATTGGGTGCTTGGAGTAGCTCGGTTAAATCTCTGCAGTAGCTCCATTGGGTGCTTGCAGTAGCTCGGTTAAGTCTCTGCAGTAGCTACATTGTGTGCTTTCAGTAGCTCGGTTAAGTCTCTGCTGTAGCTCCATTGGGTGCTTGCAGGAGCTCGGTTAAATCTCTGTAGTAGCTTCAATGTGTGCTTGTAGTAGCTCAGTAAAGTCTGCTGTAACTCCATTGCATGCTTGCAGTAGCTCAGTGAAGTCTCTGCAGTAGCTCCATTGGGTGCGTGCACTAGCTCAGTTAAGTCTGCAGTAGCTCCATATGATGCTTTCAGTAGCTCGGTCCAGTCTCTGCAGTAGCTCCAGTGGGTGCTTGCAGTAGCTTGGTTAAGTCTCTGCAGTAGCTCCATTGGGTGCTTGCTGTAGCTCTATTGGGTGCTTGCAGTAGCTCAGTTAAGTCATCTGCAGTAGCTCCATTGGGTGCTCGCAGTAGCTCAGTTAAATCTCTGCAGTAGCTCCATTGGGTGCTTGCAGAAGTTCAGTTAAATCTCTGCAATGGCTCCATTGGGTGCTTGCTGTAGCTCCATTGGGTGCTCACAGTAGCTCAGTCAAGTCTCTGCAGTAGCTCCATTGGGTGCTTGCAGTAGCTCAGGTTAAGTCTCTGCAGTAGCTCCATTGGGTGCTTGCAGTAGCTCCATTGGGTGCTCGCAGTAGCTCGGTTAAGTATCTGCAGTAGCTCCATTGGGTGCTTGCAGTAGCTCGGTTAAGTCTCTGCAGTAGCTCCATTGGGTGCTTACAGTAGCTCCATTGGGTGCTTGCAGTAGCTCGGTTACGTCTGCAGTAGCTCCATTGGGTGCTTGCAGTAGCTCGGTTAAGTCTCTGCAGTAGCTACATTGGGTGCTTGCAGTAGCTTGGTTAAGTCTGCAGTAGCTCCATTGGGTGCTTGCAGTAGCTCGGTTAAGTCTCTGCAGTAGCTACATTGGGTGCTTGCAGTAGCTTGGTTAAGTCTGCAGTAGCTCCATTGGGTGCTTGCAGTAGCTTGGTTAAGTCTCTGCAGTAGCTCCATTGGGTGCTTGCAGAAGCTCGGTTAAGTCTCTGCAGTAGCTCCATTGGGTGCTTGCAGTAGCTCAGTTAAGTCTCTGCAGTAGCTCCATTGGGTGCTTGCAGTAGCTCAGTTAAGTCTCTGCAGTAGCTCCATTGGGTGCTTGCAGAAGCTCGGTTAAGTCTCTGCAGTAGCTCCATTGGGTGCTTGGAGTAGCTCAGTTCAGTCTCTGCAGTAGCTCCATTGGGAGCTTGCAGTAGCTCGGTTAAGTCTCTGCAGTAGCTCCATTGGGTGCTTGCAGTAGCTCCATTGGTGCTTGCAGTAGTCTCTGCAGTAGCTCCATTGGGTGCTTGCAGTAGCTCGGTTAAGTCTCTGCAGTAGCTCCATTGGGTGCTTGCAGTAGCTCGGTTAAGTCTCTGCAGTAGCTCCATTGGGTGCTTGCAGTAGCTCGGTTAAGTCTCTGCAGTAGCTCCATTGGGTGCTTGCAGTAGCTCGGTTAAGTCTCTGCAGTAGCTCCATTGGGTGCTTGCAGTAGCTCGGTTAAGTCTCTGCAGTAGCTCCATTGGGTGCTTGCAGTAGCTCGGTTAAGTCTCTGCAGTAGCTCCATTGGGTGCTTGCAGTAGCTCGGTTAAGTCTCTGCAGTAGCTCCATTGGGTGCTTGCAGTAGCTCGGTTAAATCTCTGCAGTAGCTCCATTGGGTGCTTGCAGTAGCTCGGTTAAGTCTCTGCAGTAGCTACATTGGGTGCTTGCAGTAGCTCGGTTAAGTCTCTGCAGTAGCTCCATTGGGTGCTTGCAGTAGCTCAGTTAAATCTCTGTAGTAGCTTCAATGTGTGCTTGCAGTAGCTCAGTTAAGTCTCTGCAGTAGCTCCATTGGGTGCTTGCAGTAGCTCAGTTAAGTCTCTGCAGTAGCTCCATTGGGTGCTTGCAGTAGCTCAGTTAAGTTCTGCAGTAGCTCCATATGGGTGCTTGCAGTAGCTCGGTTAAGTCTCTGCAGTAGCTCCATTGGGTGCTTGCAGTAGCTCGGTTAAGTCTCTGCAGTAGCTCCATTGGGTGCTTGCTGTAGCTCTATGGGTGCTTGCAGTAGCTCAGTTAAGTCTCTGCAGTAGCTCCATTGGGTGCTTGCAGTAGCTCGGTTAAATCTCTGCAGTAGCTCCATTGGGTGCTTACAGTAGCTCAGTTAAGTCTCTGCAATAGCTCCATTGGGTGCTTGCTAGTAGCTCCATTGGGTGCTTGCAGTAGCTCAGTCAAGTCTCTGCAGTAGCTCCATTGGGTGCTTGCAGTAGGTCAGTTAAGTCTCTGCAGTAGCTCCATTGAGTGCTTGCAGTAGCTCCATTGGGTGCTCCCAGTAGCTCGGTAAAGTATCTGCAGTAGCTCCATTGGGTGCTCGCAGTAGCTCGGTAAAGTAACTGCAGTAGCTCCATTGGGTGCTTATAGTAGCTCCATTGGGTGCTTGCAGTAGCTCAGTTAAATCTCTGCAGTAGCTCTATTGGGTGCTTGCTACTAGCTCAGTTAAGTCTCTGCAGTAGTTCTATTGGGTGCTTGCAGTAGCTCAGTTAAGTGTCTTCAATAGCTGGTGAGTGCCTGTAGGACTATAGCTGGGTTTCTGCTGTAGCTCCTATGGGTGCTTGCAGCAGCCCAGTGAGATGCTTGGGTTAGCTCTGTGGGGTGCCTGTATGAGCCCCATTGTATAGTTTGAATTCACTGAGATGTTTGCAGTAGCTCCATTGGGTGCTTGCAGTAGCTCGGTTAAATCTCTGCAGTAGCTACCATTGGGTGCTTGCAGTAGCTCGGTTAAGTCTCTGCAGTAGCTACATTGGGTGCTTGCAGTAGCTCAGTTAAGTCTCTGCAGTAGCACCATTGGGTGCTTGCAGTAGCTCGGTTAAGTCTCTGCAGTAACTCCATTGGGTGCTTGCAGTAGCTCGGTTAAGTCTCTGCAGTAGCTCCATTGGGTACTTTCAGTAGCTCGGTTAAATCTCTGCAGTAGCTCCATTGGGTGCTTGCAGAAGCTTGGTTAAGTCTCTGCAGTAGCTACATTGGGTGCTTGCAGTAGCTTGGTTAAATCTCTACAGTAGCTTCAATGTGTGCTTGCAGTAGCTCAGTTAAGTCCCTGCACTAGCTCCATTGGGTGCTTGCAGTAGCTCGGTTAAGTGTCTGCAGTAGCTCCAATGGGTGCTCGCAGTAGCTCGGTTAAGTGTCTGCAGTAGCTCCAATGGGTGCTTGCAGTAGCTCGGTTAAATCTCTGCAGCAGCACCATTGGGTGCTTGCAGTAGCTCAGTTAAGTGTCTGCAGTAGCTCCAATGGGTGCTTGCAGTAGCTCAGTTAAGTGTCTGCAGTAGCTCCATTGGGTGCTTGCAGTAGCTCGGTTAAGTCTCTGCAGTAGCTCCATTGGGTGCTTGCAGTAGCTCGGTTAAGTCTCTGCAGTAGCTCCAATGGGTGCTTGCAGTAGCTCAGTTAAGTGTCTGCAGTAGCTCCAATGGGTGCTTGCAGTAGCTCGGTTAAGTCTCTGCAGTAGCTCCATTGGGTGCTCGCAGTAGCTCGGTTAAATCTCTGCAGTAGCTCCATTGGGTGCTTGCAGTAGCTCGGTTAAGTCTCTGCAGTAGCTCCATTGGGTGCTTGCAGTGTCTAAGTTAAGTGTCTGCTGTAGCTCCATTGGGTGCTTGCAGTAGCTCAGTTAAGTCTCTGCAGTAGCTCCATTGGGTGCTTGCAGTAGCTCAGTTAAGTCTCTGCAGTAGCTCCATTGGGTGCTTGCAGTAGCTCGGTTAAGTCTCTGCAGTAGCTCCATTGGGTCCTCGCAGTAGCTAAGTTAAGTGTCTGCAGTAGCTCCAATGGGTGCTCGTAGTAGCTCCTTTAAGTCTCTGCAGTAGCTCCAATGGGTGCTCGCAGTAGCTCAGTTAAGTGTCTGCAGTAGCTCCAATGGGTGCTTGCAGTAGCTCGGTTAAGTCTCTGCAGTAGCACCATTGGGTGCTTGCAGTAGCTCGGTTAAGTCTCTGCAGTAGCTCCATTGGGTGCTCGCAGTAGCTCGGTTAAGTCTCTGCAGTAGCTTCAATGGGTGCTTGCAGTAGCTCAGTTAAGTCCCTGCAGTAGCTCCATTGGGTGCTTGCAGTAGCTCGGTTAAGTGTCTGCAGTAGCTCCATTGGGTGCTTGCAGTAGCTCGGTTAAGTCTCTGCAGTAGCTCCATTGGGTGCTTGCAGTAGCTCGGTTAAGTCTCTGCAGTAGCTCCATTGGGTGCTTGCAGTAGCTCGGTTAAGTCTCTGCAGTAGCTCCATTGGGTGCTTGCAGTAGCTCGGTTAAGTCTCTGCAGTAGCTCCATTGGGTGCTTGCAGTAGCTCAGTTAAGTCTCTGCAGTAGCTCCATTGGGTGCTTGCAGTAGCTCGGTTAAGTCTCTGCAGTAGCTCCATTGGGTGCTTGCAGTAGCTCGGTTAAGTCTCTGCAGTAGCTCCATTGGGTGCTTGCAGTAGCTCAGTTAAGTCTCTGCAGTAGCTCCATTGGGTGCTTGCAGTAGCTCGGTTAAGTCTCTGCAGTAGCTCCATTGGGTGCTTGCAGTAGCTCGGTTAAGTCTCTGCAGTAGCTCCATTGGGTGCTTGCAGTAGCTAAGTTATGTGTCTGCAGTAGCTCCAATGGTTGCTTGCAGTAGCACAGTGAAGTCTCTGCAGTAGCTCCATTGGGTGCTTGCAGTAGCTCGGTTAAGTCTCTGCAGTAGCTCCATTGGGTGCTTGCAGTAGCTAAGTTATGTGTCTGCAGTAGCTCCAATGGGTGCTTGCAGTAGCTCGGTTAAGTCTCTGCAGTAGCTCCATTGGGTGCTTGCAGTAGCTCGGTTAAGTCTCTGCAGTAGCTCCATTGGGTGCTTGCAGTAGCTCGGTTAAGTCTCTGCAGTAGCTCCATTGGGTGCTTGCAGTAGCTCGGTTAAGTCTCTGCAGTAGCTCCATTGGGTGCTTGCAGTAGCTCGGTTAAGTCTCTGCAGTAGCTCCATTGGGTGCTTGCAGAAGCTCGGTTATGTGTTTGCAGTAGCTCCATTGGGTGCTTGCAGTAGCTCAGTTAAGTCTCTGCAGTAGCTCCATTGGGTGCTTGCAGTAGCTCGGTTAAGTCTCTGCAGTAGCTCCATTGGGTGCTTGCAGTAGCTCGGTTAAGTCTCTGCAGTAGCTCCATTGGGTGCTTGCAGTAGCTCGGTTAAGTCTCTGCAGTAGCTCCATTGGGTGCTTGCAGTAGCTCAGTTAAGTCTCTGCAGTAGCTCCATTGGGTGCTTGCAGTAGCTCGGTTAAGTCTCTGCTGTAGCTCCATTGGGTGCTTGCAGTAGCTCGGTTAAATCTCTGCTGTAGCTCCATTGGGTGCTTGCAGTAGCTCGGTTAAATCTCTGCAGTAGCACCATTGGGTGCTTGCAGTAGCTCGGTTAAGTCTCTGCAGTAGCTCCATTGGGTGCTTGCAGTAGCTCGGTTAAGTCTCTGCAGTAGCTACATTGGGTGCTTGCAGTAGCTCAGTTAAGTCTCTGCAGTAGCTCCAGTTGGGTGCTCTGCAGTAGCTCCATTGGGTGCTTGCAGTAGCTCGGTTAAGTCTCTGCAGTAGCTCCATTGCTGGGTGCTCTGCAGTAGCTCCATTGGGTGCTTGCAGTAGCTCGGTTAAGTCTCTGCAGTAGCTCCATTGGGTGCTTGCAGTAGCTCGGTTAAGTCTCTGCAGTAGCTCCATTGGGTGCTTGCAGTAGCTCGGTTAAGTCTCTGCAGTAGCTCCATTGGGTGCTTGCAGTAGCTCGGTTAAGTCTCTGCAGTAGCTCCATTGGGTGCTTGCAGTAGCTCGGTTAAGTCTCTGCAGTAGCACCATTGGGTGCTTGCAGTAGCTCGGTTAAATCTTTGCAGTAGTTCCATTGGGAGCTTGCAGTAGCTCAGTTAAGTCTCTGCAGTAGCTCCATTGGGTGCTTGCAGTAGCTCAGTTAAGTCTCTGCAGTAGCTCCATTGGGTGCTTGCAGTAGCTCAGTTAAGTCTCTGCAGTAGCTCCATTGGGTGCTTGCAGTAGCTCGGTTAAGTCTCTGCAGTAGCTCCATTGGGTGCTCGCAGTAGCTAAGTTAAGTCTCTGCAGTAGCTCCATTGGGTGCTTGCAGTAGCTCAGTTAAGTGTCTGCAGTAGCTCCAATGGGTGCTTGCAGTAGCTCGGTTAAGTCTCTGCAGTAGCTCCATTGGGTGCTTGCAGTAGCTCGGTTAAATCTCTGCAGTAGCTCCATTGGGTGCTTGCAGTAGCTCGGTTAAGTCTCTGCAGTAGCTCCATTGGGTGCTTGCAGTAGCTCAGTTAAGTCTCTGCAGTAGCTCCATTGGGTGCTTGCAGTAGCTCAGTTAAGTCTCTGCAGTAGCTCCATTGGGTGCTTGCAGTAGCTCAGTTAAGTCTCTGCAGTAGCTCCATTGGGTGCTTGCAGTAGCTCGGTTAAGTCTCTGCAGTAGCTCCATTGGGTGCTCGCAGTAGCTAAGTTAAGTGTCTGCAGTAGCTCCAATGGGTGCTCGCAGTAGCTCAGTTAAGTGTCTGCAGTAGCTCCAATGGGTGCTTGCAGTAGCTCGGTTAAGTCTCTGCAGTAGCTCCAATGGGTGCTTGCAGTAGCTCGGTTAAGTCTCTGCAGTAGCTCCATTGGGTGCTTGCAGTAGCTCGGTTAAGTCTCTGCAGTAGCTCCATTGGGTGCTTGGAGTAGCTCGGTTAAGTCTCTGCAGTAGCTCCATTGGGTGCTTGCAGTAGCTCAGTTAAGTCTCTGCAGTAGCTCCATTGGGTGCTTGCAGTAGCTAAGTTATGTGTCTGCAGTAGCTCCAATGGGTGCTTGCAGTAGCACAGTGAAGTCTCTGCAGTAGCTCCATTGGGTGCTTGCAGTAGCTCGGTTAAGTCTCTGCAGTAGCTCCATTGGGTGCTTGCAGTAGCTCGGTTAAGTCTCTGCAGTAGCTCCATTGGGTGCTTGCAGTAGCTCCATTGGGTGCTTGCAGTAGCTCGGTTAAGTCTCTGCAGTAGCTCCATTGGGTGCTTGCAGTAGCTCAGTTAAGTCTCTGCAGTAGCTCCATTGGGTGCTTGCAGTAGCTCGGTTAAGTGTCTGCAGTAGCTCCATTGGGTGCTTGCAGTAGCTCAGTTAAGTCTCTGCAGTAGCTCCATTGGGTGCTTGCAGTAGCTCAGTTAAGTCCTGCAGTAGCTCCATTGGGTGCTTGCAGTAGCTCGGTTAAATCTTTGCAGTAGTTCCATTGGGAGCTTGCAGTAGCTCAGTTAAGTCTCTGCAGTAGCTCCATTGGGTGCTTGCAGTAGCTCGGTTAAGTCTGCAGTAGCTCCATTGGGTGCTTGCAGTAGCTCGGTTAAGTCTCTGCAGTAGCTCCATTGGGTGCTTGCAGTAGCTCAGTTAAGTCTCTGCAGTAGCTCCATTGGGTGCTTGCAGTAGCTCAGTTAAGTCTCTGCAGTAGCTCCATTGGGTGCTTGCAGTAGCTCAGTTAAGTCTCTGCAGTAGCTCCATTGGGTGCTTGCAGTAGCTCGGTTAAGTCTCTGCAGTAGCTCCATTGGGTGCTTGCAGTAGCTCAGTTAAGTCTCTGCAGTAGCTCCATTGGGTGCTTGCAGTAGCTCGGTTAAGTCTCTGCAGTAGCTCCATTGGGTGCTCGCAGTAGCTAAGTTAAGTGTCTGCAGTAGCTCCAATGGGTGCTCGCAGTAGCTCAGTTAAGTGTCTGCAGTAGCTCCAATGGGTGCTTGCAGTAGCTCAGTTAAGTGTCTGCAGTAGCTCCATTGGGTGCTTGCAGTAGCTCGGTTAAGTCTCTGCAGTAGCTCCATTGGGTGCTTGCACTAGCTCGGTTACATCTCTGCAGTAGCTCCATTGGGTGCTTGCAGTAGCTCGGTTAAGTCTCTGCAGTAGCTCCATTGGGTGCTTGCAGTAGCGCATTGGGTGCTCGAGTCGTTAAGTGTCTGCAGTAGCTCCAATGGGTGCTTGCAGTAGCTCAGTTAAGTGTCTGCAGTAGCTCCATTGGGTGCTTGCAGTAGCTCAGTTAAGTGTCTGCAGTAGCTCCATTGGGTGCTTGCAGTAGCTCGGTTAAGTCTCTGCTGTAGCTCCATTGGTTGCTTGCAGTAGCTCGGTTAAGTCTCTGCAGTAGCTACATTGGGTGGTTGCAGTAGCTCGGTTAAATCTCTGCAGTAGCTCCATTGGGTGCTTGCAGTAGCTCAGTTAAGTGTCTTCAATAGCTGGTGAGTGCCTGTAGGACTATAGCTGGGTTTCTGCTGTAGCTCCTATGGGTGCTTGCAGCAGCCCAGTGAGATGCTTGGGTTAGCTCTGTGGGGTGCCTGTATGAGCCCCATTGTATAGTTTGAATTCACTGAGATGTTTGCAGTAGCTCCATTGGGTACTTGCAGTACCTCGGTTAAGTCTCTGCAGTAGCTACATTGGGTGCTTGCAGTAGCTCGGTTAAATCTTTGCAGTAGCACCATTGGGTGCTTGCAGTAGCTCGGTTAAGTCTTTGCAGTAGCTACATTGGGTGCTTGCAGTAGCTCGGTTAAATCTCTGCAGTAGCACCATTGGGTGCTTGCAGGAGCTCGGTTAAATGTCTATAGTTGCTTCAATGTGTGCTTGCAGTAGCTCAGTTAAGTGTCTGCAGTAGCTCCAATGGGTGCTTGCAGTAGCTCGGTTAAATCTCTGCAGCAGCACCATTGGGTGCTTGCAGTAGCTCAGTTAAGTGTCTGCAGTAGCTCCAATGGGTGCTCGCAGTAGCTCAGTTAAGTGTCTGTAGTAGCTCCAATGGGTGCTTGCAGTAGCTCTGTTAAATCTCTGCAGCAGCACCATTGGGTACTTGCACTAGCTTGGTTACGTCTCTGCAGTAGCTCCATTGGGTGCTTGTAGTAGCTTGGTTAAGTCTCTGCAGTAGCTCCATTGGGTGCTTGCAGTAGCTCGGTTAAGTCTCTGCAGTAGCTACATTGGGTGCTTGCAGTAGCTCGGTTAAATATCTGCAATAGCTACATTGGGTGCTTGCAGTAGCTCCATTGGGTGCTTGCAGTAGCTCAGTTAAGTCTCTGCAGTAGCTCCATTGAGTGCTTGCAGTAGCTCCATTGGGTGCTCCCAGTAGCTCGGTAAAGTATCTGCAGTAGCTCCATTGGGTGCTCGCAGTAGCTCGGTAAAGTATCTGCAGTAGCTCCATTGGGTGCTTATAGTAGCTCCATTGGGTGCTTGCAGTAGCTCAGTTAAATCTCTGCAGTAGCTCTATTGGGTGCTTGCTACTGCTCAGTTAAGTCTCTGCAGTAGCTCTATTGGGTGCTTGCTACTGCTCAGTTAAGTCTCTGCAGTAGTTCTATTGGGTGCTTGCAATAGCTCAGTTAAGTGTCTTCAATAGCTGGTGAGTGCCTGTAGGACTATAGCTGGGTTTCTGCTGTAGCTCCTATGGGTGCTTGCAGCAGCCCAGTGAGATGCTTGGGTTAGCTCTGTGGGGTGCCTGTATGAGCCCCATTGTATAGTTTGAATTCACTGAGATGTTTGCAGTAGCTCCATTGGGTACTTGCAGTAGCTCGGTTAAATCTCTGCAGTAGCACCATTGGGTGCTTGCAGTAGGTCGGTTAAGTCTCTGCAGTAGCTACACTGGGTGCTTGCAGTAGCTCAGTTAAGTCTGCAGTAGCTCCATTGGATGCTTGCAGTAGCTCAGTCAAGTCTCTGCAGTAGCTCCATTGGGTGCTTGCAGTAGCTCAGTTAAGTCTGCAGTAGCTCCATACGATGCTTTCAGTAGCTTGGTCCAGTCTCTGCAGTAGCTCCATTGGGTACTTGCAGAAGCTTGGTTAAGTCTCTGCAGTAGCTACATTGGGTGCTTGCAGGAGCTCGGTTAAATGTCTATAGTAGCTTCAATGTGTGCTTGCAGTAGCTCAGTTAAGTCTCTGCAGTAGCTCCATTGGGTGCTTGCAGTAGCTCGGTTAAGTCTCTGCAGTAGCTCCATTGGGTGCTCGCAGTAGCTAAGTTAAGTGTCTGCAGTAGCTCCAATGGGTGCTCGCAGTAGCTCAGTTAAGTGTCTGCAGTAGCTCCAATGGGTGCTCGCAGTAGCTCAGTTAAGTGTCTGCAGTAGCTCCAATGGGTGCTTGCAGTAGCTCGGTTAAATCTCTGCAGCAGCACCATTGGGTGCTTGCACTAGCTCGGTTAAGTCTCTATAGTAGCTCCATTGGGTGCTTGCAGTAGCGCCATTGGGTGCTCGCAGTCGCTAAGTTAAGTGTCTGCAGTAGCTCCAATGGGTGCTTGCAGTAGCTCAGTTAAGTGTCTGCAGTAGCTCCAATGGGTGCTTGCAGTAGCTCAGTTAAGTGTCTGCAGTAGCTCCATTGGGTGCTTGCACTAGCTCGGTTACGTCTCTGCAGTAGCTCCATTGGGTGCTTGCAGTAGCTCGGTTAAGTCTCTGCAGTAGCTACATTGGGTGCTTGCAGTAGCTCAGTTAATTCCCTGCAGTAGCTCCATTGGGTGCTTGCAGTAGCTCAGTTAAGTGTCTGCCGTAGCTCCAATGGGTGCTCGCAGTAGCTCGGTTAAGTGTCTGCAGTAGCTCCAATGGGTGCTTGCAGTAGCTTAGTCAAGTCTCTGCAGCAGCTCCATTGGGTGCTTGCAGTAGCTCAGTTAAGTCTGCAGTAGCTCCATACGATGCTATCAGTAGCTTGGTCCAGTCTCTGCAGTAGCTCGATTGGGTGCTTGCAGTAGCTCAGTTAAGTCTCTGCAGTAGCTCCTTTGGGTGCTTGCAGTAGCTCCATTGGGTGCTTGCAATAGCTCGGTTAAGTCTCTGCAGTAGCTCCATTGGGTGCTTGCAGTAGCTCGGTTAAGTCTCTGCAGTAGCTCCAATGGGTGCTTGCAGTAGCTCAGTTAAGTGTCTGCAGTAGTTCCAATGGGTGCACTAAAGAAAAATGGTTCTGTCGGGGTATCACTTAATTAGAACAAATAGTAACAACTTACTTGTAACTCAATTCAATAATGAAATAAATACATATATAACACACACCAAAGATTTTTGAATCAAAATTATATTAGAAGAAAATCAAATAATAAAGTCTGTCGCAATTTATAATTTCAATTGCAATATGTGACTGTAGTGCAATAGTGACATGTGGTGAATGGTGATAAATACAATCTACTATATACAAAAACAAATGTGCAAAAAATGGGGAGGGGGAAGGGAAAAAGATTTCATAAATGTCCTTGTTATTAACACATATGCTTAAATGATCCAATAACGAATGGGACTGTGATCATCAGCGTTGCGTGGACATATACAATACGCCGACGTTTCGACCCTGTATATCGCGCAAAAGTGGAAGTGCATCTAGGCGGGTCTTCCTCAAGGCAGGAAAGGGGAGGAACGGTAACCCAAAAGTAGATTCCTGGGTGGCCTGTTAATGAATGAATTCTTAGTCAGGTATGGGTAGAAACTTAATTCCCAAGGAACTCCACCAGCCGGTTTGGAGCCTCAGAAGAAGCTATATTAGACTTCCACCCGTCGGTTGGAGTCGATTTAATGCCAGTCCGGTGTATTTCAGTGATCTGGGAAACAAGCCTCCTTCTCTCCGTGGTTAATGTCGGAAAATGGGTGCTTGCAGTAGCTCGGTTAAATCTCTGCAGCAGCACCATTGGGTGCTTGCAGTAGCTCGGTTAAGTCTCTGCAGTAGCTCCAATGGGTGCTTGCAGTAGCTCGGGTAAATCTCTGCAGCAGCACCATTGGGTGCTTGCACTAGCTCGGTTAAGTCTCTATAGTAGCTCCATTGGGTGCTTGCAGTAGCGCCATTGGGTGCTCGCAGTCGCTAAGTTAAGTGTCTGCAGTAGCTCCAATGGGTGCTTGCAGTAGCTCAGTTAAGTGTCTGCAGTAGCTCCAATGGGTGCTTGCAGTAGCTCAGTTAAGTGTCTGCAGTAGCTCCATTGGGTGCTTGCACTAGCTCGGTTACGTCTCTGCAGTAGCTCCATTGGGTGCTTGCAGTAGCTCGGTTAAGTCTCTGCAGTAGCTACATTGGGTGCTTGCAGTAGCTCAGTTAATTCCCTGCAGTAGCTCCATTGGGTGCTTGCAGTAGCTCAGTTAAGTGTCTGCCGTAGCTCCAATGGGTGCTCGCAGTAGCTCGGTTAAGTGTCTGCAGTAGCTCCAATGGGTGCTTGCAGTAGCTTAGTCAAGTCTCTGCAGCAGCTCCATTGGGTGCTTGCAGTAGCTCAGTTAAGTCTGCAGTAGCTCCATACGATGCTATCAGTAGCTTGGTCCAGTCTCTGCAGTAGCTCGATTGGGTGCTTGCAGTAGCTCAGTTAAGTCTCTGCAGTAGCTCCTTTGGGTGCTTGCAGTAGCTCCATTGGGTGCTTGCAATAGCTCGGTTAAGTCTCTGCAGTAGCTCCATTGGGTGCTTGCAGTAGCTCGGTTAAGTCTCTGCAGTAGCTCCAATGGGTGCTTGCAGTAGCTCAGTTAAGTGTCTGCAGTAGTTCCAATGGGTGCACTAAAGAAAAATGGTTCTGTCGGGGTATCACTTAATTAGAACAAATAGTAACAACTTACTTGTAACTCAATTCAATAATGAAATAAATACATATATAACACACACCAAAGATTTTTGAATCAAAATTATATTAGAAGAAAATCAAATAATAAAGTCTGTCGCAATTTATAATTTCAATTGCAATATGTGACTGTAGTGCAATAGTGACATGTGGTGAATGGTGATAAATACAATCTACTATATACAAAAACAAATGTGCAAAAAATGGGGAGGGGGAAGGGAAAAAGATTTCATAAATGTCCTTGTTATTAACACATATGCTTAAATGATCCAATAACGAATGGGACTGTGATCATCAGCGTTGCGTGGACATATACAATACGCCGACGTTTCGACCCTGTATATCGCGCAAAAAGTGGAAGTGCATCTAGGCGGGTCTTCCTCAAGGCAGGAAAGGGGAGGAACGGTAACCCAAAAGTAGATTCCTGGGTGGCCTGTTAATGAATGAATTCTTAGTCAGGTATGGGTAGAAACTTAATTCCCAAGGAACTCCACCAGCCGGTTTGGAGCCTCAGAAGAAGCTATATTAGACTTCCACCCGTCGGTTGGAGTCGATTTAATGCCAGTCCGGTGTATTTCGTGATCTGGGAAACAAGCCTCCTTCTCTCCGTGGTTAATGTCGGAAAATGGGTGCTTGCAGTAGCTCGGTTAAATCTCTGCAGCAGCACCATTGGGTGCTTGCAGTAGCTCGGTTAAGTCTCTGCAGTAGCTCCATTGGGTGCTCGCAGTAGCTCGGTTAAATCTCTGCAGTAGCTCCATTGGGTGCTTGCAGTAGCTCGGTTAAGTCTCTGCAGTAGCTCCATTGGGTGCTTGCAGTGTCTAAGTTAAGTGTCTGCTGTAGCTCCATTGGGTGCTTGCAGTAGCTCAGTTAAGTCTCTGCAGTAGCTCCATTGGGTGCTTGCAGTAGCTCAGTTAAGTCTCTGCAGTAGCTCCATTGGGTGCTTGCAGTAGCTCGGTTAAGTCTCTGCAGTAGCTCCTTTGGGTGCTTGCAGTAGCTCCATTGGCTGCTTGCAGTAGCTCGGTTAAGTCTCTGCAGTAGCTCCATTGGGTGCTTGCAGAAGCTCGGTTAAGTCTCTGCAGTAGCTCCATTGGGTGCTTGCAGTAGCTCGGTTAAGTCTGCAGTAGCCCCATTGGGTGCTTGCAGTAGGTCGGTTAAGTCTCTGCAGTAGCTACACTTGGTGCTTGCAGTAGCTCGGTTAAGTCTGCAGTGGCTCCATTGGGTGCTTGCAGTAACTCGGTTAAATCTCTGCAGTAGCTCCAATGGGTGCTTGCAGTAGCTCGGTTAAATCTCTGCAGCAGCACCATTGGGTGCTTGCAGTAGCTCAGTTAAGTGTCTGCAGTAGCTCCAATGGGTGCTCGCAGTAGCTCAGTTAAGTGTCTGTAGTAGCTCCAATGGGTGCTTGCAGTAGCTCTGTTAAATCTCTGCAGCAGCACCATTGGGTACTTGCACTAGCTTGGTTACGTCTCTGCAGTAGCTCCATTGGGTGCTTGTAGTAGCTTGGTTAAGTCTCTGCAGTAGCTCCATTGGGTGCTTGCAGTAGCTCAATTAAGTCCCTGCAGTAGCTCCAATGGGTGCTTGCAGTAGCTTGGTTAAATCTCTGCAGCAGCACCATTGGGTGCTTGCAGTAGCTCAGTTAAGTGTCTGCAGTAGCTCCAATGGGTGCTTGCAGTAGCGCGGTTAAATCTCTGCAGCAGCACCATTGGGTGCTTGCACTAGCTCAGTTAAGTCTGCAGTAGCTCCATTGGGTGCTTGCAGTAGCTCGGTTAAGTTTCTGCAGTAGCTCCATTGGGTGCTTGCAGTAGCTCGGTTAAGTCTCTGCTGTAACTCCATTGGGTGCTTGCAGTAGCTCGGTTAACTCTCTGCAGTAGCTCCATTGGGTGCTTGCAGTAGCTCCATTGGGTGCTCGCAGTAGCTCGGTAAAGTATCTGCAGTAACTCCATTGGGTGCTTGCAGCAGCTCGGTTAAGTCTCTGCTGTAACTCTATTGGGTGCTTGCAGGAGCTCGGTTAAATGTCTATAGTAGCTTGAATGTGTGCTTGCAGTAGCTCAGTTAAGTCCCTGCAGTAGCTCCATTGGGTGCTTGCAGTAGCTCAGTTAAGTGTCTGCAGTAGCTCCAATGGGTGCTTGCAGTAGCTCAGTTAAGTGTCTGCAGTAATTCCAATGGGTGCTTGCAGTAGCTCGGTTAAATCTCTGCAGCAGCACCATTGGGTGCTTGCAGTAGCTCGGTTAAGTCTCTGCAGTAGCTCCATTGGGTGCTCGCAGTAGCTCGGTTAAGTCTCTGCAGTAGCTACATTGGGTGCTTGCAGTAGCTCAGTTAATTCCCTGCAGTAGCTCCATTGGGTGCTTGCAGTAGCTCAGTTAAGTGTCTGCCGTAGCTCCAATGGGTGCTCGCAGTAGCTCGGTTAATTGTCTGCAGTAGCTCCAATGGGTGCTTGCAGTAGCTCAGTCAAGTCTCTGCAGCAGCTCCATTGGGTGCTTGCAGTAGCTCAGTTAAGTCTGCAGTAGCTCCATACGATGCTTTCAGTAGCTTGGTCCAGTCTCTGCAGCAGCTCGATTGGGTGCTTGCAGTAGCTCAGTTAAGTCTCTGCAGTAGCTCCAATGGGTGCTTGCAGTAGCTCAGTTAAGTGTCTGTAGTAGCTCCATTGGGTGCTTGCAGTAGCTCAGTTAAGTGTCTGCAGTAGCTCCATTGGGTGCTTGCAGTAGCTCGGTTAAGTCTCTGCTGTAGCTCCATTGGTTGCTTGCATTAGCTCGGTTAAGTCTCTGCAGTAGCTACATTGGGTGCTTGCAGTAGCTCGGTTAAATCTCTGCAGTAGCTCCATTGGGTGCTTGCAGTAGCTCAGTTAAGTGTCTTCAATAGCTGGTAAGTGCCTGTAGGACTATAGCTGGGTTTCTGCTGTAGCTCCTATGGGTGCTTGCAGCAGCCCAGTGAGATGCTTGGGTTAGCTCTGTGGGGTGCCTGTATGAGCCCCATTGTATAGTTTGAATTCACTGAGATGTTTGCAGTAGCTCCATTGGGTACTTGCAGTACCTCGTTTAAGTCTCTGCAGTAGCTACATTGGGTGCTTGCAGTAGCTCGGTTAAATCTTTGCAGTAGCACCATTGGGTGCTTGCAGTAGCTCGGTTAAGTCTTTGCAGTAGCTACATTGGGTGCTTGCAGTAGCTCGATTAAATCTCTGCAGTAGCACCATTGGGTGCTTGCAGGAGCTCGGTTAAATGTCTATAGTAGCTTCAATGTGTGCTTGCAGTAGCTCAGTTAAGTCCCTGCAGTAGCTCCATTGGGTGCTTGCAGTAGCTCAGTTAAGTGTCTGCAGTAGCTCCTCGCAGTAGCTCAGTTAAGTGTCTGCAGTAGCTCCAATGGGTGCTTGCAGTAGCTCGGTTAAATCTCTGCAGCAGCACCATTGGGTGCTTGCAGTAGCTCAGTTAAGTGTCTGCATTAGCTCCAATGGGTGCTCGCAGTAGCTCAGTTAAGTGTCTGCAGTAGTGTAGTGATTACGCCACACAAGGTAGGGGTAAGAGCACATACTTTATTGACTGTTCATCTCCACAGCTTCCAGGAACTGCCTCTCCTGGGATTCAAACAACAGCATTCCATTGACATGACAATGACATCAAAGGGATAGAGAGCACGTGGAACAAGCTTAAAGGGAAACTACTACAACATCTCCTCTCTTTCCATTACTATCACAAGAAAATAGAAAGTAAAGCGAGGCAAATGAAAATTAAGGGAAGAAGAAAATAAAACAAAAAAAATGCATCAAAACGCATTTGGGAGACAAAAACAGAGTGCAATGCTTTTCAAAGAAATAGGAAATAATTTACAGTTTTAACATATTCGGTGGGACAGTTGTCCTCCCACTCCTCCGTGGAGGTACATATCTCAAAGAGGTACTTTTATTGACAGTGGTCTCCCTTTGAGGAGAAACAGAACGAGCAGTGTTTCCTGAGTCTAAACCCAGGTGCATTACAACCTTCATGGGAATCTTATAGATTCTGGACAGATTCCACCAATTTTTCCCATTGACCCTCACAGCAAAGCGTGACGTAGCATCCACTTTAACGGGAGGACCAAATTTTGACAGCCCCTTAGGGACCTTGAGAGGAGACTTAATCCTCACCCAATCCCCAACCGAAACAGAGGACTTAAAATCACTAACTTCTGAGGCAAGGGGTTGAGAGGAGGAATCAAGACCCCCTTGTTTGGGAACAGATAGTGATAACAGGGAGTCACCATTGTCTTGTCTCTCTTGGCATTTTAACAATAATCCCCACCTTTTCATCCAAGCAGGACACATGTGAAATGAAGCTTCTCTTCCTCTGAGAAGAGCAAAGGGACTTGATCCCGTAACTGCACTTGGTGTGGTGCGATGCGCCCACAACATACTTTGGACAGCTTCTTTAATGTCCACTCTGGATGAAACAGCCCACTAAACGCACTCGACCAGAATGCAGTTCGTCCGCTCAATGAAACCATTGGCCTGTGGGTGATATAAGGCCACACGCCGGTGGGTGATACCACACTGAACAAGAAACTCAGACATTTCCTTGGAGGTAAACTGCACCCCATTGTCGGATACAATTTCCTTCGGAAAACCCTCCCTGGCAAACAGACTCTGGAGGAACTTAATGACTTCATGGGAATTAGGATCTGTCATGAAATGGACCTCCCACCACTTGCTGAAATAGTCAGCCACAACCAGCGCGAACTTGCACTTGTTAGGAAGCACATTGAAAGGTCCTACAAAGTCAATGGCCAGCTTCAACCACGGACTATTCGGTACTTCCACTTGTTGTACTGGGGGTGAGACAATTTTAATAACTTTATCACTGGTACTGCAAGTTATACATCCTTCCACCACATCATTGATTTGGCGGTCCATGCACGGCCACCAATACACACCCCGAATTCTTCTTTTGGTATTTGTTTGCCCCAGATGTCCCTCGTGACCAGCATCAATGATGCGACTCCTGAGAGACTCTGGAGGAACAAATTTATCCCCACGCATGATCATCTCTCCCCCTTCCAATGTAAGTTCATCCGCAACTTTGGCAAACGGATGTAGATCACTATCCAAGTGTTTTTCCTTTGGCCAACCAGCTACAATGAAGTGTTTCACTCTCTTAAGTACCAGGTCAGACTCCATCGCAGAAAACCAGTCATGTTCATTAAATGACCCCACACAACAAACGTCAACTGCAGCTATGAGACAATCGTCATCCGCATCATGATCAAAGTCATTCTTAGTAAGAGGCAGAGGGGACCTTGAAAGATAATCAGCTCGTGTGTTGCGCCCACCAGTGATATGTGCCACAACAAAATTATACTGTAACAACTTAGAACTCAACCTTGCGATCCTGGGGTATGGTCTCTGACAATCCGACCTTCCAGTATGGGAATAAGAGGCTTATGATCTGTAAATAGTTCAAAAGTCTTTCCCCACAAAAACACTTGAAACGTTCGACAGCCCAACAACACGCCAGCAATTCTCTTTCAATAACAGAATAATTCTTTTCACTCGGGCGTAAGGCTCTTGACGCAAACCCCACAGTGTACTCTTTCCCTTCCTTGACTTGAGAAATCATCCCCCTAGACCGTCTAGACTAGCATCCACAGACACTTTGCATTGGAAGAGGGGGTCAAAAGGGGTGAGAATGCCACACGACTCCAATTCTTTTTTTATCTGTACAAATTCTTCTTGGCAGGAGTCATCCCAGATAAAGTTAGACTTTTTCTTTAGAAGTTCACGCATGTGAACAGTTTTGGCGGCAAAATTGGAAATAAACTTTGTGTAAAATTCGCACAAACCTAGAAATGAAGAGACTTGTTCTTTAGAAATGGGGCATGGCGCTTTGGATATTGCCTCAATGAGACCCTCTCTAGGTACAATCCCGTCACCAGAAATGCAGTGTCCCAGGTATTCTATGGACTCCACACAAAAAACACACTTGAGTTTGTTCGCCACGATCCCCTTGCCTTCTAACCTCTCCAAAACTTTTGCAAGATTTTTATCATGCAACTCCTTATTCTTTCCGGCCACCAAAATGTCGTCTTGAAATACAACGGTATCAGTGACGCCCTCCAAAACCTTCTCCATGACCCGCTGGAAGACTGAGGCCGCCGAAGCCAATCCGAACGGCATCCTCTTAAACTGGAAGGTGCCAACAGGTGAGACAAAGGCGGTCAGATGCTTACAGGTAGGGTCCAGCTCAACCTGATGGTATGCTGATGCGAGATCAATCTTAGAGAAATACCTCGCACCAGCAAACCTAGCAAGAATGTCATCGATGCGAGGAAGAGGATGTGAGTCTATCCAGATCTCCCTATTCAAGCTGCGCAAGTCAATGCATACCCTAAGATTACCATTCTTTTTGCGCGCGACTACCAAGGGAGATAACCAAAGTGATGATTCGATGGGTTCAATAACTCCTGACTCACACATTCTCTTGAGTTCTAACGACAAATCATCCCTAATACTGAAAGGCACATTGCGCAATTTGTGTTTTACTGGGAGAGCCCCTTCCTTGACTCTGATAAAGTGTTTGAAACCTTTAATAGAACCCACGTTCTCTCCAAAAACCTTAGGAAACCTAGCTGACCAATAAACTAAATCCTCGCCTTCGGATTGTTCACTCACAAGAGAAACTGTTCTCGCGTCCCAGGTCTGAGAGTCATCCCAAACAACCCCTGGTGATACCAACCGAGAATGTTGAGTCCCTTCTTAGCTACATAGACTTTTCCTTCAATACGCCTATCTTTAAAGATAAGAGAAGTGACAAAGAACCCAGACAACTCAATTCTCCTCCCTTCATACGAGACAGGGCTTCTGTCAGGAGGATTGAGAGGTTTGTCCCCCCATGTACTCTCAAACAGCTCATCCGTGATCATGGTCATACGTGCCCCTGAATCCACTATGTAAACACTTACCATCCACAAACACATCCACTATGGGATCAACACAATCCTCTGAATCATCCTTGACAACCACAACAAAATCAGAAAGAGAACTTACAACTTCACACACAGAATCGTTCTTAGATTCTTCAGAATACACCACATTGATACTTCCCCGGAAACCACACATTTTGGCAAAATGGCCCTGTTTCCCACATTTCCGACAAGATGCGTTCTTTGCCGGACAAACCCTTGAATTGGGGAAATGAGATGGGAACCCACACTTGGT
The DNA here is from genome assembly GCA_963921515.1 of Calotriton arnoldi. NCBI lineage: Eukaryota > Metazoa > Chordata > Amphibia > Caudata > Salamandridae > Calotriton > Calotriton arnoldi. The sequence continues at coordinate 44,897 of CAWUFW010002619.1, forward strand.
ACAGAGATTTCTTGAATAAGAACCCTTTTTCTCCGTTCTAGTGTATGTAGGCTTATTCCCTTTTTGTTCAGACTGTGGTTTAGTTTTGTCTCCCTGTACCTTCTCACTCATATCTTTGTGATCCTTGATTGCATTCACCACACTCTTGTCAGGTTTGAGCTCTCTCGAGGCTTTTTGCGATAGCTCGATGCTCTTCACAATGGTAACCGTCTCGTCAAGAGAAGGATTCTTTAGTGTGAGCAATTTCTCTTGGACTTTTTTGTCTCTACAATGTACCACAATTTGGTCACGAATGAGTTGAGAGGTGAAATGTTCAAATTCACACTCTGAAGCCAGAATGCGTAAAGCAGCTACATACGACACTATACTCTCATCACTCTCTTGTTCTCTGGTAAAGAACTTGTGCCTAGCCACCACTAGGCTACTTTCCACATCAAATTGTTTCTCCAGCATAGCTACAGCTTGATCATAAGCATCTATTTCCTCTTGACCCTCAACAATGGCCAACGGAGGTAAATGTTCCAACACAGCTTGACCCTCAAACCCCAGATTATGCTCTAAAATGAAACGTTTCCTTTGTGCGCTAAATCTTGAGCCCCCCCATAGCACCTAAATATTTTACGAAAGCTCTATACCATACTTTCCACTTGACAGGTGGATCCCCTGGAAGCTGTAAAAAAGGAGGAGGGGGTTGTACGTTCTGCATGACTAAAACAAACAAGCAATTATAATACCTTTTGATGAGAAACTTGGCACACAATGGTACTTATGTGAGCTAAACAGGAAGTTGTTTCAAATGCAATAGAGAAAAGAAACGAATATAAAAGAAGATTAGGACGTAATAACTAATTCGTAGAGTACTTTGAAACGCTTGTACTTTGAAACGCTTGTTGAGGTGAAAATACATAAAAAGAAATGCAGAACCTGAAATTGGTGAAAGATACTGTTGGATCACAGTGTCCGCGCACAAATATCACTTCAGGACTTTAATTCAGACCTACAGACCTACAAATATATGAAGACCCTTGACCTCTGGGTAGCGCACTAGTAAACCCTGCACTTATCAGTCGAAATAGTCTCTACCAGGCATAGACAGCATGCCCCTTGTGCAACATGAATGCAGTAGCAGAGTGAACACAGTCCCTTGCAGCAGGGTGAATGCAGTCTCCTTCATACAGTCTCCTTCACTGCCAACTCAGTCTTAACTCACCGCGATGGAATCTCCCGGAGAGCCCAAATACCTCATCCGGTATTTCGTGTGAGAAACGAAGAGGAGTTCCTTGCGCCATTGGGTCCGACTCAACTCTCCTCCGAAACGTGACTCACCCACCGCAACTTTTGCGTACCGACACGCAGGCTGACCGGGCAACTTGAAGGTACAGACACGCAGGGTAAAAAGCCGGGCTGGCGCGCTCCGCCTGACGCGCTCAGCTTTGCGTAGCAATCGTGACTCACCCTCTGCGACACGCTCTCTTCCTTGATGACAGGAGCGTACTGACGCTCAGGGTAACCTGGCAACCTGACGTGTCCACTTCGCAACGGCGAGATCCGGAACTCTTCAATAAAGCAGGCTTAACCCTCTGTGACGCGCTCTCTCCGCTAACTCGGGCTGATGATTCCAATACGTCATCAGTCAAGCGGGAACTGCGGAGGAAGAAGGGTATCTCCTCTAATGAATACAAACGGACACCACAACGGAGACCTCCTGGTAAACACTCCGAAAAGAGCCCAGAACCGTGCCTCTTTCAGACAGTCAGGCAATTTTCAGCAACGAAGCACAAATAAACGTGAGGATAGTACAGCCACACCATCCAGGATAGCCAGGTTGAGACTCTTGCGCTGCTTGACATAGGCTCAAACGAAAATGTTAAAAGTCTCACCAGCGACGCAGTACAGACTGGAACGGCGATTCATTGGCAAGCGAAGATCCTATGAATGATGGGCGTACTTGTTTCTTTGACGTCCCAGCTAGATGACTCTGGACTGTAGCCACACGGATGAGTCAGAAATAGCTAGAGACACAGAAAACGATCGCTGCACACGTAGGTGGAGAGAGGAACAGTCATCCTCGTCGCCAAATTTGTAGTGATTACGCCACACAAGGTAGGGGTAAGAGCACATACTTTATTGACTGTTCATCTCCACAGCTTCCAGGAACTGCCTCTCCTGGGATTCAAACAACAGCATTCCATTGACATGACAATGACATCATAGGGATAGAGAGCACGTGGAACAAGCTTAAAGGGAAACTACTACAAATTTGTAGTGATTACGCCACACAAGGTAGGGGTAAGAGCACATACTTTATTGACTGTTCATCTCCACAGCTTCCAGGAACTCAGTAGCGTCTATAGTAGCTTCAATGTGTGCTTGCAGTAGCTCAGTTAAGTCCCTGCAGTAGCTCCATTGGGTGCTTGCAGTAGCTCAGTTAAGTGTCTGCAGTAGCTCCAATGGGTGCTCGCAGTAGCTCAGTTAAGTGTCTGCAGTAGCTCCAATGGGTGCTTGCAGTAGCTCGGTTAAATCTCTGCAGCAGCACCATTGGGTGCTTGCAGTAGCTCAGTTAAGTGTCTGCATTAGCTCCAATGGGTGCTTGCAGTAGCTCAGTTAAGTGTCTGCAGTAGCTCCAATGGGTGCTTGCAGTAGCTCTGTTAAATCTCTGCAGCAGCACCATTGGGTGCTTGCACTAGCTCGGTTACGTCTCTGCAGTAGCTCCATTGGGTGCTTGCAGTAGCTCGGTTAAGTCTCTGCAGTAGCTACATTGGGTGCTTGCAGTAGCTCAGTTAATTCCCTGCAGTAGCTCCATTGGGTGCTTGCAGTAGCTCAGTTAAGTGTCTGCCGTAGCTCCAATGGGTGCTCGCAGTAGCTCGGTTAAGTGTCTGCAGTAGCTCCAATGGGTGCTTGCAGTAGCTCAGTCAAGTCTCTGCAGTAGCTCCATTGGGTGCTTGCAGTAGCTCAGTTAAGTCTGCAGTAGCTCCATACGATGCTTTCAGTAGCTTGGTCCAGTCTCTGCAGTAGCTCGATTGGGTGCTTGCAGTAGCTCAGTTAAATCTCTGCAGTAGCTCTATTGGGTGCTTGCAGTAGCTCCATTGGGTGCTTGCAGTAGCTCGGTTAAGTCTCTGCAGTAGCTCCTTTGGGTGCTTGCAGTAGCTCCAGTGGGTGCTTGCAGTAGATCGGTTAAGTCTCTGCTGTAGCTTCAATGGGTGCTTGCAGTAGTTCCATTGGGTGCTCACAGCAGCTCAGTTAAATCTCTGCAGTAGCTCTATTGGGTGCTTGCAGTAGCTCCATTGGGTGCTCGCAGCAGCTCAGTTAAATCTCTGCAGTAGCTCCATTGGGTGCTTGCAGTAGCTCCATTGGGTGCTTGCAGTAGCTCGGTTAAGTCTCTGCAGTAGCTCCAATGGGTGCTTGCAGTAGCTCAGTTAAGTGTCTGCAGTAGCTCCAATGTGTGCTTGCAGTAGCTCGTTTAAGGCTCTGCAGTAGCTCCATTGGGTGCTTGCAGTAGCTCCTTGGGTGCTTGAAGTAGCTTCATTGGGTGCTTCCATTAGCTCCATTGGGTGCTTGCAGTAGCTCCATTGGGTGCTCGCAGTAGCTCGGTTAAATCTCTGCAGTAGCTCTATCGGGTGCTTGCAGTTGCTCAGTTAAGTGTCTTCAATAGCTGGTGAGGGCCTGTAGGACTATAGCTGTGTTTCTGCTGTAGCTCCTATGGGTGCTTGCAGCAGCCAAGTGAGATGCTTAGGTTACCTCTGTGGGGTGCCTGTATGAGCCCCATTGTATGGTTTGAATTCACTGAGATGTTTGGAGTAGCTCCTTTGGGTGCCTGCAGGAGCTCAGTTAGGAGTTCTGAAGCTTCACTCAGTAACTGCAGGAGCTCAGTTTGGTGCCTGCAGAAGCTCAGTTTTGTGTCCAAGAGACTGTGTAGATGTCTAGGAGCTCCACTGTTTGTCTGTATTTGCCTGTAGTAGTTATGTTGGGTGTCCTGAAGTTCAGTTCGTGGTTTGCTGCAGCTCCATTGAGTGCCTGTGTACTTCCCGTGGGTGCCTGCAGGAGCTCACTTAGGTGTCTTCTGGAGATTGTTAGATGTCCTGGAGATCCAATGTTTGCTGTGGTAGCTCAGTTGGGTGTCCCGAGGCTCAGTTAGATGTCTGCTAGAGCTCTATTGAATGCCTGCTGTAGGTTCGTTGGGTACTTGCAGGAGCGCCGTTAGGTGTCTGTAGACCTCCACTCTGCCTGCTGAAGTTCAGCTAGGTGTCTGCTGGAGCTCCATTGAATGCCTGCAGGAGCGTCATTGGGTGTCTGCACAAGCTCCGTTGGGTAGCTGTAGTAGCCCCACATGGTGCCTGCTGAAGCTCAGTTAGATGTCTGCTGGAGATTGTTAGATGTCCTAGAGCTCCAATGTTTGCTGTAGTAGCTCAGTTGGGTGTCCCCAAGCTCAGTTAGGTGTCTGCTGGAGCTCCATTGAATGCCTGCAGGAGCGTCATTGGGTGTCTGCACAAGCTCCGTTGGGTAGCAGTAGTAGCACCACGTGGTGTCTGCTGAAGCTCAGTTAGATGTCTGCTGGAGCTCCATTGAATGCCTTCAGGAGCGTCATTGGGTGTCTGCACAAGCTCCGTTGGGTAGCAGTAGTAGCCCCACGTGGTGTCTGCTGAAGCTCAGTTAGATGTCTGCTGGAGCTCCATTGAATGCCTGCAGGAGCTTCGTTGGGTGTCTGCACAAGCTCTGTTAGATAGCTGTAGTACCCTTGCGTGGTGCTTGCTGAAGCTCAGTTAGGTGTCTGCTGGAGCTCCGTTGTGTGGCATGAGCTCAGTGAGGTGCATCCAGGAGCTACATTGGGTGAATGTATGAATTAATGGAGTCCCCAGCTTTGCTCGGTGAGATCCCACCAGGATATCATTCTATTTAGAATTTGGATCACAAAGTAGTAAAATCATCTGCATTTACATTTCCACTCCATTACACACAGAGACTTTGCTGAAAATAGCTGTTTTATAGTGAGGGGGCAAGCAAGGGGAACCATCCATCCTGCCTTTTGAACACACTGCCCCCAACAGCACACTAGCATCCACTGCACTACTATCGAGTGACAGGGTCAGACTGGGAGAAAAAAAGGCCCGGGCACCAATCTAAAAGTGTCCCCCAATGGCGAGCCAGCTAGCTAGCTATAAAAGTGGCCTACATTTGCAAATCAGACCAGTTTTGAACTTGTAAAGACACTTTGTATGTGTATTTTGCAAGATATGGAAGACTGCCTGCATTTGTGTTTGCTGCAGGCAATGTTTGTGGTAACATCTGGGAATTTAATGGTAAAAACTGGCCCACCTGGCCATAAAATAGGCCCTCAAACTGCTCAAAAAACCAGCCCACACACTGATCTGTCAGACCACCCAATCAGACACAGCCTAATTGCACTATAGGCAGGGCAACTGGAATTATGGGTTTGTGCGCGTTTTTCACATAATTATAGATTTGTCGCATTTGCCACTTAATCTAACTTCTACTGCATAATCTGTAGATTTTAACAAAAAAATTATTTTAGTTATAGCGCCAACGGTTCAAAAGTTACTAAAAACGTAGTGACACGTGTTGGGGCACAGTCAAAGGCCCTTTGCAGGTCACCTTTCTATTGCTTATTGCTGTATTTGGATGTTAAAATTGAATAAATGAAGTGCAACCAATGCCTAAACAGTGTTAACAAGTGTAATAAAAATGACGATAGAATGAGGCATTGGTATCATAAAATGTGCCGCATTACGCCTCATAATTTGCCTTTCCTACCTCATAATGTACTCAACTCTGCCGCTAAATTGGTCCTCCCCTTTCGCATAATTCCAGTGGCCCTGCCTATAGGGCAGTCCGACCCTGTTGAGTGACAGGTAAGAAACTCGACAGCACTTACAGACTCCTCCATCACTGCACTTACAGCCAGGAGTCAACAGCTCGACAGCACTGTCGTGCAGCCCCCGATCAAACACCAGCCGATGAGGCCTCGCACTGAGTGCCCCGAGTAGACAGGGTGTGCTGGTATGTATGACGCTCCCCCGGGGAACAGCCTGTGCAGGCCGGGACCTGCTGACATTCACAGCGTTCCAGGCAGATATGAGGCAGCGTCAGGTGAGACCTCGTGTTCTTCACCCTTTCCCCTCTCTGCTCTACCTGCACCACAGTCTATAGCGCCTCGTCTACCCCATTCTTCTCTGCTCAGCTGTCGTTTTCTCTTTTCCAGGTGCCCAGCTCTCCTCCACATCATTTGAAAGTCCCCTCCTCAAATGCCCGCTGGGATGGTTTTTACAGGGCTCGCTTCTGTCATAAATTGTACACCTTGCAGAGTCTGGACAGCGCTCACACCTGGTATCATTTGCACTCCTTGCATAGTGGGTACAGAACTCACACCTGGCATAGCTTATACACCGGGAAAGGTTTGCACACAGGTTGCACTGGTTATAGTTTATAGAGAGATCACACCTGGTGTAGTTTGTACAGAGCTCACACCTGGCATCGTTCCTACAGAGCTCACACCTGGCATCGTTCCTACAAAGCTCACACCTGGCGTCGTCCCTACAGAGCTCACACCTGGCATCGTTCCTACAGAGCTCACACCTGGAGTAGTTTGTGCAGAGCTCACACATGGCGTAGTTTGTACAGAGCTCACACCTGCCGTAGTTTGTACAGAGCACACACCTGACATAGTTTGTACAGAGCTCACACCTTGTGTAGTTTGTACAGATCTCACACCTGCCATCGTTGCTACAGAGCTCACACTTGGCATCGTTCCTACAGAGCTCACACCTGGCATCGTTCCTACAGAGCTCACACCTGGCATCGTTCCTACAGAGCTCACACCTGGCATCGTTCCTACAGAGCTCACACCTGGCATCGTTCCTACAAAGCTCACACCTGGCATCGTTCCTACAGAGCTCACACCTGGCATCGTTCCTACAGAGCTCACACCTGGCATCGTTCCTACAGAGCTCACACCTGGCGTAGTTTGTGCAGAGCTCACACCTGGAGTAGTTTGTACAGAGCTCACACCTGCCGTAGTTTGTACAGAGCTCACACCTGGCATCGTTCCTACAGAGCTCACACCTGGCATCGTTCCTACAAAGCTCACACCTGGCATCGTTCCTACAAAGCTCACACCTGGCATCGTTCCTACAGAGCTCACACCTGGCATCGTTCCTACAGAGCTCACACCTGGCATCGTTCCTACAGAGCTCACACCTGGCATCTTTTTTACAAAGCATGTGCCTAACATAACCGCTATGCCTGGCAAAGTCTGAACACAGCTTGCACCTGTTCTAGTCTCTACAGCGCTTAGACCTCACACCTGGTATACTTTGCACACTTGGCGTAGTTTGTGCAGAGCTCACACCTGGAGTAGTTTGTACAGAGCTCACACATGGCGTAGTTTGTACAGAGCTCACACCTGCCGTAGTTTGTACAGAGATCACACCTGACAGTTTGTACAGAGCTCACACCTGACATAGTTTGTACAGAGCTCACACCTTGTGTAGTTTGTACAGATCTCACACCTGGCATCGTTGCTACAGAGCTCACACTTGGCATCTTTTTACAAAGCATGTGCCTAACATAACCACTATGCCTGGCAAAGTCTGAACACAGCTTGCACCTGTTCTAGTCTCTACAGCGCTTACACCTCACACCTGGTATACTTTGCACACTTGGCGTAGTTTGTGCAGAGCTCACACCTGGTGTAGTTTGTACAGAGCTCACAGCTGACATAGTTTGTACAGAGCTCACACCTTGTGTAGTTTGTACAGAGCTCACACCTGGCATCGTTCCTACAGAGCTCACACCTGGCATCGTTCCTACAGAGCTCACACCTGGCATCGTTCCTACAGAGCTCACACCTGGCATCTTTTTTACAAAGCATGTGCCTAACATAACCGCTATGCCTGGCAAAGTCTGAACACAGCTTGCACCTGTTCTAGTCTCTACAGCGCTTACACCTCACACCTGGTATACTTTGCACACTTGGCGTAGTTTGTGCAGAGCTCACACCTGGCGTAGTTTGTACAGAGCTCACACCTGCCGTAGTTTGTACAGAGCTCACACCTGACAGTTTGTACAGACCTCACACCTGACATAGTTTGTACAGAGCTCACACCTTGTGTAGTTTGTACAGATCTCACACCTGGCATCGTTGCTACAGAGCTCACACCTGGCATCTTTTTACAAAGCATGTGCCTAACATAACCGCTATGCCTGGCAAAGTCTGAACACAGCTTGCACCTGTTCTAGTCTCTACAGCGCTTACACCTCACACCTGGTATACTTTGCACACTTGGCGTAGTTTGTGCAGAGCTCACACCTGGCGTAGTTTGTGCAGAGCTCACACCTGGTGTAGTTTATACAGAGCTCCCACCTGGTGTAGTTTGTATAGAGCTCACACCTGGAGTAGTTTGTACAGAGCTCACACCTGCCGTAGTTTGTACAGAGCTCACACCTGGTGGAGTTTGTGCAGAGCTCACACTTGGAGTAGTTTGTACAGAGCTCCCACCTGGTGTAGTTTGTATAGAGCTCCCACCTGGTGTAGTTTATACAGAGCTCACACCTGACATAGTTTGTACAGAGCTCACACCTGGAGTAGTCTGTATAGAGCTCACACCTGGTGTAGTTTGTGCAGAGCTCACACCTGGAGTAGTTTGTACAGAGCTCCTACCTGGTGTAGCTTGTATAGAGCTCACACCTGGTGTAGTTTGTGCAGAGCTCACACCTGGAGTAGTTTGTACAGAGCTCCCACCTGGAGTAGTTTGTACAGAGCACCCACCTGGAATAGTTTGTACAGAGCTCACACTTGGAGTAGTTTGTACAGAGCTTCCACCTGGTGTAGTTTGTACAGAGCTCACACCTGGAGTAGTTTGTACAGAGCTCCCACCTGGAATAGTTTGTACAGTGCTCACACCTGGAGTAGTTTGTACAGAGCTCACACCTGGTGTTGTTTGTAAAGAGCTCACACCTGGCGTAGTTTGTACAGAGCTCACACCTGCCATCGTTGCTACAGAGCTCACACTTGGCATCGTTCCTACAGAGCTCACACCTGGCATCGTTCCTACAGAGCTCACACCTGGCATCGTTCCTACAAAGCTCACACCTGGCATCGTTCCTACAGAGCTCACACCTGGCATCGTTCCTACAGAGCTCACACCTGGCATCGTTCCTACAGAGCTCACACCTGGCGTAGTTTGTGCAGAGCTCACACCTGGAGTAGTTTGTACAGAGCTCACACCTGCCGTAGTTTGTACAGAGCTCACACCTGGCATCGTTCCTACAGAGCTCACACCTGGCATCGTTCCTACAAAGCTCACACCTGGCATCGTTCCTACAAAGCTCACACCTGGCATCGTTCCTACAGAGCTCACACCTGGCATCGTTCCTACAGAGCTCACACCTGGCATCGTTCCTACAGAGCTCACACCTGGCATCTTTTTACAAAGCATGTGCCTAACATAACCGCTATGCCTGGCAAAGTCTGAACACAGCTTGCACCTGTTCTAGTCTCTACAGCGCTTAGACCTCACACCTGGTATACTTTGCACACTTGGCGTAGTTTGTGCAGAGCTCACACCTGGAGTAGTTTGTACAGAGCTCACACATGGCGTAGTTTGTACAGAGCTCACACCTGCCGTAGTTTGTACAGAGCTCACACCTGACAGTTTGTACAGAGCTCACACCTGACATAGTTTGTACAGAGCTCACACCTTGTGTAGTTTGTACAGATCTCACACCTGGCATCGTTGCTACAGAGCTCACACTTGGCATCTTTTTACAAAGCATGTGCCTAACATAACCACTATGCCTGGCAAAGTCTGAACACAGCTTGCACCTGTTCTAGTCTCTACAGCGCTTACACCTCACACCTGGTATACTTTGCACACTTGGCGTAGTTTGTGCAGAGCTCACACCTGGTGTAGTTTGTACAGAGCTCACACCTGACATAGTTTGTACAGAGCTCACACCTTGTGTAGTTTGTACAGAGCTCACACCTGGCATCGTTCCTACAGAGCTCACACCTGGCATCGTTCCTACAGAGCTAACACCTGACATCGTTCCTACAGAGCTCACACCTGGCATCTTTTTTACAAAGCATGTGCCTAACATAACCGCTATGCCTGGCAAAGTCTGAACACAGCTTGCACCTGTTCTAGTCTCTACAGCGCTTACACCTCACACCTGGTATACTTTGCACACTTGGCGTAGTTTGTGCAGAGCTCACACCTGGCGTAGTTTGTACAGAGCTCACACCTGCCGTAGTTTGTACAGAGCTCACACCTGACAGTTTGTACAGAGCTCACACCTGACATAGTTTGTACAGAGCTCACACCTTGTGTAGTTTGTACAGATCTCACACCTGGCATCGTTGCTACAGAGCTCACACCTGGCATCTTTTTTACAAAGCATGTGCCTAACATAACCGCTATGCCTGGCAAAGTCTGAACACAGCTTGCACCTGTTCTAGTCTCTACAGCGCTTACACCTCACACCTGGTATACTTTGCACACTTGGCGTAGTTTGTGCAGAGCTCACACCTGGCGTAGTTTGTGCAGAGCTCACACCTGGTGTAGTTTATACAGAGCTCCCACCTGGTGTAGTTTGTATAGAGCTCACACCTGGAGTAGTTTGTACAGAGCTCACACCTGCCGTAGTTTGTACAGAGCTCTCACCTGGTGGAGTTTGTGCAGAGCTCACACTTGGAGTAGTTTGTACAGAGCTCCCACCTGGTGTAGTTTGTATAGAGCTCCCACCTGGTGTAGTTTATACAGAGCTCACACCTGACATAGTTTGTACAGAGCTCACACCTGGAGTAGTCTGTATAGAGCTCACACCTGGTGTAGTTTGTGCAGAGCTCACACCTGGAGTAGTTTGTACAGAGCTCCTACCTGCTGTAGCTTGTATAGAGCTCACACCTGGTGTAGTTTGTGCAGAGCTCACACCTGGAGTAGTTTGTACAGAGCTCCCACCTGGAGTAGTTTGTACAGAGCACCCACCTGGAATAGTTTGTACAGAGCTCACACTTGGAGTAGTTTGTACAGAGCTTCCACCTGGTGTAGTTTGTACAGAGCTCACACCTGGAGTAGTTTGTACAGAGCTCCCACCTGGAATAGTTTGTACAGTGCTCACACCTGGAGTAGTTTGTACAGAGCTCACACCTGGTGTTGTTTGTAAAGAGCTCACACCTGGCGTAGTTTGTACAGAGCTCACACATGGCATAGTTTGTACAGAGCTCACACCTGCCGTAGTTTGTACAGAGCTCACACCTGACATAGTTTGTACAGAGCTCACACCTGGTGTAGTTTATATAGAGCTCACACCTGACATAGTTTGTACAGAGCTCACACCTGGAGTAGTTTGTATAGAGCTCACACCTGGAGTAGTTTGTATAGAGCTCACACCTGGAGTAGTTTGTATAGAGCTCACACCTGGTGTTGTTTGTAAAGAGCTCACACCTGATGTAGTTTGTACAGAGCTCACACCTGGAGTAGTTTGTGCAGAGCTCACACATGGCGTAGTTTTACAGAGCTGACACCTGGAGTAGTTTGTACAGAGCTCACACCTGGTGTAGTTTGTATAGAGCTCACACCTGACATAGTTTGTACAGAGCTCACACCTGGAGTAGTTTGTATAGAGCTCACACATGGCGTAGTTTGTACAGAGCTCACACCTGCCGTAGTTTGTACAGAGCTCACACCTGACATAGTTTGTACAGAGCTCACACCTTGTGTAGTTTGTACAGAGCTCACACCTGGCATCGTTCCTACAGAGCTCACACTTGGCATCTTTTTTACAAAGCTCACACCTGGCATCGTCCCTACAGAGCTCACACCTGGCATCGTTCCTACAGAGCTCACACCTGGCATCGTTCCTACAGAGCTCACACCTGGCATCTTTTTACAAAGCATGTGCCTAACATAACCACTATGCCTGGCAAAGTCTGAACACAGCTTGCACCTGTTCTAGTCTCTACAGCGCTTACACCTCACACCTGGTATACTTTGTACACTTGGCGTAGTTTGTGCAGAGCTCACACCTGGCGTAGTTTGTACAGAGCTCACACATGGCGTAGTTTGTACAGAGCTCACACCTGCCGTAGTTTGTACAGAGCTCACACCTGCCGCAGTTTGTACAGAGCTCACACCTGACAGTTTGTACAGAGCTCATACCTGACATAGTTTGTACAGAGCTCACACCTTGTGTAGTTTGTACAGATCTCACACCTGGCATCGTTGCTACAGAGCTCACACTTGGCATCGTTCCTACAGAGCTCACACCTGGCATAGTTTGTACAGAGCTCACACCCTGTGTAGTTTGTACAGATCTCACACCTGGCATCGTTGCTACAGAACTCACACCTGACATCCTTTTTACAAAGCATGTGCCTAACATAACCGCTATGCCTGGCAAAGTCTGAACACAGCTTGCACCTGTTCTAGTCTCTACAGCGCTTACACCTCACACCTGGTATACTTTGCACACTTGGCGTAGTTTGTGCAGAGCTCACACCTGGCGTAGTTTGTGCAGAGCTCACACCTGGTGTAGTTTATACAGAGCTCCCACCTGGTGTAGTTTGTATAGAGCTCACACCTGGAGTAGTTTGTACAGAGCTCACACCTGCCGTAGTTTGTACAGAGCTCACACCTGGTGGAGTTTGTGCAGAGCTCACACTTGGAGTAGTTTGTACAGAGCTCCCACCTGGTCTAGTTTGTATAGAGCTCCCACCTGGTGTAGTTTATACAGAGCTCACACCTGACATAGTTTGTACAGAGCTCACACCTGGAGTAGTCTGTATAGAGCTCACACCTGGTGTAGTTTGTGCAGAGCTCACACCTGGAGTAGTTTGTACAGAGCTCCTACCTGGTGTAGCTTGTATAGAGCTCACACCTGGTGTAGTTTGTGCAGAGCTCACACCTGGAGTAGTTTGTACAGAGCTCCCACCTGGAGTAGTTTGTACAGAGCACCCACCTGGAATAGTTTGTACAGAGCTCACACTTGGAGTAGTTTGTACAGAGCTTCCACCTGGTGTAGTTTGTACAGAGCTCCCACCTGGAATAGTTTGTACAGTGCTCACACCTGGAGTAGTTTGTACAGAGCTCACACCTGGTGTTGTTTATAAAGAGCTCACACCTGGCGTAGTTTGTACAGAGCTCACACCTGCCATCGTTGCTACAGAGCTCACACTTGGCATCGTTCCTACAGAGCTCACACCTGGCATCGTTCCTACAGAGCTCACACCTGGCATCGTTCCTACAGAGCTCACACCTGGCATCGTTCCTACAAAGCTCACACCTGGCATCGTTCCTACAGAGCTCACACCTGGCATCGTTCCTACAGAGCTCACACCTGGCATCGTTCCTACAGAGCTCACACCTGGCGTAGTTTGTGCAGAGCTCACACCTGGAGTAGTTTGTACAGAGCTCACACCTGCCGTAGTTTGTACAGAGCTCACACCTGGCATCGTTCCTACAGAGCTCACACCTGGCATCGTTCCTACAAAGCTCACACCTGGCATCGTTCCTACAAAGCTCACACCTGGCATCGTTCCTACAGAGCTCACACCTGGCATCGTTCCTACAGAGCTCACACCTGGCATCGTTCCTACAGAGCTCACACCTGGCATCTTTTTACAAAGCATGTGCCTAACATAACCGCTATGCCTGGCAAAGTCTGAACACAGCTTGCACCTGTTCTAGTCTCTACAGCGCTTAGACCTCACACCTGGTATACTTTGCACACTTGGCGTAGTTTGTGCAGAGCTCACACCTGGAGTAGTTTGTACAGAGCTCACACATGGCGTAGTTTGTACAGAGCTCACACCTGCCGTAGTTTGTACAGAGCTCACACCTGACAGTTTGTACAGAGCTCACACCTGACATAGTTTGTACAGAGCTCACACCTTGTGTAGTTTGTACAGATCTCACACCTGGCATCGTTGCTACAGAGCTCACACTTGGCATCTTTTTACAAAGCATGTGCCTAACATAACCACTATGCCTGGCAAAGTCTGAACACAGCTTGCACCTGTTCTAGTCTCTACAGCGCTTACACCTCACACCTGGTATACTTTGCACACTTGGCGTAGTTTGTGCAGAGCTCACACCTGGTGTAGTTTGTACAGAGCTCACACCTGACATAGTTTGTACAGAGCTCACACCTTGTGTAGTTTGTACAGAGCTCACACCTGGCATCGTTCCTACAGAGCTCACACCTGGCATCGTTCCTACAGAGCTAACACCTGGCATCGTTCCTACAGAGCTCACACCTGGCATCTTTTTACAAAGCATGTGCCTAACATAACCGCTATGCCTGGCAAAGTCTGAACACAGCTTGCACCTGTTCTAGTCTCTACAGCGCTTACACCTCACACCTGGTATACTTTGCACACTTGGCGTAGTTTGTGCAGAGCTCACACCTGGCGTAGTTTGTACAGAGCTCACACCTGCCGTAGTTTGTACAGAGCTCACACCTGACAGTTTGTACAGAGCTCACACCTGACATAGTTTGTACAGAGCTCACACCTTGTGTAGTTTGTACAGATCTCACACCTGGCATCGTTGCTACAGAGCTCACACCTGGCATCTTTTTTACAAAGCATGTGCCTAACATAACCGCTATGCCTGGTAAAGTCTGAACACAGCTTGCACCTGTTCTAGTCTCTACAGCGCTTACACCTCACACCTGGTATACTTTGCACACTTGGCGTAGTTTGTGCAGAGCTCACACCTGGCGTAGTTTGTGCAGAGCTCACACCTGCTGTAGTTTATACAGAGCTCCCACCTGGTGTAGTTTGTATAGAGCTCACACCTGGAGTAGTTTGTACAGAGCTCACACCTGCCGTAGTTTGTACAGAGCTCACACCTGGTGGAGTTTGTGAAGAGCTCACACTTGGAGTAGTTTGTACAGAGCTCCCACCTGGTGTAGTTTGTATAGAGCTCCCACCTGGTGTAGTTTATACAGAGCTCACACCTGACATAGTTTGTACAGAGCTCACACCTGGAGTAGTCTGTATAGAGCTCACACCTGGTGTAGTTTGTGCAGAGCTCACACCTGGAGTAGTTTGTACAGAGCTCCTACCTGGTGTAGCTTGTATAGAGCTCACACCTGGTGTAGTTTGTGCAGAGCTCACACCTGGAGTAGTTTGTACAGAGCTCCCACCTGGAGTAGTTTGTACAGAGCACCCACCTGGAATAGTTTGTGCAGAGCTCACACTTGGAGTAGTTTGTACAGAGCTTCCACCTGGTGTAGTTTGTACAGAGCTCACACCTGGAGTAGTTTGTACAGAGCTCCCACCTGGAATAGTTTGTACAGTGCTCACACCTGGAGTAGTTTGTACAGAGCTCACACCTGGTGTTGTTTGTAAAGAGCTCACACCTGGCGTAGTTTGTACAGAGCTCACACATGGCATAGTTTGTACAGAGCTCACACCTGCCGTAGTTTGTACAGAGCTCACACCTGACATAGTTTGTACAGAGCTCACACCTGGTGTAGTTTATATAGAGCTCACACCTGACATAGTTTGTACAGAGCTCACACCTGGAGTAGTTTGTATAGAGCTCACACCTGGAGTAGTTTGTATAGAGCTCACACCTGGAGTAGTTTGTATAGAGCTCACACCTGGTGTTGTTTGTAAAGAGCTCACACCTGATGTAGTTTGTACAGAGCTCACACCTGGAGTAGTTTGTGCAGAGCTCACACATGGCGTAGTTTTACAGAGCTGACACCTGGAGTAGTTTGTACAGAGCTCACACCTGGTGTAGTTTGTATAGAGCTCACACCTGACATAGTTTGTACAGAGCTCACACCTGGAGTAGTTTGTATAGAGCTCACACATGGCGTAGTTTGTAGAGAGCTCACACCTGCCGTAGTTTGTACAGAGCTCACACCTGACATAGTTTGTACAGAGCTCACACCTGACATAGTTTGTACAGAGCTCACACCTTGTGTAGTTTGTACAGAGCTCACACCTGGCATCGTTCCTACAGAGCTCACACTTGGCATCTTTTTTACAAAGCTCACACCTGGCATCGTCCCTACAGAGCTCACACCTGGCATCGTTCCTACAGAGCTCACACCTGGCATCGTTCCTACAGAGCTCACACCTGGCATCTTTTTTACAAAGCATGTGCCTAACATAACCACTATGCCTGGCAAAGTCTGAACACAGCTTGCACCTGTTCTAGTCTCTACAGCGCTTACACCTCACACCTGGTATACTTTGTACACTTGGCGTAGTTTGTGCAGAGCTCACACCTGGCGTAGTTTGTACAGAGCTCACACATGGCGTAGTTTGTACAGAGCTCACACCTGCCGTAGTTTGTACAGAGCTCACACCTGCCGCAGTTTGTACAGAGCTCACACCTGACAGTTTGTACAGAGCTCATACCTGACATAGTTTGTACAGAGCTCACACCTTGTGTAGTTTGTACAGATCTCACACCTGGCATCGTTGCTACAGAGCTCACACTTGGCATCGTTCCTACAGAGCTCACACCTGGCATAGTTTGTACAGAGCTCACACCCTGTGTAGTTTGTACAGATCTCACACCTGGCATCGTTGCTACAGAACTCACACCTGACATCCTTTTTACAAAGCATGTGCCTAACATAACCGCTATGCCTGGCAAAGTCTGAACACAACTTGCACCTGTTCTAGTCTCTACAGCGCTTACACCTCACACCTGGTATACTTTGTACACTTGGCGTAGTTTGTGCAGAGCTCACACCTGGAGTAGTTTGTACAGAGCTCACACCTGACATAGTTTGTACAGAGCTCACACCTGGTGTAGTTTGTATAGAGCTCACACCTGACGTAGTTTGTACAGAGCTCACACGTGGAGTAGTTTGTATAGAGCTCACACCTGGTGTTGTTTGTAAAGAGCTCACACCTGATGTAGTTTGTACAGAGCTCACACCTGGTGTAGTTTGTGCAGAACTCACACATGGCGTAGGTTGTACAGACTCACACCTGCCGTAGTTTTACAGAGCTGACACCTGGAGTAGTTTGTACAGAGCTCACACCTGGTGTAGTTTGTATAGAGCTCACACCTGACATAGTTTGTACAGAGCTCACACCTGACATAGTTTGTACAGAGCTCACACCTTGTGTAGTTTGTACATATCTCACACCTGGCATCGTTGCTACAGAGCTCACACCTGGCATCTTTTTTACAAAGCATGTGCCTAACATAACCGCTATGTCTGGCAAAGTCTGAACACCGCTTGCACCTGTTCTAGTCTCTACAGCACTTACACCTCACACCTGGTATACTTGGCACACTTGGCGTAGTTTGTGCAGAGCTCACACCTGGCGTAGTTTGTGCAGAGCTCACAACTGCCGTAGTTTGTACAGAGCTCACACCTGCCGTAGTTTGTACAGAGCTCACACCTGGCATCGTTCCTACAGAGCTCACACCTGGCATCGTTCCTACAGAGCTCACACCTGGCATCGTTCCTACAGAGCTCACACTTGGCATCGTTCCTACAGAGCTCACACCTGGCATCGTTCCTACAGAGCTCACACCTGGCATCGTTCCTACAGAGCTCACACCTGGCATCGTTCCTACAGAGCTCACACCTGGCATCCTTTTTACAAAGCATGTGCCTAACATAACCGCTATGCCTGGCAAAGTCTGAACACAGCTTGCACCTGTTCTAGTCTCTACAGCGCTTACACCTCACACCTGGTATACTTTGCACACTTGGCATAGTTTGTGCAGAGCTCACACCTGGAGTAGTTTGTACAGAGCTCACACATGGCGTAGTTTGTACAGAGCTCACCCCTGGCGTAGTTTGTGCAGAGCTCACACCTGGAGTAGTTTGTACAGAGCTCACACATGGCGTAGTTTGTACAGAGCTCACACCTGCCGTAGTTTGTACAGAGCTCACACCTGACAGTTTGTACAGAGCTCACATCTGACATAGTTTGTACAGAGCTCACACCTTGTGTAGTTTGTACAGATCTCACACCTGGCATCGTTGCTACAGAGCTCACACCTGGCATCGTTCCTACAGAGCTCACACCTGGCATCGTTGCTACAGAGCTCACACCTGGCATCCTTTTTACAAAGCATGTGCCTAACATAACCACTATGCCTGGCAAAGTCTGAACACAGCTTGCACCTGTTCTAGTCTCTACAGCGCTTACACCTCACACCTGGTATACTTTGCACACTTGGCGTAGTTTGTGCAGAGCTCACACC
Organism: Calotriton arnoldi; assembly: GCA_963921515.1. Taxonomy (NCBI): domain Eukaryota; kingdom Metazoa; phylum Chordata; class Amphibia; order Caudata; family Salamandridae; genus Calotriton; species Calotriton arnoldi. The sequence goes on from CAWUFW010002619.1 coordinate 63,103, forward strand.
TGGAGTAGTTTGTACAGAGCTCACACCTGGTATCAATTCTACATAGCCGCTACACCTGGAGTAGCCTGACCACAGCTTGCACGTGTTGTAGTCTGTACAGCACCTACACCTGGCATTGTTTTCACAAATCACGTACCTGGCATAGTTTATACACCTAGATTAGTGTGTAGATAGCTAGCTTGCACCTGTTACAATGTATACCAGTGTGTAGATAGCAAGCTTGCCCCTGTTACAATGTATACAGCGCTCACAACTAGTATAGTTTGTACAGAGCACACAGCTGGCATAAATTCTACATAGCCACTACACCTGGAATAGTCTGAACACAGCTTTCACCTGTTGTAGTTTGTATCTAGCATGCACCTGACATAGTTTGGCACAGAGTTCATCACTGACATAATTTCTACAAAGCTCACACCTAGCATAGTTTGTGCAGAGCTCACACCTGCATGGCTTGTACACACAAGCACCAGTTAGTTCAGAGCTCACACTTAGGATAATGTGGTATAATGAGATGGCGCCTCCCCCGCTGGAATCTCCCAGATAACTCGGGATCCAGTCGGTTACCACGTTGCTCTGACCTGGCAGGTATTCTGCAGTCACTGAGATATGAAGGTAAGGCCATAATGTCAGGCCGTCCCGCACTTACTGCTAAAAGACGGGATCTCGTCCCCCAGTTTGTATAAGTGAAGGACACGGGAAATATTGTCCGTTCCCAACCGAACGCACCCGCTGGAGAGCGGGACCAGGGGTTTATCCTACAGGACCCTGCAAACATCACGAAGCATTTCATGAGAAGGGTGGATTCCTCCGAGGAGCACCAACCTCCGGTGGAGATCTTCCCTTACTTCGCATCTCACCCCACACACACTAGCACCTGATTCAAGCATTTAAGTCCGGCAGGAGGTCGAAATTGGCTGTCGTTCCAGGCAGTCATGTGTACTAACCACCAGTGGAGCTCGGACCTAGTCTCTAGAGGCAGATGGATCAGCTCTGAATAAGCTACTCTCCTCTCAGGAGGGTGGATCTTTATGCGTTGACCCTTCAACGCCTAAAGATCCACCCTCCTGGGAGTAGAGGAGCTTACTCCGAGCTGATCCATCTGCCTCTACAGACTAGGTCCGAGGGGGACTGGTAAAATGGCCTTGGAAAAGCCAGAGGGCCCACGATTCTGGCCAGTGCTCTCAAGGACATTTTGTCTTTGCGAGGGGTGAAATAAATTTCCCTCTGGACAATGCATAACACCTGTGGCATGAGGGTAATCTGGGCTGACACGAAGTCGATCTAAGAACCAAGAAACTACATGAATCGACATAGAACGAGAATGGATTTCCTTTTGTTGAACCAGGAAGTTTAGGTCCTGAAGGAGCTGGACTGTAAATGTCGGAGCAGCAACTGCTTGACCATCGGGGGAATGTCAGACAAACGCCTCTGGAGCAAAGGCTCTCGAGTACCGGACGCATGATGGTTGTAAAATACTAGGGGGAGGAGGGTGGCCCTAAAGAGCTGCTCTTTGAAACTGTGCCATTGGTTCTCTCACACAAATTGAAGAAATTTCTGGTGAGAGGAAATATCAGAATAGAGAGATAGACACCCTTCGAGCTGAGACGTACCCTCCAGTTGTTTTCCTGGGGGAGAACTCTGAGGAAGTGAATTCCCTCCACCAAAAAGCTTTATCTGTTAGCCTGTCAGTGTTTCTAGAACCCATGCTTCGGCAATCAGAGAAATCCAACTGGAAAGAAAATAGTCCTGCCCCCTAAGACAACAGGGAAAGTAGAATCAGCCTTACCTTGATAATTTACTCCGGTGTTGTAGTTGTCCTGGGAACGGAAGGAACCTCTCCCCTAGTGACAGAGACCTCCTCCTCGTGCCCTGGCGGGAGAGAAGGTTTCTCAGGTGTGGGTGGAGCAACCACGACCTTTGGGCAGATGGTAAGACTGGGCACCTTGTGCATGTGTGTGGCCACTTGGTAACCTTCAAAAACGTCCGGCCGTGCCAAAAGGCGTTGGGTTGGATATTTAGAGGAAGGACGTCCGGGCCTTGTCAAGGGCCATAAATGTGTGGCTAATAGTGTCCAGGTCATTGGCGAACTTGTCCCTGGATAGTGTGCCGTTTGCTATATGTTCTGCCTCTGCAGTAGCAAGCTTTGTCAGTTTGGGGTCACTGTGATTTAACACCAAGCTATGGTGTTCTACAGACATTAGTACACAATGGGAGTTGCCAAGTAGGCACAAAGCGCTTTGGGCCCATCCTGTAAGGACGTCAGGGTCCACTGGGTTATCTGTGTACTTGCCGATGACCGCCATTTCAAGTATAGTATTTTGTGCACCAGGCGCTTTAAAAAGGTGGCCAAACTGGGATCGAGTCTTACCATATCGGGGTCGTCTGGCCGAGGGCAGTCTGAGCGAAGTGTGTTAAGGACGTGCCTGACATATCTCCTCTTAAGACGGCCATGGACATAGTCAGTGACAACATGGGTGGGTGCCCCGTCGGAAGTCTGGAGCGTATGAGTGCATCAGGGTCGAAGTCTAGGGAGGTGTCAGGGTCATAAGGGGGGTAAAAGACCTCAGAAGGGGCCTGGCCCTCAGGTTTCCAGTGACCTCGCTTGTGACCTAGGGTGGAGGCGTTGTTTCCCGAGCCAAAGGGGGATGAATCAAAGTTATCACTGTCGTTGCTAGGAGGAGTGAGGGGGATAGGGAGGCCAATTAGTGGAAGGAATGACAGTGAAGTAAGCGTGGTCATGAGGTAGGTCTTGTGACATATGCGCCAATGTAGTCATGTGGGGCCCAACAACGTGGTCCTTAGGGGGTGCGGTATCCTGTCTGGGTAGGGGTGGAGTGACAGGGGTGGGGTCTAATGACTGCATGGACATGGCATATGAACTTAGGTATCGGGAGAACGGTTGGAGAACCTCTGCTAGGGTCATGGTGACGGGTTGGGTACGAAACCGTCCACGGCTTCCTCAATGATGTCTGCCTGTCTGAGCTTCTCCTCGAGGTCATTAAACCCTTCTGGAGCATTGCGGCGGTCAGCCATGAGTGAGAACTTCCCTGAAGAATGGCCAAATTCAAGGTATCAATAACCAGTCAAAGTGGCAGTGAAAAGTCATGGTAGGCGGGGGGGCAACACTGAAATGGCAGGACAGTGGCAACATGTCAGAGGAGAAGGTGCCTGAACAGATGATGTCTCTAGCCCCTATAGAATCAAGCATTTGCAATGCAATATGTCTCGCATTAGTGAAACTTTTAGCTATTGGCGTTGCACATGCTATTTTTTTTGTTTGTTTTGTTAAAAAATATCCCAGCAGTAGCATAAGTAATAAAGAAAATTCCACTAAGCATGGAAAGGGTGCAGTACCACAGGCTGTTACTAGGTGTCCCTGTGGAGTTGTAAAGGGACCTCTATCAGCCGCGTAAGGTACTGCTTCTTTAATTATAAATAGAAAACTTGCAGCTGAGCATACGTTTCCATTTGTTTTTTATTGAAGTGAGATTTGTGCTAGCTTGCGTTTTAAAAAGGCACCATTTAAATAAACAACAATGGTGCATTTTTAAACCGCAAGCTAGCAAAAATCTAATTTCCAATAAAAACGGTGATGACGCCGCCACTGCCCCTGGCTTGCGCCGCTTATTACCTAACATAGGACCCCACCCAGAATAGGAGAGTTTCTGGCTCTTGTGACAGCTACGGAGTATATTTCTGTCAGAGAACACACGACTGCGCTTGCAAGACCCGACAGGCCCAGGTGTGGTGTGAAGTGCTGGGCATGAGACAGCCCACCGCCTGGGGTCTAGCACGTGATCTTTGTGAGACGTGCAGTGTGAGGGTCCGAGACAGCAGGGAGCAGTGTGTGCAGTTACAGAGGAGGGAGATGTGTCAGTCCGAGACAGCAGGGGGCAGTATGTGCAGTTACAGGGGAGGGAGATGTGGGAGTCCCAGACAGTAGGGAGCAGTGTGTGCAAAGATGAGGGCACTCGATGTGAGGTCCAGAGGATATTTCGTGGGTGGAACATACACCTCGGAAGGTCATGTGGTGCAGGGGGACTCCATTGGCAGTGTTCAGGCAAAAGAGCCTGTATTCTACCTGCCTGCAATTTTATTTATATATAATATATATAAATGAGATCAAATCTGATTTTGTATATATGTGGGTGTATATATATACTAGAGGTGGGCAAGCCAACAGATTAACAGGGGGGTGGGGGGGACAGAGCCGAGCCAAGGGCCTGGCTTCGGTCTTAGAGCCCGTGCACAAACCGAAACCTGAAAATGTTTGCCACATAAATCATACAACACACCACATAAAATATGATAAAGTCTCTTCAAAATTCAAACAAGTGTGTTTATTTAACATGTTCGTGGCGTGACAATATGTCACATAAAAGCACTGCACTGAGAAGCACTTATTTAAAGTGATATTTTTTTTAACATAAACATAGAGCTATTCCTGCCCCCACCCCCACCCTGGTGACAGTGCCATTAGTGACCTAAAAGAGAAGACAGTTCTCAGAGCAACATTACTTAATCAAACACAATAGGTTTTTGTACAGCTCCTATTATGAACTCACCTATTTGAAAGTGGTTTCATATGCACTAATAAAGAAAAAAGGGGGATTGGTTAGATAGAATCTTTGCCTAAATTCACACAGTTTAGTCAAGCAGGAAAGCACAGCAATTAATCCAGGTTTTCTGGTTTCACTTTGTACAAATTTGCGACTAAATGGGTATCTATTTTTCTCTCCTTAATACTTCAATTGTTAATGTTTTGTTTGACCCTTTTGTGCATGAGGGTAGAGGGAGGGAGCAGACAGAAGCCACACGGAAGCTAGGCTCGTTATGGGTTTGAGATTTTTAAACTAAGCTAGAGCCAGGCTTCAGGTTCGAGCTTGGCTCGAGCTTTCTGTGGCTCGCCCACCTCTAATCTATACATATGTCTATATAGATACACACACACATACATACATACATACAAAGCCAGATTTAGACGTTTTAAGCAAAAAATGCTGCTTTTGCAGTAAAAGGTAGTTAGACAAATTAATGGATTTGGCAAGGTGCAGTGCCTGTTTTTTTCTGCATCTTCCACTGGCTGAATTCGACAGCTCTCTTAGAGAGGGATTTCGGGGCATGGAGGCAAGACAACACGACTGGGAAGTGGCCCCATCTTATCTCCTCGAGTGACGCCAGTAGTTGGGATTTGGTGTCCCAGGTTTGAGGTAGTCTTGATGCAATAATGGGCCATGTGCTATATTTGTAATTTAGATTTCTTCTATATAACTATATATCGGTTGTTAAAGAGCTCACACTGCCAGCTTACTAGTGGGAGGAAATGTGATTTATAATATGTGCAATAACCCGTTGATCTGTTTTCCTATAATGGTGAACTGTAACCAATTCATTATGCACAAATTTTACAGTAAGTGCATCAGTCCGCTGAGTTTTCTCACATAGCTCATAATCGGGGACATGTAGGACTTCTTTACTGGTATACTGACCCACAGACGTATTTCCGAGGATTGGACCCGGTCTCCTTTATGTTACATATAGAGCTCTACAGTAGGTGCGGAAATCACATTTTTGATGCTTGTTTCTGGTCCAGGGAAGACCTGGCTTGGCAGTTCGGGCTAGACTGTTCCCTTGAGGCACAGGGTCAAGACTGATTTGCATATAGCCGGGTCTGAACTGGAGTGGCGGAGTGAGCTAAAGAACGATGATGGATTCAATCCAGACCTGTGACTGGGGGTGAGTGTCTGAAAAGATTTGGCGCTCCGTCCATCATCTCCTTGTGTTTGCTTTGTTCGCCCTAAGTTGGCAGGGTATGTCCATACGTGGGTTCCTTGCTCACTTTGCCACTGGATTCAAGCTAGCCTGGCCGATGAGGGGTGTTACCCCGAAACTGGTCCCACGATGCTTGTTTCGGTCCAGGGAAGACCTGGCCTGGCTGTTCGGGCTGGACTGTTCCCATGAGGCACAGGGTCAAGACTGATTTGCATATAGCTGGGTCTAAACTGGGGTGGCGAGTGAGCTAAAGAATGATGATGGATTCAATCCAGATCTGTGACTGGGGGTGAGTGTCTGAAAAGATTCGGCGCTCTGTCCATCATCTCTTTGTGTTTGCTTTGTTTGCCCTAAGTTGGCAGGGTATGCCCAGACCTAGGTCCCTTGCTCACTTTGCCACTGGATTCAAGCTAGCCTGGCTGATGAGGGGTGTTACCCTGAAACCAGTCCCAGGATGCTTGTTTCCGGTTCAGGGAAGACCTGGCTTGGCAGTTTGGGCTGGACTGTTCCCGTGAGGCACAGGGTCAAGACTGATTTGCATATAGCTGGGTCTGAACTGGGCTGGCGGAGTGAGCTAAAGAACGATGATAGATTCAACCCAGATCTGTGACTGGGGGTGAGTGTCTGAAAAGTTTTGGCGCTCCGTCCATCATCTCCTTGTGTTTGCTTTGTTCGCCTTGTGTTGGCAGGGTGTGCCCAGACATGGGTCCCTTGCTCACTTGGCCACTGGATTCAAGCTAGCCAGGCTGATGAGGGGTGTTACCCCGAAAACAGTCCCAGGATGCTTGTTTCCAGTCCAGGGAAGACCTGGCTTGGCAGTTGGGCTGGACTGTTCCCGTGAGGCACAGGGTCAAGACTGATTTGCATATAGCGTGGTCTGAACTGGGGTGGCGGAGTGAACTAAAGAACGATGATGAATTCAACCTAGATCTGTGACTGGGGGTGAGTGTCTGAAAAGTTTCGGCACTTCGTCCATCGTCTCCTTGTGTTTGCTTTCAAATCACATTTTAACTAGGCCTGGGTGGTAAATTCCGTTCCGCTCGCGGAATTTGGGTAATTTCACGTTCCGCGGAAAACGCGGAATTGCCAAAAATTCCGCGATCCGCGGCTTCGCGGAATTTTTTGCTTGTTCGCGCTTTCAAAATGCGTGTTCGCGAGATATTTCTCCCCGAGCGCGCAAACAGCGTTCGCGAACAGGAAAAAAGCATTGCGAACGGGCGGAACAAGCAATTCCGCGTGTTCGCGGAACTTTTGCGTGCTCGCGGAGATTTTTTACCGTTTCGCAGAGCTTTGCGTAGCGCGACTACGGAAATTCCGCCCACCCCTCATTTTAACCATTAATACATAGCCTAGTTATTTTTCTGCAGTTTTCTTTCTATTTAATTCTGCTCCCTTTTCTGCCTTTCTTTAAAATTCGGATTCCCTTTTGTCTGCATTGTTTCATTCCCTCTAATTTGACCTTGTTTTTTTTTTTACTTTTTGCTTTTATATGTCTTTTGATTCTTTTTATTCTGTTCTACTATTTTATGTTCCACTTGCCTAGCTCTTTTCCCCATCTCTGTGCCCTGTGAGTTTGCCTCATTTTTCTTCCTCATTTTGTCATTTTCTGTTTTCTCTCCTCTTCTGTTCCAATTTTCTAAATTGGTTCTTTGTCTGCAGTTTATTTCACTCTCTTCGCCTACTCTTTTTAAGTCATTCCTAACTGAGCCGCTGTCCTAAGACCCTAAATAATCAACAGAAAAAAAGTATAAAAAACAACTCGGGGAGGAGTTTTGGTTCCCCCACTTATTGATCCACCTTCCTTAAGGATATAATTCAGCAGTGATTGTGTGCCTCTGCTAAAAAAGAGTGCTTACATAACACAGATTATTCTTTATGCACTAGGCCTAAATTGGGTATGGGGACAAGCCAGTAATCTAGACTATGAGTCTGATTTGTTGATTGTGAAAGGTTATGTCAGATTCTGTACGTCATAGGTCAGATATGTTTATTATGGAAAATTATGATAAAGGTATTTGTTTTAGCTGATTTATTGTGAAAAGCACATGTTAACGACAATAGGTTTCTAAAGGTGGATTGTTATTAAGCTTTGTTAAAGCCTGTACACAGTTATTTTGTTACATGGAATTGCAAAGATTACCCTAGGAGGCAAAGGATCTGGTGTTGGTTACCCCCTCTGACAAACCCTGGGAGTAGAAGATTTGCGCTGTTAGAATCATTAATGGTGAAGGGTGTTGCATTGTTTTCCCAACTGCAACTTTATAAATATTCGCAGTTTTATGGCTGCATGCCTGATGATTGTCTTGTGGGATGCCTTTGCTCAATACAGGAGGCCTGAGCTGCTTTGGTGAAAATACAATGTTAAAAACTATAGAACTGATTGGTTCATTGAAAGAAATTACGTCAGATGCCATAGGAGGTCTGACCTGTGTACTTGTTATAGTATGTTATGAGGTATTTAGAAAGCGCTGCATACACCCAAAGTTCTCTTGGCGCTAAGTGATATCCAACTGACTGAAGTGAGAGGTGGTTATGAAGAGAAAAGCTGGATCCTCCGTTTTTTTCTAAAAAAGGAATAAATGGCGATAGACCTTAGGTGGAAAGGGAGAAGATTCCACTGATAGCCGACAAAGTAAAAAAGGGTTAACCTCCAGCAGAGCACTTATGAATCCGAGAAACAATTTAAAAAAATTGACTTTGGATAAGCACCTGTAGTGGTATATACCTCTTGAGGACAGAATGCAGGATGTGAGGTGCAGTCCAGAGAAACATTTGTGCACTGCATAGATTTTTTTTATAGAATCTTCCTGAAATTTGAGAAATGGTTCGTAACCAGATCCTCCGACAAAAAGCTTATGTCAGACATATATACTTTTTTAATTACGCCCACACAGCAAAGTAAAACACCAGCGCAGCGCAGATGGGAGACAGAGTGCGCACGAGAATTTTCCACTAAAGATTGGCAAGACATTGTACACAGGGCCAGAGCATCTTCTTGTAGTACGGCAGGCAAGGAGATGTTCCTCAAAACAGCGCATTACTGGTACTACACCCCAGAAAGGGTGGCACGCTGGAAACGGGGGGCAGACGCTTACTGCTGGCGCCACTGCGGCCAGATAGGTACCTTGACCCATCTATTGTGGGAGTACCCCAAGATACAGCCCTTCTGGGAATCTATACTGCCTGACATAAATAACACCTACGATACCGACCAACCACGATTTCCAAGTTACATTTTACTAGGCCTCCCGAACACCTTAACATACCCCTTGAACTCATGTAGGGGAAGAGCCATTACACTAGCGTTAGGGGCGGCCAAACAGGTGATACTGATTAGGTGGAGTAAGGAGGGTGCTCCCACCAGGTTGGATTGGTTACATAAATTATGGGAGGTGGTAGGAATGGGGAAGATTACAGCCAGCATATCTCACAGTCTTCCCCGCTTCGATAAAACCTGGAAATCCACTCTGGAGTTTTTATCTACTGAATTTAACGAGCTTACATGCCCTATGTACCTACGTGTGCTTGGACTTACTAGAGATCCCCCCCGAGACCCGACGACATCCCTGCAGCAGAAACGCAGGACGGATGATGATGCCCACTAGGCACGCTCGATAATAACAAGTGCTGATCCCCCCACAGCCCTCTACTGCTTCTCCTCTACTACACCTCTAACCTCTATCCTTTCTCTCCTTCTTTAATACCTGACATTTTCCCACCGGCCAATTGGTTGTAGGTGGTGAATTTGTTTTTTCTTTTCGAAAACCAATAAAGAGATATAAACCATAAAGAATCTTCCTTTGAATAAATGGCCAATGAGTTTTGTGTATATTGGTTTTGCTGATGGGCACCGTAAAGCCTGTACAATATAAATGTTGAAGACATCCACCGTCTAATATCATTAAAACATTCTGGTAAAGAAGACAAAGGAGAATCAGTGTTTGACACCATAAAATAAGCAGAGTAGGAATAAAGCATCCAGCATGATCACCAAATATTATGTCAGAAGTCTTACATAGAGAATCAAAAGATGGTGTGATAAAGACGAACCATGTGGTGCTGATGACACGGCCTCTGAAAAGGCCGTACTATGTTCTCCCGCTGTGACTTTCTGGACTCGGTTGGTAAGAAAGGAGTAAAACCAATCAAGAGCATGATCATTCAAAAAGTTATGAGATTATTATACTATTGTCCACCGCCTGCCGACCAGTGCTTAATTTGTTTTGGGGTTTTCCGATCTCTGGGATCCCGTACCTCCTTTCATTGGGCACCCTCAGGGATGTACAGACTGCACCACATCGACAGTGGTGACCAGTGGCAAATAAAACAGATGGGGAAAATATTTAACCCACTGATAGACACTGGTAAAAACCAGCAGTGCCCTTAGGCATAACGCCAAAGCTCTCAATCCTGGTCAGTTTTGAACAGTGTTTATAATGGACCATGATTGATATCTCCGGACTTGAGGCTGAAGGTGCTGTAAGTTTCTCACAGTGCCTGTCAGTAAGCTAAATCAATGTAAAATAAAAAAATAAAAAGATTTACTTACCCACTGACTTGTGCTTGGTGCTCCTCTTCTTGGCAGCACAGGCTCCCAGACCCTAAGCCAACTCCCGTCTACCAATCCAGGCACTGCTCTCATGCTGCTCAGGCAGGCAGCATAAGAGAAGCACCAGGATTGGCTGGAGGGCGCTGGTTCGACGATTTTTCAAGCGCTGGGCGTCTGTGTTTCTTCTCCACCCATCTGTCTAAGACTGCTTGGGTTGCAGTGTTTAAAGTGCACGTCAGGCTGGCAGTCGCAAGACAGCCGGCCAAAGTGACATGCGCAAATTAAACTGAAGTGCACACTGTTCCTCCCTGCTGCTGACCCCGTCCTCAGACTCAACTACCACCAGCATGAAAAATAAAATGGTAATAAATTTGTTTTAATATCATTTTATTTTTCATGTTTCCTGCACTCGCAGAGCAAGGGCGACGCTGCTCCAACCTCATGGAGGCACCACCGCTGCACATCAATGTGGTGCTGAATTAGTGTACCCCCTTCCTAACATAAAAATAAACACATTCAGAAACACTTGGATGCCCGTACCAAGAATATGTGCAGGATAGGATGGTCCCTACTAAACATTTCTGTATCAACCATCTCTCCGCCAGAGTACATATTGCTCACATTGTTGCTTATTGCCTGGCAATACTGGAGATGGCAGCTATATGTGTAGTTGTGTTTCAATTCAGACCAGGGGTTGTATTATGTATCGGGCGAGCTGTTCATGTTTGTGCCACGGCGCACCTTTATACAGGTACGCTGGGTGCAAACATGAACAGTGCGCCTGATTAAAATTAATACACTGCCCGCAGGGAACGCGTGAACGCGAGGCTACCTTGGGGGCAGCGCATTCAGTAAAATATGGAGCTGCTGCTTTAATCAGCAGTTCCGTGTTTCACAGTCCAGGATGCAGCCTCTTTCACTTTACTGAGGGGACAGAGATCCTCCCGTGCAGGTAAGTGAAGTAAGTGAATGCACCCACCTGCAGCAGGATGTCTCACGGGTTTGAAATGGAGGGTGCACCAAGGGTACGAGTACGCAGAGGGCACTTGTCCCTGTCCTGAGTGCAGTACATAAAGTGGTGGTGGCAGTGCACACTATTTTGTGATTTATCATTTGACTACACCTTTTTATCTGTGTGAGAGTGTGGCCTACTGGCCCCACTTGTCTAAAGTTCTACTCTTATGTGTGCCCCAGAACCTTGCGCTCATGTTATGATTGTATGTCAAGTGTGTGTACACACATGCTTTGTGGGCCCGCAAGAAGAGTAGCAGGAATTCCTTTGGATAGTACAGGCAATCTCGATGACGGGAGACTAGCTGCAGCGGCACGCCTCCATCTTCCTCGATGGATCGATGTTTCAGGGAGCGACTGCACAATGCGGGAGAACCGGTGAGCATCGCAGCACGTAGCTGCTGGCAGGAGACGCTGGAGATCGCGGTTCGGCTGACCGCGGCCGCGCTCACGGTATTGATTTACCCGCACAACCGTAGCTCCAGACAGCTGACTAGGAGCACTGTGATCTGCTGGATGGCGATAAGGGGAGGCAGAACAACGAGGGGGCGAGGATCTGCTGCCCCTGGTAACAGCGGAGCGCAAGTTGGAGGCGGCCAGCCTCAGGACATCAGTGGGGCTATTCAGGCATCAGAGGAGGCAAAACAGCGTGGAGGAAACGGTAAGGCAAAGCGCGACCCCTGCATAAAAAAAAAAACTGTGACCAGACTAGGAGGGTGTACAGAGGGGGGGACTGCCCAGCCAACTGTTGCCTCAATGTTTGCCAGCCAGTCAGTGACTGGGACCACCCTGGAGAAGGCTGAATCCTTAGATGAAGGGGGGGATACGACATTAACAGAGGAAACCCAGCAGGAGGAGGAGGATTTAAGGGGGGAAACTGAGACCAGGACCTCTTTGACAGGCTCTGCTGGGAATCAAGCAAGGAACTCCCTCCCCCTGCCAACAAAAGCTTTGAACCAGTTGAAAAAGAAATAACACAGCCAACACCAAAAGACACTAAGGAGGCTGGCCACAGAAAGGAGTCCGTGAGGGAGAAAACACAGGCAACATCCCTCGCTGCAGGAACCTCAAGAAACCTACTTGCGCAAGTCGGCACCTGCTCCCCAGAAAGTCACGGTGGGGAAAAATTCTATTCACTGACCGAAGAGTCAGAGGCATCAGAACATGAGGACGAGTCACTAAGCGGGGAATCCCTCACAGAAGACAGCTCTAGTTCCTCAACCAAATCAACACAAAGGAAAAAAACCTCAAGGAATAAAAAGAAAACCAGGAAATGGAGCCTTAAAAAAAGCACGCAGACGCAACTTAAGTGGGATTATTCCGATACACAGATATGGACCCAAGGCGAGAAAGGGGACGAGTCAACGGGAACCGAAGAACCTACTCTGCTGACCATTCTAACATCAATCAAACAAAAGCAGGAAGAGAACAGAAACGAAGGGCGCAGAGCTAGGGTTGCCTCAAAAAAAGTCCAAAAAGGAATTCGCAAGCTAAATAAAACCTGTGGGGAAATTGCGGATCGCCTGACCTCGGTTGAGATGCGAACAGAGGCCCTGGAAGCAGATGTAGAGACAATAAAGAAGCAAGGCACGGAGCAGGGCGCTGCTCTGATGGGTGCCATGACCAAACTGGAAGACTACGAAAACAGCGAGAGGAGAAACAACTTGCGCTTCTTAGGAATACCGGAAGGCCTGGAAGGAACCGATCCCAGAAACTATATGGTTAAACTCCTAAAAGACTCATTTCCGGACCAAACAAATTGGGATTGGGACATGGAAATACAGCGGGCACATCGCTTTCCCCTATTCAGGAGAAAACAAACACAGGAAACGGGAGAGAAACCGAGAGCAATGTTGGTCTTCATTGGTAACTTTCTGCTGCAACAAATGATATTCGACAAGGCCCGCCCTAATGCTCCGAAGGTCTGCAACGGGGTCTCATCTTTTGTGCGCCCTGACTTCGCACACGCAACAGTTGAAAGACGGTTGCGCTTAAGGCAGCTCTTTTCTCCATTTCAAAAACTGGGAGCTGAAGTCTTCCTGCAAAACCCGGCCAGACTTTTTTTAATTTCTTTTTATTAAGGCAAAACAAGCTTCAGATACAAGCATATCTCAAGATATATATACAGAGCATATACAAGACATGGCTATACCAAGCCCTATAAACGCAATATACAAGTACATTGTAGGCAATGCAGCACGCAACCCAATGGAATACGTCTAATCCCTCCCGGAAAACCCATTCAGTACCCTTCGTGAGACCCATCACAGACCCCTGTATAATGTCCAAAGCCCCCATATTTTCTCCCATTTGATACACCACCTGCTCCGCACCCTGACACCAGTCCATATCGCAGAGCCATGCAGCCACAGTCGGGGGTTCCGCAGCCCCCCATGCGCATGCTATGTTCCTCTTAGCGACCCCCCCTGCCAAGGCTAGCCACAACTTTACCCACTTCGGCCATGTGATCTCTCCCGTGCCGCCGAGGATATGCCACCTGGACTCCAACGGGACCTGTGCCCCCACCACAGCTCCATCACACGGGCGATGCCCTTCCAATACTTCTGAATCCTGGGGCAGGACCACAAAATATGAAAGAATGATCCCCTCTCGCCACAGCCCCTGGCACATAACTCGGAGCCCCCGCCCTTTATACGGGCCTGCACCATTCTCGAGGCATATGACCTGTGGAGGATGCGGAGCTGTACAAGTCAAAAGCGCGCCCTGATGGCTATTTCCTTGGGACCCTGGAGAGCCTCCACCCAATCATCATCTTCCAACAAACCCACATCCGTTTCCCAGGCCTCCCGCAGGGGACCCAGGCAGTCCATAGTATTGTTTACCAGTTTTTTGTACGTCAGTGACACCGCCTTCTGAATCATGGGGTCCAAAAGAAGAACTATCCTCCAATGGTGAGTATTCTGGAAGCACCGTCCCTTCTTTCAGCTGGCAAAGAAGTGCCGATCGCAACTGTCTGTATCTAAGAAATTCTCCTTCCCCCATTTGGAAGCCCTCACTCAAGCTATTGAATGTCACCATTTTGCCACCTTTCCAGACGTCCCCGAGCACGTCAATACCTATAAGGCTCCACTTCCGGAAACCCTGCAGTCTGTGCACTTCTTTCAGAAAGTCTCCCTCCCATAGTGGGGTCTGTTCAGTGAGTTTCAGCTCCCACCCCGTCATTCTAGTTGCTGCATGCCAGATATCTATGACCGTTTTAGTGTGTGGTGGCAGATGTACGGAGCTCACTCAAGACCAATCTGTCCACCCTGTAGGCTGGTTCGTCCATTGGGGAGAAGACCAACCCATTGACGTTTATAAGATGAGCAGCCCAGTAGTATTTCTTAAGGTCCGGGACTGCCAGCCCCCCTTCATACATCCCCTTCTGTAGTTTCTTGAGCGCGATCCTGGGACTGCCCCCCCCCCCACAATAACTGGCATGGTTCGGATTCGATCGTGCGAAAGAAAGAGTCCTGGATGTGATAAGGCGTGTTTTGGACGGCGTACAGTAAGCGCGTAAGAGCCATCATCTTGAAGAGGACTGCCCGCCCCATGAGGGAGGTCGGGAGCCCCCTCCAATGCGTCACGTCCTCTCGCAACCTGGAGAGCTGCACCTGCAAGTTCAATTGTGTAAACTCTGCCTCAGTCTTGGTTATCCATATGCGCAAGTACTTAAATTTATCCTGCAGCACCATCTCCGAGCATGCCGACGTCAGAACCGGAGGGTTCCCAGCTAGAGAAAAAACCAAGGACTTGTCCCAATTAATACGGTATCCAGAATAAGAACCGAAAGATCTTATAATGTGAATGAGCCTATGGAACATTTGTCGGGGCCGATGCGCGTAAAGAAGGATATCATCCGCATACAACGAAATGCGCTCTTCCCAGCCCCCCTAGATCAATCCCCCTCACCACCGGGTCCCTCCTAATCCACGCCGCCAAGGGCTCCAGCACCAGCGCAAATAGCATTGGGGACAGAGGACACCCCTGACGCGTCCCCCTATGCAGTGCAAAGGCTCTTGAAACAACCCCCTTAACCCGAATGCGGGCCATCCGGCCAGTGTATAACAACCGGATCCACTTTTGCAGCTGCGGGCCAATGCCCACTTTCTCCAGAACAGCGAAAAGGTATTGCCATTCGATGCTGTTGAACGCCATCCTCGCATCTAACGAGAGGAGAGCGGCTGGAACATCAGGCTGCCTCTGAGTCATGTACATGACTCCATATAAACGTCTCAAATTGAGCCTCGTGCTCCTATGGGGCATAAAGCCCGATTGATCCGGGTAAATCAGAGACTGCAGAACCGGGCCCAACCGATTCGCGATAATCTTAGCTAGAACCTTAGCCTCGAAATTTAAAAGGGAGATGGGCCTGTAGTAGCTGCAGAGGTCATGCGGTTTTCCTTTTTTAAGGAGTACAACGATAGTTGCCATTCTTGTGTCTTCTGGAAGTTGCCCCACTTCGGACGCTTCCTTAAACATGTCCAGCATGTAGGGGGCCAGCCTGCTCACCACACATTTAAACAGCTCAGTGGGGAGCCCATTCGGACCCGCCGCTTTCCCAGATTGCAAGTCTCTCATGGCATTTTCTACTTCTTCCAAATGGAAATCAGACTCGAGCATCTCCCTGTCCTCCGACTCGAGATTCAGCAGAGAAATGTCGCGCAGGAATTCAGTGCATTCCGGTTCCCCCCATGTGGATTGAGACTGGTAAACGTTTTCGTAATATTTGGCAAACATTTCCGTTAGGGCCGCCCCTGCACCACCCTGTGTCCCCTCTGTGGACCGAATCTCGGACACCCAGTTGCGACTCCTGTCCCTCCGTTCCAGCCAAGCAATCAGTTTGTTGGGTTTATCACCTAAATCATATACTCTACGTTGTGTGGTGAGAGCGTGAGCCCGAGCCGCGTTGTCGGCAAGGTCTCGAAGGGATTGCTCTTTAAGTTTGAGGGAATGCTTGAGCCCCTCAACATCCCCAGAGTCCGCTGATACAGTGCGCTCCAAGGCGAGTATCTCCTGTTCGAGTTCCTCGCACCGGAGTAAGTTTCCTTTACGTTTAGCACCGCACGCCGCATGCACAAAATCCCTCGCCACCACCTTGTACGCTTCCCAGAGGATACTAGCGGAGCTAACAGAGCCGACATTTTCAGCAAAGTAAAGTTCCGTGCGGTCCTCAAAGCTCTCCTGAAATTCCTGGTCCCGAAACATAAAGGAATCCAATCTTGGAGGGAGAGACCAGTCGCGAGCTGGCCCGTGAAGCTGTACCTCCACCGTTGAGTGGTGGGATATTCCTCGCGCCTTATGGCGCCCACCCTGAAAGAGGCCCGCCGAGGTCGTGTGCGTAAAGAAATAGTCAAGCCGAGCCCCACTGCCGTGTGCCGCAGATATGAGTATATTGTCTAGACCTAGAATTGTGGCATTTTCCAGAGATCCGACAGACCCAGAGCCCTCGCGAATGAGAACAGTGGACGAGGCCCCTTTGCTCCCGATGGGAGAGTTTCCCTATCTATTTCCGGTGTGAGTGTATCATTTATGTCACCCCCCAGTAGTAACAGACCAGGCGGGAAATACAGTAGAAGCTGACTGAGATCCGGAAGCGTAATTTCGTGCAATTGCGGGGGAATGTACACTGAACATATATTTACCACCTGCCCCTCCCAAGTTCCTGACAAAGCCACATAACGACCCAGTTGGTCGCACCATGTGCGCTGTATCACCAGAAGGATCGCATTTTTAGTGAGTATGGCCATGCCCCTGGATCCCGATGTGAAACCAGCGTGGCCCTGCAGTGTGTATCCGTACCTATTGAGGGCCAAGTAGTTGTTCCCCCTGAGGTGCGTCTCCTGAAGTAGGACAATGTCTGGGGAGTGTCTGTGCAAATACTGTAAGACCATAGTGCGTTTGATTTTGTCCCCCAGGCCATTCACATTCCAGGAGAGGAATGTCAGCTTTTTGTTAGGTCGTGTGGCCATGTGTTCAGCCTACTCCAACCCCCCCATACCACCAACAAGTAGAGACCCCCCCTTACGCGCGACAAGACCAAGCTCGTCCAAGGATGTCATCTGACACACAAAATGAAGCATTATATCTGAAGCAAGAACCAAACAAAAAACCCATAACAGTGACCCCCCACCCTGCAAACCTGCCTTGTAGGTCTAAAACTGCCCACATCCCAAATAGCAGAGCGCCTGTCGCCCCAATAAACAAGAAACTAAAGTAGGGCTGTCTGGCACCACCACACAATAGCGCCCCCTCCCGGGCCCCCAACCCCACCCCTCAACACATTGTAGAGCCGGAGCATACAAACAGTGTCCCGTCCGGACGTGCCCCAAACGTCTACTTCGCTGAAATAGGAGCTCTGATATCGGACAATCAAGACTGTACCTTAAGTCCCACAAAGTTATACAGCAGTTCACAGCAATGAGTCCTTTCCCTCACTTCCCCGGAGATCGTGCTTCACTCCCAGGGCTTCCAGACCGGGAACTCCTGGATCTGGATGCCGACCTTACCCCATCTCCGCATCGGGACGGAGACTCGAGAGTACGAAAGCAACTCCCACGCCAGTCCCCTTCAGTGCGACGGTTGAGCGACCGATGGGAGCCCCCATCCAGCCACTGTTGAACCTCAGCAGGCGATGTAAAGAATAGGGTCTTATCATTGTCCAGGACTTTGAGCTTGGCCGGGAAGAGCATCATGTATTTTATCCCCTTCTCTCGCAGGGCTCGTTTCACCCCATCGAACGTGCGCCTCTCCTGCTGTACTCTCAATGTGAAATCCGGGAAGAACCTCACTGTCGAATTCTCGAAGGGGAGGTCTCCACTCATTCTAGCTGCCTGCAAGATGGCATCCCGGTCTCTGAAGTTGAGGATACGCACAATAATCGTCCGAGGAGGAGCCCCAGGCTTCGGCTTCGGGATCGGGGCCCTGTGTGCTCTCTCCACGGTAAAGAGAGTAGACAGTCTCTTAGGCTTAAGGTGGTTCAAGATAAGGTCCTTGATGAAGAGATCCATACTGGGGCCTTCCGCCCCCTCAGGCACTCCCACCGCCCTAATGTTGTTGCAGCGGGCCCTCCCTTCCTGGTCGTCCAGCCTCAGAGCCATCAGCTTGTGTTGATGCACCAGTTTCTCTACGCGCTCCTCTAGCTTGCGCGTCGCAGATTGGAGCTCCCCTACGTTCTCCTCAGTCATCGTGACCCTCTCCGAGGTTTTCCTCATGTACGCCCTCATCAAGTTCATTTTAATAGTAACTTTATCGATTTTGGTCTCCAAGGTCGTCCCCAAGGCTTGGATCGCTGACATGATTGAGCCAAGGGACGGCTCCTCTCCGGCCAATTTCTCCCCAGTCGCCCCCTCCTCGGGCGTCAGTTGGCGCGGTACAGCATACTTGTCCAGTTTATTCGCCTTCTCAGCAGCGGGGGCCCCTTTTGGTTTCATCATGACCAAGTTCCCGATGTATGGGGACACAGAGCCCCCTCACCCCCACACACGCCAACTGCGGGCCACCCCCGGGACTTATCTCTGGGCGCCGAGATCCGTGGGCGCACACTTCAGGCGCTTGCTCTCCCTTTGTCGCCCGCTCCAATACGTGTCACACAGCTTGCTCGCAGCACACGTGGGCCCCTCCAAGACGATCCAGAATGGGACTGAGCAAAAGGACATGCAGGGAAAGGCGCCGCTCCCTATGCCTTAGGGACCTTTACAACACAGGACTGGGCCGCCCACCAGTCCCTGCAGCCCAGCCGTTCCACCCAGTCGCTGATCTCTCTGCATCACCGGCGAGTGAGGAGGCCGGCAGGAGCCTCCATGCAGCCAAAGATGGTCCCCCCGGGTCTTCCCCTCAGTCCGGCCTCACCTCCGTAAACTGCACGGCGTAGTCTTGAGGGCACTGCCAGGCCTGCCACGGGGATGGCACTTTGCAGGGTCCCAGCCACCAACAGCACTCGTTCTGTGTGGCCCAGGGAGACGCGCCCCCAGATGCAGCGACGATCATAGGCCCCACACAGCAGACCACGCCCCCCACAACCCGGCCAGACTTAAGATAAATCTGGGGGGCTCAATTTGCAGCTTCACCTCGGAAGTACAAGCGCAGGAATACCTAGAAGAATTGAGGGGAAAAAAATAAAGGGAAAAGACACCACAAGGAATCATGGAAGGGAAAGGAAAAGAAGAGGAAAACCTGATATAGTTTAAAGGATATGAGTAAAAGATGGGGACATTCTAAAACTGTGCAGCCGGGAATAAATTAAAAACTTATGGAGGGAGGGAGGTGGGGGGCAGTGGGTCTGCTGTACATCGCTCAGGCTTGCCTGATTGCCATTTTGCTAGGGGAGGGTAGGCTGAAGGGGAAGGGGGGGCGGCTCACACAAAGGGTGGATCAGTCGGATCAAGGAAGGTGGAGGGGTGGGTAAAGGCACTGAAACGGGTAGCAGCTAAGATCTTTACCTCTATAATTAAGGGGGGAAAAAAAAGGGAGAAAAAAAAGCATTAAACATCAGGGCAAATGAAATGTAGAGAATGGGGAGGCTAGGTATAGCTACACTGAACATCTGCGGGCTAAACGATGTTAAAAAGAGGCAAGTAGTAGCGCAAGGGTTGCAATTTCTGCAGGCTGACATTGTCTGCTTACAAGAGACACACCTTGATGGGACACAGAAGGATGCATTGAAATATCTTAGGTACACGGTGATAGGGGCCACGACACAGGGAACTCACTCAAGGGGGGTTGCGAAACTATCTAGGAAGAAATCAATCCAATTTGTCAAAGTACGTTCAGATGGGTTAGGTCACTGGGTCATTGCAAATGGGAAGACTCCAGACCTTCCGAATTTCACTCCATGCTCAATTTATGGCAGCAATGTGGACGATCCGTCCCTACTGGAATGGTTAACCAATGAATTGGCACATTGGCCCCTTCCAATTATTGTGTGTGGAGACTTTAACATAAACCTTGAAGTCAAATGGGGACAGGATCAAAGATATAAAGGGCGAAAACCAAGGGTCTTTCAAGCACTATGCAATCTATGTCAGATACATGGTTTGGTGGATGTATGGTCGGTCAAAAGACCTGATGAGCACGGGTTTACTTTTTACCCAGCCCCTCACCAGAAGCATGTTAGGCTGGACTCCTTCTTTGTTTCCTCTTCACTGCTGGGTAGAAGTAAAATTTGTCGGCACCCCAGAGTGCTATCTGATCATAACCCTCTGGTATTACAGTTAGAGCAGGGGGGATCCACTAAGAAAACGTCAGCATGGACCTTTGAGAGGGCCCTCTTACTTGATGAGGAATACATTGGCCACTTAAAGGAATGGATACCCGACTTCTTGCAAAGAAATATGGGGACGGCACCGCTGGGAGTAGTCTGGGATACCTTAAAAGCAGGAGTGAGGGGGGAGACAATACTATATTCAAGCATGAAAAGAAAAAAGGAAAAGAATTTGTGGAATAGTAGACTTTTGAAACTAGCCCAGGTTGAGGAAAAGCTAGTTGATGCCCTAAGACTGAATCAGGGGATGGAAAAAGCACAGGAAGATGTGGCCCTAGCAAAGGCGGAAATCCAAGGGGAACTATCAAGGAAAGCTATAGACAAAGCTGTAGCTCACCGGGAGGAGGTGTATGAATGGGGGGAGAAGGTGGGTCACGTATTAGCTGTAAGAACAAGGTTAGCACTGACACGCAGTGAAATTCTGTCTATAAATGATCCTGTGGTGGGACTAGTAACAGAGTCTAGTGACATACGAGCAGCCTTTTTTAGGCTTTATCAGTCATTATATATGGAGGAGAGGGGAAGGTGTAAGCCAAATAAGCCAATACCTAGACACCTCTGAAATGGAGGTTTTGACACAAGAGGAGAGGGAGGTACTGGAATCCCTTATAGTATGGGACGAAATAGAAGAGGCAATGTCAAACCTTCCTAGGGGGAAAGCAGCAGGGCCCGACTTAATCCCCACGGACTTTTACAGAATTTTTAAAGAAGAACTTAAAGAAATTTTGATATCCGTGTTCTTACAGACTGCAGAAGGGGTGGCACCACCAAGAACTTGGGCGCAGGCAAAAATTATAATCTTCTCCAAAAAAGACAAACCTGTTCAGGAGCTGGACTCCTATCGACCTATAACGTTGATCAATGGAGACGTTAAAATTTATTCTAAAGTACTAGCTACGCGACTCTCGCACGTCATCAGCAAGATGGTATACGAGGGACAACATGGTTTTATACCCGGCAAGGGAACTATTGAGCATATTCGAAGGGTTATTACCCTTTTCGATGTAAAGCAAGTGTCAGGGGACCCGATCGCAGCCATTTTTTTAGATGCCGAAAAGGCCTCCGATCGGGTCTCTTGGCCTTTTTTATGGGCAACAATGCAAAAGAAAGAGATTGGGAATAAGTTTTTAAAAGCAATACAAGCTCTGTATTCGGACCCAGAGGCAAGTGTACTTATAAACAGCGAAATGACCCAACCTCTGAAAATTACAAGGGGGACTCGGCAAGGGTGCCCTTGCTCACCCCTCTTATTTGCCTTGTACATAGATCCCTTTCTTAAACAGTTCGCAAGGGCACAGAACATCCCACCGATAGTGAGCTACAACCATGAGAGTAAAGTTCTGGCCTATGCGGATGACGTAGCCATAGTAACATCTCATCCTGAACAAGCTATGAGGGCAATTGAAGAGGAGGCAAGAAA
The DNA here is from genome assembly GCA_963921515.1 of Calotriton arnoldi. Lineage (NCBI taxonomy): Eukaryota > Metazoa > Chordata > Amphibia > Caudata > Salamandridae > Calotriton > Calotriton arnoldi. The sequence continues at coordinate 85,120 of CAWUFW010002619.1, forward strand.
ATTTGGCTTACTTTCAGGCTACGCCCTGAACCGGGAGAAAACCCAAATAGTTGTCAATGAATATTACTTTTAACGATAGCCGGGTAGTAAAGAAGGCAAACTATCTGGGAGTCAAGATCAACTCGGATCTGGGCCAGGTGGTTAAGGAAAATTTGGAGAGCTGCAAGGTGGAAACTAGGAAAGCGCTTAAAAAACTAGACCACTTACACTTAACTCTCATCGGCAGAACTAATATAATTAAAATGATTTATTTTCCTAAATTGTTATATTATTTTAGAGCAATACCATTGGCTTTCACAAATTTTTGGTTTAAAAAATTTGAAAATATTTTTGCACAATTTATTTGGTATTACTCACGGCCAAGAAGAGCTTTCAAACTGTTATCACTACCCAGGGAGCAGGGAGGCTTAGCCCTCCCTAATTTAAAGCTGTACTGGTGGGCAACCTCACTCACACACCTTACCACACTCTTGAGCATCGACTGCAGTACAATGCAAGTTAAATTCCCCACCACTTGGGAACTAGTGATTGGCCACGACGCCTGGGGATGCCTTTGGCATCAGTTAAGCTATGGATACTACAAAAGAGTCCGGTTCAAGACTTTACTAACGGCTTTTAAAATTTGGGGTGCAATACGGCGCTTAAATGGATTAGGGAAATTAAATTACCACACCCCACTGTGGCAGAACAGGAATCTACCAGCCATTTTTTTTTTTGTTTAAATCTCTTTTATTAAATTTTTCATATGACAAAAGCCATTAATATGACAGATAACGAGCATGGTATGATATAGGATGGCTCAGGGTAACAAAACATTGCCAATGGTAAGATCAATCTTACAGTGTCCGTTATAGTGGGCGTTTTTACCAGAGCGACTGTCTGGATGCGATGTAAGAGATTCAGTGTAAATAACATCCAACTGCAGCAAAAACAACAGCTAAATTTTTAGAGATATTTCAATAACATGAAACAGGCAGTTTACTTCGTACAATCAACCTCTAGCGCAAACCCTTAATCTCTGTATTTGTTATACTTAGTAAGGTCGTTGTTCCCCATGTATGCACCTATAGTGTGGTAGTGTATCTCTCAGGGCCAAAAGATCTTGGCTCCTAAAGACGCGGTATGTGTTCGGCAGGGCACCCCTTCTAGATAGAATGTCCCTCAATGTGGCTTCACCTAGGCTCTACATTCGGAGTTATTAGTTGCGGTGTCCGCGACCAGTAAGCTGAAACGGTCATTGTTCTGTCTATGTCTGGAGAATCAACTAAGAAGAAAAGATAGTCAAAATGAGATTAGAAAAACGAGAAAGGATAGAAAAGAGGAGATGAAAGGATAGTCTGGGGAGGTATCTCCGTACCAGCCATTTTTAATGATAAACCCTTTAAATCCTGGTTTGAGGCCGGGATCAAACAGATCGGATGTTTTTATTCCCACGAGGGAATCAGATCATATATGGAATTGACATCTAAATATGGCCTTACACATAAGGATTTCTTCAAATACCTGCAGATTAGGGACTTTCTACAAAAAAACGGGGAAAAGATGGACCAGTCAGGGAGAAGGGAACTAGTGGATAGAATCACCCTGCCCACCCCACCCCCCAGAATAGGGACCATTTATAAGATACTGAATGAGGGATCCAAAGATGACATGGAACTATGCTCCAGTAAATGGCAAGAAAGATTGGAGATCTCGGGGATCACTTTTCAAAAGATATTTCTAAGTACCCAGGCAATCTTAATACCGGCCAAACTGCAAGTCCAATTTTACAAGACCTGTTTTGGGCTGTACTATACTCCAAACAGAACAGCGAAATGGAGTGATGGAAAGGGAGCCTATTGCCCGCGCTGCTCCTTACACAAGGCGGACATAATTCATATGTTTGCAACATGCAATAAACTGGAACCCCTGATAAGGGATATAAAGGGGTTTTTTAAGGAGAAATTACACTTGCAGGTTGAGTTGGATGCGCCTGCAATCTTGCTGGGAATATCGACCCTAACAGAAAAAAAAAGGAGGGGCGATGTTAATTATAGCAATGGCGGTGTACAGGCTGTGCATTGCCTCGGCCTGGTTAGATCCGATTCCTCCGTCATTGCAGCAATGGGTGGCGCGGCTGTTGGCTATTTTTAATTTAGAAAAAGCTATATACAGGCGCAGGGGCCACAAGGCAAAAAGAAAGGGATTTGAGATATGGAAGCCCGTAGCAGATTGGGTGGAATAGCTCTTCTATACCTGCATTAAGCACCTTCTGAACAAAGCATGTTATATATCTAAACCCCCTCGAACTCACCGATTATTAAGCAACTATGTATTCAAACTGTACTGTAATGTGAGGAGTGACTGCTGTTAATAGTTAGACATCTGGCATTTTAAACTGAATTGTCGTTTTACAATCATTTTATTTCTCGCATTTAGCACGTTTTTCTGTCAACCCGCCCTAGTAGTTACGATAATCAATTATGCTGCTCTTCTTTAGAAGTTGGAAATTTTGAAGAATTAATTAACTGTTTAATGCACTTCGGCACTTGACACTTTAAATCTGTTAATAACACAACGGAAGATTGTTGGAAACCACTGTTGCACTATAAGATTGGAATAAGATATGGATGAAAAGTGGGCCGGGGTAGGGTGGGGGAGGAAGGGATAAAAAGAGAGGGGGATGAGAAATAATTGTTTTTATTGTCTCTCTCTCAAATAAAAAATAATTTAAAAATAAAATTTAAAAAAGGTATTTTTGGGAGAGCTACTGCTCTTGTCCCTGTCCATTTTAGGTCTTGCCCACAATTACCTTTTTTTTTTGCCGAAGACCTGTTGTGTACTATACCAATACTTATAGTGAGGTTTGGTTGGTTTTCTTGTCAATCTCATTTGCTTGTTTCTTATTCAATGGCATTCCTTCCTCTTCCTGTAATTATCCCTCCTATTGAACAATAAGTATTTATCAATACTTTTTCTATGATGACTTGCATCTTTCAGTGCTTACATTCAGGGAACTCCTGTTTTTCTTTCAGCACTCCATGAGAGTGTATGCGTTTTTTTTGCTTTGCCCCTTATGTGCTGCTTCCTCCTCTCAAATCCCTGTCCTGCACTCTGCTTGTTGCTACACCATTCCCCTAACTCATCCTTTGTTTTCCCACCCTTCCCCATCCAGCTTTCTTTTGCTTTTATTTCTTGAAGTTTCATCTCATCCAGGTCCTCACTTTGTTCCCCTGCCCTCACTCCTCTGGCTGCTCAATGGCACTGACTTGCACCTCCCCACCTTCTCTTCCATTGCACTTTGTTACTGGGTGACTCCTTTCTCTTTGATGAACTGTTGTGTGTACTTTTTTTTTTGTTCACGACCCCAAGAATGCCATCTGCATCTTGGAATGGTAAATTAAAAGTTAAAAAAAGATGCCTGCCACATCAAAACGCAGAAGAGCACATCCGTGGTGATGCATGCAGGCACATATGTCATCTCGCTGCAGTAGCCCTTTTTTTGCCTAAGCTGTTCTATATAGGCAAACAAGATGTTTTTTCTTTTTGCCAATACAAAAGAGCATCAGCAAAAAACATGGTTAAAGCCTATTGGTTGGGGAACGCTATTGAAAGACGAGATCTTTAGGTTTTGCCAATGCTTGTTTTCTGGTCTCCTCTGTTTCCACCACTCCGCTTCCATTCCAGACTCTTGTTTTGATCACTGACTAGAAGTCATAGAATAACATCACAGAAAGGGTGTGTCTGGCTCAGTCAGATAACACAATACCCTCGCTTCTCACGATGTTCTCTTAGTGTGATGGGATAGGCATGATCACACTCTACCTTCTACCCCCATATGATATCATAGACACATCATCTACAAATTCTCTAGCTCAAAATTCTGCAGACTTTCTCTCATACCTATGTGCTTGCTACTAGAATAAATTGAGGAAAACACAAACAGACCTCGAAAAATCATAAAAATGCTACCAGACCTGCAGGTCTAGTGTCTTTAATAATCTACTCGACCTAACAGTAATGCACTTGACCCATAAACTGGTCTCAAATTGTGTTATCCTAGGCAAATATTTTATTTTTTAGAGTTCCCTCTTGCTTAATTACCACCTATGAGAGCACCTTCAAACATGTTAGTTCAGCATGTCTGCTGTGCAAAAAAACTGTTTTGTTTGATTTAACAGACTAAACTTTTTCTCCATATACAATAAGAATATAGCCCACATATAGGGTACAGATGACCCCTGACTTGCCTCTTAGTTCACTAATAGCCTTGTCGCAGTGTGGGAGCAGGAATGTTTTTCAGTTCATGTTTAAAAACTCACTTTTAATAAACATATTACTAAGCATGATGTGGTACCGCACTGTCATTTACAGACTGCACATTTTCCACTTTCCCACTAACAAGCAGTTTTACTGATAAATATTTCCACTGAAACCCAATTTTCACACATTATTGTTTATAAGCTACATAGGTTTATCATTTGCACATCACCACGTAAAGTGTTCTAATTTGTTTTCATCCTATTAAAATCTATGTTTCCATCACAGAGAATTACAATGTGCTTTACTAACTACTGAAATACATTTTGAAATATTTCTACTGTTCATTTACAAGCTATTTAAATGTTGTTTATCTGACAGTCTACATACATCCTTCCATTTCACACTCATTGTTCAGCCCAGTTCACTTTACCAAATCCTCTAACTTTGTAGTCAGAGAAAGAAAAGTAAACACCAACCTCCAAGATAAAATAGGCAGCACATTGTAAAAAAAGATATAAGCTGACATCTGACCACTGTCTTTGAAACACAGAGCAAATTTGACAAGTTAAAAACAAGATTTAAAGGTATCTTTATTGCCCATTCACTTTATGAGTGAACAGAACACATGTTCTTTGTCAGCTCCCCAGTAGGGGTCAGTAGTCCCTAAAAATAGCTCACTCTGAAAGAATCCAAGTAGCTATAATGAGTGGGAGAGTAGACTTCTGAAGGCCTGACAAAGATGGAATGCGTTCAAAAGCCTCAGCCCATGGCAATTGCAACGTTGCCAGATTCCTGTCTGTCATCTTTTTGCACACTGTGCCACTTCAGACAGAAACCACTCTATTCAAACCAGTCTTGGCAGTCATGCAACACGAAAATTAAAGACCTGCCAGGCCAGGTCCCCTCCAGATGCGAACACAAGACGCCTCAGACCGGTTTCATTCTAGTTGGGCTTTATCAAGAAGGTCCTGATTGAGCCCTGTGACACAGTGAGCACAGGACCCACATCTGAGCACACCCGTTGCACTTAGACCAGAACTGATCTTGGGTTTAGACTAATTCAAGCATTCTATTCATAACTTTTTTTTCTCAGTGAGACGCCCTAAGTGCGACAGGTAGCCATTGACATAGGTCCCATGCTCACTGTGCCAGAGGACTGAGGATGCTCCTCGTTAATGAGGCTCGAATAGCCAAAACTGGGTGGCTTGTGTTCTTTTTAGAGGAGCCCGGAGATAGCAGTTCATGTTGGACTGTTCCTGACCAAGGCTATTTACATATGGCTGAACCTGTCTGAATCAAAGGAGGCGTTTTCCTCGTTGTATGTGTACTGCAGAATGCAGCACACGTGGAAAGAGGAAAAATCGAGGAGAAATGATTACATTTCTCCTCGATTTTTCCTCTTTCCACGTGTGCTGAATTCTGCAGTACACATACAACGAGGAAAACGCCTCCTTTGATTGTTTTTTGTGCAGGAAGGTGCTCCTTCCTGCACAAAAGCAATCATACCAACAACACAGACACCCTTGCACTATGGTGCCAGGGTGCCTGCTTTGGCCCTCAGCTGGTTTGTGTGTCAGTGCTGGCAGAAAGGACAGGAATCAGCCGTACCCTGTACATACAGCACATTCCTGCCCTTTTCTTTTGAAGTAGGGCATTGCAGCTAGAAGGCTTGTGGCACTGACCTACGCCAAAATATTGTAAATATGCCCCTAAGTTAGCAAGGGAGACAGCAAGTGCGTAAGTGAGCACTGGACGTGTGTGAGTGAATGTGAGGGATTGAGTAAGTGAGAGTGTAAACAAGCAAGTTATCATCAATGAGTTACCGAAAGAGTTAATGGATGGTTTTGGGTGCCCAGAAGGTGTTGTACCAGAATATTGAATATCGTCTGACATTCATATCTTGGCATAAATATTGTTTAGAAAAATATCACCACATTGAATGGAGTGATATTTTTGCAGCCAATATTTGGAGCAGTATGGGCCAGATGCACTAATCTTTTTTCACTAAATTTGTAGGTTTGCACCCACTAAATAGTGTAGTGCTATGTACTAAACCCATTTAACTAGTCAGTAAAATTTTACCGACTCCAAAAATGGGTTTACAGATGGATTATGAATCATTGTTTGGAAGGGGTATGTTATGGCTGTCACTTCCAAACTGCAATACCTTGCCATATGTATCAATGGTTTTCAACTGTAATAGCGGTTAAGCCATTGAAAAGTTACCAACCACAACCTTGGGGTGGTAACTGATTCACAAAAGAGCATTCCCTTTGTGAATTGTGGTAAACGTTGTAGGGGGAGTAGGCAGTGGTCAAAGGGAAAAGTACCTACTTTTACTGAAACTTTTAAAAAAAATTAACATTAAAAAAATTAAAAGCCGCCATGTTTCATCTAATGAAATTGGGCTAAAAACAAAAAACTTTATTTAGATCAGTCATTGGCATGGTGGTCTGCTGATCCTTGGAGGCTGCCATCCCTGTGATTGCGACCTACCCAATCAATATTCATTATGTGGGTCGCACTGCGACCATTTTGTTCACAAAATATGTTTCTGGTCGTAAAAGGTAGAGTTGCAAATTTCATCCGCTTTTTGGGACCAGAAAATGTGTACATCTGACCCGATATGTCTGTCAGGCGATATTTTTGTTAACGGTATTCTGAAATTCAACCGAGCAAATGTGTGAGACAACGGTGGAGTGAGGCATTAAATGATGGACAATTCGGGAACATAATAGCAGGAGAACGGTGTAGCACACGTCCCGGATAAATAGTTAAATTGTGCTTTTGTAAAAGCAAGACCAAAAGACACCCGGGGGGGGGGGTGGTGATATCCGTGAAGAGATGAAATTGGTCGCTATTCCGAAACAAGACATAGCCCTACCCCCGGAGTGCCTGGTCATATCACTGTTCCCTCCAGCCCCGACCCTTCTCCCATTTCCACTTTCAGCTCTCTCCTCTAATATTTCTCTCCGAGGCCCTGCTTGGAACGCCCTTTGAGGCAGCAGCCTCACCCCGATCCCTCCTACGCAGTTTCACTCTGGCTCGCGGCCCACTCCCTCCTGGAGGTGTGGGCCCCTTCCACAGAGGCGAGCGAGACTTAAGGATCCTTACCCTCTCTGCACACACTGGGGCATATTTACAAGCCCCTTGCGCCACTTTTGCACCGCCGTTGCATCACGCATGTGACGCAGCGGCGACGCAAACCATGCGCCGCGTTGCGCTATATTTACAACGTGACGCATCTAGGGAGATGCGTCACGTAGTAAACCCCTGCGCCACATGAAACCTGCGTCAGGTTTCATGTGGGTGTACCGGCGCAGCGGGGGCGTTCCGGCGCAGGAACGCTCGGAAAAGTGACGTAGTGAAATCTACAAGATTTCACGCAGTCACTTTTCTCGGCGCTGGTGCGTCAAATCCTTACGCCTGCTTCAAGCAGGCGTAAGGATTGACGCACCATGTTAGAGATAGGGAAGGTTGGAACAGTGCTGGAGTTGCGTCGCGCTTGCGACACAACTTCAGCACTGCGCCAACCTTCCGCCGGGAGATGCGTCACGCATCTGCTTATCCTTGCGCCACGATGCGCCGCATTGTAAATGCGGCGCATCGGACGTGGCGCAAGGGTAAACTTGCGTGACACATTTTCCCTGGCGCATCCCTGCTGATATGCAGGGATGCGCCAGGGAACGTAAATATGCCCCACTGTTCCCACCCACGGCATCATAAAGGCCTATAGCTCATGGCCTCGCTCTTAGAGGCCTCTAGTTACCCGGCATCCCATTATGAGAAGCCGCGCGTCCAGGGTTTCTGAGATTTCACGTCTTTTTATTTATTTATTTATGCGTTTTTATATAGCGCGGACTTTACCCGAAGGTGTCAGAGCGCTTCACAACAGGAACAGTAACATTGCATGAGGAGAAGGTTACAAGTGAGCATAATACAAAAGCAAGCGTTACATTACATGAGGAAAAAGTGACAATTGTGCAAATAACAAAAACAAACAAGATACAAAAAGAGGTATACGTTACAAGAGGAAAAAGTGACAGGTGTGCATGATACATAAGATACAAATAGAGGTATAATACTGCAATAAGTGACAGTCACTCAGAACACACTGGGAAGGCACTTCTATAGGCATGGAGTACAGAATTTCCTATAGTGGAAGAACTTCCTTGAGGGAGTAGAGAGGGCGTGAATTAAACAGGAGACTTAAAATGAAGGGTACACAAACATAAAATCCAACACAGCACGCAAGGGTGAGGAATGTACAGGAAAAAGTACAAATTTACAATGAAGAGCGAACTTCCTAGAGGGGCCTGAGAATGAAAGTATTAGTTCTGAAAGTGTCTTTGGAAGAGAAGAGATTTGAGGTCAGCTTTGAAGATCCGGGTAGAGGAGGTGGCACAGAGCAATGGGGGAAGCGAGTTCCAGATTCTCACCGCATTGCCTGAGAAGGATTGCGCCATCAATCTTTCCCTTTTGAAGACGGGGGCTCAAGCAGAAGCTTTTCCGCATTGCGAGAAGGGCGAGAGCCACCGGACAATTTCAATGTATTCGCCAGGTAACGAGGGGAGGACGTGTGTAAGGCTTTGTGTGTGATGCAGGCAGTTTTGTAAATAGATCTTGCCTCGATCGGAAGCCATCGAAGAGAGGGCAGGATAGGAGTGATGTGGACGCTACGTTTAGACCCTGAGATGAAGCGAGCTGCTGAATGGAGGATGGATTTGAGAGGGGAGAGGTAGGATTTGGGTAGGCCCGTCAGAAGAGAATTGCAATAATCCAGTCTTGAGAGAACCAGAGATTGTACCAAGGTTTTTAAGTCTTTCTCCGGGAAGAACCGACGGATCCCCCATAGAAGGCGCAACTGGTAACGTGCGTTCTTAGCAATAGCGTTGATGTGGGAGATTAGGTTGAGTCTTTTGGCAAGAATGACACCTAGGGATTTAGCGCTGTCGACAATGATGGGTTTGTTGTTGAGTAGGTTCAGCTGATCCATCCAAGATTGAACAGGAGGAGGTGAGAGGGAGGTAGAGAGGAGGAGGAATTCAGTTTTGGCGGGATTAAGAATGAGTTGGTGAGCTAACATCCAGTTGTGAATAGAGTTGAGAGTAGAGTTGAGTAGTGAGAGATTGTGTGCGGAAGACACCTTAAGGTAGATTTGAGTGTCGTCCGCATAAAGATGGTAATGGAGCCCAGATTTGCTTAGAAGGTTCCCTAATGGTTCCAGGTAGAGATTAAACAAAGTGGGTGCCAGGATAGAACCTTGAGGGACGCCTTGACCTACAGCCAATGGAGATGAAAGACTGTTCGCTATCTTGATCATTTGGGATCTGTCCGAGAGGAAAGAGGCAAACCATTTGAGCACTGTGCCATCCAATCCCATTCTCTGTTGAAGAGTGTTGAGGAGGGTGCTATGATTAACAGTGTCAAAGGCTGCAGAGAGGTCTAGAAGAATCAGAAGACACGATTCCCCAGAGTCGAGTATATGCAGCGCATCATCAATCACTTGCAGCAGGGCTGTTTCAGTGCTGCAATTTTGGATGAAGCCAGACTGGAAGACGTCGAGGAGGTTATTGTCCATAATATGTAAGGAAAGTTGTTTCGCAACACATTTTTCGGTGATTTTCGAAAGAAAAGGGAGGTTGGTGATAGGGCGGAAGTTGTTGAGGTCGTTCGCATCGGCGGAGGTTTTTTTTCGAAGAGGGGTGACCTGACCTGATTTGAGGGCAACCGGGAGGGAGCCTTGACTGAGGAAGAGATTGACTAGCCTGGTCAAGTAAGAGAGAGTATAGGTGTAGAAATCGATGGCGATGTCGCTAGGGATGGGGTCAGAAGAATGGTTGGAGGGTTTAGTTTCGAGGATGCATTTGAGGAGGTCATCTTCCAAGATGACGTCAAAGTTCTGCCAGGTAACTAAGGATTTCCGCTCCTCAATGGGGGTGGGGTGGGCGACCTGATCCACCAGTGCTTTGACCTTTTCATCAAAGAATATAGCGAAATCTGCTGCTTTCTTTGTGGAATCCTCAGGCTTAATGGTTAGGGGAGAACAGTTTGGGTTTTTGATGAGGTCAAAAAGTTTTTTGGGTCTGTTTTTGGCTGAGTCAAGGAGGGATCTGAAATGTGATGCTTTTTCAAGGAAGATGTGGTTGTGATATTTGGATCTTGCTGAACGTAAAGAGAGAGATTGGAGGTGGAAGGAGATTTTCTCCAATGTTTCTCCAGGATTCTAAGGTTTTTCCTTTCATCGTAGAGAGCTTTATTGAACCAAGGTGCTGAGGGGGTGGGTCTTTTCCTTTTGCTTTGGAGTGGAGCGACATTGTTGATTTCGACTGCTAGTACTGAGAGGCACTGAGAAGTGAGAACGTTGACGTCCACGTTAGGGTCTAGTCTAGGAAGTGCCCGCATAGCAGAATCACAAAAAGTGTCAAGATCAATGTTCTTAGTGTTGCGGAACCAGGTAGTAGCTCTTTTGGGTTGGCCGAGAGTTATAACGTGCGATAGGTGAAAACGGAAGGGAATGAGGAAGTGGTCAGACCAGTCTACATGGATGGGGGGAGCAGTAGTCAGCAGGTCTGCTTTGGATATGACAAGGTCCAGAATTGAGCCCTTGGAATGTGTGGTTTCCGAGCAATGTTGGAAGAGATCATTGGCTGAGAGAAAGGTGGCAAGCTTGTTGGCAGCCGAGTGTTCCAAAGAGCCCTAGTGGAGATTAAAGTCGCCCAGGAAGATCTGTCTGTCACTTTGAGAAAATTGGTCACTGATGAAGTCAGTCAGTTCCTCCACAAAGGAAGAGCAGTTACCGGGCGGGTGGTAGATGGCATGGAATCTAAAGGGTGAGCCGAGATGTATTTGAAGTTCTAGGGATAGGCATTCGAATGTACGGAAAAGGGTGGTAGGGAAGGCTTTTATTTGAAGGGAGTTCCTGACGATGATAGCGACACCGCCCCCAATTTTGTCTGCCCTGTCATTTCTGAGGATAGAGTAGTCAGTGGGTACCAGAAGATCAAACAAAGTATGAGAGGAGTCATTAAACCAGGTCTCAGTGAGGAAGAACATGTCAAGATTCTGGTGGGTGATAGTATCAGAGATTTCCAATTTGTATTTGATTGCAGATCTGCAGTTGTGGAGCAAGCAGTGCAGCTCTGACGCAGATGTTTTGGTGCTGGGGGTGTCAGGGTTGTTAAGGGAGATAGGGATAAGATTCTTGAGTGAGGGTGCCCGGTAAGAGGGAGGCTGGTAAGGTCTGGCAGAGGAGATGGTCTGGATAGGGAACTGCGTAGAATTATTAGGAGAGGAAGGTGGAGGGGGAGTGACGTTGGTGGTCTTGTAGCTGGCCAGTAAGTTGGTGATGTCAGCAGAGGACAGACTGTGGTTGGCTTTATTGGGGCGCGGGAGCAAGGAACTCCTCGGGAGGTTGTTAGGGAAGGGGGACATCTTGGCGCTTAAAAGTGAGATGGACGCTACAAGCTGGGAAATGGAATAGATGAGAGAATCAAGTTTATTTTCCAGGGAGAGGAGAGCTGAGCACGGAGTGTTGGGTGGCTCGATGGATAAGGGAGGGAGTGCAGCGGGTGAGGGAGGACGGGGAGGGGTGGGGGAACGGGTTAAGGGAGGCAGTGCCAAGGGTGAGGGAGGACGGGGAGGGGTGGAGGAGCGGGATAAGGGAGGGAGTGCAGAGGATGAGGGAAGGAGGGGAGGGGTGGGGGAATGGGTGGGGAGTTGGGGAGCAAGGGTATAAGGTGAGGAAAGATGGTGGGCGATAGGAGTGGATGGTGAAACAGTGGTGGGAAGAGAAATACTTTTACTGGTGTTGAACAGAGGGGAAGAGAAGAGATCATAAATATGAGGAGAAAGTTGAGGAGTAGGAGGGGGGACAAATGAAGGCCGGAGGTAAGGGGAGAAGAGGCTGAACAGGGAGGGGAGGGCGGGGGGTCAGATGAAGGCCAAAGGTACGTGGAGAAGAGAGGAGAGGGGGCTGTACAGGGGGGGAGGGCGGGGGGTCCAAGGAAGGCCAGAGGTATGGGGAGAAAAGAGAGGATGGTGCTGGACAGGTACTGTAGGCTATGAAAGGTGAATGTAGGGGGACAGGTAACAGGTGGAGTGGGGGGGATTGGGCTAGATGGAAACTGAGGGAGGAGTAAGGGACTGCAAGGTCAGAGGGAGAGACGAGGAAGGAATTGTCGGGTAGGGAGACAAGGTTGCCTAGCCCTCTGATACGTCTCCGGCCCATGCTCTGAGTTAAGGCCTTTTTCCGATGGTCTCTAAAAAGAGGCCTCTGACATGTGCCCTCTGAGAGGAAGCCTCAGGCCTATGGCCTCTGAGAGGACAACCCTCACTGTGAAGCCTGGCGTCCATGCCCTCTTACAGGCCCTCTTAGGGGCCTCTTGTCCATCACATTAAGAGGCCTCAGGTTCACGGCTTCTGAGACCTCGCGCTTATATGCTTTCTTAGCCTCGCGCTTATATGCTTTCTTAGACGTCTATTGCCCATGCCATATCAGGCCTCTCACCCATGCTCTCTGAGAGAAGGTCTCTTACACCATGGCCTCTCACCCATTTCCTTTGTGAGGAGGCCTCTGGTCCGTGTGCTCTGAGAGAACTTTCATCCATAATCTCTTAGAGATTTCTCGGCCAGGCCATTTGAGAGGCCTCATATCCATCCATACCTTTTGAGAGGAGGCCTCGAGCCTTGCCTTCAGAGAAGAACAGCCACTCAAGACTTCTGAGAGGCCTCTTGCTGCTTTTAAAGATACGATTAAAATCGACGTGGAATCAATAACACAAACTAACTGCAATGTGGCTCGTGCAGTTTACTAACTGGAATGCTGCTGTACACAGCACACGTGTTGTGAACGTGAATGACACGTGTTAGTGGCAAACACGCGACTGTGCACATGAATGCTTACAGACCCTCTTACAGGCACATTGACTCTCTCCAATGCACTAGCCTATATTTCATCCTATACCTCTCTCAATATATCCTCTAAGTCCACTCTCTGACTCATCCCAAACCTCATTCTACTACCATGATCTCCAAAATAACCCTTTCTAGGCTCTTCCATCCTCTAGCACTCCTCGGATCAAACCAAACCTCAATTTACTACTATGATCTCCCAAATCCATTTCTAGAGATTCTTCCCTCCTCCATCTCTCCTTATACTCATCCCAAACCTCATCTTACTACCATGATCTCCCAATAAACAGTTTCTAGACTCTTCTATCCCCCATTATCCTTTTCAAGCCAACTAACAGACTCGCATGTCCACCACTCAAAGTAACTCAAATTTCACTACACTAATCCACCTCTAATCCTTGTTGGGTACCGGATTAGCGTGCTACTTGCCGAAAAGCGCTTCAACGCCTCGTCAGGGGTAGTAAGCACTACATAAATACATTTACAATACAATATAATACATATAAATACATTGCAACATTACTTAGTCTATGAAGAAGGGATGCCATTCTCGAAATGCACAGCATAAAAAAAATCAAAGTCATGATCGCAATGAGGGATTCATTTGAAGTTTTGATGGAGGTGTAATGAAAATTTCATTGGGGACTATTAATAAAAGTATACATTGTACTATGCTTGTTTGAAACATCTTCAAAGGAGCGCAGACCAACCCGAGGGAGTGTCCCTCCTTCAAGGCAATAGCTGGATATTAGTGAGATTTTCTTGGTCAGTAGCACCAGGGTCTAGCACTGAAAAATGTTAGTAACCTGGAACAAACTGAGAGTAATTGTCCTAACCAATCAAGTGAACAGACTGAAAATGCCTCCAATGTAACTCTGCAGAAGAAAGGCACATGGTGAGAATTACAATAAATTGAATGTGATTTCTGCCTCCACAATTGATAACATCACCGCCCTAGCCATTCTGAGTCAACAAGCAACGCAAAAAAATCAGCTCCCCCTCTATTGCTGCTTTATAGACTACAGTGCCGCCTTCGATAAAGTGTCTCGTAACACTCTATGGAGGAAATTAGACAAGTGGGGGATCCCACGGAGCCTGCTCGGAGCCCTTATCTCCTTGAATAAGAACACATGGGTGCGAGTCAGAACTGGCCCCACGACAGTCTCTGCAAAAATTCCAACTTCAGACGGCCTAAAGCAAGGATGTGTTCTTGCTCCCCTCTTGTTTAACCTCTACACCGCCGACCTGGGGAGATTCCTGGAGCAAAGCAGACTCCTTCCGCCAAAACTGGGCCACGCAAAAACGAATTTGCACATTTTGCAATATGCTGACGATATTGTCATAATGGACCAGGCCAAGTCTGGCCCCAACGAGCCTTGTGTAAGCTCAACGAATACAACACAGCTAATACTCTTAAAATTAACCAGGATAAGACCAAGGTTTTGATTTTCGGCTGTTGAAAGAAAAAGAAAATTCTAACGTGGAATATTGGGCCCGCAAAGATTAAAACAACATCAAAATACAACTACCTGGGGGTTTGGTTTAGTGAGTCTTCTAAACCATCAGTCCACCTAGCTGCCCTGAAAAAGAGAGCTGGAGCAACAACATACAGCCTGACTCGACTTAACCAGTCCTTGAGTAGTCCCTCTGCCGAACCCATACTGAAGGTGATCAAAGCTACCCTTCTTCCTGCCCTAAGTTATGAGCACCAGGCCTTTCCTGATGCATGCTCGGCCAGTCTCGACCACGCCCAGGTTACCATTTATAAAAAAATCTTTCGTCTCCCGAATTATATTCACAGGGCAAGACTACGACTGGAGCTGGGCCTTCAAAGACAGTCTATTTTCTGTGAGGCTGACACCCTGAAGTACTACATAAGGGTACTAAAAGCCGCAGATAATACGCTTAAAACCTGGTTAAAAGTAACCCTTGCCAGCTCTGGGAACCCATGGAATCGTCAAATTGTAAAAGCCATAAGAACGCTACATATTGACGAAACATCACTAACTGCAGGCTCTATTCCATACACAGTCTGGAAAAGGGTTATCAATAAGCAGGCAAGACAAATCTCTTACCAGATGGACATTCGGGTTTTAAAAACGTCAACTATCTTGCTCCCCTTGAATGACTCATACCTCCCTGGGGTACCACAACCATACTTTTTTGATAGTTTGAACGTAGTGGCCCGCAAAAATATAATGTTTATGCGTCTTCTAGGTCTGCGCTCCACTGCCTTCAACCGATGGGCTCCCACTGGTGAGGAGGGGGCTTGTAGACTGTGCAATTACAGGTCTGAATCATGGCTTCATCTTCTGTGCTGTTGTCCCGCCCTAGACGCTCCTAGAAGACTTCTCCTAAAACCATTATATCTAAAAAGGGGCCTTAGCACATGTTGGGGGGCATCTGCTCTCTGTTTTACTTGCACAGATATTCAAACGCTCGCAAGGTCCGGAAAATATGTGAGACTCTTGGAAAACTTGCTCTCTCCCTCTCCTGCCTCTCCCCAACCGGTCCCTCCTTCCCAAAAACTCATCACTAACTATTTTTGCACTTTGTCCTAGTGTCTCTTTACCAAACTGAGCACAATGGCTCATTTTATCCATGAATTTGAAGCTTATAATTACTGTTAGGGTCACAGTACAAGATTGCCTTGTTAGAAACATGTGTTATGAATTTGATGGTTTGCTTCGCTTTGTTTTTAACGTGGTAAAGACGCCACGGAGACATTTTTATTGCAATGGTTTTAATTAACTGTGCTAACCTAATGAAATCTGAATGTGATTTGCTGGAGCTCCTTGATGAAAGAATACTAATATTAATTCCTTAATGGCTAATAAAATGCAATATTAATTCTGAAGCTCATACCATATGAGCTAGGCCACCATGAACAATCAGAATGATTGCGTATGGTTTCCATTGGAACCCTTTAGCGTGAATAACCAACTTGGAATCATGTTATTCATTGCATTGATGTCACAACAGTGGTTAATCAAAGTTCTTAACCTTTGTTCCGCTGCCTTGTCCGGGTCTCCACAGTCCCAAGTGCAATGCCGGATGCGGTCTCACCCACATCTCCTAGGCCTCCACAGTCTGCAGAAACCGGTGCTAAGGAGTAATCAATCTGCGCTGCAAGTGGCTCTCAAAAGAGCCTCTGTTAGCAGGGTTCAGTGTGGTTCGGACTCTTGCGGAGAGTGTTGCATTGGGCTATAAGGGGGTGGGACTCCACATAAAGTGGGTTGGTGGTAGGAGGCATGTATTTTTTAACTAGTTTTCTTAAGGGGGTTGGTGGGTAGATACATGCAAGGCTGGTGTGGGTAGATAGAAGGCCATGTGTTTGTTTTTAAGTTTATTGTGGGGCAAGGGGGGGCCTGTGCACAGTGTGGTGGGAGTTGTAGCAGGAGTTTAGCTTTTTTGCCTTTTGTTAATCCATGTTGTTTATGGCTCCCCCAGTACTCCTCTGCCCCTGCATATATGTTGCTAGCAGCGGATGACTTGAGAAGGATGGAGCATATCTGACATAAAATTACAGATGGGGTAACTTCGAGGTTCTGAGCTTCTCTGGTTGTCTATTTGATGTCACTTAGAACCCCTTGGTGAATAACATCCCCATTTGTCACAGCCACCCATCTATTCTTCAGTATGTAGTAACTTAAGGTGATTTGTTGCTGTGATTTGTTATGAGGGAGCTTCATGATGTCGCCTCGGAGCCTGGGAACCTGGGTTTTAATCTCGATATCGGCACTTGACTAAAAATTGTGTGATCCTGGGCCAATCACTCAGTCTTCATAACGCTAAAATTCTAAACCCTCCCCCAGCTGTGCAAGCAACTCCAGGCCCTCCTGCTGTTCCTTCTTTCCCATTAGTTATGCACACCAAGACCTTTTGTGGTGTTAGAACGGCCGCAGTTTGTTCACATCATAAGTTTGTACACACTTGTTCTGATGGTATTTGTCATCAACATGCTCATTTATGGCTTATCTTGGACTATAATGTAAGGCATTTTCATAACAGGTTATACAGTGTACATCCTATACTTTATTGCATTTTAATAACCATAGCTTGCCTAATCCTGCAATGCTTCATCCTTCCAGTCATGATGTCTCTTCAAGGTTGTCATAAATCACTTTTCAACTGCAGTGATAACTCTACTTCTGTCACGTACTTGGTACAGTGGGTCACAGCTTCAAGGCTTCACTTGCTACTGAATGTCTGGCGTTCGGGGCCCCATGGCCATGCCTGGCCTGCAAGTGCCGTGTCCGCCCAGCGATGACCATTTCTTACCCTTTTGTCTGCCCTCCAATATCCCTGCCATGAGGCATCCCAAGGACCTTGTTCGGGCAATTTCCCTTTTACGGCCTTATCTGAAGATATTTATTGTTAAACCTCGTGATCTGTTTAACCTGTTAAGCCACAATGCCGGCTTTCCTGTCTCACCGACCCCGTGGAACCTACAGACGCCTTAAGACATATATGCATACCTAGCTGGGGGTTTGGGTCAGCCCCTCGTTCCCTGGCATGTACGTCTGTCACTCCCAATTTTGCTCCCACTCCTGCATGCAGCTTGGGGCAAAGAATCAGCCCGCTCCAGCAATTACACTCTGCCCCTTTGTGCCAGAGATAGATTCATCTTCGTTCTAAACTAGGTGCAATAGGTCTCTAACTTACAGAAATTCCAAGCCAGCTACCAGCAACCAAATCCCCCCAGGAAATAACCCACACACATTATCATTAAGCCCCAATGTAGTGTGGGTGAAAATAGAATATGAGAAAGGTCTTCACAACCTGCTATTTGGACTCAACTGGCAGCGGCAAATCTCTCCTGAAAGCACATTGCCACTAATCTATGGAACGCTAGGCGCTTGGAGACATTAGGGGCCTGATTACGAGTTTGACAGACAGGTTACTCCATCACAAACGTGACGGATATCCTGTCCGCCGTATTACGAGTTCCATTATATATTTATATAATGGAACTCGTAATACGGCAAGACTGTACTGCTGCTAGCACTTTTCACACTCAAAGTGACCACACAATGTAGCCTATGTGCTGTGGTGCACAGGAAGAGATTGTGCTGCTGCAAGCCCCTCTCACTCTCTAAGTGAATACACAAACTTGACGGATAACTCGTAATACGGCAGACGGGATATCCGTCACGTTTGTGATGGAGTAACCCATCTGCCAAACTCGTAATCAGGACCTATGTGATTTGCCCAGAATCACAATATGTTGAACCGAAGCCTGTTGCTGTGATTTCTTATGAGGGGGCTTAATCATGTCGCTTCGGAGCCTGGAAACCTGAGTTTTAATATCGATATCGGCCCTTGACTAAAAATTTTGTGATCCTGGACCAATTACTCAATTGTCATGTGGCTAAAATTCTAAAACTGTGTGAAATGTAACATAATTGTAACTGTGTACAACATGCAATCGTAAATATATAAATTGTAATGTGACTGTGAATTGCAAATGTGAAAATCCACAACTGATGTACAGCACTGAAATTTTGTACCTATAAGCATTTGTACAAGTCCACAGGCCGTAGTGTTGCTAACACTACTGCACCAAGGGATCGTATCAGGAAGGAGGGCAAAAATAGCACATGGAGACTTTATGAGGGAGGAATGTTATGACCCGAGTGACGCACGAGGCGGAGAAAAAGAGATGGGTGCGAAGCCTGAGGGCTTGGCAGAGTATGCCTGACCAAAAAGAGGGAGGGGTGTGCAGGAACCTACTGGCACCCACAGTGTGTACGGAGACACTGGGCTGCTACAAACACATCTCACCCTGAAAGTGAACACACAATGCAGCCTATGTGCTGTGGTGCACATAGGAGAGATTGTGCTGCTGCAAGCACTTCTCATACTCAAAGTGAACACACAATGTAGCTTATGTGCTGTGGTACATATTGGAGAGATTGTGCTGCTGCAAGCACTTCTCACACTCAAAGTGAACACACAATGTAGCCTATGTGCCGTGGTACACAGGAAGAGACTGCTCTTAAACACTTCTCACACTCAAAGCCAACGCACAATGTAGCCTATGTGCTGTGGTGCACAGGCAGAGACTGCTCCTGCAAACACGTCTCACACTCAAAGGCAACATACAATGTAGCATATATGCTGTGGTGCACAGGAAGAGACTGCTCTTGCAAACACTTCTCACACTCAATGATAATATACAATGTAGCCTATGTGCTGTGGTGCACAGGAAGTGGCTGCTCCTACAAACCCTTCTCACACTCAAAGGGAACACACAATTTAGCCTATGTGATGTGGTGCACATGGGGGAGATTGTGCTACTGCAAGCACTTCTCACACTCAAAGGCAACACACAATGTAGCCTATGTGCTGTGGTGCACAGGAAGAGACTGCTCCTGCAAACACGTCTCACACTCAAAGGCAACATACAATGTAGCCTATGTGCTGTGGTGCACAGGAAGAGACTGCTCCTGCAAACACTTCTCACACTCAAAGGGAACACACAATGTAGCCTTTGTGCTGTGGTGCACAGGAAGAGACTGCTCCTGCAAACACGTCTCACACTCAAAGACAACATACAATGTAGCCTATGTGCTGTGGTGCACAGGAAGAGACTGCTCCTGCAAACACATCTCACACTCAAAGTGAACACATAATGCAGCCTATGTGCTGTGGTGCACATAGGAGAGATTGTGCTGCTGCAAGCACTTCTCACACTCAAAGTGAACACACAATGTAGCCTATGTGCTGTGGTGCACAGGAAGAGACTGCTCCTGCAAACACGTCTCACACTCAAAGGCAACATACAATGTAGCCTATGTGCTGTGGTGCACAGGAAGAGATTGCTCTTGCAAACACTTCTCACACTCAATGAGAACATACAATGTAGCCTATGTGCTGTGGTGCACAGGAAGTGGCTGCTCCTACAAACACTTCTCACACTCAAAGGGAACACACAATTTAGCATATGTGCTGTGGTGGTCATGGGAGAGATTGTGCTGCTGCAAGCACTTCTCACAGTGGCACCCAGTGCAGTGTGTATGGTGCTGCAGACACACCACCGTCTCACAGTTTATGCCCAGTAGCTCTATGGGCTGCAACAAACCCATTGCATACTCACAATGGACTGTGCTGCTGCAAAAACTCCATATCACACTCACAGTGCACACCACAGGCTGTGCTACTGCACGTTTATCTCATAGTGCACATCCAGTATGCGCTTCACCAAACACTATTCATTTTGCACCCACAGTGTACAAGGAAGTCACCGTCCTGTTGCAAACACATCTTACATTCAGAGTGAGCACTCAATCTACTATACGAGATGCTGCAAACACTCTGTCTCACAACTAGAGTGCCAGCACTCTCTATCACACTCACAGTGCACACCAGAAACTGTGCTGCTGCCAGTATACCAAAGTGAACATCCAGTGGCCAGTATATTCTGCACCAAACACACCATTTGACACCAAGGAAGCGACCGTGCTGCTGAAAACATCTATCACAACAAACACCCAATGTATGGTATATGCTGCTGCAAACACAGAGGGCCTGATTCATAAAGGTAAACTTACACTTTGTAGTAAGCGTATTACTATTTTGGTATTCACAAACTACAAGTGTAATTCCACTACTAGTAATTTTACTAATAGTAAAATTACACTTGTAGAGCCTGATTCATAAAGGTAAACTTACACTTTTGGTAAGTTTATGATTTTTTGATATTCACAAACTTTACCAGTAGTATATTTACGACTGCGGAGTCTCCCAATTGTGGTAGAGACTCCGCACATAAAAAGAGAGTGTAGTTCTATCTTTTTATGTGCGGAGTCTCCGCCATGAGTACGGAAAACTCCACAGTCGTAAAAATACTACTTGTAAAATTTTTGTGAATAGCAAAAAATCATAAACTTACACATTTACCATTGTGAATACCAAAAAGTAGTAAACTTACTAGAAGTGTAAACGTACACAGAAGTTGCAAGTTTACCTTTGTGAATCAGGCCCCTTCTCTCACACTGAGGGCTGACACTCCTTTTCAATCAATCAATCAATCAATCAATCAGGATTTAATCACCCCATAGGGTATTCAGGCGCTTGCAGGTCCCGGAGGCTTATTCGAACAGCCAGGTCTTCAGGGCCATTCGGAATTCCGGAAGTGAGGTCATGGTCTGGAGGTGCGTGGGGAGGATGTTCCAGGTCTTTGCTGTGATATGGGAGAAAGGGTGTCCTCCACTTCTGCTTTGGTAGATGCAGGAGTATGGGACTTTAAGACCAAAACTTAAGGTTAACTGAGACAAGATCTAACTTTACTACTTGTAAATGCCTTTTGTGAAGACCGAAAGTTCTAAAGTTAGACTTTCGCCTCAGTTTACCTTTGTGAATTGGGCTCCATGTGTCCTGCTGTAGACACCCCATCTCAATCCACGATGCAAACATGAGGTAGTCTATGCTGGTTCCAGCATTGTCACACCGACAGTGTACAAAACATTGTACTGTTACAATTAAATCCAGGACAGACTAATGCGGAAAAGAAGAGGCCGGGGAGGCGAAGTCGAACCCTTAGAGAAGCTGCGATTAGCATGGACTGGGGGGGCGTCCTGCCATGGAAGCAGGCTGGAAGAGGGTGGTGAAAGTAGGGGCATGAGCGTCCCCTCTCCCCAGCCGACATCACTGCGCAAGGGATTTGGCGTGCACGGGAAAACGCGGTTAGCAGTACAGGTTTGAACGGAGGGCGGACCACCTCATCTCTTCAAAAGGCCAGTGAGCGGGCCAGCACCACTGTTGTCGCCACATTCACCATCATTGTTGGACCCACTTGCCCATTATTGCCCCCACGCACACATCGAGGAGCAGCACCTTCAGGGCGGGCTGCTTAGACCCGTGAGGGTGGACAGAGCAGGAGGCGAGAGCTGCACAGCAGGAGACAGCGCCCGATGACACTGAGGAGCAGTCCATGTGAGGGCGGGCCCAAATGACCCCATGAGGGGGTGCAGAGCGGGAAGTGGGAGCAACGAAAAAGGAGAGAGCAGGAGAAGCCTCTCGGGAAAGCCGCCCCCAATGCCACTTCTCCAGGTGAGCGGCCAGCTCGGAGATATGGATCCAAGAAGGTATCAATCAACGTGATAGGAGCCACCTAGAGTGAGCAGTGAGGCCTCTTTCCCTATAGTTAGATAGCGGACATAGTTGGGTTTGCTGGTTCAAATCTGACTCTAATGTATTTGTAAACTCACCTCATCCAGTCCTGCTGCTACACTATGGTGCAAAGAAGAACACGATACCTGAGCCTGCTGACTGAGGCAGAGGCAAGGATCCAATAAACGTCCGCCTGCACTTTGAGGACACAAGAGCAGCACAACAGCTGCAGATTAGGGTGGCAACTGGCAAGAAGGGAACCGGATACCCGCTGTTCATTGATGGGGGATGGAGGTCAGCAGAGGGGCAAGCATCGGATCGGCGCATAGGTGGCAGCTAGGAGGTTACTGAAGTAACCAGCTCAGTACAGGGTTGAAGGGTATTTGGACATAATATTGAGTCATAAATATCGAGTTACACAAATATTGAGTTTTAAATTTCGGGTCACAGAAATATCGTGATGCAGAAATATCGTTGACAAAAATATCGATTTTTTTAAAGGTAATATCGTTTTCAAGAATATCGTTGACAATATCGTTTTCAATAATATATTTGTAAAAAATATTGTTTTTGAATTATCTTTATGTGTTTTTAATAATATTTTAATTGTATAGGGCAGTGGTTCCCAAACTTTTTTGACCTGTGGCTCCCTTGACCTAATCGGCAGTTGGCCGTGGCTCCCCACCATTTTTTTACCGGTGGGCGGGATTTAAGCCCGACCTCGGGAGTACTTCCTGTTGTCTTCCTTAAAGTAATTGGGACGCAATGAAGGTATTATAATCATATTTGTAACACAATAAGAAGATAACAGTGGTTTAATAAAAACTTGTTAAGTGAGAAACGATACAAGATTAATAGCCAAATATGTTTCCATGCAATTTTTTTAACCACACAACAATAGTTTAAAAACTTCTGTATAATAAAATATCCCAGAGTCACATGGTTCTGAGCTGAGCTGCCGCCAGAGCCAGGGTTCGAACCGTGAGCCCTGTGCTCCGAAGTCAGCTGCCCTGGCCGCTGCACCACACCTCTCCAAAAACAGCACTACCTTGAAAGCGTTATTTTCCAAAGAGAACCTCTTTCCCAATGTCAAGGTGGTCATGTGCCATGGGGAGGGCCTTCATGCTGAGAAATCATTGTACAACCTCACTGTTGTGAATTCGTAGTAATATATATATATATATTTTTTTTAAAATACATTTTATGAGCAAAATCTACTATGGTCAGCAAAGAGGTCTATATTCACTCTGGGGGAACATGCAATCGTGGCGCAGAGTTTGCCTGCAAAATCGGAATATCTAGAGAAATCCCATGTTAATACCATGCATGAGCCACCCCTGCTCCTGTTGGGAGTGTAAACAGACATCTGGCGGCCCTGCTGGAGGTCAAAGTAAACAGAGTGGCATACTGATTGTTACGAATTCAAGTTTTGAAACATGCTCATCACATACCCTAGCATCCCCTTTGCCCTGTGGACAAAAAAATCCCCTCTTTAGCTAAAATGGCAGGATTTACCAACAACTACCAACCCACATTTTCAAATTGTTCCTTAAGCAAGAAGCGAGTTTTCAACAAGTGGTCAGAAACAATTCAAAGACAGGAAGAAAAACATGGGAATGAAAAGGCTCGATTTTCACTGCAGTACTGAAAAGGGTTGTTCAATGTTTTTTTGGGCGTTCAAATTGTTTTATTTAATTTGAGGAAAAAGGCATAGAATCAGACGATAGTGCGATACAAGTCTAAAACACCTCCAAAACTTCACTTTCTAGAATTACACCCAGCAGAAGCCTCGATAGGGGACAAGTATGAGGGACGTGTCTGTCCTGCAGTGCTTAGTTCTCCAGGTCAGAGAGGTGAAAGATCAGAGAGCGAGGGAAGAGAGAAGTAAACAACAGCTGAGGTCACGAGGGGGGGGGGTGTTGGTAAATTAGATAGCTATGGGTGAACGGGTCAAATAAGTTCAACGAGAAGAAGAGGAACAAGGGAGAGACCAGAGAGCGCGTGGAGAAGAGAAGGAAAAAGGAAGAGGTTATTTAAGAATAAGGGAGCTGAGATGTGGTGGAAAGCAAAAGAAGAACAAATGAGATAACACGTGGTGGTGCTTACTTACCGATTTCCTGGTGAAGAGGGTCCCACGAGGCACGGCACAACACGGGGGTCAGCAATAACGATCCTCAAACGCTCCGAGCTTGCTATGGCAGTAATGCTGATACACCGCATTTTAAAGCACGTACGACGCGTGCGTACGTACGCACGTATGCGTATGGCGGCAGTGCGCTCTTGGGCAAAACCATTCTGAAGGTGGCACTTCAAACCCCCCTGCATGCTGCGCTGCGGCTGTAATTTGCATGACCCACATCCTGCGCGGCGGTGCGGCGCCCCTGGCTTCTCGTCACGGCGCACCGGGGTGCCGCGGCGCACACTTTGGGAACCGCTGGTATAGGGTATATATTGTTAGACTAATTGTTAATGTATTTAAATATAGTTTGTAATTTTAAATGATTTATAATTGTAATTTAATTGTTAATAGTAATTTATAGTGTTGTAGCGGGTTGTGAAGTTTGCAGGGGTACAGGGTGAGAAGTTAATTAAGTATAATTAATAATAATTATTTAATTAATATTAATTATTTTACTGATAATTATGTAAATTGTGTAGCTATTATTATTTTTAAGTTATATTTTAGGTGTGGGTTGTTGGATTTGTCGGGGCATAAGGTGGGAAGTTCATTAAGTAATAATTAATTAATTATTAATGATTAATTATTAATTTCTTATTAATTATTTAATTGATAATTAATTATGTAAATTGTGTAAAAAAAAATTTAAGGTATAGTTTAGGTGTGGGTTGTTGGGTATGTAAGGGTATAGGGCGGGAAGTTAATTAAGTAATAATTGATTAATAATTAATTATTTAATTCCTAATTAATTATGTAATTATTATATTTTTAAAGCTATATTTTAGTTGTAGGTTGTTGGGTTAGTAGGGGTATAGTGTGGGAAGCTAATTAAGTAAATATTAAATTTCAATTAATTATTAATTTAAATAAAAATATGTAATGTATTTATAATTATGTAAATTATTTAATAAATATATTTGTATGTTTTATATTAGGTGAGTGTTGTGTTTTTAGGGGATTGGGTGGGAAGTTATTTAAGTCAATTTATTAACAATTAGTTATTCATTTATTAATGATCTTATTTATTACTTAATGTGTTAATTGTGTTATTTTTTTATTTTAATCATATTTTAAACGTGGGCTGCTAGGTATGTGGGAGTATAGTGCGGGAATTTAATTAAATAATCAATTACTAGCATTTTTTTATTAGTTATTTAAAAAATATAATTCTGTAAATTGTTTTTTAAATGTGTATATATATATATATATATATATATATATATATATATATATATATATATATATTATCTACTGGCGGTCGCCAGTAGATAGTTATAGTTAGGACCTATTTTCCATAGGAAATCTGCGACATTCTATTTGAAATAACTCTTGCGTCGGTTGACGAATCTTCGCGAAATTTTCAAACTTTATGGCCCGCTCCGGTCCGCTCCTACCCTGAAAGTCTCAGGGTGATTCGTCAAGCGGGGGCCGAGAAAAAGGGGGTCCCAAAACGTGTTTTCCCCATTCATTTTCCCATAGGAAACTTTAGACCCGGCTACAGCCCGAACTGCTGAACGGAATTACACCAAATTTGGCAAAGAGGTAGTTCTTGGTTCAGAAAGAACCCTTTTGTTAAATGGTGTAAATCCGTTCAGTAGTTGCTGAGAAAATCAAAAGTAAAAGTACATATATATCTATGGCCGCGTCGGATTCGCGCACCCTCCCGATCACGAGCTGTCTGCTAATTGGCTGTCAACACTCCAAACCAGGAAGTGTTGGCAGCCATCTTGTTCCTCGGTAGAACCGAGGAACAAGAAAGCAGTAAAAAAAGTGCGCAAAACGCACAAAGGGGGCAGGGTAGAAACACCCTGACCCCCTAGGTCTGCTCAGGACCCCCTGGGCAGAAAAAAGCATTTTTTTTTTTTTAAATCGGCAGGATGCGCTCAGGGAGCGCGAATCCTGCCGGAAAAACAAAATCGAAGGGCGGTCTCCGCGCTCGATTGTATTTTGCCCCCGGGTGGCCCAAGTCCCGGGGGCATGGTGGGGGGTTACATTTATGTATGGGGGCCTCAAAGGGCCCCCAAGCCCCGGGGACCGCCACCCCCGGGGCTTTCTTTTAAAATGGTGCGGGAGGGCTCTGAGCCCTCCCGCAGCCTCGGGGACCACCACCTCCCGGGGCTTCTTTTTTTTTACTTTTTCCTGTGTGGGGGGGCTTGAGCCCCCACACGCCCGGGGACCGCCACCTCCCGGGGCACTAACAAATTAAAATGGGGGTCCGTTTTGGACCTCTCGAAGCCCCGGGGACCACCACCTCCCGGGGCTTTGCTGATGTGGGGAGGGGGACCGCGCGGCCCCCTCCTGGAGCCTGTGGTGGCCCTGGGGACCGCCACCCCCAGGGCCGGCTCCTGCAGTGTCCCGGGGTGCCTACCCCCGGGACACTGCTGTTTGCAATGACAGGACGGGAGCCTCGCGGCTCCCGTCCTGTCATTGCAAACTGCTTTGGATATTGGAAGAGAGAGCAGGGAAACCTGCTCTCGCTTCCAATATCCAAAGACAATTGCTTTTCACACGGGGAGCAGCATGTTAGCTGCTCCCCGTGTGGAAAGCAATGCCGGCTCCCTTAGGACACGGGGAGCCGGCGGGACTGTGGGGGGTTTGGGGACCCCACCACAGTCCCCAACCAGAGGCCAGGCCCTGGGGGATGGGGTCCCCAGGGCCATAAGTGGCCCGGGAGGGGGGCCACGCGGCCCCCCTCCCCAGAAATTATAAAAAAAAAAATTAAAAAAAAAAGGCCTGCCCTGGGGGATGGGGTCCCCGGGGCAAAAGGAGGCCTGAGGAGGGGGGCCACGCGGCCCCCTTCCAGTTTAATTTTAATTAAAAAAAAAAAGGGGGTAAGGCCCTGGGGGATGGGGTCCCCAGGGCCCAAAAATAAGAAAAGGAAGGGGGCCACACAGCCCCCCTTCAGGGAAGAAAAAAACAAAAACGATCGGCCCGCAGGCCCCGCCCCCTTCCTTCACCACTCTGCAAACGCGCCCCTGGCGCGTTTGCAGATGGGGAAGTAATTCCCCTTGAATACTGGGGTCCTGGGGCCAACTAGCCCACCAGGAACCTCCAGTATGCGCCAGGGGCTGCGTTGCAGAGAGGTGTACAGAGGCCACGCCCCTTTATACACCTTTCTGCAACGCAGCTCTGTGGCGCTTTTTGGAGGTACATGGTGGGCTAGTTGGCACCCAGGAACCCTCAGGATTCATGTGGACTTAATCCCCCAACTTAAAACGCGCCACGGGGCGCGTTTGCACAGTGGTGAAGGGAGGGGGCGGGGCTTCAGGTGACATGTGTGCAAACAGGCCCCGTGGCGCGTTTTAAGATGGGGAATTAAATCCCCTTCAATCCTGAGGGTCCTTGGGGCCAACTAGCCCAACAGGTACATCCAGAAAGCGCCACAGAGCTGCGTTGCAGAGAGGTGTAAAAGGGTGTGGCCTCTCTACACGTCTCTGCAACGCAGCCCCTGGCGCATACTGGAGGTTCCTGGTGGGCTAGTTGGCCCCTAGGGACCCTCATGATTCAAGGGGACTTAATCCCCCAACTTAAAACGCGCCACGGGGCGCGTTTGCACAGATGTCACCTCAGGTCTTGCCCCCTACCTTCACCATTGTGCAAATATTCCTCTAAAATCTGCCGAACTACGAATTCGGATTTACTCACCTGTTATCAGGAGAGACCTCAGTGCTGCATCTTTCAGCCCAGTACTAATCCTGAAAAGTAATTTTAACCGTACTTACCAGTAACTTGAATTTCCTTCCATAGGATATCATTGCCTGCTTTTTGCTGTAAAAGTTTCTAAGTGTTGATTTTTGAAACATACAAATATTCCTCTAAAATCAGCCGAAATACGAATTCCGATTTACTCACCTGTTATCAGGAGAGACCTCAGTGCTGTATCTTTCAGCCCAGTACTGGTCCTGAAAAGTAATTTTAACCGTACTTACCAGTAACTTATATTTTCTTCCATAGGAATCCATTGTCTGGTTTTCAGCTGAAAAGTTTCAAAGTGTCGATTTTCACAAACTACAAATATTCCTTAAAAATCGCCTGTATGACTTAAACGCATTCTTTCAACTGTTTACAGGAGATGCACCAGTGCTGGATCCAGGATCCAACACTGAGTAAGAAAAAGTAACGATAACAGTTTTTACCTGCTAAGTGAATTTCCTTCCATAGGATAACATTGGTGATTCTATGAGAAAAAGTTTCTAAGTGTCAACTTTTAAAATACAATATTATTCCTTAAAAATCACTACTGTAACCAAAACGCTTTTACTCAACTGTTTACAGGAGATGTCCCAGGACTGAATCTAGGATCCAGTCCTGTGGTTAGAAAAGTAATCCATAAAGTAACTAATTGCATTTAACTAGAAATTCACATTGAGCTGAATGTTGCATTGTGTTTGAAAATGTGTTGCCCATTGCAACAACTGTAACTACTGTACTTAAAAGTCTATTGCCTATGTGCAAAGTATTTAAACTAAAGTAATTCATTCTGAGAAAGTATTTTTTGTAATGTATAATGTAATTACAATGTAATTTAAAAAATAAAATATGTAAAAAAAAAATGTTTCTAAAAATGTAGTAAATCAGTATGAAAAAAATAAATATAACAATTAATACATTTAAAAATTGTCATTTACAAAACCTTTGAAATTCACTGAAAAAACCGTAGGTTTCAGACATGTTATAGTTAGGAATTAGCATTTAAAAACCTTTGAAATTCACTGAAAAAACCATAGGTTTCAGACACGTTATAGTTAGAAATTAGCATTTAAAAAACCTTTGAAATTCACTGAAAAAACCATAGGTTTCAGGTACGTTATAGTTAGAAATTTGCATTTAAAAAACCTTAGAAATTCACTGAAAAAACCATAAGGTTTTAGGGACAGTTATAGTTAGTTGGACATTGCACTCGTACAAAACCCGTGAAATTCCCCCGTTATAGTTAGTTCAGGTAACTATAACTCGCGCCCCGCAATGCACTGCTGATGACGTCACATATTACATCACTCATGACATGGTCAGTGACATCACTGATGACATCACTGATGACATCTCAAATGACATCACTGATGACATCACTGATGACATCATCCATGTGAGAATTTAATGCATCTTCTCACACCCACCCTAATATAAGTTTTGAAACACCCACTCTAAATTACAGACTGCCATTCTCAAAACCATACACACTCCAATACCAATAAGTACATACCCACTCACTGATTCTTAGGTCTACACACACACATCTACTCACTCACCCGTACAGTCACTCATACTTACAGTCACTCAGTACAGGACTATCATATGCACTCATACACCTATATAAACACTCACACAACGCAACTCATCCATAGAGGTACTCACACACCTAGTCAGTCATGCAAATAATTAATCACACTCCAATTTACTCACCTATACAGTTATACACACCAGCTCACTTACTCATAAAAATACTAGCACATTCTTACGCTCCTATGCAATCACTGATGCAAGCACACACTCATCCATATAGCCACTCTCACAATCACACACTCTCACTTATAGCCATTTATATACTCCAACACACATATATACTGCCTTTCACATATGTAGTTACTCACACATGTACCACTGAGATATACATTCAATCACTAACACACCCATACACACACTCACCCACCCATACAGTCCATCACAGACGTACTCTTGAAACCATGCACACAGTGAATCACCCACTCACACATCTATGCACAGAGTCACACTCACCCCACCCACACAAACACTGAGGCACCCATACAGATACTCAGAGAACCAATCCATAACCCATATAGACACTCATTTAGCTAGTCAGAAACCCATGCAGCTGCTTACACAACAACAGACAGACGGATACAGACATTCACACAGTTTAGTCACTCACCCATGCATCCAGTAAGATACGTTTAATCACTCACTTATAGACTCAGTCACGCACCTACTAAATCATCCATTCAGACACTTATACACCCACTCATTCTTCAATACGCCTTTCCCTATATATATTAAACATATTTAAACTTTACACAAACACACAGTCACTGGATGATGTCATCAGTGATGTCATCAGTGATGTCATTTGAGATGTCATCAGTGATGTCATCAGTGATGTCACTGACCATGTCATGAGTGATGTAATATGTGACGTCATCAGCAGTGCATTGTGGGGCGCGAGTTATAGTTACCTGAACTAACTATAACGGGGAATTTCACGGGTTTTGTACGAGTGCAATGTCCAACTAACTATAACTGTCCCTAAAACCTTATGGTTTTTTCAGTGAATTTCTAAGGTTTTTTAAATGCAAATTTCTAACTATAACGTGCCTGAAACCTATGGTTTTCTCAGTGAATATATATATATATATATAATTTTTATATTAATAGTGCTAGAAAGTCCTCCTTTTGCCCTGTTCACCCCCATTTGTTACTGAATGATACTGGTGGTAACTGACTATGACTGACCCAGGCCTCTGCTGGCAGGCCCAGGCCAGTGCTATGTTTAAAACACAACACATGTATAGGGTACACTATGGATTACGGTACACTTATAATTGGCCAAAACAGACTCTATAAGCCCTAGTAGGTAATAGGGCAAGGGGGATTAATCTGCCTATAAGCCCCTTGTAGATAATAGAGCATGGAGGTTTAGAAGCCGGCAGATTTTATGCACTTTGCATGTGCGCCCTGCTGAGTGGCTGTAAGTTATTTTAAATGCAGGCTGCCTTTAAAAAGTAAATTCTTACAATTGGCATGATCTTCCCTATAAGTCCCTAGTAGATAATAGGGCAGGGAGAATGAAACTACCTATAAGATCCTAGTATATAATAAGACATGGAAGTTTGGAGGCCAGAAGCCTTTGTTGCACTTGCATGTGTGCACTGCTGAGTGCCTGAGGTCATTTTAAAAGCAGTCCTGCTCTGCAGCTCTGCTTTTAAATGTAAATTGTGCCTAAACACAACTTTGGTGGTTTGGGCACTTGCAAAATGTGATAATCTGGCTTATTTTTACATATTAGGTACCCAGAGGGTCTCCCCTAGGTGTCTCAGGGGTGGGGGTCATGTAAAGATAAGCAGGGGCCTTATAAAATATATTTTATAAACCCTGGTGAGAGAATTCTGCCCATTTTACTTTTTTCCCCATTGTAGATACTTAGGGGCATATTAGCAAGACCGGCGATAAAATTATCGCCGTTTTAGCGGCAGGAAACTGCCGTTAAAACGGCGATAATTGGCTTGATAATATGCGTTATAGAATTCAATAGAAGCCCAGGTTAGATGTCCTGCACATCTAACCTGGGCTTCTATTGAATTCTATAACGCATATTAGTAAGCCCATTATCGCCGCTTTAGCGGCAGTTTCCTGCCGCTAAAACGGCGATAATTTTATCGCCGGTCTTGCTAATATGCCCCTGAGTCCATAGGCAAAACATTGCAATATTTTAAGCATGCATAATTATTGCTTGGAATGGAATAAATATAATTCAAAAAGACGTAAAAGAATGGCATTGATGAATCCAATAGATTGCCCTTGTTGAATTTATCACAGTTTGTACAGAAAATAAGTTATAAGACTTTCTTGTCTGTAAGCCAAAATCCAGCCTTCCTGCAGTCTTTCCTGATTGGTCAGTGCTAACAGGATACGCCAGAACGCCTTGATTAGATGATAAGGGGCTATCCAGGGGAGAGGCGATCTGCTGGAGAGAGCTCTACAGCAACATATGAAATCCAGAGCAGGGGGGAGGGGGGTCATAAAGCATGAGGCTTCAAAGGAGGACAGGCAGGCAATGCCAGGCCTTCATACCCCCTGTCCCCTGTGTCCCAGCCAGATAGCAGGCTTAAGGAAGGAATTTACAGATGTTAGGGGGAGGAACTCTTACTGCTCTGTTGAAATTTCAGCCATCATGGATTGTGGAGGAATAGTGCTTTCTGGGACAAGAAGATGCCACACTTTGGAGGAAGTGGTCATGCGCTTGGGTGGCACCCTGCATCACATTGGTCAGGGGTGCCCCCCCTTGATGCCCAGAAGCTGAGAATATGTGAAAGGTGCATAGCCTCAGATCTGCACCCTGAAACTACAAGGAAAAGAAGGATTATCCTGCTGGAATCTGAATTTGCACCCAAAGGCATGCACTCTGAATGACTGCGCCTGCTGCACATTTAGGTACTACAGCCCTGGGGACTATGCCTTGCTTCAAGAAGGATTAGGGAGTGGACTCCCTGCAGCTACAGGTTAAAAGACCCCACCTGCATCATCTCCACCAAGAGTCCACATCCTGGAGTGCATCCAGTGTACTTTTAAGGATTGACCAGGTGCATTGTGGGAATTGTGGTTCCAACCTTCCAAGGACCATCCAGGAGATTCCAGATGCTTGCATTTGTGTTTTGGACACTTTGTACCCACAAGGATACCTCCACGAAGCACCTCCTAAAATTTAGAGAGGTTTGGAGAACTTTTGGGAAAAAGCTCCATAAGGTGACTGACCCGACCGGGAGAGTAAAGCCAGCCTACTTCAACCACGACCCGGCCTGGAGTTTAGATTTGTCCCGCTGAAAAGCTCTAGAGCTCTGACATCCAGGATTTGACCGGGGCCTCATGGAAACTCAAGCCGGCGAACCCTCTCCTAATCCGGCCTGGTGAAGAGCAGCGAGAGCCCTTGCAAGAAAAAGCTCCATAAATGTTTCTAAGTGTGAAGGTAAAATTTTGACCGGGGCCTCCAGCTTAGTGTATCCGACCAGGGCTCCATCGCAGTTAGCCTGAAACTTTGACTTTATCCCGGTGAAGCGCGACCAGATGTCCCAGAGTAGCGCCATAGGTTTTTAAGGACTATAAAGTTGTTACTCTTTAAAAATTCATATCTCCGGTTCCCTAGATTGGATTTTTGTCATTTTAGTATCTATTTGTTCATAAAAATATTTACTAAATTGGTTTTGGATTTTTATTGTGTGTTGTGTCTTACTTATTTGATGTGTTGGTGTTTTTAAATGCTTTACATACCTGTCTTCTAAGTTAGGCCTGACTGCTCAGTTACAGCTACCAAGGGTTGAGCAAGGGATTAATTTATTGAGACCTTTACTGGACCCTATACCGTGCTAGTGGACTTATTACTGATGGTAGGTGCATACTTATCCCTACCAATAGCCCACTTTCCAACAAATAGTTTTATATTTTTGTTCAATTAATTCATTTAATAAAATATGGTATGTGTTTGAAGTGAAGTACTTTTCCTACTGCTGCAGTGGGAATAGTGAACTTTACCCCTCCTGAGTCCAACGCTTTCCCTATTGTTGCAGAGACTAGAGTGGGAATGGTAAACTTTACCCTCCAGAGTCCAGTTCTTTCCCTATTGTTGTACACGCTGTAGTGGGAATAGTAAATTTTACCTCTCCTGAGTCCAACGCTTTCCCTACTGTTGCACCGACTGGAGTGGGAATAGTAAATTTTAACCCTCTGTAGTCCAACACTTTCCCTACTGTTGCACCGACTGGTGTGTGAATAGTACATTTAACCTCTCCGGAGTCCAACGCTTTCACTTTTGTTGCACACGCTGGAGTGGGAATTGTCAGGGACTGTCCGGGACTATGTCGAGAACACAGTCAGGGACTTGAGCAAGGACTGGGTAGAAAACGTACCGTGCACAGAAAGAGTAGTACAGCGCTGCCCAGGATCACACAAGGAGTCAGAGGAGAAAAAGGGATCCAAAGGGGAAGCCTGTACAAGATGGCTAAGACTCAGAAAGGAAGGGCACTCACAAGGCAATTTAGCAATCAGACTAACTACACCCAGGACGGGCGTGCAAGACATATATATAATACAATATTAACAATAAAGGGAATGTGGAGTAAAGCACTCAGGAGCTCCAAACGGTAAGACTGAAGCTCAGTAAGTTCCTCATCCACAATTGCTGTTACAGATACCTAATGAAAATACCCACATATAGGATATGTATGCAAAGGCAGGGTCTGTGGAGCTTATACCTATGGTGATGTTATAACAGTAACTCAAAGACAATACTCACAGTGAACAAGAAACACCACCTAGGTAGTCAGCTGTGCCCATGGATCCTGGCGATCAAACAGGAACACGCAAGGCAGTAACAGCAAAGGGGTAGAACTAAACACAAGCACAATAGACAAGGAGCTAGCAAGGAGGAGTGCTTAACAGGAAAGGAAGGAAATCACAGGGCACACTTGGCAGAAAGCAGGTAACAAACATACAAGGTAACAGAAGCAAGACAGCAGAAATAGAAAGACAGCAAACTAGAACTGGAACCAAGGAAATGGGAAGAAAGGCAGGGACTGGAAAAGGATATACAGAAGGGGAGGCTACAAGGGTATACTAGAATAGTGCAGGTTCAGGAATCAAGAAAACAAAGTAGCATAGAAGGCAGTGCTGGGGCAGGAACAAGAATTGAGCTAAGGCTCAGGAGTCAAGGTAGCACTGCAGGCAGTGCTGGTTCAGGAACAGGGAAATTACTAAAGCTTCAGGAGTCAAGGTAGCACTGCAGGCAGTGCTGGTTCAGGAACAGAGAATTACTAAAGCTTCAGGAGTCAAGGTAGTACTGCAGGCAATGCTAGTTCAGGAACAGAGAATTACTAAAGCTTCAGGAGTCAAGGTAGCACTGCAGGCAGTACTGGTTCAAGGAAACAGGAAATAGCTACAGCTCAGAAAACAAGGAGTCAAGAGAGCACTGCAAGCAGAGCAAATCAGGAACAAGAAATAGCTGAAGCCCAGGAACAGGAACAAAGAATAACTATAGCTCAGGAACTCAGGAAACAAGGTAGCACTGCAGGCAGTGCTAATTCAGGCACAAGGAATAGCTATAGCTCAGGAATCAAGGAACAAGGATTAACTATAGCTCAGGAATCAAGGCATATCAAAAGCTCAGGAAACAAGGATCAGTCTCACCAGAAAACAGCTACAATGACCAACACTGGACTGAAGGGAGCTGGGGCATAAAAGAGCTCACAGTACTCATGCGCATCAGGTGTGAGCAGGCTAGCAGCAGCCAGCCACAGATGAGCTGAATTCCTCCACCCATCCTTGGCCTGCAGGGGTGGAGACGAAGCAGTGAGCAGGGAATTCTGGGTAATGGAGTTTCAGGCATGAGCAGGATGGCTTCCACAAAACCCGGCATGGATTGGGAATGGATGTCAATTCCCAAATAGTGTCCAAATAGCTGGAAGTCAGTATGTACATGAAGGGGAGGGTCTGGAAGCTTGTTATGACACTGGAGAGTCCCACAGTTCAGCCCACTGGTGGTGGACACGAAAACGCAGGGAGCAAGTTGTGACAGGAATAGTACATTTTACCCCACCTGAGTCCAATGCTTTCCCTACTGTCGCACAGACTGAAATGGGAATAGTGTATTTATTATTCCTAGAATTTAATAGTTTTGTTAATATTGTTTATACATATATTATTATTATGTGTTTGTGTATTTAATTATATATTTTTTATTTATAGAAATGTATGTAATTTCTAAGATATTTTTGGTAAAATAAATTTTTTTCTATTGTTTACTTGTAATGTATAATTAAATTGGCAATTTAAAAAAAAAATCCTGTTTATTTGTTACATTTTTTATGTAAGTGTATGTATATTTGTATATATATATATATGTGTATATATATATATATATATATATATATTGCCACAATATCCCTTTTGACAGGGATTAGTCTCACCGCACTCGCTGCTCCTTATAGTAAACAACAAATAGGCACCGATCATCCAGTCGTAATTCAAGGGTGTTACTACTGGATGATCGGTGCCTATTTGTTGTTTACTATAAGGAGCAGCGAGTGCGGTGAGACTAATCCCTGTCAAAAGGGATATTGTGGCAATATTCGGAACGGCTTGGTCCTGCCGTACTCTACACGCACCACCAGAGAGGCGCCCAACAGTCAGGAAACGGGACTATGCAGAAAGGAATATATATATATATATATATACATATATATATATATATATACTTGTTATATGAGTAAATAAAAAAAAAATGAAAATCATAATATAAATTAAATAAATATTTATAATAATAGTTTTACATTATATATGTGTACATTAATATACACACACACACACACACATATATGTGTGTGTGTTACATTACATTAATGTTACATGTGAAAATATTCAATATTTACTCTTTAACTACATATATATTAAAAAACAATATTTTGGTATATATTTTTTCAATATTAGTGTAAAACGATATATTTTTTAGATGATTGTACTTACCTTTATACGTATAAAAAAACAATATTTTTGTGATCGATATTTTTGACACGATATTTATGTAGCACGATATTTGTGGTTTCGATATTATGTCAGTGAACTGGGTTGAAGAGGACAAGCAGGAGCGGACAAGCAGGAAAGGAGTGCAGCAACAGGCAGCAGTGGAGCAACTGAGGGTGCCCAGGCGGGAAGGGCAGCTCAAAGGGAGTGAGGAGCTGCAGCACCTTATTCAAAAGGAATGAGAGGCGACGCAAGAAATGGACCAGGATAAGTTTATGGGCCAAGTGCTGGGCACCAGCCAAGAACTGGTCAGGAGGCAAGGATTGGCTGGAGTGAGTTTGCAAGCACAGGACACCACACGCAAGCAGAGTACACTGGCACACCGAGTACAGCAGCCCAATGGCCCAGCGCCTGCAGCCAAGAAGGCGGTGCGGGGGAAGAGGCGCAGGAACTGTAGCCCTTGCATTGTCAGCGCAGACAGCGAGCCAGAAGGGCCCCTGGCAACCGCCTGGGCGATGCACGGAGCCAGCAATGGCTTCGTCAGCAGGGGTGGCCACGCACGAACACTGCACACTTCAGCAGGCAGAATATGGTGAGCATGTGAGCGGGGCAGCAGGCAGTGAGCTGGTAGGGCCCGCGGGGAGGCAAGCTGAGCTGGGGACAGCACATCAGGGAAGGGTTGGTGGTGCTTCCCAAGGCATATTGAATTATGGCACTCAGGTGGGGGTCATAAATAACGCAGTGACCAGTATGTCATAGCCGGTGGTGCAAGCATAGGAAGGTATTGCCTGTGAGCGACTGCAGCGCACAGAGGGAGGGTGCACGCGGCAAGGGCCACAGGGGATTTGGCTGGGGGTGACTTTCTCTCAGGGCCCAAAAGACAGTAGCGCAGTGCCAACATACCTTGCACAAATACAGACACCATAACAGGCAATATACCCGCATGGCTTTTATTGACCACACATACAGGGCTGGTGCAGGGCTAGTGGCAGAACATGTGGGCAGGACCAACCCCACAGGTGCAGAGGCGGGTGCCCAACGCAAGTACAGGGGTAGGCAAGGAAGCCAGCCCAGAAAGGAGACTGCAACAACTGGGCCTGACTAGAGAGGGGAGCCCAGGCACGAGCGGACACTCGAGCGTGCAGGTGGAGAGCGTGACCCAGCAAAATGTGAGTCAGAATAATCAGCTAGCAGTGGCATCAGGTAGGCAGCTAACAAGTGATATGTAGGAAGGCAGTCTAGCAGATAACCCAGGCGCATTGGACCCATAGAAGTGTGGGTGGCGGGAGCAGTGCAGTCACCCCTAGACAGTAAACCTGCAAGCTAGTATGTGAGGCCATCTCCAGGCGGCCCACCCTTGATAGCCAAATAACTGGGCTTGTTAGACTCATCCCCTTGGTGGTCAAGGAGAGGATATGGAGGAAACAGTTCATAGATATATTCTCGCATCCGGAGATCAGGTGGGTGGTTTGGTTTTGCTTGCACAGGAAAAAAAGGATGAAGTGAAGAGGGAGAGGTGCAAGCCTAGGATAGAGCAATCCATAGAGAATAGGTTGCATGCCTTTCGAACTTTAGCATGTGTAGTGGTTGAGACGTTCCCGCAAAGCGCCTTGGCCCTCCTGCTATATGAGCAGAAAATGTATGATGCGTACTGCAAATGCCACGGTGATGCTTGGCTTAGGTACGATGAGGTTTTCAGAGAAAAGATGCAAACCTGGCCAATAATAGCTGCGGGGTGGCGCACTCCAAGAGTGAATGTAAGAAAAGTAGGCACCACGTGGAGAGAAAAGACCCCTCAAAGAAATAGTGAGACGGGGCCACCCAGGGTATTGGAAGTAGAGGGAGAGAAATGCAGGGCACCCACCCCTATTAAAGTGGCCAGCCTGCGTCAGTTGCTGGTTATCACAAACAAGAAGATGCACAGCTATTAGCGAGCGGTTTGAAGAGGGCTTTATCATACCATACAATGGGCCAGCGGTTGAGCACATAAGCAAGAACCTGAAGTCAATGGGCGAGCACACTGATGTGGCGAGACAAAAAGGAGGTGCGGTTAGGTCGAGTAGTGGGTCCTTATCAGAACCCGCCCCTGGAGAACTTCAGGGTGTCTCCATTGGGGGTGGTGCCAAAAAAAGGAACCTGGGAGTTACAGGTAAATTCACCACCTAATGTCAGTCAGTGACGGTTTGACACAGGACCAGCGCTCTCTCGCGTACGCATCCATAGATAACGCTGTTGAACTGTTGAGGGTGAGAGGCAGTGGGGCACTACTGGCTAAAGGCAGACATAGAATCCGCACTCAGGCTACTGCCAGTGGACCCGCAAAGTTTCCACCTACTGGGCTTCCAGCTAGATGGTCGGTACTATTTTGTCAAATGCCTGCCGATGGTCTGTGCCATTTTCTGTGCATACTTCAAGGCTTTCAGCACCTTTATGGAATGGGTGCTCAACAAGATGCACCCGGTGGCTGGGACGTTACACTATCTGAATGACTTCTTGTTCATCGTGGAGCCTAAGTCAGATCAATACCAGACCAGTTTATTAGGCTGGCAGATGAGTTGGGTGTACCGTTGGTGCACGACAAGACAGTGGGACCAGCAACTACACTCAGTTTTCTGGGCACAGAACTTGACTCATTCGAGGTGTTGTGCAGGCTACCAGTGAAAAAGGTCACTGAGCTCAGGGCGTTGATGCAGAGCCTGCAGGCCAGGAAAAAAGCCATGATTGAGAAAATGTTTGGCGCCACCCGCACCTCGGGGCGCCTTAGTTGCATCTCAGGTGTGAGACATTTTTCGCTCCCCCTTCGATGCCCTGGAAGCAATGGCAGCACGGGGCGTTCCGGTGATGTCATCTGAGGGGCATGCTCAGTCTTCGAGTCATTCAGTCGTTTTTTGGAGTGGGCAGTGAAAGATCTGGTGTCTTCTC
This sequence comes from Calotriton arnoldi, assembly GCA_963921515.1. Classification (NCBI taxonomy): domain Eukaryota; kingdom Metazoa; phylum Chordata; class Amphibia; order Caudata; family Salamandridae; genus Calotriton; species Calotriton arnoldi. The sequence continues at coordinate 124,733 of CAWUFW010002619.1, forward strand.
AGGATGTGGTACATTATTTGGATGACTTTCTGTTCCCCGGTCCCCCTCACCGGCATGTGGGAAGGCCCTGCTGGGTTTCCGACAATTGGCTAAGTCCTTAAGGGTTCCTTTAGCGGTGGATAAGACAGAGGGTCCCGCTACTTGCATGGCTTTCCTGGGCATTGAGATAGATACAGTAGCTGGGGTGTGCAGGCTCCCAAAGGAGAAAGTGTTGGCGTTCAGGGCTTCCATTGAAGAATGTCTAGCCGCCCTGAAGGTTACCTTGCATCAATTGCAGGTACTAGTAGCGCAGTTAAATTTGCCCTCAGGGTGATACCCATGGGCAGGGCGTTTTCAAGGAACATTGCCTGGGCATGGCTGGGCTACAGGTAAAACACCACCACACCGTCTTTGGAAGTGAAGGAAGATTTGCGCACCTGGAAGGGGTTCTTGGCCAATTTCAATGGCACTCTGCTTTGGCAACAACCAGTCCAATCCAATGTGGAGGTTGCTCTCTATACAGATGCAGCAGGCAGTGTATGGTACGGCGCGGTGTTGGGCACAAGATGGTGCATGAAACACTGGCCCATAGAATGGGTGTCCTCAGGGCTGACGCGCAATGTGACCTTCTTGGAGCTATTTCCTATCATCGTGGCACTACACTTTTGGGGGCCCAGATTGGCTAATAAGAGTATCATGTTTTGGTCAGACAGCATGTCGGCAGTGATGGCGATCAATAACCAGAGTGCCAAATGCCCGTTGGTGCTTCGCTGCTTAAAGAGCTCATCCGCTGCTGCCTGGCGCGTAACGTGTATTTTATTGCTAAGCATGTGCCTGAAGTAGACAATGCAGTAGCTGACGCCCTGTCTCGTTCTAAGTTGACAGAATTCCTAGCGCGATGACCACAAGCAGACAGCAAGATGTTGGAGTTCCCAGAGGAATTGTGGAAGCTTGGTGCCCCATTGCCCCCGATCTGATAGCCGCTTCCCTGGCCCCCAAGACTAAGCGTATGTACGAGAATGCATTGCGGGTGTATATGTCGTTGCTCTGTTCACCTGGAGTTGACGAGTGAATTAGACCGCAAGGAGTATTGCAATTTTTGGTTAAACAAAAAGGGACTGGGAAGTCATTATCACTGTTTCGGAGGCAGTTGTCTGCGATTGTCTTCTTTGCGGGCTGGAAGGGGTTGCTGACCCGACCAAAAATCCCAGGGTGCGACGGGCTGTGAAGGGATGGGAACATTTAGCCCCGGTGGCTAAGGAAAGTAGGAGGCTTATTGATGCAGATAGATTGTCCCCGTATTTTGGGGATACTACCCCGGGTTTGCACATCGCCTGTTAAGCTTAGCATAGTCACTTGCTTTCTTTGGGGCATTCAGAATTTCGGAAGTAATATCTTCATCGAGGGTGGACATAGGCGTGGGAGTCAACTTATCTGATGTCATTGTAACATGGGACATTCTACAGGTCAGAGTAAGGAGATCTAAGACAGACCCATTGGGGATTGGAGCATGGGTGCGCTTGCGTGCAGCTCCGGGGGCCACCTATTATCCGGTGGCACTGATGCAGGCATTCCTTCATATGCGACCGGAGTGTGGGGACTCTAGACTGTTGTTACATGCAGATAGCTCCCCGCTGACCAGATTCCAGTTCACATGCTTATGTAAGCTCTCTTTGCCGTTGCTGGGCGAAGAGACGTCGCAGTTCACTTCCCATTTCTTTCGCATTTGGGCAGCCACAACCGCGGCCTCGATGGGTCTACCGCCAGATGCGATAAAAAGGGTAGGCAGGTGGAAGTCATCTTGCTTCGAGTGTTATGTGAGGCCTCATCTGGCATAAGTGGGGAGGGTGGATCATCATCACTACTCCTTCTCCCGACGGCGATCAGTAATCTTTCCCCCTTTTTTTCTCTTTCTTTGTTTTCCCACAGTCGTCTGGCGGCCATAGATACAGGTTTACTGGTGTGGCCATTCTTTTGTGTGCAGAGAAGCACAGTATTTCCGCAGATTAGAGAGGGTACAGTTGGCTATGGGCTTCAAGCATCACTGGGTAGGGATTGGGGGGCAGAGGTTAAATGAGCTGTTCAACCACTTGCGGGCGTTGGAAATCGGTGCTATTCCCACCCCGGACATCCTTGTTATCCATGCAGGGGGTAAAGACATGATCCCCTCAGGTCGGTGGGGAGTTAAGGAGGCATTATTCTCTATGCTTTCTCAGGTAAGGAACTTGTTGCCGGCTACTGTCATGCTTTGGTCTGAGGTAATACCATGTCAGGAATGGCCCAAGGGCCCACCCATTCAATTGGTGAACGGATCAGTAAAGAAATTGAACCATGCGGTCGCTAAGATATTGGCTGGCTCCTCACTGTGCACGATCAGGCACAATGTGATTCAGGCATCCAATGCAGAGTTATATCTTAAGGATGGAGTGCATTTGTCCAACAGGGGACAAGAACTATTAATCAAGACAATTTCAGGGGCCACTGCTGAGGTGTCGCGCAGTCAAACTATAGGAGCGGGAGGGCGAGAGCGCCAGTGAGCTCTTCGCCCTGTGACGGGGTCCCTGGCAGAAAAATGCCTGGGAATACTGAGATGTGGACTCTTTTTTTATGGACTGACTGACCCTTGGGACAGGGCGCGCATTCAATGGAGCTCTGGGCTGGCGGGAGGGGGGACTGACCTGCTGCTGGTCCTGGACTCGCCTGCCCTACCCGAGATGCCTGTGTTAAGAAACTATGGGGGTGCCCAGTGTTCAGGAACCCCGTGGGGCTAAGGCGTTATGAGGTGCCCTGGTGGTAGATGCCTCTGGGATGGGGGGCAGAAAAAGTTACTACTAATGAAATGACTGCTGGTTAATGTGATACATCAATGCTGTTCGATGCCCTGGGTGGTACTCAGGGGCCAGTGTAAGTTGGGGCCTGCTGGCACAGTGAGCACAGGGGGGTTCACCAAAATGTGCGTGTCTTGATGGTTAATGCAATGTTTATAATGTAAATACAGTCTTTTGCCTAAACGTAACCTTTTGAATATGCTTGCATCTTCTGGCCATTCATAAGTTAAGTAGGGAACAATGTTTGTTTTTGCTTATGCTTGAATAAATGATCAAGTTAATGATCGAATTAATAATGATTATAAAGGTGAAATAAAGGACTACGCCGTGGATGATCAACAATCCGTGTTTTGTCGCTCTGTTGTACAGGATTGTTGGGAGGGGGTTGATTTACAATAAGTGGGGCGATTCGCACGTTGTATGCATACTATACAGCAGCTCCTCTGTAAGCTGAATTTTGAGGCTAGAGTTTTGCTAGATAGCTGGCAGGGTTAACAAAAGGCTTAACGAAAATACACCACAGAATCGGCTTGACCGCTGGAGTGAGACAGGACATCGAGCTATGGCTAGGCTTCCTGGTGAACTTTAATAGAACTCTAATATGGAGAGTGCAGTGGGTCACTGCGGCTCAGCTTGAGATGTATACAGACATTGCTGGGGACTGAAGGCTTTGGCACAATACTGGGAACTGCAACTGGCCAGATGTTTGACACATCAAAGTTATCACGAAGAACATTGCACTGCTGGTGCTATTACCCATAGTGGCAGCTTTCTAGTTGTGAGGAGGCAGACAAGCTAACAAGCAGGTGACGCTGTGGTCAGACAATCATGGGGTGGTGCAACTAGTGAGCAATGGGGCTGCATTGTGCCCCCTCGTAAAGCACCTGATCTTTTGCCAACTCAGCACGAATGTAGCAATACGAGCAAGGTATTTTCCAGGTTGCGACAATAGCAATGCTGATGCCCTATCTCATTTCCAGTGGTCCAGGTTTCAGGAACTGGTCCCGCCTGCAGACCGAGAAAAGACACCTTTTGCGCTGGAATTATAGGAGCTGGTGGGACCGACTTAGGAGTACCGCTGGACAAGGCGCTAGCGCCCACAACAAGCAGTAAATATCATAAGTGCCTTAGGTTTTCCCACAGGTAACCAGGGCTAGTGAGCTCAGTGGTGCACAGGCATCGGTGACCATGGAGAGGTTCGTCATGTGGGCGTTCACCAATTGAAAGAGTAAGACATGGGCCCAATCACACCTTGTGGCTGTCGCCCTTTTTGCAAAGCTCCAAGGCGGGAGTGACCCGACTAATCCTTCAGCTGCAGGGTGGCCATGAAAGACTAGGGGCGCATAGACACAACACAAGAACAACAGACTCCTCATAGGTTTTGACAAACTGAGGGACATCCAAAGGAGCCTTGGGGCGATCTGCAGTGACTCCTTCAAAGTAGCCCTGTTCAGAGCTGCTTTCACACTCACCTTCTTTGGGGCCTACAGTCAGCGAGGTGGTGGCTCCATCGAAGTCTGAGGTGGGGGCATCTTGCCTTCGGTGGTGTGATCTATTCCTAGGGGCAGATTACATGGAGTTAAGGCTAAGGCGCTTCAAGACAGTCCAGGAAGCTAGGGGAATGAGGTCCAATATAAACTGCATAGCGATGGTGAAGAGCTGGCCAGTTTGCCTAACACGCCAGTATGTGTGCCAGAGACCCCCGATAGAAGTTCCTTTGTTCATCCACCACAATGACACCTTTTTGAGCAGATACCAGTTCTCGGCGGTGTTGAGGAAAGCCTTCACCGATGTGGGTTACGCCGTGGGGCATTTTGGAACTCACTCCATTAGGCTAGGAGCAGCTACCGCGGTGGGAGAGAAAAACATAAAAAGACTGGGCAGATGGAGGTCCGGTGCATACAGAGTATATATAAGGCCCAACATGTACTATGGTCTGCGTTTGTTCTCTGATTGCAGGAGGGATGTCTGGAACACGGACGGTCTGGATGGTCGGGCACTCGTACATCACAAGGGCCCAGAGATGGGCGAGCTTGTGCAAGTAATACACGGGCATCTGGCTAAAGAACACAAACTTGATTGGGATGGTTAGGCGAAGGCTAAGATGGACTCAGCTGTTGCCATGGAAGAGAGAGGACCACCGGGCGCCACTGTGATTCATCTTGAGGTCAACGGCCTTACAACATTGTGCAGCCGGGTACTCTTAGCGAACATAACAAGCATTGGCATAGCCAATAGGTCTCGCTTTTGGGACCTTATAAGTATTTAGTTATGCAGCATAATATCCTTGGTGCAACAACATTAACTGTTGCATGATTAAACACTTATAAGGCCCCAAAGGCGAGACCTATTGGCTATGCTAATGCTTGTGGTGGTGTTGAGTGGTGTTGAGGTGGTGCTTAGTGATGCTGTGGTGGTGCTGAGTGGTGTTGTGGTGGTGCTTAGTGATGCTGTTGTGGTACTTAGTGGTGCTGTGGTGGTGGTGCTTAGTGATGCTGAGGTTGTGTTTAGTGTTGCTGAGTGATGCTGTGGTGGTGGTGTGGTGGTGCTGAGTGGTGCTGTGGTGGTGCTTAGTGATGCTGTTGTGGTACTTAGTGATGCTGTGGTGGTGGTGCTTATTGATGGTGAGGTGGTGTTGAGTTGTGTTGTGGTGGTGCTTGGTGATGCTGAGGTGGTGTTTAGTGGTGCTGAGTGATTCTGTGGTGGTGCTGAGTGATTCTGTGGTGGTGCTGAGTGATGCTGTGGTGGTGCTGAGTTGTGTTGAGGTGGTGCTGAGTGATGCTGTGGTGGTGCTTTAGTGATGTTGTGGTGCTTAGTGATGCTGAGGTGGTGTTTAGTGGTGTTGAGGTTGTGCTTAGTGATGCTGTGGTGGTGCTGAGTGGTGTTGTGGTGGTGCTTAGTGATGCTGTTGTGGTACTTAGTGATGCTGTGGTGGTGGTGCTTATTGATGGTGAGGTGGTGTTGAGTTGTGTTTGTGGTGGTGCTTGGTGATGCTGAGGTGGTGTTTAGTGGTGTTGAGGTGGTGCTTAGTGATTTTGTGGTGGTGCTGAGTGATGCTGTGGGGGTGCTGAGTGATGCTGTGGTGGTGCAGAGTGATGCTGTGGTGGTGCTGAGTGATGCTTAGACGAGTTTTGAATTTAATCTGTACATCCCGCTGTGTAGATAATTACACTCTAGGCACAGATAGATATGCATTATGCTGCCTTCTGCACAGCGACAAGTATGTGCAAGGCTGAGCGAGAAGGGGAAGATGTTTGACAGACTATGTACTTAGCGAGACTTTAAAATGAATGCATTTAAGCAGAGACAAACCTAGCCCATTGTATTGGCTTGTTGACTGTTTAACTCTTTGCTGTAAGCGTCCGTGATGGCCTCCTCGTCTGCTGACAAAACACAGGCAAATGCAGATGCAGTGGTGACGTGATGTGTGGTGGGGGAGGGGGCATTAAAGCGCTTGTCCGAGCGAGAGGAAAGCCAGATGGCGCCTCTGAGAAGGGAGGGGGTAGTGCGCGCAGTGTCTGTAAAACAGGAACATGTGTAGACTCTGCTTCGGCTTCCTTTAATTCAAAAGATACATTGCCTTTTGCACCATTGCGCTTCTCTGATGCAAAGAAAGAAAATGAGCAATGTAAAAACTCCTTGTTTGCTGACAAAACACAGGCAAATGCAGATGCAATGGTGACGTGATCTGTTCCTTTAATTCAAAAGATACATTGCCTTTTGCACCATTGCGCTTCTCTGATGCAAAGAAAGAAAATGAGCAATGTAAAAACTCCTCGTCTGCTGACAAAACACAGGCAAATGCAGAAGCAGTGGTGACGTGATCTGTTCCTTTAATTCAAAAGATACATTGCCTTTTGCACCATTGCGCTTCTCTGATGCAAAGAAAGAAAATGAGCAATGTAAAAACTCCTCGTCTGCTGACAAAACACAGGCAAATGCAGATGCAATGGTGACGTGATCTGTGGTGGGGGAGGGGGCATTAAAGCGCTTGTCCGAGCGAGAGGAAAGCCAGATGTCGCCTCTGAGAAGGGAGGGGGTAGTGTGCGCAGAGGAGCCATTAGAGAACACCCAGATGGCAGCTGCGCTGTGCACGCCATCGTGAACGCAAGCTGGAGGCCAGCAAAAGCCTCTCTGGTAGCACTTCAAAAACCCACTTACTAAATGTCTCGGCCAGAGCAGCGCTAAGCGCTGGCTCAGGCGAGACCTAAAAACGGATCTGACGGAGGTAGCTAGGCTAGTGCGGTCTGCACACGTTCTGTGATCAAAAATAGTTGCACGTTTTGAGTGGCAGGGTGCGGAGAGCTACAGTGCGATAGAGAGGTCTAGGAGTAAGCTGAACATATCCATGAGTAAGTTCTGCAGGGGCATGGGATGGGAGTTTGTTAAACGCGGGCTCATCAATTTAAGAATGCCAGACTACTATGAAGAGGACCAGGTTCACCTATCGAGGGTTGGCATGGATATGTTCCTCCTTAACATTACAGAGGCCCTGGAGATAGTAGGTCCCTCTGAGAGGCGAGCGCAGGTCTCCTAAGAGGGGGACCGTTGGTGGTGGTAAAACCCTCGGCAGCGTGGCCGGGTCAGCACCATCTAACCTGCTCTATATAAGCTCTGAGGGGTGGCCGGTAGGCTGGTAGAGGGCAAAGAGTTGCCAGCAATGTAGTCCTTGGGATGCCTCATGGCAGGGACACCTAAGGGCAGCCAAGGAGCCCAAAGGAAAGTGGCAAAGCAGGCAGGGCACTTGCAGCCCAGGCATGACCGGGGAGGGACACGCATGCCGCACATCTGTAGCAAGGGAGGCCTCGATCTATGCTACAAGAGAAGGAAGGATGATGTATGGTTTCAGTGCTGGTCATGCTTATGAAAGTTTGCTTTGACAGCTTTAGGAGAACTATGACATTTAATGACCATTAGTTTCGTGAAACTTCATGATCATGGTTTAACAAGGAGACTGACAATAAACTGCGGCCTTTTACCCCCACCCGGAGTCAAGTGCTCCTTCCACCGTGGGGCAGGGGGAAACAGAGGAGGGTGGGGGTGCCCAGAGGGCAGCCCTCCCGCGCCACGTCACACAAGACTGCCCAGTTTCACATCCGCTTACCGCGGATGGGAAAAAGCACATTTTACCCATCCTAAAAACTCACACAACAGTACACGCCAAGAGCAAGGCCCGCCACACCCACAGTACACAACAGACTGTCTGTGTAACTGGAAATGGTCCATTTCACATCACGCCCACAGTATGCCTGGGAAAGCCTCCTGTGCCTTTACAAACACACCGTTTCACACCCCCAGTGCACAGTGCTCAAGAGACAGCGCGGCTGCACCAAACACACCCCGCCCACGGTACACATAGACCATCTGTGCTGGTGCAAACACCCCTTGTCACAGGCCGTCCCTCTGTAAACACCCGTCTCACGCTGGAGGACCGTCTGTGCCGGGTCTCACAGGCAGTGTGCCTTCCGGAGAGGCAGTTTTTATGCTGCACAATGTTGTACTCCGTGCGCCTTATGAATCACGCGTAATACTGATGCACAGTGACACACTAACGTGTGTGACTGTGAAAGTATTTCATATTCTGTTTTATGTTCAAAAGACCCCCCTCGCTCCCAAACGTGCAGACAGCGCTTTACGTATGCTTAGAGAGCCTGCTTTTCACCGCTGCTCTGTACCCTCGTGGGCACGGCTTGGCACACAGTCTTCTGTTGCTGGCAAGAAGATATGGGCTTATATGACTGGGCAATTCCAGTGCACTGAGTCACTTCCGTGGCACTTGCATACACCTTACGTCATCATCAGTCGGAGTATTGGCAGAATGATGATTAATCAGGGCAGAGCAAGCATTTCTCACCCCAGGAAATTCATTAAGTAAGGAAAGCCTATTAATGAAGTAAGGTGCAACGACAGGCAGAAAACGCTTTGTAAATCAGCCCTGGAGATTCTGGAGTAATTCACACTTAAGACAGGAGTAAGATACAACTATTCAGAGAAACGGCTTTGCAACCAGGGCCTATTGTCAGGACTACTACTAAATTATGAGGCAAGAAAAGGTACATTATGCGGTCTAATGGGGCAATTTTTTCAACAGTATTACTTCATTATTTTGTCATTTTTACACTCATTAACACTGGCATAGGTTTCACCTCATTAGTACTAGTTTAACACCCAAATATAGCAATAATCAACAGAAAGCTAACTAGTCAATATCTGCGAAGGGCCTTCCACTGTGTGGCAACACCTGCTGCTACATTTAGGTAACTTTTGATCCATTTAACCTAAAACCAAACCTTTTTAATTAAATCTGCAGATTATGCAGCCGATGATGGTTATTGTGACAAATGCATGAAATCCATAATTATGCGAAAAATGCTTAGTCGCAAAATCACATAATTCCTGTGGCCCGTGTGGTATCCTGCTTTCTTCTCTGCTTTGTCCTTTCTCTGTGTTCTGTACTGTGCTGCTCATCCAGTCTTGTGATGTCATAGAATGTTCCTCACCCCGTCCACTGCCCATAGCATTAATTTGAAACAGTAACACACGTCTGCTAATCTGGCGTGTGCACCCTTCATTCATTCAGCCTTTGTCCCACAGATTGTTTTGGCCTTGACTGCCTCGCTGAGAGCCGGCACAGTTATCTTCGCATTTGAGCAGGCCTCACTCACGCCACTATCCAACCATAAGGTGACTTTTCACCCCTCACTTCCCAACAGGGAGCTGGATTAATAAAAATAACTGCATTGCTGTGGGTTTCCGCCTAGCTTGGAGTGCTTTTGTGATTTTGGGGGAGTTTTCCAAGGTCTCCGGGTGTGCGCCTAGTAAGCTGCTGCAGTCACAGCTTTCAAAGAGTACTCCTGGATTTTATTTTGTGGCTTACTATTTACGACAAAGTGTAATCATTTCTGCATGCATATCTATCTATCTATCTATCTATCTATCTATCTATCTATCTATCTATCAATCTATATCGTATACATTTACCCACGCATAAAAGTGCTACATGGAATTCTCTGCCCAGTTCATAAAAAATAGGGGCTTATTTACAAGCTTCTTGCTCTGCCGGTGTGTCACTTTTAAAATGGGAAAAAGTGACATACTGGTGGCGCAAAGCAGGGCCGTTTCTAGGTGTTTTGCCGCCCTAGGCGAGAATTGAAAAATGCCGCCCCCTCCCTTTTACTACCATCACTCTCTCCCCCTGTCATCCAGGCTAGAGAGGCACACCCTCTACTGCCGAACCCTTCTATGTTACTCTCATTTACTATCAGGAAACACGATCACAACAGTCAGTCCTGCAAACGATCTCAACGAAAGGCCCAGGCCAGACCGTTACGGTGGCCATACACTCACAGAACTATGTACACGAATGCCCAATAGAGCCTTGTGTTTAAATACCACCGAGGCGTCAAGTGCACCTCATTTTCAAAACCAGAAACAACAAAAATAGTAACTTGCACCATCTTCTGATCTTCCAAGGCCAGACCTAGTGGTTTTGCCAAACGCTTGTTTTTTTCACTGAGGCACCTGAAATAGTTATCATCTACCATTGTATCCATTTAATAGAGGCTGATCACAACAATTAAAAGATTTCCACGTCAGGGAGATTATAGTTCATGATGCTCAAATCTGCGCTAATCAGAGACTATGGCAAAACGTTAATAAAGTTTGGTGTACAACACAGAATGAACTGCTTCTTGGCGCTGTGAATAGAAGTTATTGACAAGCTCGTGCATGGTACCGCTATGAGAGTAATCCTGACCAGAATTTGAGCTGGTGCAAGGCAGAATGCACACTTACCCATAGTTGACAAGTGGTTCCATGTTGTAGAACACCTTCAACCAACCCCGGGTTTGCGGCCACCTGTGCATTGCATTCTGGGATTTGTAGTCTTACTTTTAACAGGGTAAGCACTGGCTCAAAAATCCCAGCGTGGACATTGACGTTGGCCTAAACAGTCACTACCGGATGACGGTATCGGGCATGACACTAGGCTAGTGGTCAGTTCTTTTTTTTTTACGGAGTTTTATATAGCGCGATCTTGACCCGAAAGTATCAGGTATCAGAGCGCTTTACACGAGCACAAGTTGCGTTACATCATGAGGACACATTCATTTTTGTTAGTCACGAACAGCCTATTATTATGACAACAGGCGCAAAGTTCACTGAGCTGCCAATATTTCAGCCCAGACTTCCGAAAGAGAACAATAACCATTTTTAATAGTTCAACTAGGGGCTGAACAAAGGGAGGTGTGGGGCGGAAAGACCAAGCAGGTTTTCATTAAACTCCGCAGTGAAAGGCTCAGAGTCCTCAGGCTCCAAGCCTGAGGACTCTTCATTGGCTTCCAGTAAAAAACAGAGGTAGCTTTAAAATTCTATGTCTTGCCCATAAGAGCCTATATGGAACCGGACCCAGCTATTTAGCAAAGAAATTGAATTGGTATCATCCAAGCAGACTACTAAAATCTAGCACTAAACAGCTCCTTATCCCGCGACGAATCCGCACGGCAAGAAATGGTGGTCGATCTTTCTCTTTTTTGGCACCCGCCCTCTGGAATAAGCTTCTGCCCCAGCTTCTATCCATCCCTAACCACAAGCACTTCCGCAAGGAATTAAAAACCTGGCTATTCGACCATTAAATCGCTGTTACATTATATCATCTGCCTATAACGGAGTCTCCGCAAGCGCCATGAGACCTTTTCGGTGATTTGTGCACTCAATAAATTTGTTTGACTTTGACTTTGAATTGTTGCAGGACGAGCAACCGTTACATACCTAGTGATATCATATGCCTGTCGATGAGGGAGAGCTCCGTGCTATCCGAGACGTCTGACTCCATTGTACACATTTAGGTACGAGGGCAGGAAGAACAGGCACAGTATTCCGAGTGGAAGATGGTAAACTGAGTTCACTTTCACTACAGTCCTCTGACTTGCCCTGGCCCTGCAAACCCCATTCTCTTCCCGAACCCAGGAAACTCGTTTACCGCCTCTTAGTCTGAAATTCAGCGGAAATATTCTGGGGCTCGTAGAGTCGCCCGAGTAGTGTATATGCGTGGTCGCCATCTTGAAATGAGTGATTTGTTGCTGTATTTTAAAACAGGTGTTACGCCAATTACCTTGTTTTTTCCAAGTATGCTAGCGCTAACATGGGGTATAATGTTCGAGAAATACAATAGTAAGTATTATTCGTCCGGAAGAAAAATGAAATAGAATTAGATTTCAAAATAAAGTGCCGAAAAAGGTGAACTGAGCTACTATTTAATTTGCAGAAGAAGTTATAATAACGCTTAGGCAGCTAGTGAAGGCTAATGAGGCCTAACAGTGGAACCCCCTCACCCCTACGCGTACTAAATTTGAAACTCTCCCATCAGACTATGCAAAGCTAGTCCAAGATGGCCTCGGAGTATACATACCACCTTGCGCGTTTGTCACCATAGAGCTACGCCCCTTTACTCTGATGTAGGGCAACTCAGTTTGCCATTGCTTAACTACGGAAGCAGCTGGTTAGCGTGTGTGGCTTACGTTTTCTTTTGCACAAATACCCACCTTGTCGTTCCCCTATCAGGGCCGTTTCTACCATTAGGCAAGACTAGGCGACAGCCTAGCTTTACTTTCGTAGGTTCAAATTAAAAAAAAAATCCCCCATTTGCCGCCCTAGCCCTTTTGCCGTCCTATGCGGCCGCCTAGTCTTGCCTAATGGTAGAAACGGCCCTGGCGCAAAGTGCTTGTAAATAAGCCCATGCCCCTTGCGCCGCCAGTGTGTCACTTTTTTGACACGCCTGCGGCGCAGTGTGCCTGCCCATATTCACAAGGTCATGTAAAGCCACCCTGCATGATTTTTCATGCCCTGGTAAATAAATATGGCTCTCTTTCACGCATTACTCTGCATGAAAGGGGAATCCATGGGTGTCACTGTGGGTGTTCCCACGCAACATCCATGGAACCTGATGCATTTCCAGATTTACAAGGTTTTGTAAACCTGGGAATGCGTCAGATTCCTATGCCTCCCCAGGGGAGGCGTAAGGGAGGCGCAGCGAGGAGAAATACCTTTATTTCTCCTCGTTTTTCCTTTTTCTATGTGTGCTGCATTCTGCAACACACATAGAAAGAGGAAAACACCGCTAGTGATTGTTTTTGTGCAGGAAGGTGTCCCTTCCTGCACAAAAACAATCTACCCTACAATGCCGACACCCTTGCACCATGGCACAAGGGTGTCTGCATTGGCGCAAGGCAGCCCATTGTGCGCCAGTGCAGGGGACAAGGACAGGAATGCGCCGTATCTTATAGATGCAACGCATTCCTGCCCTTTTCTTTTGACGCATGCAGCACAGCAAAAAGGCCTGCGGCGCTGCCTGCCATGCGTCAAAATATTGTAAATGAGGCCCATAAAATCTACTCTACCTCCCTACTAGCTAAATTAGCAGTGAAATTTAAAAAAATACAACTCCACTCGACTGCTAAGATCATCTCATCATTTCTTGCTGACAGACCCACAATTCAGGAAATCCTCAGGGGGAGGTAAATTCTTTAGTGTCCTTGGCACAAAATGGTGGATCAATTGCCTCTCCATCCTTAAGTGCAGGAAAGCCCTCAAAAGCTGGATGTTTTAAGTGTTCGATCTGATCAGTCCCAGTCCTCCCACTTCTGGTGTTTGCTAATTATCTCTATTTTTCTGATCTTAGGGGCACATGCATCAAGGTAGGCTTTTGCGATTCCTTAATTGCGATTATTAAGGAATCGCAATTAAGGAATCGCAAAAGCCTATGCATGTAGGAATCGCTATAAAAATAGCGATTCCTAAACATTCCTTAATTGCGACTCGCTAATTGCGAGTCGCAATTAAGGAATACCTCCCATTAATTCCTATGGGCCTAGAGGCCCATAGGAATGAATGGGAAGACATTCTCAATTAGCGATTCGCAATTAGAGAATCGCAAATTGAGAATGCAATTTCAAGGGTGCCAGGGTGTCAAAATGACACCCTGTTGCACCCTGAAATTGTGATGTGCACCCATGTTGCGCACACACATGCCCCATGGGCATGTGTGTGTGTAACCTAAAACTTAAAAAATGCATTTTAGAGCATTTTTCGAAGGTTTTGCAAATTACAGACAAGTTTGATTTGTCTGTAATTTGCGGTCCCAAATAGCGAAATCGCTATTTGAAAGTGCTTCTAGCATTGCATTTAAGGAATCGCAAATTGCGATTCCTTAAATGCAATCATAATTAGGAATTCGCAATTAATTGCGAATTCTTAAATTACGCATAGGAAACTACTTTCATGCATCTCCAAAAGGCCAATTTGCGATCGCAAACGGCCGATTTTTGCGATTCGCACCGTTTGCGATCGCAAAAACCTTTGATGCATGTGCCCCTTAGCACCTTAGTTTGGACCTAGTTTCACAGCGCCAAGAAACCTTTTCTGGGGTGTATTTTCTGTGCTTTATAAATTACGACATTGGTACATAGACATTGAAGCAATTGCACTTTGAGAGATTTTTATTTTTTTCCTCCATGGAGAGAATTGTGTGGGTGTTCCCCTCTTATTCTCACTCTGAAAATAGATCTGGTCCAGCCCTTGACAGGAGTAAATCTCTGACTGCGTCTATGCTGGAATGTGTTGTGAAAAAATCTGTGAGCACCCGCAGATGAGCATGTGTGTGGATGTTCACAAACGATCTGGGCTTTCCAGCACTGGAACGTCTTTGCTAACATAAAAAGTATATTCTCATGAGTGTAAATCCTTATTTGTTGAATCACAAGTGTGGCTTGAGACTTTTAAAAGAGTTCTGGGGTTAACATGCCTTCTGCAGAGATCTGTTGGTCAGTAGCTTCATAACTTATCTTGAAAGTCACAACTCAACTGTTTATCCTCAAGGTTTGTGAAATTCACTTTCCCGTAGAGACTTGGTCAGGAGCCAGACCCGGAACCTCCGACGCCACACTGTGCAAATTACACAACTCTTTTCGAACCTAATTTATAACACTTTGACAGTGTTTCTACACGTCTCAGTCTGGGATCTTCAAACCTAAGACATACAGGCGATCCCTTTAGCCTGAGGCCTCCTCAATTCCTATTGTCCTACACTGGACACACTACCGATGCCTTTTACCTTGGCACGACGTACTTATCACCCTGAAGAAGCCCATGTTTGGGCGAAACGCGTTGGCTTTCTATACTGATGCAAACTGCGTACATTTGAAATAAAGAAACAAAGACTGCAACCAACGACTACTTTCTTATCTACCTGCATATGTGAGATCGTTTGCATAATAATATTGCCTCTCATCCTCCCTTCTTGAGGTTTGTGAAATGATTACCATTGAGCTTAGTAAAACATTACACGTTTCAGGGTAATTCACCTTAAATGGGGTCGACTGAGGCTCCATATAATATGACAAAGTTCTTCAAACTCATCCAAGCATTGAGGTTTCGGTGTGTTGTATCACAAAAGCTTGACAAATGACTGGCAACTGATCAGTGAGTTGATTACAGGCTATGGAATAAGTGCATACAGGTTTCAGTCCCAATGTGATAGCTCAGGAGGTTGAGCATCTACTGAAACCTCTGTTTGTTCTCGTTTGGCGGGAGCAGTTTTAATGCTCCCGCCAAGCGAGAGCAAACAGTAAATCTGCTCCCAGCGGACGGGAGCATGAAAAATACTCCTGCCCGCTGGGAGCGGACTTTCCATCTGTTTCAGTGGGCAGGGAAACAGATGGAAAAAATGCCTGAAGAGAGCAGCATTTTTAGCTGCTCCCTGCGGCGAGAGCAATGCCGGCTCCCACTGGAGGCGGGGAGATGGCTGGTGCCGCGGGGGCATTGGGGCTCCCCTGCGGCCCCCAACAAACAAACAGTGGGTGCCCTGGGTGGGCTCCAGGGCACTCACGATTTAATGGCCTGGCCCTGGGAGATGGGGGTCCCTGGGGCCAATACTGGCCAGGGGGGATGCTTGCCCATCTCTTCCTTCAGACAATGGCTGTGCCCCGGGAGATGGGGTCCCAGGGGCCAAAATTGGCTCGGGAAGGTGGGCCATGCGGCTCCCTTCCCCTATGATTAAAATATTAGGCCCCGGGAGTTGGGGTCCCAGGGCCCAATATTGGCCTGGGGTTGGGGACTGCATGCCCCCCTCCCGCTTATAAATATGGCTGGGCCCTGGGAAATGGAGTCCTCGGGACCAGACATCAGCTTGCCCCCCTTCCCAATTACACTAAGGCATGGCCCTGGGAGATGGGGTCCCCGGGGCCAAAATACAGCTCAGGGAGGGGCCACATGCCCCCCTCCCCTTCTAAATATGGTAGGCCCCGAAAATGGGGTCCCCGGCGCCAAAAATCGGCATGGGGTGGGGGGCTGCATGCCCCCCTCTCATTTAGAATAAGGCCAGGCCCTGGAAGATGGAGTCCCTGGGCCCGGATAACAGCCCGGGGAGGGGGTACATGTACTCTGGTACGTGTTAGCTGCAGGTCACAGTTGTCAATGCCAGTAAAAGCTTGGCGGTTTAAAGTACTGTTGAGGGCTATATGTCTATGTGGCCTAATGATATTTGGTATATGGCTAGACGCGTTGTATGAGCAGGTGCCTCTCAAAGTGGAGGTGGTGTACACAGAAGTGTTTCGCAGATCGTAAAGTTAGGGCTATCTGACAAAACAGCAGCCTTTCATGGAGAGGTGTGGTGCAGCGGCCAGGGCAGCTGACTTCGGAGCACAGGGTTCACGGTTCGATCCCCGCCTCCGGCGGCAGCTCAGCTCAGCACCATGTGACTCTGGGCAATAGCTCACTTAATTTCCACAACGGCCCCCAGCGCCTTGAGACCCGTAAGGGTGAGTAGCTGCGCTATATAAAAACGGACTTACTTACTTACTTTCACGAAATAATGAGTTAAGACCACACCCAGAATTACCGAGACTGTAGGGTAATTCCTGTTGTGGTCTTACCTTATCATTTACGAGGTTTTGTGCTCAGAATAAGGAATCATTTGGAGATCTGTGTCTGATTTCCGATTGCTTTCCACACATTCCGATGGGTTTTCCCCATGCACATTGCACCCGGTTTTAACTGGTGAAAAGTGCTGGACTTTTACCACAAGGGGCATTACAGCAGTCCCCATTTGAATAGAAGCATGAGTTTCCACCCAAAGCAGAATTACCTAAAGAATCATAACGAGGGTCTGTGTATCAGCAAGTTTGCTGCCGGAGGAGCACGGAATTATCAAATGTTTTTTTTTTCTTCTGAAGCCAGAAAAGGGGAGAAGCACTTTAAAAATCTGAAATAGTTTTTAGGCCGTAGCTCTATAATGAGCCATCTGCCAAATCGTTATTTATATTGATCACTCCCTTTGTTGCCTGCGTGCAGGCTGGTCTAGAGGGACTTAGCTTCCATTGGTGCAGCGGCACCAGGCCAGAGGCCTTGGAGGGGGAGGGGGGGCGGGAAGGCTCTGAACCCTGATTTTTGCTGTATTTTATAATTCAAAGAGCAGCCAGGGGGCGCATTTCCTTCCTTGCGCTAGGGCCCATGACACACTGACTATGCCACTGGTAGCCTACCCTCTTGATTTGTGCAGCATTGTCATCATTTTAGGCCTACACCGCATCCCACGTATCCCTCATCGGCCAAATATTCTGCACGATGCTCGTCCTGGAGGCAACCAGCGGAGCTCCCGGAGACAAACCGGTGGTCCTGTGGGACGTCCGCGCCGCGTGCAGAGTGCCTGTGAGTGGGCAGCATGCACCTGGTGATTGCATGGGAAGGACGGCCCCACACAAGGTGTCCTCACACTTAAGATGTGTTTCTAGAGAGGGATGAGAGCACGTGCAGTGAAGAGGCCTTGGTTCAGTGGAGAAGCGTCCCTAGGGATGTGAGCACTTGCAGTGAGGAAGCCCTGGTTCAGTGGAGAAGCGTCCCTAGGGATGTGAGCACTTGCAGTGAGGAAGCCCTGGTTCAGTGGAGAAGCATCCCTAGGGATGTGAGCACTTGCAGTGAGGAGGCCTAGCAGTGAGGAGGACCTGGGTCAGCGGAGAAACGTACCTAGGGATGTGAGCATTTGCAGCGAGGAGGCCCTGGTTCAGTGGAGAAGCGTCCCTAGGGATGTGAGCACTTGCAGTGAGGAAGCCCTGGTTCAGTGGAGAAGCGTCCCTAGGGATGTGAGCACTTGCAGTGTGGAAGCCCTGGTTCAGTGGAGAAGCGTCCCTAAGGATGTGAGCACTGGCAGCGAGGAGGCCCTGGGCCAGCGGAGAAGCGTCCCTAGGGATGCGAGCACTTGCAGCGAGGAGGCCTAGCAGTGAGATGGACTTTGCCTAGCGGAGAAGCGTCCCTAGGGATGTGAGCACTTGCATTAACGAGGCTCTGGGCCAGCGGAGAAGTGTCCCTAGGGATGTGAGCACTTGCATTAACGAGGCTCTGGGCCAGCGGAGAAGCGTCCCTAGGGATGTGAGCACTTGCAGTGAGGAGGCTCTGGGCCAGCGGAGAAGCGTCCCTAGGGATGTGAGCACTTGCAGTGAGGAGGCTCTGGGCCAGCAGAGAAGCGTCCCTAGGGATGTGAGCACTTGCAGTGAGGAGGCTCTGGCCAGCGGAGAAGTGTCCCTAGAGATGTGAGCACTTGCAGTGAGGAGGCTCTGGACCAGCGGAGAAGCGTCCCTAGGGATGTGAGCACTTGCAGGGGGGAGGCTCTGGGCCAGCGAAGAAGCGTCCCTAGGGATGTGAGCACTTGCAGTGAGGAGGCTCTGGGCCAGCGGAGAAGTGTCCCTAGAGATGTGAGCACTTGCAGTGAGGAGGCTCTGGACCAGTGGAGAAGCGTCCCTAGGGATGTGAGCACTTGCATTAACGAGGCTCTGGGCCAGCGGAGAAGCGTCCCTAGGGATGTGAGCACTTGCAGTGAGGAGGCCCTGGGCCAGCGGAGAAGCGTACCTAGGGATGAGAGCACTTGCAGAGAAGAGGCCCTGGACCAGCAGAGAAGCGTCCCTAGGGATGTGAGCACTTGCAGTGAGGAGGCCTAGCAGTGAGGAGGCCCAGGGCCAGCGGAGAAGCATCCCTAGGGATGTGAGCACTTGCAGTGAAGAGGCCCTGGGCCAGCGGAGAAGCGTCCCTAGGGATGTGAGCACTTGCAGTGAAGAGGCCTAGCAGTAAGATGGACCTTGGCCAGCGGAGAAGCGTCCCTTGGGATGTGAGCACTTGCAGTGAGGAGGCCCTGGGCCAGCGGAGAAGCGTCCCTAGGGATGTGAGCACTTGCAGTGAGGAGGCCTAGCAGTGAGATGGACCTTGGCCAGCGGAGAAGCGTCCCTTGGGATGTGAGCACTTTCAGTGAGGAGGCCCTGGGCCAGCGGAGAAGCGTCCCTAGGGATGTGAGCACTTGCAGTGAAGAGGCCTAGCAGTAAGATGGACCTTGGCCAGCGGAGAAGCGTCCCTTGGGATGTGAGCACTTGCAGTGAGGAGGCCCTGGGCCAGCGGATAAGCGTCCCTAGGGATGTGAGCACTTGCAGTGAGGAGGCCTAGCAGTGAGATGGACCTTGGCCAGCGGAGAAGCGTCCCTTGGGATGTGAGCACTTGCAGTGAAGAGGCCCTGGGCCAGCGGAGAAGCATCCCTAGGGATGTGAGCACTTGCAGTGAGGAGGCCTAGCAGTGAGATGGACCTTGGCTAGCGGAGAAGCGTCCCTAGGGATGTGAGCACTTGATTAACAAGGCTCTGGGCCAGCGGAGAACCGTCCGTAGGGATGTGAGCACTTGCATTAACGAGGCTCTGGGCCAGCGGAGAAGCGTCCCTAGGGATGTGAGCACTTGCAGTGAGGAGGCCCTGGGCCAGCGGAGAAGCGTACCTAAGGATGGGAGCACTTGCAGCGAGGAGGCTCTGGGCCAGCGGAGAAGTGTCCCTAGGGATGTGAGCACTTGCAGTAAGGAGGCCTAGCCGTGAGGAGGCCCTGGGCCAGCGGAGAAGCGTCCCTAGGGATGCGAGCACTTGCAGTGAGGAGGCCTAGCAGTGAGGAGGCCCTGGGCCAGCGGAGAAATGCCCCTAGGGATGCGAGCACTTGCAGTGAGGAGACCTAGCAGTGAGGAGGACCTGGGCCAGGTGAGAAGCGTACCTAGGGATGTGAGCACTTGCAGTGAGGAGGCCTAGCAGTGAGATGAACCTTGGCCAGCGGAGAAGCGTCCCTTGGGATGTGAGCACTTGCAGTGAGGAGGCCCTGGACCAGCAGAGAAGCGTCCCTAGGGATGTGAGCCCTTGCAGTAAGGAGGCCTAGCAGTGAGGAGGCCCTGGACCAGCAGAGAAGCGTCCCTAGGGATGTGAGCACTTGCAGTAAGGAGGCCTAGCAGTGAGGAGGCCCTGGACCAGCAGAGAAGTGTCCCTAGGGATGTGAGCACATGTAGTAAGTAGGCTCTGGTCCATCAGAGAAGCATCCCTAGGGATGCGAGCACTTGCAGTGAGGAGGCCCTGGACCAGCAGAAAAGCGTCCCTAGGGATGTGAGCACTTGCAGTAAGGAGGCCTAGCATTGAGGAGGCCCTGGACCAGCAGAGAAGTGTCCCTAGGGATGTGAGCACTTGCAGTAAGGAGGCCTAGCACTGAGGAGGCCCTGGGCCAGCGGAGAAGCAAACCTAGGGATGCGAGCACTTGCAGTGAGGAGGCCTAGTAGCAAGGAGGCCCTGGGCCAGCGGAGAAGCGTACCTAGGGCTGTAGCACTTGCAGTGAGGAGGCCCTGGGCTAGCGGAGAAGTGTCCCTAGGGATGTGAGCACTTGCATTAACGAGGCTCTGGGCCAGCGGAGAAGTGTCCCTAGGGATGAGAGCACTTGCAGTGAAGAGGCCCTGGACCAGCGGAGAAGTGTCCCTAGGGATGAGAGCACTTGCAGTGAAGAGGCCCTGGACCAGCAGAGAAGCGTCCCTAGGGATGTGAGCACTTGCAGGAAGGAGGCCTAGCAGTGAGGAGGCCCTGGACCAGCAGAGAAGCATCCCTAGGGATGTGAGCACTTGCAGTAAGGAGGCCTAGCAGTGAGGAGGCCCTGGGCCAGCGGAGAAGCGTCCCTAGGGATGCGAGCACTTGCAGTGAGGAGACCTAGCAGTGAGGAGGCCCTGGGCCAGGGGAGAAGGGTACCTAGGGATGTGAGAACTTGCAGTGAGGAGGCCTAGCAGTGAGATGGACCTTGGCCAGCGGAGAAGCGTCCCTAGGGATGTGAGCACTTGCATTAACGAGGCTCTGGGCCAGCGGAGAAGCGTCCCTAGGGATGTGAGCACTTGCATTAACGAGGCTCTGGGCCAGCGGAGAAGCGTCCCTAGGGATGTGAGCACTTGCAGTGAGGAGGCCCTGGGCCAGCGGAGAAGCGTACCTAAGGATGGGAGCACTTGCAGCGAGGAGGCCTAGCAGCGAGGAGGCTCTGGGCCAGCGGAGAATCATACCTAGGGATACGAGCACTTGCAGTGAGGAGGCCTAGCAGCAAGGAGGACCTGGGCCAGCGGAGAAGCGTACCTAGGGATGAGAGCACTTGCAGTGAAGAGGCCCTGGACCAGCAGAGAAGCGTCCCTAGGGATGTGAGCACTTGCAGTAAGGAGGCCTAGCAGTGAGGAGGCCCAGGGCCAGCGGAGAAGCATCCCTAGGGATGTGAGCACTTGCTGTGAAGAGGCCCTGGGCCAGCGGAGAAGCGTCCCTAGGGATGTGAGCACTTGCTGTGAAGAGGCCCTGGGCCAGCGGAGAAGCATGGCTAGGGATGTGAGCACTTGCAGTGAAGAGGCCTAGCAGTGAGATGGACCTTGGCCAGCGGAGAAGCGTCCCTTGGGATGTGAGCACTTGCAGTGAGGAGGCCCTGGGCCAGCGGAGAAGCATCCCTAGGGATGTGAGCACTTGCAGTGAGGAGGCCTAGCAGTGAGATGGACCTTGGCCAGCGGAGAAGCGTCCCTTGGGATGTGAGCACTTGCAGTGAAGAGGCCCTGGGCCAGCGGAGAAGCGTCCCTAGGGATGTGAGCACTTGATTAACGAGGCTCTGAGCCAGCGGAGAAGCGTCCCTAGGGATGTGAGCACTTGCAGTGAGGAGGCTCGGGGCCAGCGGAGAAGTGTCCCTAGAGATGTGAGCGCTTGCAGTGAGGAGGCTCTGGACCAGCGGAGAAGCGTCCCTAGGGATGTGAGCACTGGCAGGGGGGAGGCTCTGGGCCAGCAGAGAAGCGTCCCTAGGGATGTGAGCACTTGCAGTGAGGAGGCTCTGGGCCAGCGGAGAACTGTCCCTAGAGATGTGAGCACTTACAGTGAGGAGGCTCTGGACCAGCACAGAAGCGTCCCTAGGGATGTGAGCACTTGCATTAACTAGGCTCTGGGCCAGTGGAGAAGCGTCCCTAGGGATGTGAGCACTTGCAGTGCGGAGGCCCTGGGCCAGCGGAGAAGCGTACCTAAGGATGGGAGCACCTGCAGCAGGAGGCCTAGCAGCGAGGAGGCCCTGGGCCAGCGGAGAATCATACCTAGGGATGCGAGCACTTGCAGTGAGGAGGCCTAGCAGCAAGGAGGACGTGGGCCAGCGGAGAAGCGTACCTAGGGATGAGAGCACTTGCAGTGAAGAGGCCCTGGACCAGCAGAGAAGCGTCCCTAGGGATGTGAGCACTTGCAGTAAGGAGGCCTAGCAGTGAGGAGGCCCTGGACCAGCAGATAAGCGTCCCTAGGGATGTGAGCACTTGCAGTAAGGAGGCCTAGCAGTGAGGAGGCCCTGGGCCAGCGGAGAAGCGTCCCATGGGATGCAAGCACTTGCAGTAAGGAGGCCTATCAGTGCGGAGGCCCTGGGCCAGCGGAGAAGCGTCCCTAGGGATGCGAGCACTTGCAGTGAGGAGACCTAGCAGTGAGGAGGCCCTGGGCCAGGGGAGAAGCGTACCTAGGGATGTGAGCACTTGCAGTGAGGAGGCCTAGCAGTGAGGAGGCCCTGGGCCAGGGGAGAAGCGTACCTAGGGATGAGAGCACTTGCAGTGAAGAGGCCCTGGACCAGCAGAGAAGCGTCCCTAGGGATGTGAGCACTTGCAGTAAGGAGGCCTAGCAGTGAGGAGGCCCAAGGCCAGCGGAGAAGTGTCCCTAGGGATGTGAGCACTTGCAGTAAGTAGGCTCTGGTCCATCAGAGAAGCATCCCTAGGGATGCGAGCACTTGCAGTGAGGAGGCCCTGGGCCAGCGGAGAAGCATACCTAGGGATGCGAGCACTTCCAGTGAAGAGGCCTAGCAGCAAGGAGGCCCTGGGCCAGCGGAGAAGCGTACCTAGGGATGAGAGCACTTGCAGTGAAGAGGCCCTGGACCAGCAGAGAAGTGTCCCAAGGGATGTGAGCACTTGCAGTGAGGAGGCCTAGCAGTGCGGAGGCCCAGGGCCAGCGGAGAAGCATCCCTAGGGATGTGAGCACTTGCAGTGAAGAGGCCCTGGGCCAGCGGAGAAGCGCCCCTAGGGATGTGAGCACTTGCAGTGAAGAGGCCTAGCAGTGAGATGGACCTTGGCCAGCGGAAAAGCATCCCTTGAGATGTGAGCACTTGCAGTGAGGAGGCCCTGGGCCAGCGGAGAAGCGTCCCTAGGGATGTGAGCACTTGCAGTGAGGAGGCCTAGCAGTGAGATGGACCTTGGCCAGCGGAGAAGCGTCCCTTGGGATGTGAGCACTTGCAGTGAGGAGGCCCTGGGCCAGCGGAGAAGCGTCCCTAGGGATGTGAGCACTTGCAGTGAAGAGGCCCTGGGCCAGCGGAGAAGCGTCCCTAGGGATGTGAGCACTTGCAGTGAGGAGGCCTAGCAGTGAGATGGACCTTGGCTAGCGGAGAAGCGTCCCTAGGGATGTGAGCACTTGATTAACGAGGCTCTGGGCCAGCGGAGAACCGTCCCTAGGGATGTGAGCACTTGCATTAACGAGGCTATGGGCCAGCGGAGAAGCGTCCCTAGGGATCTGAGCAGTTGCAGTGAGGAGGCCCTGGGCCAGCGGAGAAGCGTACCTAAGGATGGGAGCACTTGCAGCGAGGAGGCTCTGGGCCAGCGGAGAAGTGTCCCTAGAGATGTGAGCACTTGCAGTGAGGAGGCTCTGGACCAGCGGAGAAGCGTCCCTAGGGATGTGAGCACTTGCAGGGGGGAGGCTCCGGGCCAGCGGAGAAGCGTCCCTAGGGATGTGAGCACTTGCAGTGAGGAGGCTCTGGGCCAGCGGAGAAGTGTCCCTAGAGATGTGAGCACTTGCAGTGAGGAGGCTCTGGACCAGCGGAGAAGCGTCCCTAGGGATGTGAGCACTTGCATTAACGAGGCTCTGGGCCAGCGGAGAAGCGTCCCTAGGGATGTGAGCACTTGCACTGAGGAGGCCCTGGGAGAGCGGAGAAGCGTACCTAAGGATGGGAGCACTTGCAGTGAGGAGGCTCTGGGCCAGCGGAGAAGTGTCCCTAGAGATGTGAGCACTTGCAGTGAGGAGGCTCTGGACCAGCGGAGAAGCGTCCCTAGGGATGTGAGCACTTGCATTAACGAGGCTCTGGGCCAGCGGAGAAGCGTCCCTAGGGATGTGAGCACTTGCAGTGAGGAGGCCCTGGGCCAGCGGAGAAGCGTACCTAAGGATGGGAGCACTTGCAGCGAGGAGGCCTAGCAGCGAGGAGGCCCTGGGCCAGCGGAGAATCATACCTAGGGATGCGAGCACTTGCAGTGAGGAGGCCTAGCAGCAAGGAGGACCAAGGCCAGCGGAGAAGCGTACCTAGGGATGAGAGCACTTGCAGTGAAGAGGCCCTGGACCAGCAGAGAAGCGTCCCTAGGGATGTGAGCACTTGCAGTAAGGAGGCCTAGCAGTGAGGAGGCCCTGGACCAGCAGAGAAGCGTCCCTAGGGATGTGAGCACTTGCAGTAAGGAGGCCTAGCAGTGAGGAGGCCCTGGGCCAGCGGAGAAATGCCCCTAGGGATGCGAGCACTTGCAGTGAGGAGACCTAGCAGTGAGGAGGCCCTGGGCCAGGGGAGAAGCGTACCTAGGGATGTGAGCACTTGCAGTGAGGAGGCCTAGCAGTGAGATGGACCTTGGCCAGTGGAGAAGCGTCCCTAGGGATGTGAGCACTTGCAGTGAGGAGGCACTGGGCCAGCGGAGAAGCATACCTAGGGATGCGAGCACTTGCAGTGAGGAGGCCTAGCAGCAAAGAGGACCTGCACCAGCGGAGAAGCGTACCTAGGGTTGAGAGCACTTGCAGTGAAGAGGCCCTGGACCAGCAGAGAAGTGTCCCTAGGGATGCGAGCACTTGCAGTGAGGAGGCCTAGCAGCAAGGAGGACCTGGTCCAGCGGAGAAGCGTACCTAGGGATGAGCGCACTTGCAGTGAAGAGGCCCTGGACCAGCAGAGAAGCGTCCCTAGGGATGTGAGCACTTGCAGTAAGGAGGCCTAGCAGTGAGGAGGCCCTGGACCAGCAGAGAAGCGTCCCTAGGGATGTGAGCACTTGCAGTAAGGAGGCCTAGCAGTGAGGAGGCCCTGGACCAGGAGAGAAGTGTCCCTAGGGATGTGAGCACTTGCAGTAAGTAGGCTCTGGTCCATCAGAGAAGCATCCCTAGGGATGCGAGCACTTGCAGTGAGGAGGACCTGGGCCAGCGGAGAAGCATACCTAGGGATGCGAGCACTTGCAGTGAGGAGGCCTAGCAGCAAGGAGGCCCTGGGCCAGCGAAGAAGCGTACCTAGGGATGAGAGCACTTGCAGTGAAGAGGCCCTGGACCAGCAGAGAAGCATCCCAAGGGATGTGAGCACTTGCAGTGAGGAGGCCTAGTAGTGCGGAGGCCCAGGGCCAGCGGAGAAGCATCCCTAGGGATGTGAGCACTTGCAGTGAAGAGGCCCTGGGCCAGCGGAGAAGCGTCCCTAGGGATGTGAGCACTTGCAGTGAAGAGGCCTAGCAGTAAGATGGACCTTGGCCAGCGGAGAAGCGTCCCTTGGGATGTGAGCACTTGCAGTGAGGAGGCCCTGGGCCAGCGGAGAAGAGTCCCTAGGGATGTGAGCACTTGCAGTGAGGAGGCCTAGCAGTGAGATGGACCTTGGCCAGCGGAGAAGCGTCCCTTGGGATGTGAGCACTTGCAGTGAGGAGGCCCTGGGCCAGCGGAGAAGCGTCCCTAGGGATGTGAGCACTTGCAGTGAGGAGGCCTAGCAGTGAGATGGACCTTGGCTAGCGGAGAAGCATCCCTAGCGATGTGAGCACTTGATTAACAAGGCTCTGGGCCAGCGGAGAACCGTCCCTAGGGATGTGAGCACTTGCATTAACGAGGCTCTGGGCCAGCGGAGAAGCGTCCCTAGGGATGTGAGCACTTGCAGTGAGGAGGCCCTGGGCCAGCGGAGAAGCGTACCTAAGGATGGGAGCACTTGCAGCGAGGAGGCTCTGGGCCAGCGGAGAAGTGTCCCTAGAGATGTGAGCACTTGCAGTGAGGAGGCTCTGGACCAGCGGAGAAGCGTCCCTAGGGATGTGAGCACTTGCAGGGGGGAGGCTCCGGGCCAGCGGAGAAGCGTCCCTAGGGATGTGAGCACTTGCAGTGAGGAGGCTCTGGGCCAGCGGAGAAGCGTCCCTAGGGATGTGAGCACTTGCAGTGAGGAGGCCCTGGGCCAGCGGAGAAGCGTGCCTAAGGATGGGAGCACTTGCAGCGAGGAGGCCTAGCAGCGAGGAGGCCCTGGGCCAGCGGAGAATCATACCTAGGGATGCGAGTACTTGCAGTGAGGAGGCCTAGCAGCAAGGAGGACCTGGGCCAGCGGAGAAGCGTACCTAGGGATGAGAGCACTTGCAGTGAAGAGGCCCTGGACCAGCAGAGAAGCGTCCCTAGGGATGTGAGCACTTGCAGTAAGGAGGCCTAGCAGTGAGGAGGCCCTGGACCAGCCGAGAAGCGTCCCTAGGGATGTGAGCACTTGCAGTAAGGAGGCCTAGCAGTGAGGAGGCCCTGGGCCAGCGGAGAAATGCCCCTAGGGATGCGAGCACTTGCAGTGAGGAGACCTAGCAGTGAGGAGGCCCTGGGCCAGGGGAGAAGCGTACCTAGGGATGTGAGCACTTGCAGTGAGGAGGCCTAGCAGTGAGATGGACCTTGGCCAGTGGAGAAGCGTCCCTAGGGATGTGAGCACTTGCAGTGAGGAGGCACTGGGCCAGCGGAGAAGCATACCTAGGGATGCGAGCACTTGCAGTGAGGAGGCCTAGCAGCAAAGAGGACCTGGGCCAGCGGAGAAGCGTACCTAGGGATGAGAGCACTTGCAGTGAAGAGGCCCTGGACCAGCAGAGAAGCGTCCCTAGGGATGTGAGCACTTGCAGTAAGGAGGCCTAGCAGTGAGGAGGCCCTGGACCAGCAGAGAAGCGTCCCTAGGGATGTGAGCACTTGCAGTAAGGAGGCCTAGCAGTGAGGAGGCCCTGGACCAGGAGAGAAGTGTCCCTAGGGATGTGAGCACTTGCAGTAAGTAGGCTCTGGTCCATCAGAGAAGCATCCCTAGGGATGCGAGCACTTGCAGTGAGGAGGACCTGGGCCAGCGGAGAAGCATACCTAGGGATGCGAGCACTTGCAGTGAGGAGGCCTAGCAGCAAGGAGGCCCTGGGCCAGCGAAGAAGCGTACCTAGGGATGAGAGCACTTGCAGTGAAGAGGCCCTGGACCAGCAGAGAAGCATCCCAAGGGATGTGAGCACTTGCAGTGAGGAGGCCTAGTAGTGCGGAGGCCCAGGGCCAGCGGAGAAGCATCCCTAGGGATGTGAGCACTTGCAGTGAAGAGGCCCTGGGCCAGCGGAGAAGCGTCCCTAGGGATGTGAGCACTTGCAGTGAAGAGGCCTAGCAGTAAGATGGACCTTGGCCAGCGGAGAAGCGTCCCTTGGGATGTGAGCACTTGCAGTGAGGAGGCCCTGGGCCAGCGGAGAAGCGTCCCTAGGGATGTGAGCACTTGCAGTGAGGAGGCCTAGCAGTGAGATGGACCTTGGCCAGCGGAGAAGCGTCCCTTGGGATGTGAGCACTTGCAGTGAGGAGGCCCTGGGCCAGCGGAGAAGCGTCCCTAGGGATGTGAGCACTTGCAGTGAGGAGGCCTAGCAGTGAGATGGACCTTGGCTAGCGGAGAAGCGTCCCTAGGGATGTGAGCACTTGATTAACAAGGCTCTGGGCCAGCGGAGAACCGTCCCTAGGGATGTGAGCACTTGCATTCACGAGGCTCTGGGCCAGCGGAGAAGCGTCCCTAGGGATGTGAGCACTTGCAGTGAGGAGGCCCTGGGCCAGCGGAGAAGCGTACCTAAGGATGGGAGCACTTGCAGCGAGGAGGCTCTGGGCCAGCGGAGAAGTGTCCCTAGAGATGTGAGCACTTGCAGTGAGGAGGCTCTGGACCAGCGGAGAAGCGTCCCTAGGGATGTGACTCTTGCAGGGGGGAGGCTCCGGGCCAGCGGAGAAGCGTCCCTAGGGATGTGAGCACTTGCAGTGAGGAGGCTCTGGACCAGCGGATAAGCGTCCCTAGGGATGTGAGCACTTGCATTAACGAGGCTCTGGGCCAGCGGAGAAGCATCCCTAGGGATGTGAGCACTTGCAGTGAGGAGGCCCTGGGAGAGCGGAGAAGCGTACCTAAGGATGGGAGCACTTGCAGCGAGGAGGCCCTGGGCCAGCGGAGAATCATACCTAGGGATGCGAGCACTTGCAGTGAGGAGGCCTAGCAGCAAGGAGGACCTGGGCCAGCGGAGAAGCGTACCTAGGGATGAGAGCACTTGCAGTGAAGAGGCCCTGGACCAGCAGAGAAGCGTCCCATGGGATGTGAGCACTTGCAGTGAGGAGGCCTAGCAGTGAGATGGACCTTGGCCAGTGGAGAAGCGTCCCTAGGGATGTGAGCACTTGCAGTGAGGAGGCCCTGGGCCAGCGGAGAAGCATACCTAGGGATGAGAGCACTTGCAGTAAAGAGGCCCTGGACCAGCAGAGAAGCTTCCCTAGGGATGTGAGCACTTGCAGTAAGGAGGCCTAGCAGTGAGGAGGCCCTGGACCAACAGAGAAGCGTCCCTAGGGATGTGAGCACTTGCAGTAAGGAGGCCTAGCAGTGAGGAGGCCCTGGACCAGCAGAGAAGCGTCCCTAGGGATGTGAGCACTTGCAGTAAGGAGGCCTAGCAGTGAGGAGGCCCTGGGCCAGCGGAGAAATGCCCCTAGGGATGTGAGCACTTGCAGTGTGGAGACCTAGCAGTGAGGAGGCCCTGGGCCAGGGGAGAAGCGTACCTAGGGATGTGAGCACTTGCAGTGAGGAGGCCTAGCAGTGAGATGGACCTTGGCCAGTGGAGAAGCGTCCCTAGGGATGTGAGCACTTGCAGTGAGGAGGCCCTGGGCCAGCGAAGAAGCATACGTAGTGATGCGAGCACTTGCAGTGAGGAGGCCTAGCAGCAAGGAGGACCTGGGCCAGCGGAGAAGCGTACCTAGGGATGAGAGCACTTGCAGTAAAGAGGCCCTGGACCAGCAGAGAAGCGTCCCTAGGGATGCGAGCACTTGCAGTGAGGAGGCCTAGCAGCAAGGAGGACCTTGGCCAGCGGAGAAGCGTACCTAGGGATGAGAGCACTTGCAGTGAAGAGGCCCTGGAACAGCAGAGAAGCGTCCCTAGGGATGTGAGCACTTGCAGTAAGGAGGCCTAGCAGTGAGGAGGCCCTGGACCAGCAGAGAAGCGTCCCTAGGGATGTGAGCACTTGCAGTAAGGAGGCCTAGCAGTGAGGAGGCCCTGGACCAGCAGAGAAGTGTCCCTAGGGATGTGAGCACTTGCAGTAAGTAGGCTCTGATCCATCAGAGAAGCATCCCTAGGGATGCGAGCACTTGCAGTGAGGAGGTCCTGGGCCAGCGGAGAAGCATACCTAGGGATGCGAGCACTTGCAGTGAGGAGGCCTAGCAGCAAGGAGGCCCTGGGCCAGCGGAGAAGCGTACCTAGGGATGAGAGCACTTGCAGTGAAGAGGCCCTGGACCAGCAGAGAAGCGTCCCAAGGGATGTGAGCACTTGCAGTGAGGAGGCCTAGCAGTGCGGAGGCCCAGGGCCAGCGGAGAAGCATCCCTAGGGATGTGAGCACTTGCAATGAAGAGGCCCTGGGCCAGCGGAGAAGCGTCCCTAGGGATGTGAGCACTTGCAGTTAAGAGGCCTAGCAGTGAGATGGACCTTGGCCAGCGGAGAAGCGTCCCTTGGGATGTGAGCACTTGCAGTGAGGAGTCCCTGGACCAGCGGAGAAGCGTCCCTAGGGATGTGAGCACTTGCAGTGAGGAGGCCTAGCAGTGAGATGGACCTTGGCCAGCGGAGAAGCGTCCCTTGGGATGTGAGCACTTGCAGTGAGGAGGCCCTGGGCCAGCGGAGAAGCGTCCCTAGGGATGTGAGCACTTGCAGTGAAGAGGCCCTGGGCCAGCGGAGAAGCGTCCCTAGGGATGTGAGCACTTGCAGTGAGGAGGCCTAGGAGTGAGATGGACCTTGGCCAGCGGAGAAGCGTCCCTAGGGATGTGAGCACTTGATTAACGAGGCTCTGGGCCAGCGGAGAACCGTCCCTAGGGATGTGAGCACTTGCATTAACGAGGCTCTGGGCCAGCGGAGAAGCGTCCCTAGGGATGTGAGCACTTGCAGTGAGGAGGCCCTGGGCCAGCGGAGAAGCGTACCTAAGGATGGGAGCACTTGCAGCGAGGAGGCTCTGGGCCAGCGGAGAAGTGTCCCTAGAGATGTGAGCACTTGCAGTGAGGAGGCTCTGGACCAGCGGAGCAGCGTCCCTAGGGATGTGAGCACTTGCAGGGGGGAGGCTCCGGGCCAGCGGAGAAGCGTCCCTAGGGATGTGAGCACTTGCAGTGAGGAGGCTCTGTGCCAGCGGAGAAGTGTCCCTAGAGATGTGAGCACTTGCAGTGAGGAGGCTCTGGACCAGCGGAGAAGCGTCCCTAGGGATGTGAGCACTTGCATTAACGAGGCTCTGGGCCAGCGGAGAAGCGTCCCTAGGGATGTGAACACTTGCAGTGAGGAGGCCCTGGGAGAGCGGAGAAGCGTACCTAAGGATGGGAGCACTTGCAGCGAGGAGGCCCTGGGCCAGCGGAGAATCATACCTAGGGATGCAAGCACTTGCAGTGAGAAGGCCTAGCAGCAAGGAGGACCTGGGCCAGCGGAGAAGCGTACCTAGGGATGAGAGCACTTGCAGTGAAGAGGCCCTGGACCAGCAGAGAAGTGTCCCTAGGGATGTGAGCACTTGCAGTAAGGAGGCCTAGCAGTGAAAAGGCCCTGGACCAGCAGAGAAGCGTCCCTAGGGATGTGAGCACTTGCAGTAAGGAGGCCTAGCAGTGAGGAGGCCCTGGGCCAGCGGAGAAGCGTCCCTAGGGATGCGAGCACTTGCAGTGAGGAGGACTAGCAGTGAGGAGGCACTGGGCCAGTGGAGAAATGCCCCTAGGGATGCGAGCACTTGCAGTGAGGAGACCTAGCAGTGAGGAGGCCCTGGGCCAGGTGAGAAGCGTACCTAGGGATGTGAGCACTTGCAGTGAGGAGGCCTAGCAGTGAGATGGACCTTGGCCAGTGGAGAAGCGTCCCTAGGGATGTGAGCACTTGCAGTGAGGAGGCCCTGGGCCAGCGGAGAAGCATACCTAGGGATGAGAGCACTTGCAGTAAAGAGGCCCTGGACCAGCAGAGAAGCGTCCCTAGGGATGTGAGCACTTGCAGTAAGGAGGCCTAGCAGTGAGGAGGCCCTGGACCAGCAGAGAAGCGTCCCTAGGGATGTGAGCACTTGCAGTAAGGAGGCCTAGCAGTGAGGAGGCCCTGGACCAGCAGAGAAGTGTCCCTAGGGATGTGAGCACATGCAGTAAGTAGGCTCTGGTCCATCAGAGAAGCATCCCTAGGGATGCGAGCACTTGCAGTGAGGAGGCCCTGGACCAGCAGAGAAGCGTCCCTAGGGATGTGAGCACTTGCAGTAAGGAGGCCTAGCAGTGAGGAGGCCCTGGACCAGCAGAGAAGCGTCCCTAGGGATGTGAGCACTTGCAGTAAGGAGGCCTAGCACTGAGGAGGCCCTGGGCCAGCGGAGAAGCATACCTAGGGATGAGAGCACTTGCAGTGAGGAGGCCTAGTAGCAAGGAGGCCCTGGGCCAGCGGAGAAGCGTACCTAGGGATGTAGCACTTGCAGTGAGGAGGCCCTGGGCTAGCGGAGAAGTGTCCCTAGGGATGTGAGCACTTGCATTAACGAGGCTCTGGGCCAGCGGAGAAGTGTCCCTAGGGATGAGAGCACTTGCAGTGAAGAGGCCGTGGACCAGCAGAGAAGCGTCCCTAGGGATGTGAGCACTTGCAGTAAGGAGGCCTAGCAGTGAGGAGGCCCTGGACCAGCAGAGAAGCATCCCTAGGGATGTGAGCACTTGCAGTAAGGAGGCCTAGCAGTGAGGAGGCCCTGGGCCAGCGGAGAAGCGTCCATAGGGATGCGAGCACTTGCAGTGAGGAGACCTAGCAGTGAGGAGGCCCTGGGCCAGGGGAGAAGGGTACCTAGGGATGTGAGCACTTGCAGTGAGGAGGACTAGCAGTGAGATGGACCTTGGCCAGCGGAGAAGCGTCCCTAGGGATGTGAGCACTTGCATTAACGAGGCTCTGGGCCAGCGGAGAAGCGTCCCTAGGGATGTGAGCACTTGCATTAACGAGGCTCTGGGCCAGCGGAGAAGCGTCCCTAGGGATGTGAGCACTTGCAGTGAGGAGGCCCTGGGCCAGCAGAGAAGCGTACCTAAGGATGGGAGCACTTGCAGCGAGGAGGCCTAGCAGCGAGGAGGCCCTGGGCCAGCGGAGAATCATACCTAGGGGATGCGAGCACTTGCAGTGAGGAGGCCTAGCAGCAAGGAGGACCTGGGCAAGCGGAGAAGCGTACCTAGGGATGAGAGCACTTGCAGTGAAGAGGCCCTGGACCAGCAGAGAAGCGTCCCTAGGGATGTGAGCATTTGCAGTAAGGAGGCCTAGCAGTGAGGAGGCCCAGGGCCAGCGGAGAAGCATCCCTAGGGATGTGAGCACTTGCTGTGAAGAGGCCCTGGGCCAGCGGAGAAGCGTCCCTAGGGATGTGAGCACTTGCTGTGAAGAGGCCCTGGGCCAGCGGAGAAGCATCGCTAGGTATGTGAGCACTTGCAGTTAAGAGGCCTAGCAGTGAGATGGACCTTGGCCAGCGGAGAAGCGTCCCTTGGGATGTGAGCACTTGCAGTGAGGAGGCCCTGGGCCAGCGGAGAAGCGTCCCTAGGGATGTGAGCACTTGCAGTGAGGAGGCCTAGCAGTGAGATGGACCTTGGGCAGCGGAGAAGCGTTCCTTGGGATGTGAGCACTTGCAGTGAGGAGGCCCTGGGCCAGCGGAGAAGCGTCCCTAGGGATGTGAGCACTTGCAGTGAAGAGGCCCTGGGCCAGCGGAGAAGCGTCCCTAGGGATGTGAGCACTTGATTAACGAGGCTCTGAGCCAGCGGAGAAGCGTCCCTAGGGATGTGAGCACTTGCATTAACGAGGCTCTGGGCCAGCGGAGAAGCGTGCCTAGGGATGTGAGCACTTGCAGTGAGGAGGCTCTGGGCCAGCGGAGAAGTGTCCCTAGAGATGTGAGCGCTTGCAGTGAGGAGGCTCTGGACCAGCGGAGAATCGTCCCTATGGATGTGAGCACTTGCAGGGGGGAGGCTCTGGGCCAGCAGAGAAGCGTCCCTATGGATGTGAGCACTTGCAGTAAGGAGGCCTAGCAGTGAGGAGGCCCTGGACCAGCAGAGAAGCGCCCCTAGGGATGTGAGCACTTGCAGTAAGGAGGCCTAGCAGTGAGGAGGCCCTGGACCAGCGGAGAAGTGTCCCTAGGGATGTGAGCACATACAGTAAGTAGGCTCTGGTCCATCAGAGAAGCATCCCTAGGGATGCGAGCACTTGCAGTGAGGAGGCCCTGGACCAGCAGAGAAGCGTCCCTAGGGATGTGAGCACTTGCAGTAAGGAGGCCTAGCAGTGAGAAGGCCCTGGACCAGCAGAGAAGCGTACCTAGGGATGTGAGCACTTGCAGTAAGGAGGCCTAGCACTGAGGAGGCCCTGGGCCAGCGGAGAAGCATACCTAGGGATACGAGCACTTTCAGTGAGGAGGCCTAGTAGCAAGGAGGCCCTGGGCCAGCGGAGAAGCGTACCTAGGGATGTAGCAC
The DNA here is from genome assembly GCA_963921515.1 of Calotriton arnoldi. Taxonomy (NCBI): domain Eukaryota; kingdom Metazoa; phylum Chordata; class Amphibia; order Caudata; family Salamandridae; genus Calotriton; species Calotriton arnoldi. Next base: position 158,546 of record CAWUFW010002619.1, read on the forward strand.
TTGCAGTGAGGAGGCCCTGGGCTAGCGGAGAAGTGTCCCTAGGGATGTGAGCACTTGCATTAACGAGGCTCTGGGCCAGCGGAGAAGTGTCCCTAGGGATGAGAGCACTTGCAGTGAAGAGGCCGTGGACCAGCAGAGAAGCGTCCCTAGGGATGTGAGCACTTGCAATAAGGAGGCCTAGCAGTGAGGAGGCCCTGGACCAGCAGAGAAGCATCCCTAGGGATGTGAGCACTTGCAGTAAGGAAGCCTAGCAGTGAGGAGGCCCTGGGCCAGCGGAGAAGCGTCCCTAGGGATGCGAGCACTTGCAGTGAGTAGACCTAGCAGTGAGGAGGCCCTGGGCCAGGGGAAAAGGGTACCTAGGGATGTGAGCACTTGCAGTGAGGAGGCCTAGCAGTGAGATGGACCTTGGCCAGCGGAGAAGCGTCCCTAGGGATGTGAGCACTTACATTAACGAGGCTCTGGGCCAGCGGAGAAGCGTCCCTAGGGATGTGAGCACTTGCATTAACGAGGCTCTGGGCCAGCGGAGAAGCGTCCCTAGGGATGTGAGCACTTGCAGTGAGGAGGCCCTGGGCCAGCGGAGAAGCGTACCTAAGGATGGGAGCACTTGCAGCGAGGAGGCCTAGCAGCGAGGAGGCCCTGGGCCAGCGGAGAATCATACCTAGGGATGCGAGCACTTGCTGTGAAGAGGCCCTGGGCCAGCGGAGAAGCGTCCCTAGTGATGTGAGCACTTGCTGTGAAGAGGCCCTGGGCCAGCGGAGAAGCATCGCTAGGGATGTGAGCACTTGCAGTGAAGAGGCCTAGCAGTGAGATGGACCTTGGCCAGCGGAGAAGCGTCCCTTGGGATGTGAGCACTTGCAGTGAGGAGGCCCTGGGCCAGCGGAGAAGCGTCCCTAGGGATGTGAGCACTGGCAGTGAGGAGGCCTAGCAGTGAGATGGACCTTGGCCAGCGGAGAAGCGTTCCTTGGGATGTGAGCACTTGCAGTGAGGAGGCCCTGGGCCAGCGGAGAAGCGTCCCTAGGGATGTGAGCACTTGCAGTGAAGAGGCCCTGGGCCAGCGGAGAAGCGTCCCTAGGGATGTGAGCACTTGATTAACGAGGCTCTGAGCCAGCGGAGAAGCGTCCCTAGGGATGTGAGCACTTGCATTAACGAGGCTCTGGGCCAGCGGAGAAGCGTCCCTAGGGATGTGAGCACTTGCAGTGAGGAGGCTCTGGGCCAGCGGAGAAGTGTCCCTAGAGATGTGAGCGCTTGCAGTGAGGAGGCTCTGGACCAGCGGAGAAGCGTCCCTAGGGATGTGAGCACTTGCAGGGGGGAGGCTCTGGGCCAGCAGAGAAGCGTCCCTATGGATGTGAGCACTTGCAGTAAGGAGGCCGTGGACCAGCAGAGAAGCGTCCCTAGGCATGTGAGCACTTGCAGTAAGGAGGCCTAGCAGTGAGGAGGCCCTGGCCAGCAGAGAAGCATCCCTAGGGATGTGAGCACTTGCAGTAAGGAGGCCTAGCAGTGAGGAGGCCCTGGGCCAGCGGAGAAGCGTCCCTAGGGATGCGAGCACTTGCAGTGAGGAGACCTAGCAGTGAGGAGGCCCTGGGCCAGGGGAGAAGGGTACCTAGGGATGTGAACACTTGCAGTGAGGAGGCCTAGCAGTGAGATGGACCTTGGCCAGCGGAGAAGCGTCCCTAGGGATGTGAGCACTTGCATTAACGAGGCTCTGGGCCAGCGGAGAAGCGTCCCTAGGGATGTGAGCACTTGCATTAACGAGGCTCTGGGCCAGCGGAGAAGCGTCCCTAGGGATGTGAGCACTTGCAGTGAGGAGGCCCTGGGCCAGCAGAGAAGCGTACCTAAGGATGGGAGCACTTGCAGCGAGGAGGCCTAGCAGCGAGGAGGCCCTGGGCCAGCGGAGAATCATACCTAGGGATGCGAGCACTTGCAGTGAGGAGGCCTAGCAGCAAGGAGGACCTGGGCCAGCGGAGAAGCGTACCTAGGGATGAGAGCACTTGCAGTGAAGAGGCCCTGGACCAGCAAAGAAGCGTCCCTAGGGATGTGAGCACTTGCAGTAAGGAGGCCTAGCAGTGAGGAGGCCCAGGGCCAGCGGAGAAGCATCCCTAGGGATGTGAGCACTTGCTGTGAAGAGGCCCTGGGCCAGCGGAGAAGCGTCCCTAGGGATGTGAGCACTTGCTGTGAAGAGGCCCTGGGCCAGCGGAGAAGCATCGCTAGGGATGTGAGCACTTGCAGTGAAGAGGCCTAGCAGTGAGATGGACCTTGGCCAGCGGAGAAGCGTCCCTTGGGATGTGAGCACTTGCAGTGAGGAGGCCCTGGGCCAGCGGAGAAGCGTCCCTAGGGATGTGAGCACTTGCAGTGAGGAGGCCTAGCAGTGAGATGGACCTTGGGCAGCGGAGAAGCGTTCCTTGGGATGTGAGCACTTGCAGTGAGGAGGCCCTGGGCCAGCGGAGAAGCGTCCCTAGGGATGTGAGCACTTGCAGTGAAGAGGCCCTGGGCCAGCGGAGAAGCGTCCCTAGGGATGTGAGCACTTGATTAACGAGGCTCTGAGCCAGCGGAGAAGCGTCCCTAGGGATGTGAGCACTTGCATTAACGAGGCTCTGGGCCAGCGGAGAAGCGTGCCTAGGGATGTGAGCACTTGCAGTGAGGAGGCTCTGGGCCAGCGGAGAAGTGTCCCTAGAGATGTGAGTGCTTGCAGTGAGGAGGCTCTGGACCAGCGGAGAAGCGTCCCTAGGGATGTGAGCACTTGCAGGGGGGAGGCTCTGGGCCAGCAGAGAAGCGTCCCTATGGATGTGAGCAATTGCAGTAAGGAGGCCTAGCAGTGAGGAGGCCCTGGACCAGCAGAGAAGCGTCCCTAGGGATGTGAGCACTTGTAGTGAGGAGGCCTAGCAGTGAGATGGACCTTGGCCAGCGGAGAAGCGTTCCTTGGGATGTGAGCACTTGCAGTGAGGAGGCCCTGGGCCAGCGGAGAAGCGTCCCTAGGGATGTGAGCACTTGCAGTGAAGAGGCCCTGGGCCAGCGGAGAAGCGTCCCTAGGGATGTGAGCACTTGATTAACGAGGCTCTGAGCCAGCGGAGAAGCGTCCCTAGGGATGTGAGCACTTGCATTAACGAGGCTCTGGGCCAGCGGAGAAGCGTCCCTAGGGATGTGAGCACTTGCAGTGAGGAGGCTCTGGGCCAGCGGAGAAGTGTCCCTAGAGATGTGAGCGCTTGCAGTGAGGTGGCTCTGGACCAGCGGAGAAGCGTCCCTAGGGATGTGAGCACTTGCAGGGGGGAGGCTCTGGGCCAGCAGAGAAGCGTCCATATGGATGTGAGAACTTGCAGTAAGGAGGCCTAGCAGTGAGGAGGCCCTGGACCAGCAGAGAAGCGTCCCTAGGGATGTGAGCACTTGCAGTAAGGAGGCCTAGCAGTGAGGAGGCCCTGGACCAGCAGAGAAGTGTCCCTAGGGATGTGAGCACATGCAGTAAGTAGGCTCTGGTCCATCAGAGAAGCATCCCTAGGGATGCGAGCACTTGCAGTGAGGAGGCCCTGGACCAGCAGAGAAGCGTCCCTAGGGATGTGAGCACTTGCAGTAAGGAGGCCTAGCAGTGAGGAGGCCCTGGACCAGCAGAGAAGCGTCCCTAGGGATGTGAGCACTTGCAGTAAGGAGGCCTAGCACTGAGGAGGCCCTGGGCCAGCGGAGAAGCATACCTAGGGATGCGAGCACTTGCAGTGAGGAGGCCTAGTAGCAAGGAGGCCCTGGGCCAGCGGAGAAGCGTACCTAGGGATGTAGCACTTGCAGTGAGGAGGCCCTGGGCTAGCGGAGAAGTGTCCCTAGGGATGTGAGCACTTGCATTAACGAGGCTCTGGGCCAGCGGAGAAGTGTCCCTAGGGATGAGAGCACTTGCAGTGAAGAGGCCGTGGACCAGCAGAGAAGCGTCTCTAGGGATGTGAGCACTTGCAGTAAGGAGGCCTAGCAGTGAGGAGGCCCTGGACCAGCAGAGAAGCATCCCTAGGGATGTGAGCACTTGCAGTAAGGAAGCCTAGCAGTGAGGAGGCCCTGGGCCAGCGGAGAAGCGTCCCTAGGGATGCGAGCACTTGCAGTGAGGAGACCTAGCAGTGAGGAGGCCCTGGGCCAGGGAGAAGGGTACCTAGGGATGTGAGCACTTGCAGTGAGGAGGCCTAGCAGTGAGATGGACCTTGGCCAGCGGAGAAGCGTCCCTAGGGATGTGAGCACTTGCATTAACGAGGCTCTGGGCCAGCGGAGAAGCGTCCCTAGGGATGTGAGCACTTGCATTAACGAGGCTCTGGGCCAGCGGAGAAGCGTCCCTAGGGATGTGAGCACTTGCAGTGAGGAGGCCCTGGGCCAGCGGAGAAGCGTACCTAAGGATGGGAGCACTTGCAGCGAGGAGGCCTAGCAGCGAGGAGGCCCTGGGCCAGCGGAGAATCATACCTAGGGATGCGAGCACTTGCTGTGAAGAGGCCCTGGGCCAGCGGAGAAGCGTCCCTAGGGATGTGAGCACTTGCTGTGAAGAGGCCCTGGGCCAGCGGAGAAGCATCGCTAGGGATGTGAGCACTTGCAGTGAAGAGGCCTAGCAGTGAGATGGACCTTGGCCAGCGGAGAAGCGTCCCTTGGGATGTGAGCACTTGCAGTGAGGAGGCCCTGGGCCAGCGGAGAAGTGTCCCTAGGGATGTGAGCACTTGCAGTGAGGAGGCCTAGCAGTGAGATGGACCTTGGCCAGCGGAGAAGCGTTCCTTGGGATGTGAGCACTTGCAGTGAGGAGGCCCTGGGCCAGCGGAGAAGCGTCCCTAGGGATGTGAGCACTTGCAGTGAAGAGGCCCTGGGCCAGCGGAGAAGCGTCCCTAGGGATGTGAGCACTTGATTAACGAGGCTCTGAGCCAGCGGAGAAGCGTCCCTAGGGATGTGAGCACTTGCATTAACGAGCCTCTGGGCCAGCGGAGAAGCGTCCCTAGGGATGTGAGCACTTGCAGTGAGGAGGCTCTGGGCCAGCGGAGAAGTGTCCCTAGAGATGTGAGCGCTTGCAGTGAGGAGGCTCTGGACCAGCGGAGAAGCGTCCCTAGGGATGTGAGCACTTGCAGGGGGGAGGCTCTGGGCCAGCAGAGAAGCGTCCCTATGGATGTGAGCACTTGCAGTGAGGAGGCTCTGGGCCAGCGGAGAAGTGTCCCTAGAGATGTGAGCACTTACAGTGAGGAGGCTCTGGACCAGCACAGAAGCGTCCCTAGGGATGTGAGCACTTGCATTAACTAGGCTCTGGGCCAGTGGAGAAGCGTCCCTAGGGATGTGAGCACTTGCAGTGCGGAGGCCCTGGGCCAGCGGAGAAGCGTACCTAAGGATGGGAGCACCTGCAGCGAGGAGGCCTAGCAGCGAGGAGGCCCTGGGCCAGCGGAGAATCATACCTAGGGATGCGAGCACTTGCAGTGAGGAGGCCTAGCAGCAAGGAGGACCTGGGCCAGCGGAGAAGCGTACCTAGGGATGAGAGCACTTGCAGTGAAGAGGCCCTGGACCAGCAGAGAAGCGTCCCTAGGGATGTGAGCACTTGCAGTAAGGAGGCCTAGCAGTGAGGAGGCCCTGGACCAGCAGAGAAGCGTCCCTAGGGATGTGAGCACTTGCAGTAAGGAGGCCTAGCAGTGAGGAGGCCCTGGGCCAGCGGAGAAGCGTCCCATGGGATGCGAGCACTTGCAGTAAGGAGGCCTAGCAGTGCGGAGGCCCTGGGCCAGCGGAGAAGCGTCCCTAGGGATGCGAGCACTTGCAGTGAGGAGACCTAGCAGTGAGGAGGCCCTGGGCCAGGGGAGAAGCGTACCTAGGGATGTGAGCACTTGCAGTGAGGAGGCCTAGCAGTGAGATGGACCTTGGCCAGCGGAGAAGCGTCTCTAGGGATGTGAGCACTTGCAGTGAGGAGGCCCTGGGCCAGCGGAGAAGCATACCTAGGGATGCGAGCACTTGCAGTGAGGAGGCCTAGCAGCAAGGAGGACCTGGGCCAGCGGAGAAGCGTACATAGGGATGAAAGCACTTGCAGTCCAGACCAGCAGAGAAGCGTCCCTAGGGATGTGAGCACTTGCAGTAAGGAGGCCTAGCAGTGAGGAGGCTCTGGACCAGCAGAGAAGCGTCCCTAGGGATGTGAGCACTTGCAGTAAGTAGGTTCTGGTCCATCAGAGAAGCATCCCTAGGGATGCGAGCACCTGCAGTGAGGAGGCCCTGGGCCAGTGGAGAAGCATACCTAGGGATGCGAGCACTTGCAGTGAGGGGGCCTAGCAGCAAGGAGGCCCGGGGCCAGCGGAGAAGCGTACCTAGGGATGTAGCACTTGTAGTGAGGAGGCCCTGGGCCAGCGGAGAAGTGTCCCTCGGGATGTGAGCACTTGCATTAACGAGGCTCTGGGCCAGCGGAGAAGTGTCCCTAGGGATGAGAGCACTTGCAGTGAAGAGGCCCTGGACCAGCAGAGAAGCGTCCCTAGGGATGTGAGCACTTGCAGTAAGGAGGCCTAGCCGTGAGGAGGCCCTGGATCAGCAGAGAAGCGTCCCTAGGGATGTGAGCACTTGCAGTAAGGAGGCCTAGCAGTGAGGAGGCCCTGGGCCAGCGGAGAAGCGTCCCTAGGGATGCGAGCACTTGCAGTGAGGAGACCTAGCAGTGAGGAGGCCCTGGGCCAGGGGAGAAGCGTACCTAGGGATGTGAGCACTTGCAGTGAGGAGGCCTAGCAGTGAGATGGACCTTGGCCAGCGGAGAAGCGTCCCTAGGGATGTGAGCACTTGCATTAACGAGGCTCTGGGCCAGCGGAGAAGCGTCCCTAGGGATGTGAGCACTTGCAGTGAGGAGGCCTAGCAGTGAGATGGACCTTGGCTAGCGGAGAAGCGTCCCTAGGGATGTGAGCACTTGCATTAACGAGGCTCTAGGCCAGCGGAGAAGTGTCCCTAGGGATGTGAGCACTTGCATTAACGAGGCTCTGGGCCAGCGGAGAAGCGTCCCTAGGGATGTGAGCACTTGCAGTGAGGAGGCCCTGGGCCAGCGGAGAAGCGTCCCTAGGGATGTGAGCACTTGCAGGGGGGAGGCTCCGGGCCAGCGGAGAAGCGTCCCTAGGGATGTGAGCACTTGCAGTGAGGAGGCTCTGGGCCAGTGGAGAAGCATCCCTAGGGATGTGAGCACTTGCATTAACGAGGCTCTGGGCCAGCGGAGAAGTGTCCCTAGGGATGTGAGCACTTGCATTAACGAGGCTCTGGGCCAGCGGAGAAGCATCCCTAGGGATGTGAGCACTTGCAGCGAGGAGGCCCTGGGCTAGCGGAGAAGCGTACCTAAGGATGTGAGCACTTGCAGCGAGGAGACCCTGGGCCAGCGGAGAAGCGTACCTAAGGATGTGAGCACTTGCAGCGAGGAGGCCCTGGGCCAGCGGAGAAGCGTACCCAGGGATGTGAGCACTTGCAGCGAGGAGGCCCTGGGCCAGCGGAGAAGCGTACCTAGGGATGTAGCACTTGCAGTGAGGAGGCCCTGGGCCAACGGAGAAGTGTCCCTAGGGATGTGAGCACTTGCATTAACGAGTCTCTGGGCCAGCGGAGAAGTGTCCTTAGGGATGTGAGCACTTGCAGTGAGGAGGCTCTGGGCCAGCGGAGAAGCGTCCCTAGGGATGTGAGCACTTGCAGTGAGGAGGCTCTGGGCCAGCGGAGAAGTGTCCCTAGGGATGTGAGCACTTGCAGTGAGGAGGCCCTGGACCAGTGGAGAAACGTCCCTAGGTATGAAAGCACTTGCAGTGAGGAGGCCTAGCAGTGAGGAGGCCCTGGGCCAGCGGAGAAACGTCCCTAGGGATGTGAGCACTTGCAGTGAGGAGGCCCTGGGCCAGTGGAGAAGCATCCCTAGGGATGTGAGCACTTGCAGTGAGGAGGCCCTGGGCCAGCGGAGAAGCGTCCCTAGGGATGTGAGCACTTGCATTAACGAGGCTCTGGGCCAGCGGAGAAGTGTCCCTAGAGATGTGAGCACTTGCAGTGAGGAGGCCCTGGGCCAGCGGAGAAGCGTCCCTAGGCATGTGAGCACTTGCTTTAACGAGGCTCTGGGCCAGCGGAGAAGCGTCCCTAGGGATGTGAGCACTTGCAGTGAGGAGGCCCTGGGCCAGCGGAGAAGCGTCCCTAGGGATGTGAGCACTTGCAGCGAGGAGGCCCTGGCCAGCGGAGAAGCGTCCCTAGGGATGTGAGCACTTGCAGTGAGGAGGCCCTGGGCCAGCGGAGAAGCATACGTAGTGATGCGAGCACTTGCAGTGAGGAGGCCTAGCAGCAAGGAGGACCTGGGCCAGCGGAGAAGCGTACCTAGGGATGAGAGCACTTGCAGTAAGGAGGCCTAGCAGTGAGGAGGCCCTGGACCAGCAGAGAAGCGTCCCTAGGGATGTGAGCACTTGCAGTAAGGAGGCCTAGCAGTGAGGAGGCCCTGGACCAGCAGAGAAGTGTCCCTAGGGATGTGAGTGTGAGAAGTTGGCCTGGCATATGCTGTCCATTAATTATAGTGGGCACCTTGTACCAGTCCAAACAACCCCTTATTGGAGATAGGTTAAAGACAACCTTATTGAAAGCTATCCTAGTGGTAGCTATGGAGAGCAGCCTTCAGGCTAAGTCTTGAAGGAATGTAAAGCAGCTTGTTTTACCAGTCTATAATCTCTTGAGTGATCAAATGAAAGAGCACCACACCAGGTATATATTCAAAATATATGTATTTATTGCTAAACACACCCCTCTAGTCTCTTTATGAGGCTAGAGTTCGAAGTACACAAGTTATAAGTTATTTAAACACAGTAATAGCACAAATACACGTTTGGGCCCTAGGGGCGTACCAAACCATATACCAATAAAGTGGTATAAGAACCACGACTGGCCTAGACACTAGGCCTAGAGCCTCTAGAAGTGCTTGGACCACAAGGAACCACCCAAGGTAGTGACACAGGGGACCCACGGGGGACGCGTGCAGTGTAAATACACAACTGCGATACGCCGTTAACTTCTATGGAGAAAGTCGCGATCAGGAAATTAAAGAAAAGGGACACTTAAAGGAGGACTTGGAGCAAACCCTTTGAGAACTAGGTCGTTCTAGAGTCTCTACCCACGGGAGCACCGGAGTACTCGTGTTACCTCACCCAGGGAAGCCGGGTACATAGGTGCCTTTCGGGGTCGGGTTTCGTCGTCGATTTGAATGGCGATCTGCGGCAAAGTGCTGCTGGCGACCAAGTGGAAAGTGTCCGGGTGGATCCAAGAGTGGATCAGAGATCTGAAGAACCTGAAAGCAGAGGGGACAGAGTCTGGGTCACTAGCCAGTGACCAGGAAGGCGATGGGCAGATGCCCACCGATGTCGAGTGCTTCAGGTGCGTTGACGGTCGTCTTGACTCTTCAGCCATGAGGTCCAGGAGGCGTTGTCGGCGACCAGGAGCAGGATTCGGGCTGGTACACGATGTCTGTCGAGTGCTGAGGTGTCGGCGACCGGATTGGACCCAACAAGCCTTGGCAACGGCAAGTCTCGGTGAAGATGAAGATCGTCGATGGTGCAGACCAGCAAGGTCTGAGGAACTCACCCAGCGAGGGTAAGTGAGGGCAGGCCTGGAGCAACCAGGATGCCCAAGAAGAAAAAGATTGGCCTTCGTGAAGGGCTACTAGCCAACGGGCTAGCGACCGCGAAGGAGCCTCGAGACGTCGCACGTGGATCTGGCTCACAGGACACTCGTGGAGTGGAGGCCAGTGATCTTCGGTGCAGTTGGTGCTGGAGGCTAGGGCTACTCGGAGCCCAAAGCACGACTTCGTGGGAGACCCAGAAGAGGATGCACTAGCAAATGCGTGCGGTGTCCAGGGGTCACGGTTCTAAGTTACCCACGACAGCTACGGGCCTCAGCTTTGCTGGGGACTCAGGGCAGCCTCGGGGAAGTTTGGAAATCCACCTCTGGTGATGCAAAGACTTCGGCGTCCGATGGGAGCTTAGGCGATGCAGACCGGACAATTGCTTCTTTGGTGCCTGCCAAGCAGGGGAGTCACTCCTTGACCCCAAGAGAGATTCTTCTGTCCTCTAGTCTTTAGTAGAGCGTCGAAGGTCCAGGATTCTGTTTCAGAGTTTCGTCCAGGGATAATCTAAAGTCCTAAGGACTGGGTTCCTATACTTATACTAAGTTTAGGGGTTGGACTACTCTGTGGCCCCACCTATGGGTGGGTCAGGGCAGAGGGGTGGCTACACCCTTTCCCTTTGTCCAGTTCGCGCCAAAGCAGGGGCTGCAAGCCCCTGATCCGGTTTGAACTGGGGTATGCACAGGGACACCAAGTGTGCCCCCAGTGCAGGACTTCAAAGCACCCAAAAGTGCTCCCGCCCAGCCCCAATACACACTATCCTGTCTGGGGAGGTGGTCACACCTCCCTGGGACAGGAAACCTATTGTCCAGGCCTCCCCTGCCGGAGTTTCGGTCAGCAGCAGGAGGCCAGACTTGTGTCTGTGGCAGCAGCATCCATTTTGTGATGCCAGGGCTTTAGAAAGAAGTTACCGGCCAAGCCAGGGTTAACATGTCTCTCCCTCTAGAAGGGTGGAATGCTACCCCGCCACCAGAATTGGCGGGGGGGGGTAGTATTCCAAGATGTTTGACACCAAACACGACATGTTTCGGTGCAGCCATTCCAAAGTTTGCATTTAACGCGAGGTTATAATGCGCTTAAGAGTATATGGTCAGGCTGCACTACAAACAGCATCAGAGAAGGGTCTCCGAACGCTGCAGAGGGGCCCTGCTCATGCAGGGGCACCCTCTCACATAGGAACCACGCACTCTGCCTTCAGGATTGATCAGGCCTGCCATAGGAGTGACTTATAGGTTTATATGTGTGTATGTATTTAGTGATATAGGTAACCTATATCACAGTAAGGGGTGCATGCACCACCTTACCCAGGCTGCAGTAGCAGACCTGTGGTGTCAGTTTGGATGGCCTTCCAGGGGTGGCATAATACATGCTGCAGCCCCTGGTAGGCCTGTGAGGTACCTATGCCCTTGGTTCATAGTATACCATATACTAGGGACTTATAAGGGCACTCCAGACTCCAATCTGAGATGTGCCTAAGGCACATGGAAACCTTTTTACAGAGAAAGCAGATAGACTGGGGCCCTGAATAGCAGGATCCCAGTCCAACTAAGTCATAAACCAGCAAAACACCATAAAAAAAGTGGGGGCAACCATATAGTCAGATTCCACCTTCCTACATAACCCCCCAAACGAAAGGAGATAAGGCTAACCTTGGCCAGTTGAGCCTTCATTGACTAAGTGGCCATATAAGGAAGCACCTGCACTAGCATGGTTGCCCCCTGTCTTATGGTCCACTAAGCAATCCCTCACCCTAAGGGTATGAGAGGGTCTCCACCATGGGGAATCACTACCTGTGGTGTGCTTAGGTAAAGTACAAGGCTGGTGAGGTGTCTGAGTAGGGAAGTGAGGCCCTAGGAATGTTGGTCTCAGCTTCCTCAGATCACTGGTCACCATGTATGCCTGCCGTTCCATGACTGAGTTGCACTTTGCTCTAAGGGTCAACCTTTGGCTGCCTACAGCTGGGGGGTTGGGTCCCTTTGGATGGACTACTGGGGGGACATGGCAGGTTTGGAACCTTCTGGTCCCAGGTTTGCCCTTGCCTACCAGAGTCCTTCTGGGGGAGGTCCATACATAAAGGTATGGGGGATCCCTCAGTGTGTAGAGGAGTTTTCACCTGGCTAGGGCTACTAGCCTGGGTGCCCCTAATCTGCTGATGGGAGGGTTCCTCTGGACAGGGGGCCCTGGGGGTCCACTGACCTCCCTGACCTCTGCAGCCCTGGGCTGACTGAGGCAGGGTAGAGAGGGGCAGGTTACCTGCTCCAGACTGGGTACCACCTTGGAAGGGTCCTCTGCCATCAGGGGTGTGGCCAGGCCAGGCCTGACTACCTCTGTGGCAGTTCCTTCACTAGGGGTAGGGTCAGTTCCCTGAGGAGGCTGACCCTTACCTACTGTCTGGGGGAAGAAGACTTTTCTTCAACCCTTGTGCTCTCTGTTGGGGGAGAGTGGGCCATTCTTTCAGGCTCCATCTCTCCAAATTCTTGGGCTGGGGCTGTGGCCATCACAGCCCCACTAACCTTACAGGGACGCCCAACATCCTAAGGTGGGTTTGGCGTTCAACTTCAGCCCAGGCTGAAATCTCCAGATCATTGCCCATCAGGCAATCTACAGGTAAGGTGGGGGACACTGCCACTCTCTTTGGGCCTGTGACCCCCTCCCAGCTGAGATTGACTATGGCCATGGGAGTGATCTGTTCTGACACCATCAATGTTGGTCACCTGGTATTTAAACTCGGGTAAAAGCTGGTGAGGGGGACTAGTTTCACTGCCACCATGGTGACACTAGCCCCTGTGTCCCTAAATGCCACAGCTTTCTGACCATTAATCATTGGCTCCTGTCTGTACCTGCCCATTGCTGTGGGACCCATGGTAAAGGTGGCAAATCCTACACCACCATCAGAGTCAGAGGAGTCTGTTGAGGGGTCCCTGTCTAAACCAGGGCCCACCTCTGTACCTGTTGCAAAAGCACCTAACTTTTTGGGTGCACCACTCCCAACTGGAGGATTACTACTGGTAGTACCAGGAGGGGTGGTAGTAGTTGTTGGAGGAACATTTTCTTTATTGCCAATCCTGGGGCAACTGGGATCAGATTTCCAGTGCCCAGGCTTTTTACATACATGGCAATATGGTTTCTTTTCAGGAGAGGAAGGAGTTTGGGACCCACCCCCAGAAGAGGAATTTTGGGGCCCTGTAGTGGACTTATCCTTGGATTTATCCCCACCTTTCTCTTGGGACTTAGTAGAATCTTTCTTCTGGTCACCACCCTGATTTTTAGTTTTTACTCTGGTTCTGACCCATTTGTCTGCCTTCTTTCCCAATTCTTGGGGAGAGGTCAGATCAGAGTCCACCAGATACTGGTGCAAAAGCTGGTTTTGACAATTATTAAGGATCTGCTCCCTCATAATCAAATTGTACAATCCTAAAAGTCATGCACTTTGTTGCCATGTATCCAACCTTCCAGAGCCTTAGTAGCACAATCTACAAAATCAACCGAGTCTTGAGTCTGAGCTTTTTGGGTGTCTCTGAACTTCAACCTATACTGTTCAGTGGTTAGGCCAAACCCATCTATCAGAGCACTCTTCAAGACTGTGTAATTGTCAGCATCCTCTTCTCTTACAGTGAGGAGCTTGTCTCTACCTTTGTCTGCAAAGGAGAGCCACAAGATTGCTGCCCACTGCTTCTGGGGGACCTTCTGAACTTTACAGGCCCTCTCCAGTGCAGTTATCCATTTGTGGATGTCATCCCCACTCTGGTAGGGAGGGACAATCTTGTTTAGGTTTCTATGGTCATAAGACCTTTCCCTATCTTTAGGGATATTGCTGCCACCATGGGACTCTAGTCCCAACTTTTCTCTCTTTGTAGAGATCTAGGGACTCCCTGTCTATAGCCAGTTGCTGTTTTCTGAGTTCAAGCTGAGCTTCCTCATATTGAATCAGCCTCTTTCTTCTCTCATGAGAGGATTCCCTCCTATGAGATGAGACAGAGGTCCCTATGGAGATGCCAGAGTGGTTAGACTCCTGAGAAGGAGACCTAGACTTTCTGGGCACACTCATAATCCTTCCTGGGGGGACAAAGTGGGTATCATTCTGATCTTCCTCTTCATCGTCCACAGGAGGGATTGGGTTATCCAGGTCAGGGTCATTGTCACCCTTTCTGGCTAGTTTCAGAGGGGGGGCTGGGGGTATTGCTACCCCTGGTCCCATCCTCATCTTCTGCCCCACCCTCAGCTCCTACCCCTTCAGTCCCCAAGGGCTTACTGAGATCATACGCTACCAACAACTCTTTAAGGTGTTGGGTGGTGGGACTTTGGCCTGTCCTCAATTTCCTCAAGTTACATAATGCTCTCACTTCCAAGAATGGGAGTGTATCATACTTGGAGGAAGAAGCCCAGTGGCTTCTGGCAAGGATTCTTTAGGTCCTTCCTTTAAAGACATTACTAGTGTGGTGGGGTGTATGCACTACCTACTCTAGTGTGGCCTACTAAACTCTCTTGAGTTGTAGAAAGGGTGTGCTATCCTTAACACACAACTCTAAGTTCAGTAGAACTTACTGTATTCTAAGCTTAAATTATATGTACCTTAGGTACCTTTAGTGGTTTTCAGTTGATCAATTCAATTGAGATTATCTGGTAAAACAATAGCAAGCTGGAATCCCACACGCTGCACACCAATGTGAGAAGTTGGCCTGGCATATGCTGTCCACTAATTATAGTGGGCACCTTGCACCAGTCCAAACAACCCCTTATTGGAGATAGGTTAAAGACAACCTTATTGAAAGCTATCCTAGTGGTAGCTATGGAGAGCAGCCTTCAGGCTAAGTCTTGAAGGAATGTAAAGCAGCTTGTTTTACCAGTCTATAATCTCTTGAGTGATCAAATGAAAGAGCACCACACCAGGTATATATTCAAAATATATGTATTTATTGCTAAACACACCCCTCTAGTCTCTTTATGAGGCTAGAGTTCGAAGTACACAAGTTATAAGTTATTCAAACAAAGTAATAGCACAAATACACGTTTGGGCCCTAGGGGCGTACCAAACCATATACCAATAAAGTGGTATAAGAACCACGACTGAACTAGACACTAGGCCTAGAGCCTCTAGAAGTGCTTGGACCACAAGGAACCACCCAAGGTAGTGACACAGGGGACCCACGGGGGACGCGTGCAGTGTAAATACACAACCGCGATACGCCGTTAACTTCTATGGAGAAAGTCGCGATCAAGAAATTAAAGAAAAGGGACACTTAAAGGAGGACTTGGAGCAAACCCTTTGAGAACTAGGTCGTTCTAGAGTCTCTACCCACGGGAGCACCGGAGTACTCGTGTTACCTCACCCAGGGAAGCCGGGTGCATAGGTGCCTTTCGGGGTCGGGTTTCGTCGTCGATTTGAATGGCGATCTGCTGCAAAGTGCTGCTGGCGACCAAGTGGAAAGTGTCCGGGTGGATCCAAGAGTGGATAAGAGATCTGAAGAACCTGAAAGCAGAGGGGACAGAGTCTGGGTCACTAGCCAGTGACCAGGAAGGCGATGGGCAGATGCCCACCGATGTCGAGTGCTTCAGGTGCGTTGACGGTCGTCTTGACTCTTCAGCCACGAGGTCCAGGAGGCGTTGTCGGCGACCAGGAGCAGGATTCGGGCTGGTACACGATGTCTGTCGAGTGCTGAGGTGTCGGCGACCGGATTGGACCCAACAAGCCTTGGCAACGGCAAGTCTCGGTGAAGATGAAGATCGTCGATGGTGCAGACCAGCAAGGTCTGAGGAACTCACCCAGCGAGGGTAAGTGAGGGCAGGCCTGGAGCAACCAGGATGCCCAAGAAGAAAAAGATTGGCCTTCGTGAAGGGCTACTAGCCAACGGGCTAGCGACCGCGAAGGAGCCTCGAGACGTCGCACGTGGATCTGGCTCACAGCACACTCGTGGAGTGGAGGCCAGTGATCTTCGGTGCAGTTGGTGCTGGAGGCTACGGCTACTCGGAGCCCAAAGCACGACTTCGTGGGAGACCCAGAAGAGGATGCACTAGCAAATGCGTGCAGTGTCCAGGGGTCACGGTTCCAAGTTACCCACGACAGCTACGGGCCTCAGCTTTGCTGGAGACTCAGGGCAGCCTCGGGGAAGTCTGGAAATCCACCTCTGGTGATGCAAAGACTTCGGCGTCCGACGGGAGGTTAGGCGATGCAGACCGGACAATTGCTTCTTTGGTGCCTGCCAAGCAGGGGAGTCACTCCTTGACCCCAAGGGAGATTCTTCTGTCCTCTAGTCTTTAGTAGAGCGTCGAAGGTCCAGGATTCTGTTTCAGAGTTTCGTCCAGGGATAATCTAAAGTCCTAAGGACTGGGTTCCTATACTTATACTAAGTTAGGGGTTGGACTACTCTGTGGCCCCACCTATGGGTGGGTCAGGGCAGAGGGGTGGCTACACCCCTTTCCCTTTGTCCAGTTCGCGCCAAAGCAGGGGCTGCAAGCCCCTGATCCAGTTTGAACTGGGGTATGCACTAGGGACACCAAGTGTGCCCCCAGTGCAGGACTTCAAAGCACCCAAAAGTGCTCCCGCCCAGCCCCAATACACACTATCCTGTCTGGGGAGGTGGTCACACCTCCCTGGGACAGGAAACCTATTGTCCAGGCCTCCCCTGCCGGAGTTTCGGTCAGCAGCAGGAGGCCAGACTTGTGTCTGTGGCAGCAGCATCCATTTTGTGATGCCAGGGCTTTAGAAAGAAGTTACCGGCCAAGCCAGGGTTAACATGTCTCTCCCTCTAGAAGGGTGGAATGCTACCCCCGCCGCCAGGATTGGCGGGGGGTAGTATTCCAAGATGTTTGACACCAAACACAACATGTTTCGGTGCAGCCATTCCAAAGTTAGCATTTAACGCGAGGTTATAATGCGCTTAAGAGTATATGGTCAGGCTGCACTACAAACAGCATCAGAGAAGGGTCTCCGAACGCTGCAGAGGGGCCCTGCTCATGCAGGGGCACCCTCTCACATAGGAACCACGCACTCTGCCTTCAGGATTGATAAGGCCTGCCATAGGAGTGACTTATAGGTTTATATGTGTGTATGTATTTAGTGATATAGGTAACCTATATCACAGTAAGGAGTGCATGCACCACCTTACCCAGGCTGCAGTAGCAGACCTGTGGTGTCAGTTTGGATGGCCTTCCAGGGTGGCATAATACATGCTGCAGCCCCTGGTAGGCCTCTGAGGTACCTATGCCCTTGGTACATAGTATACCATATACTAGGGACTTATAAGGGCACTCCAGACTCCAATCAGAGATGTGCCTAAGGCACATGGAAACCTTTTTACAGAGAAAGCAGATAGACTGGGGCCCTGAATAGCAGGATCCCAGTCCAACTAAGTCATAAACCAGCAAAACACCATAAAAAAAGTGGGGGCAACCATATAGTCAGATTCCACCTTCCTACAGTGAGCACTTGCAGTAAGTAGGCTCTGGTCCATCAGAGAAGCATCCCTAGGGATGCGAGCACTTTCAGTGAGGAGGCCCTGGGCCAGCGGAGAAGCATACCTAGGGATGCGAGCACTTGCAGTGAGGAGGCCTAGCAGTGCGGAGGCCCAGGGCCAGCGGAGAAGCATCCCTAGGGATGTGAGCACTTGCAGTGAAGAGGCCCTGGGCCAGCGGAGAAGCGTCCCTAGGGATGTGAGCACTTGCAGTGAAGAGGCCTAGCAGTGAGATGGACCTTGGCCAGCGGAGAAGCGTCCCTTGGGATGTGAGCACTTGCAGTGAGGAGACCCTGGACCAGCGGAGAAGCGTCCCTAGGGATGTGAGCACTTGCAGTGAGGAGGCCTAGCAGTGAGGAGGCCCTGGGCCAGCGGAGAAGCGTCCCTAGGGATGTGAGCACTTGCAGTGAAGAGGCCCTGGGCCAGCGGAGAAGCGTCCCTAGGGATGTGAGCACTTGCAGTGAGGAGGCCTAGCAGTGAGGAGGCCCTGGGCCAGCGGAGAAGCGTCCCTAGGGATGTGAGCACTTGCAGTGAGGAGGCCTAGGAGTGAGATGGACCTTGGCCAGCGGAGAAGCGTCCCTAGGGATGTGAGCACTTGATTAACGAGGCTCTGGGCCAGCGGAGAACCGTCCCTAGGGATGTGAGCACTTGCATTAACGAGGCTCTGGGCCAGCGGAGAAGCGTCCCTAGGGATGTGAGCACTTGCAGTGAGGAGGCCCTGGGCCAGCGGAGAAGCGTACCTAAGGATGGGAGCACTTGCAGCGAGGAGGCTCTGGGCCAGCGGAGAAGTTTCCCTAGAGATGTGAGCACTTGCAGTGAGGAGGCTCTGGACCAGCGGAGAAGCGTCCCTAGGGATGTGAGCACTTGCAGGGGGGAGGCTCCGGGCCAGCGGAGAAGCGTCCCTAGGGATGTGAGCACTTGCAGTGAGGAGGCTCTGTGCCAGCGGAGAAGTGTCCCTAGAGATGTGCGCCCCTGCAGTGAGGAGGCTCTGGACCAGCGGAGAAGCGTCCCTAGGGATGTGAGCACTTGCATTAACGAGGCTCTGGGCCAGCGGAGAAGCGTCCCTAGGGATGTGAGCACTTGCAGTGAGGAGGCCCTGGGAGAGCGGAGAAGCGTACCTAAGGATGGGAGCACTTGCAGCGAGGAGGCCCTGGGCCAGCGGAGAATCATACCTAGGGATGCAAGCACTTGCAGTGAGAAGGCCTAGCAGCAAGGAGGACCTGGGCCAGCGGAGAAGCGTACCTAGGGATGAGAGCACTTGCAGTGAAGAGGCCCTGGACCAGCAGAGAAGCGTCCCTAGGGATGTGAGCACTTGCAGTAAGGAGGCCTAGCAGTGAGGAGGCCCTGGACCAGCAGAGAAGCGTCCCTAGGGATGTGAGCACTTGCAGTAAGGAGGCCTAGCAGTGAGGAGGCCCTGGGCAGCGGAGAAGCATCCCTAGGGATGCGAGCACTTGCAGTGAGGAGGCCTAGCAGTGAGGAGGCCCTGGGCCAGCGGAGAAATGCCCCTAGGGATGCGAGCACTTGCAGTGAGGAGACCTAGCAGTGAGGAGGCCCTGGGCCAGGTGAGAAGCGTACCTAGGGATGTGAGCACTTGCAGTGAGGAGGCCTAGCAGTGAGATGGACCTTGGCCAGTGGAGAAGCGTCCCTAGGGATGTGAGCACTTGCAGTGAGGAGGCCCTGGGCCAGCGGAGAAGCATACCTAGGGATGCGAGCACTTGCAGTGAGGAGGCCTAGCAGCAAGGAGGACCTGGGCCAGCGGAGAAGCGTACCTAGGGATGAGAGCACTTGCAGTCCAGACCAGCAGAGAAGCGTCCCTAGGGATGTGAGCACTTGCAGTAAGGAGGCCTAGCAGTGAGGAGGCCCTGGACCAGCAGAGAAGCGTCCCTAGGGATGTGAGCACTTGCAGTAAGTAGGTTCTGGTCCATCAGAGAAGCATCCCTAGGGATGCGAGCACTTGCAGTGAGGAGGCCCTGGGCCAGTGGAGAAGCATACCTAGGGATGCGAGCACTTGCAGTGAGGAGGCCTAGCAGCAAGGAGGCCCGGGGCCAGCGGAGAAGCGTACCTAGGGATGTAGCACTTGTAGTGAGGAGGCCCTGGGCCAGCGGAGAAGTGTCCCTCGGGATGTGAGCACTTGCATTAACGAGGCTCTTGGCCAGCGGAGAAGTGTCCCTAGGGATGAGAGCACTTGCAGTGAAGAGGCCCTGGACCAGCAGAGAAGCGTCCCTAGGGATGTGAGCACTTGCAGTAAGGAGGCCTAGCAGTGAGGAGGCCCTGGACCAGCAGAGAAGCGTCCCTAGGGATGTGAGCACTTGCAGTAAGGAGGCCTAGCAGTGAGGAGGCCCTGGGCCAGCGGAGAAGCATCCCTAGGGATGCGAGCACTTGCAGTGAGGAGACCTAGCAGTGAGGAGGCCCTGGGCCAGGGGAGAAGCGTACCTAGGGATGTGAGCACTTGCAGTGAGGAGGCCTAGCAGTGAGATGGACCTTGGCCAGCGGAGAAGCGTCCCTAAGGATGTGAGCACTTGCATTAACGAGGCTCTGGGCCAGCGGAGAAGCGTCCCTAGGGATGTGAGCACTTGCAGTGAGGAGGCCTAGCAGTGAGATGGACCTTGGCTAGCGGAGAAGCGTCCCTAGGGATGTGAGCACTTGCATTAACGAGGCTCTGGGCCAGCGGAGAAGTGTCCCTAGGGATGTGAGCACTTGCATTAACGAGGCTCTGGGCCAGCGGAGAAGCGTCCCTAGGGATGTGAGCACTTGCAGTGAGGAGGCCCTGGGCCAGCGGAGAAGCGTCCCTAGGGATGTGAGCACTTGCAGGGGGGAGGCTCCGGGCCAGCGGAGAAGCGTCCCTAGGGATGT
Source organism: Calotriton arnoldi (assembly GCA_963921515.1). Classification (NCBI taxonomy): domain Eukaryota; kingdom Metazoa; phylum Chordata; class Amphibia; order Caudata; family Salamandridae; genus Calotriton; species Calotriton arnoldi. The sequence goes on from CAWUFW010002619.1 coordinate 178,418, forward strand.
GAGCACTTGCAGTGAGGAGGCTCTGGGCCAGCGGAGAAGCATCCCTAGGGATGTGAGCACTTGCATTAACGAGGCTCTGGGCCAGCGGAGAAGTGTCCCTAGGGATGTGAGCACTTGCATTAACGAGGCTCTGGGCCAGCGGAGAAGCATCCCTAGGGATGTGAGCACTTGCAGCGAGGAGGCCCTGGGCTAGCGGAGATGCGTACCTAAGGATGTGAGCACTTGCAGCGAGGAGACCCTGGGCCAGCGGAGAAGCGTACCTAAGGATGTGAGCACTTGCAGCGAGGAGGCCCTGGGCCAGCGGAGAAGCGTACCCAAGGATGTGAGCACTTGCAGCGAGGAGGCCCTGGGCCAGCGGAGAAGCGTACCTAGGGATGTAGCACTTGCAGTGAGGAGGCCCTGGGCCAACGGAGAAGTGTCCCTAGGGATGTGAGCACTTCCATTAACGAGTCTCTGGGCCAGCGGAGAAGTGTCCTTAGGGATGTGAGCACTTGCAGTGAGGAGGCTCTGGGCCAGCGGAGAAGCGTCCCTAGGGATGTGAGCACTTGCAATAACGAGGCTCTGGGCCAGCGGAGAAGCGTCCCTAGGGATGTGAGCACTTGCAGTGAGGAGGCCTAGCAGTGAGGAGGACCTGGGCCAGCGGAGAAACGTCCCTAGGGATGTGAGCACTTGCAGTGAGGAGGCCCTGGGCCAGTGGAGAAGCATCCCTAGGGATGTGAGCACTTGCAGTGAGGAGGCCCTGGGCCAGCGGAGAAGCGTCCCTAGGGATGTGAGCACTTGCATTAACGAGGCTCTGGGCCAGCGGAGAAGTGTCCCTAGAGATGTGAGCACTTGCAGTGAGGAGGCCCTGGGCCAGCGGAGAAGCGTCCCTAGGGATGTGAGCACTTGCTTTAACGAGGCTCTGGGCCAGCGGAGAAGCGTCCCTAGGGATGTGAGCACTTGCAGTGAGGAGTCCCTGGGCCAGCGGAGAAGCGTCCCTAGGGATGTGAGCACTTGCAGCGAGGAGGCCCTGGCCAGCGGAGAAGCGTCCCTAGGGATGTGAGCACTTGCAGTGAGGAGGCTCTGGGCCAGCGGAGAAGTGTCCCTAGAGATGTGAGCACTTGCAGCGAGGAGTCCCTAGGCCAGCGGAGAAGCGTACCTAAGGATGTGAGCACTTGCATTAACGAGGCTCTGGGCCAGCGGAGAAGCGTCCCTAGGGATGTGAGCACTTGCAGTGAGGAGGCCCTGGGCCAGCGGAGAAGCGTCCCTCGGGCTAAAGCCTATACATTAGTCAGACGAGCCAGCCATCTTCTGGAGAGTTCAATCATTATTTATTTTGTTTCTTCCTACAGTGTGTTGCAGACCAAGTTTACATTGTAATGTATTGGACCAATATATTCTCAGTAGAGAAGCAGAATACATATTTGTGACTTAGGGAATTTTGCCCCACCTAGGGATGTATATGTAATATTTCTGTAAACCTTTATAGTGACCATACTCTAAGAGCAAAGGCAGCACTTGGGGCTAAATATTGTGTTATAAGTTTATTAATCACGGACAGTGGGGTCTTTTATTAGTTACAGACAGTGGTTTTTTTTATTAATCAAGGACAGTGGGGTCTTTCATTAGTCACGGACAGTGGGGTCTTTTATTATTCATGGACAGTGGGGTCTTTCATTAGTCACGGACAGTGGGGTCTTTCATTAGTCACGGACAGTGGGGTCTTTTATTATTCACGGACAGTGGGGTCTTTCATTATTCACGGACAGTGGGGTCTTTTATTATTCACGGACAGTGGGGTCTTTCATTAGTCACGGACAGTGGGGTCTTTTATTATTCACGGACAGTGGGGTCTTTCATTAGTCACGGACAGTGGGGTCTTTTATTATTCACGGACAGTGGGGTCTTTCATTAGTCACGGACAGTGGGGTCTTTCTTTAGTCACGGACAGTGGGGTCTTTTATTATTCACGGACAGTGGGGTCTTTCATTAGTCACGGACAGTGGGGTCTTTTATTATTCACAGACAGTGGGGTCTTTCATTAGTCACGGACAGTGGGGTCTTTTATTATTCACGGACAGTGGGGTCTTTTATTATTCACGGACAGTGGGGTCTTTCATTAGTCACGGACAGTGGGGTCTTTCATTATTCACGGACAGTGGGGTCTTTCATTATTCACGGACAGTGGGGGGCAGATGGTCATGGTCTTGTTCCTGTAGCCACAAAATATAATGGAATCATTACCGTGCCGGGAGGGCTGTGCTTGAGTTATTTCGCAGTGCGCGCCTCTCACTGGAGTGCACCATGGCGCTGACGAACAACTCATATACAGAGCAGTCAACAGCTCTGAAACAATGAACTGCTGGAAAAGAGCCCCGTTGTTGGATGCTTTCTAAGCTTGTAAGTAGGGCTTTAAGTGGGATGAAAAAACTGGGGGGTCTCTCAAAGGGGCGTGGCCAATGTAATTAAGGGTGTGGCTTAAAAACACATAAGCTAAAAATCTGTGCTTAGCATAGTGTGCCGCCCGACTTGTATTTTGCTGTTTCTGTCATAGCATCTAGATATATGATACAACAAGTAACATCATACCTACAACAAGGCAGGGCTATTGGCTTTGTCAATGGTTGTTAGTTGCATAAGATAAATAAGCAGCAACTATGGCTTGTTTTATATAATATTGAAAAAGCTTCCACTTACAGCCCTGGTGACACCACGACAATGTTGCTACTCCTGCGTATCAAAAAGAGAAGGGAAATCCAGAGAGGAAATGTCTCTCTTTAAAGGATTTCCCTTCTCTTACAACGCTCACCTGGCATGACGTCCGTAACTTCTCCACTAGTGAGAAGAGCAGTGTGAGCAGCGCACATCGATGTGCCTGCTCTCACTGCAGTCCGGAAAAAACGGACCGCCTCCAGGGCACAAAACAGAGCCCGATAGAGACCCGTTTTGAGGCCCCTCTAAAAAAACTGCCGGTGCTCAGACCCGGTGAGACCCGGCCCACTTAAAGCCCTGCTTGTAAGGTCTGCGGTAGGTCCTAGCTGAGGCGGGAGCGCCTTACAGCCTTTGGCAGCTGCTTTGACAAAGTGCGATCGCGCAGCGTAACTAGGGGACTTCTAGGAACTCAGGAGTAACTAGCAGCCGGTTTTATGGTATAGTTTCTTTAACATTTTTGTCTGTATTGGTCCATCTTTTTTTGGGGCCATCTTATCAGTATTTCTCCATGTTTATTTTGTGAATAAATACTTGTAAAACTGCATATTTCCACGTTTATTTAACTGATAAACGCGCACTCATACTTTGATATCTGTTCTGTTTCAGCAAATTAAGCAGCCAACTATAACAGAACACACCACAAGTATATATTTACCTTATTTCAGCAGCATGTGTTAACATATACCTTTATTTAAGGAAATGTATCCTGATCCTTAACTTCCCATGCTGTCTATCCTGGAATTCATGAAAGACAGCACGGAGAGTCACTTAAAAGAAGTCCAACTTCCTATAATTATCTGCTTTTATAAAAAAAAAAGATGCAGACAAAACACAGTGGGGCATATTAGCAAGACCCACGTTAAAATTATCGCCGTTTTAGCGGCAGGAAACTGCCGCTAAAACGGCGATAATGGAGCTTGCTAATATGCGTTATGGAATTCCAATAGAAGCCCAGGTTAGATGTCCTGCACATCTAACCTGGGCTTCTATTAGATTCCATAACGCATATTAGCAAGCCCATTATCGCCGTTTTAGCGGCAGTTTCCTGCCGCTAAACGGCGATAATTTAACGTGGGTCTTGCTAATATGCCCCATTGTTGTTAAAGGTTATCCTATGCTTGACGGGCAAGCAATGTAGAGACCTCTCAGCCTCAAAGAGGTGATCCCAGGGCTTTAGGCTCCAAATCATTTTGGCTGCAGCGTAATTCTGAATAGAGTTGCAGATGTCAAGCCCGAAAGATACAAAGGTACTTAAAATTCATGCCTTCTCACTAAAGAAGGCCAGTTTAATAATCCGCTTTCCCGAATGGAGTTGAAAAACCGACAGTTCTTTACAATTGCCTCTACGTGGTCTTTTATGGTTAAGGTAGGATCCATTTTTACTGCCAGGCTGTAGGAGGCTGGCTTAGTATATGGTGCTCACTTATATAAGTGTAGCACCCTGCACCAATCCAGACAACCCTTATGGTGAATTTAGTGGTCTTAGACAACCTTAGAAAGCTCTCTAAGTGGTAGCTGTGGAGAGCAGCCTTCAGGCTTAGTCACGGAGGAGTGTAAAGCAGCTTGTTTTACCAGTACTTAATCTTATGGTATGGGCTAAGTGAAAAAGAACCACACAGTGTAGTTATAAAAATATGTATTTATTGTAAACACTCACTAACACATTGCAATATCTCCTACCTGGAGATATAAATACAATACACACAAATACTTTGGAAATAGAACACATAAGTAGCACAAATCCACAGTGGTCTCCAGGGGGAGACCAAACCATATACTAAAATAGTGGAATGCGAACCCCAACCTAACTTGAGAATGGACCCAGAAGATGTAGAAGAGCCGTGGACCCAAGGACCCACCCAAGGTGAGTATCTAGGAACCCCAAGGAGGTTGTGTGCAGAGTGGGAACACGACCATGTGCTCAATGTAAGTCAATAGGTAAGTTGCGGTTGGAGTTTTAAAGAAAAAGGACCCTTCCCAGCGGACCCTGAAGTAACCCTGTGGAAGATGGAAGATTGGAGAGTCACCCCACCCGTGGATACCCGAGGAACCAGGATACCTACACCAGGGAAGCTGGGTGCATAGGTGCGAAGTGACGTCAGAAACCATCGTAGACCACAATGTAGGCCTTCAGTGAAGATGCCGCAGGCGAAGAAGGCGAAAGAGTCCGGTGGAAGCCAAAGGTGGATTCAAGATGAGAGGTACCTGCAAGCAGAGGGGACAGAGTCTATGCCACTCAGGAGTGACCAGGAGGCATGGAAGACGAATGCCCACCGATGTCGGAGATGCAGGAGAGTTGACGGTGCCCTTAAAGTTGCAGATGTGCGGACCAGGTGATGCTGTGGAAGACCAGGAGCCGTTCACAAGCTTTCCCACATCGGATGTCAAGTTCCAAGGGGTCAGTGTCTAACAGGGGCACCAACAAGCCTTGGCAACGGCAACCAATGTAGTTGTAGAAAAAGGTGCATTGTCAGGACCAGCAAGGTCCAAGTGACTCACCACGAGCAGGTAAGTCAGAGCAAGCAGGGGAGCCCAGTGGAGCCAAAGAAGACCCTTGAGAGGTCCCACGGGCCGGAGGCACAGGAGTCGCAAGAGGACCTCGAGCAGCTCACCAAAAGATGAAGGCCCACGGTGCAAAGGATGCATTGCAGGTGAAGCTCTTGGCTGTAGGAGATGCTGGAGGCTGGAGCTTCTCAGAGCCTGAAGATCTCTGAAGGAGAGAGTCAACAAGCCTTGGCAACGGCAAGTTGCCGCGGTACACACGGGTTCTGTTCCAGCAGTTCCAACGAGGGATACTGGCCTCAAACTCAGTGAGAAGACAGTGCAGGCCCCGAAGGAGTTGCAGAACCACCACCTGTGTTGCTGAGCCTTTCAGAGTCCGTGGGAGCCCAGGATGAGCAGACCGGTCAGCTGTATTGCGGTGCCTGCAGATGCAGGTGAGTGACTCCTTCACTCCAAGGGAGATTCCTTTGGGTGTCTTGGATGTCCACAGGTCCTCTGAATAACCTGTATGGAGCACAGGCACAGATGTTGCAGCAGACTTGCAGGACAATGAGACCAGGAGCAGCAGGAGTCTTCCCAGTTGCAGTTTCGGTTCCCAAAACGAAGTCCAGAGTGCCCACGCAGTTGAAGTAAAAGTGGTTTCGGATCTGAATCTTATCCCACCACGAATCTAGGGACCCACCCACAGGTAAGCCCTTAAGTACCCTAAGGAAAGGGTTGGGACACTTCAGGAGTCCCTCCCAGAGAAGGGGCTGGACAGTGGGGAGGATAATAACATACCCTTTATTCAGTTTCCCGCCAGAGCGGGAGCAAATGGCTCCCTGAACTGGTGTCAACTGGAGTATGCAAGGAGGGCACCAAATGTGCCCTTCAAAGCAGTCTAGTGGCGCTGGCAAGCGCCCCCACCCTGTCCCAATACACTAAGTCCTGTCTGGGAGGTGGTCACACCTCTATGTGACAGGAAACCTATTGTCCTGCCTTCCCCTGCTCGAGCTTGGCTCAGCAGCAGGAGGGCAGAATTGTGTCTCTGGTCGGCAGCAGCCATAGTTTGCTGTCCAGGTCTAGAAGACTAGTACCGGGAGCACTGAGGGCCTCCCGGAGGAGCTTTACAGTGCATGGAATCATACCTCCAACATGTTTGATACCAAACACGACAGGGTTTGTTACAGCCAGTGCAATGACGCATGCCCACTCTATGTACCTTAATGGCTGATGCACTTACAACCCTGGAGAATGGACTCCGAAGGTTGTAGGGGTGTCCTGCTCATGCAGGGGCACCCTCACACTTAGAACCGAGCACCCTGCCTTCAGGATAGAAAGGCCTGCCTTAGGGGTGACTTATAGGTTTTAAGTGCAGTGACCTCAGATATAAGGAAACTTATATCTGCCGAAAGTGGTGCTAGCACCAGCTTACACAGGCTGCAATGGCAGGCCTGTAGCTACAATTTGAGTGGTCTCTCATGGGTGGCATAATACATTCTTCAGCCCATGGGAGACCCCTGGTGTACTTATGCCCTGGGTACCTTAGTACCATATACTAGGGACTTACAAGGGTACACCAGTAGCCAATGTGGAGTGTACCTACGCACTCACCATGTCCAATTTAGGGAAGAAGCACAGAGATGAGGTCCTGATTAGCAGGATACCTGTCAGACTAGTCAGTAAAACATAATGACACCAGCAAAAAGTGGGGGTGACCATGAAAGCAGATCCTACTTTCCTACACAGACTTTTTATGCTATTAGCAAATTTAGGCATGAGTCCTACTAAAAGAGGCCAAAGGGAGTTCCCACACTGGAGAAGTAAAAAACAGTCGTAAGATTTCAATTTTCTCTCCATTCAACTTTAATTGAATTTGAGTCATCCAAGCAGCTGTTTTTAAAGGGATAGAAAGAATATGGTCAGCCGCTTGGTTTAGACTAATGATAAATTGAGTATCATCACCATAGAACAATGTTTCCCTACCCTAAGAAAAGATGGATGGATGAGTGAAAGGGTGGATGGACATATGGATGGATGAATGCGTGAAAGGATGAATGTAAGGAGTGAAAGAATGAATGGATAAGTGAAAGAAGGGTGGATGGATGGATGAAGGGGTGGATAGATGGATAAATGAAAGAGTGAGTGGAAGGATGGATAATTGAAAGGGTGGATGGAGGATGAGAGAAAAGATGGATGGATGAGTGAGTAAAAGACTAGATGGATGAGTGAAAGGTAAAATGGATGGATGAACGGATGGTAGGGTGGATGGATGAATGGTAGGGTGGATGGATGAGTGAAAGGATGGCTGAGTGAAAGGGAGAATGGATGGATAGATGGAAGGATGGAGTGAAAGAGTGGCTTGAAAGAGTGAATGGAAAGGATGGATGGATTAAAATCAAGAGGGGAATAGAGATTCTAATAGGTTTACTGTATAAAGAATTGAGATTTTATTAAAGACTAGGAGGCTAGCATTACGTATTATACTTTTATTCGCTACCTCTGAGCAGCAACCATTAAAAGCTTTCATAGAATTCAAAAACATCACAATAACCAAAAGAATGTTCAGTTGCATAAATAGCATGCGACCTCCATCGTCCTCCTCTTTTCTTTCGTTTGCTCTTCTTCTTGACTGAATTTGCCCTTTATTTCCAACTATCCTCTTCTAATTCTCTACAAAATTTAAATAAACCAAACATGTAAACTTTTTCCCAGTTCCTTCCTAACTGATTATTCTTAAACTTCTCAACTTTTCATTATCACAACATATTAAAATATCCTTGAAATTCAAAATATCACCACACCCAAAGGGCTGGGTGGGTGGGATAAAAATCTCGATTCTTTATGCAGTAAACCTATTAAAATCACAATTTTATGTCAAGTCAGGAGGCTAGCATTATGCATGTTCAAAGCTTTCTAAAACACATTTTGAAACATGATCTATTGATTTGAAATAAAACCTTCTGAATGTTTCAGCAGGGGACCAATCAGCTGCTTTCATAATATCCTCCGATCTTCCACCTAGCATATGCACCCTACTTGCCATAGCTCCTCTCATGGAATGAACCGTAAACTTTGGCAATCCTCACCTACCTCTTTCATAGCAGACTTCACCCATCTTGCAATTATTGCACTAGAAACCGCTTTATAAGGTTTCACGTACGAAATCAACACCTGCTCAACCCCTGCAGCTCTTTTTTCCAACATTCTGTTTTCATACTCTTTTAGACAACACACCATGCACAACCTAGGAAATTCATCAAACATAGGATAAAAAATAGATCCAGACATGGTTTTAGTTCTCCTGCATACCTCAAAAACCACGCCATTCAGCTTATAAAATCTATGTGATATCTCCAGCGCCTTCACATCTGATACCCTCCGAAAAGATATAAGACATAACAAAGTAGCTAACTTCTAAGATAATTCTCACACTTCCAGATATTTATTGCTTGGCCACCCCTCAAATAACTTTAGAACTAAATCTACATTCCATAAAGTGTGAAACTTAGAGTTTGGAGGTTTCCTCAATTGAATGCCTTTTATCACCCTACACACCAATGGACTTTTACCAATTAAAACACCTTGTCTGAGAGAATGACAAGCAGACACCGCTGACCTGTAACAGTTCACTGTCCTATAAGACATCCCTTTCCAAATAATTCAGCCAAGAAATTCGTTACCTGAACGTCATCTGCCTCCAAGGGATCCAAACTCCTTTCCAAGCACCAATCAAGCCACACCCTCCATTCTCATCTATACCTCTTCCTTGTACCTGGGGCCCAAGACTCTTTGAGTAACTCTGCAATTGAGCCCAAAAGTTCTGAGAATACTCCTGAACACCTGATATCTTCCATACTAGAAGGTTGTGAAAACCCGACTCCACCAACGGATGCTCTCCCCTTCCACATTTTCCAAAATTCAGTTGAAGGCTATCACCAAAAATGGTTCTTCCACTGCCAATTCCATCACCGAAGGAAACCATGGTTGAGTCTTCCAAAACAGGGTAATCAAAACTACCTGACATTTCTGCCTCCTCACCTAAACTAAAACCCTCTGTATCATAGTGAATGGGGGAAACGCATACCCTCTTAATCCTTTCCTATTCTGCAAAAACGCATCCACTGCCATTGCCCCTAGATCTGGTCTCCAGCTCACATAATTCGGTAACTGGAAGGTTAACCTCGATGCGAAGAGATCCACTTCCAAAGGACCAAACTCCTCTAATATTTTCTGGAAGGCATCCTCCTTCAAGTTCCAATCGCTCTAATCTGTCATGTATCGTGAATTCCAATCTGGCAACACATTCTGTACCCCCGGCAAATATTCCACCTTCAATCCTATATTTCCTTTGCCAGATCTGCTAATCCCTTTGACCTTGTTCCTCCCAATCTATTAATGTATGCTAAAGCAGTTATATTGTCCATCCTCAACAGCACAGATTTCCCTTGCAAACCTGTTTTGAAACTCTTCAAACCGAACAATCGTGCCTTCATTTCCAAACAATTTATAGGTTTTTCCTTTTCCAACGGAGTCCAAAGTCCCCCTGTTTCCTGACCTAGACCAATAGCACCCCAACCTGAAATGCTTGCATCCGTCCCCAACACAAAATCTGGAGTAATCCCAAAAATTGCTTGACCATTCCAAGCTTCCAAGTCTCTTTCCACCAAATCAACTCTTCCTTCGCCTCCATAGATATTGACACCTCGTCTTATTACCACAAACCCTTCGCTAAGCCTGCAATTTTTAAAAGTTGCAAGGCCCTGTAATGTAATGGCCCTGGAGAGACTGCCTGAATTGACGAAGACAGCAAGCCAATCACTCGTGCAAACTCCCTTAAATGTATTGTCTCTTTTTTTTACTACTGATTGTACCTCCTGTTTTACCTTCCTCACCTTCTTCTCCGTGAAGACATGATTGACATAAAACTGTGTCTACTACAAACCCTAAAAACTCCAATCTCTGCACAGGAATCAAAACTGATTTCTCTTGATTCACTACAAACCCTAAACCTTCTAAAAGTCTTCTCACCATATACAAATGATCCTTCAATTCTCCATCAGAATAGCAGAAACTTTTCACTCATCTCTGCTACTGGGATTGTGAAATATGCCTCTATGAGATCCATTTTCACCCTCCAATCTCCTTCTTGGAGTATATCCCTTAATAGATGAATTCCTTCCACCTTGAAATGTTGATATGTCACATATTGATTCAAATCTCTTAGATTTATTACCGGTCTCCAGCCCTTGTCCTTTTTCTCTACTAAGACTAAAGTGCTTACAAACCCTTTTTCCTTTTCCTCTACCTTTACAATTACCTTTTTTTCCAACATTTGTAAAACCTCCTCTTGCACTTTTTGCACTAAATCTGCTTGAAACACCAATTTGTGTAGTTCGTTTAGATGCACCGGCTTTGTATCGAAGTCTATCAGATAAACCTCTATGGTTCTCAGAACCCAAACATCTGGTGTAATCATTCTCCAGTTTTCTTTGAAATACCTTAATCTTCCTCCTATACTTTTCAGGATAGAAACAGAAATAATCTTCATACTCACCCTGGTTTTGTCCTTGTCCCGTAATTTGACCCCTTCCTCTGATTAAACAACCTCGAGCTCTCCCTCTTTGTGGAAAGAATTGAGAACCTCCTTGTCCTCTAAAGGAAATATTGCCCTGGTTCTGATACCGAGCTCTGTAGTTTGCACGGCTGGTAGGGTGCCCTCTCCTACCAGCCCGTCCATAAACACTACTGTTTGAAAACACCCTACGCATAGATGACTGCACCAGGCCCATGAAGGTGCAAACATAATTAGTCAAAGACTGCACCATACCTTCACCAAACAGTAAACCACGGGCATCCTCACTAGACTATCTATTTGCTACATCAACTAGCTTAGGATTTATGGGCATGCGCACAGTTTTTCTCCTTTCAGCTAAAAGCCCTGCATTAGCGCTTCCCAAAAATCAAATGGCCCTCTGACACCAGCCACGTAACAGAGTCAAATCCAAATCTAGGTTCTTAATATATGCTTCTTTTAAAGCATCAAACATTTTCATCAAAGGCCCCAAAATGTCAACCACCTTATCTTGACATTGCTTCAAGTATCTTTCTAATCCTTTCCTAGGATCCTTACCCATCTTAAAAAGGTAAGTTATGAACTCTGGATCTAAATTAGGTGTCATAGATACTTTCTCATCAATAATAGGCCTCGAGCATTCCGCTTGCATAACATTTCTCTCATCTTTCTCTAATGGTTTCCTTATTCTCGCCTTTATGTAATCCGAAATGTGGTCCAAAGCCGGCAACCCTTTCCCCTAGGGTGTCTAATCTCCTTTGGACTAAAGAATTGTTCTCCAAAAGGATCAACTACTGTATTCTTATTTTAACTAAGTCTGGGCAGTGAACTCCGCTCCGCTCGCAGAGTTTGCGGAGATTTCCACACTCCGCGTTACGTGGAGCTCGCGGAGTTCCGAAAAACTCTGCTCCGCATAGCGGAGAGGAGTATTTTTCCTTGCTCGCGTTCGTCAACGTCAAGTTGGCAAGCGCTAGCGAGGAAAATCCACCTCCCGGCGAGATTTTTCCTCATTCGCGATTGTCAACATAAAGTTGGCGAGCGCAGAAAATCAACCTCCCAGCGAGATTTTTCAACGAAGGAGTAAAAATCTACTCGAGCGGCAGCAAGGAAGCAGTGCCCGCTTGCGCTGTGCAAGGTGCCGTTCGCAATGATTGCACAGTGCAGACAAGGACCTGGCAGTGAAAATAACAGCAAACAGCATTTATCCAACGCACTCCGCGGCTTGCGGAGCTCCGTGTAGAGCAGCAGAGTTTTTTCTGCACTTTACGGAGTTCCGCGAAGCAGAACTCCGCGAACACCGCCCAGGCTTAATTTTTACCTCTACCACTATTTTCACTCTCATCTTCCAATCCATCCTTGTATTCTAAATCAAGGATATATTTATCTATATGCATATCATTATTATTGGTCACATCCTCCGATGTACTCCCTCTATTTTCAGTGTCAAACTGTCCTCTATTCGCACCGTGTCGGGTACCCTCCCTTTGCGAGCCGCTTGGAACTCCACTCTGTCTTGCTTTAATATCAAAATGCTTACTTTTTGGAAGACATTTTCCTCCTGGACCTCTCTCATGGTCCTCCTCATCTGAAACTGAGAAATACTCCTCTTCATCAGCATTTTTTCTCTTACCCATAGCCTGCTTTACAGACTCCTGAATTACTTCCATTAATTCTTTAGAAATAATATTCCTTATTAAATTCTCCTGCTCCTCCTTATTTATATCTATTTCAGCCATTTTCTCTTTCCTATTTATCCGACTTCCAAATATGTATTCCAAGCTTCAAAAACGATCACCTCACGTTATAAAATCTGCCTCTTTGACACAAAGCTGCCAACGAAGCTTTGTTGCCCTGGAAACGGCCTCACAGAGCAACTTGCTGTAGAAACAACTCCAATTGCTCTAAGACAAGCTCTACTTTCCTTAAAGTCAACCCAAATGTCAGCCAATTGGAAAGAGAGTCGAGCAACATAAATCACTCGACTCACCCTCCTTGTACGTCTGTCCTCTTCAAGTGCTCGAATCAGTCACACGCGCTTCAACGCGAATCTTCAGGTATGGTGCATGATGGTAACCACTAAACTAACGGTTCCATCTGCAAACGCTTGCACGATCTTATTAACGCTCTCATGTTTAAAAAACGCTCGACCGACCGCGTTACCTTTTACATTCAAACAATTCTAAACTCATATTTTTTATATATAATAAGCAAAATGCTTAGCAGTATACCATTTAAATCAAAGAATACTAATCCTACAAACTAACTTAAAATAAGTAACTTAAACATACACCCATAAATTGGGTATCAACAAATCTTTCACCAATCAAACATACTATCCTTAAAATCCCTGTAAATGACATCAAAATAAAAAACTTAGCATATACTTATCTACTCAGAAGCAGCAAACAAAAGAGGAGGAAGACGGAGGTGGTATGCAGTTTATGGAACTGAACATTCTTTTGGTTATTGTGATGTTTTTGAATTCTATCAAAGCTTTTAATGGTTGCTGTTCAGAGGTGGCGAATAAAAGTATAATGCATAATGCTAGCCTCCTGTCTTGACATAAAATTAGACAGGGTTGTGTTTAGACACCTTTTTATTAATGGGGTCGATGATGCCCTTATCAGGCTCTGCGGACCTACGCGTCCATCGTCCCCGGACGTTCGGTTACCCATGTTGATGTACGCCGACGATGCTGTGCTGATGTCAAGGACTCCCGTCGGTTTGCAGAGACTGTTGGACACATTTGCTGATTTTATGGAGGTCGCGAAAATGAAGAGTCATAAATTTAAAACATGCATGATGGCATGTGGTAAAAAGATGCAAAAGTGTAGGACCTTTTATATTAGGGGTTCCCCAATTGAGAGTGTGAACTTATTTTGTTATTTGGGAATCCTATTCTCTAATAATGGCTCATGGACCCAACATATACAAAATGCTCACTTGAAAATGAATCGAGTTTGGGAAGGAGTATTTAGGCTCTCCCACAAACTTGGCAGCCATTCAGTCAAAGGGCCTTGTTATGAGTTTGGTGGTGCGGGAGTGGGACCGCCCAGCTACCGTACCGCTAAACCCATGTTTAAACCGCCTGCCAGATTAGGAGTTTTCTCCTGTCTGGCTGTTTTTTGGCGTTCCCACGCCGGTGCCTATGAAATAGGGTCCGCAATGGGAACATCAAAATCAGTAACTGCATGGCATGGTCTGCTGCAGTCCATGCTGTGCAGCTACTGGTGTGAGGCACATGTTGTCCCCTCCTGTGTGCATCCACATGGTGTGAGGGACCAGGGGGCCCTGTAGGGCGCCCTTTGTTTCCTCACTGCCACACTTTTCATGGCGGTCGCACCGCCATGAAAAGTGTGGTGGTGAGGAACCTCGTAATATACTTGGCCCCACCAAGCATTTTGCGGCCTCAAGACCGCTGCGCCACCGACGGGGATCAGCGGTCCCAGGGCGGCCCGACCACCCTGGTCATAATAGTGCAGTCAGAAGACAGCCACTGCCACTCCCCTGCGAGCCTGGCGGTCCATGGACTACCAGACTCGTAATAAGGCCCTAGGAAATGATCACCATATTTAAGGCTAGAGCGTTGTCGGCTGCCATGTATGGTGGAGGCCTTTGGGGCTATACGCCCTGCAGCCCTATTCAGGTTGAGGAGAATGTTTTTCTTCGGCGTCTGCTGTGTATTCCGGTCCCCGTACCTTCATTTACTGTTCATAAGGAGGCTGGGCTAACACACCTGGAGGACTCAATTTTGATAAAGTCTATACTACTTTGCCATTCCATCTGGGCAGAAGCTGAAACTCGTTTTGCCAAGTCAATTATTTCAGATTTATTAGCATTAGACCTCGCTTTTAAAATCCCCTGGCTCTCTTCCATTAACAAATCTTTTTAATCACTATTGGATTTGCCCATGCCGCATGATCCATATAGTATGTTAGTTTTTGATAAGAGTGTAATTAAGGCTTTCTTTCTAAGTATTAAACATGAAAATAGAGCCCTTGCTGAGTCATTTCCAATATGTCAAATATTTCTCCGGAAGGTTTCCAAAAATATCTGTCCCTGGTGACCAATACCCAACACTGCTTTATTTTAACTAGGTAGCGGTTGGCCTTAGCACATTTTCTTGTTGCCTTCCCCATTATGTAGCATCGGCCACCGGAAATGACCCTATGCCCATTTGTTTCGTAGCAAAGCACTCAGGCCTTTATCTTTATTTTGAAGCTTTTATGATGGTCTAAGCAGATGTTACCTGAAACCGATCTTCCTTGCACAGAAAATTCGGGACTATAATTCCGCATTACTGTAGTTGTGTGGACTGGATGCCTTATAATTGTTTTTCACATACGGGGCGCGATTCAAATTAGGAAAAGTATTTCCTTTCAACTTATAGTCTGAGGTGGGAGCCAGGGATTTTTAACTGTGCTGTTTTCATCTTGTATACTATATATTTATTTAAATGTTTTATTACTCATGATATAGGGTTCTCTGTACTTTTATGACATATCATGATTGTGCCGAATAAAGATTTTGAATCGAATGGGTGAACAGATGGATGGCTGGATGAGTGAAATGATGGATGTATGGGTGGATGAGCAAAAGAATGGATAGATATGTTGAATACATGTGCCTGCTCTACAACGAGTTCTGTACATACCATGCCTCTTATGATTGTATCATCTGTTTGTAACATTCTCATTTATGTTATGTTTATAATGAGGTGCCGAATATTCCAGCTCGTACCCATTGAGCCTGTCTGTAACTGTGCTCTACTTGTTGCTTTGCATGACTTGTCATGTGTTTTAAAATCTTAATAAACAAATTTACACAAAAAAAAGAGAATAGATAGATTAGTGAAAGGGACTGTGAATGGATGGATGGATGATGAGTGAAAGAGTGAATTGATGGATAAGTGAAAGGGTGGATAGATGGATGATGAGAGAAAGGATGGATGAGTGAATGAAAGGATGGACAGATGGATGGAGTGAAAGGGTGGATAGAGTGAGAGGGAGGATAGATGAGTGAAAGGATGGATGAGTAACAGGATGGATGGATGAGTAAAAGGATGGATGGATGAATGAGAGAAAGGGTGGATGGAGGGATGTATGAATGAAAAGGTGGGTAGATAATGGATGGATGGGTTTAATGGATAGGTTTGGAAATGGATGGATAGGTTTGGATATGGATGGGTGAACAGATGGACAGACAGACGGAATGGTAAAAGATTGAATGATGGGTGAAAGAATGAATGGATAACAGAATGTAAAAGTTAAACAGTGGATATCAGCGGGTGGACAGAAGGATGAAAGGATAAACGGATAGTAGCTTGGATGGAAGAGACAAGAGTGCTCTTATGAGGAGGATTACGATGACTTGTTACGCTTGCTTTGTGCTATAAGAGCTTTGGTTCAAAGTGGGGGGTATTTTAATTTTCTGGCTACTCCCTGCGTGGATGCCAACCTGGTTTGGATGAAGAATGTCAGGTTTGTCCTTGGAAAATCTCGACAGTCTGCCCACTCTATCTAGTGTCGGGCAGACTATCCTGTTTCTGCTGGCAGAGACTTACTGGCTCTGCCAATGAAAACCTTGCACCAATGGCCCCTAAGACTCGGAGTTGTCTGTGTAAGTACCTTAGACCATCTGAAGTATCAATTGAAGGTAGTTAGGGTAGGCCTTACTCCTGTACCATTTAGGAAGAAGTACACCAACCCTCTTTGCACATCCAGTATATCACAACTATCTCAACCATTTACCCTAGAGAGAGAGTCTCAAGATGGGGATCTCATGTACCAATGATAGATGTATGATACTGTATTTTCTTCCTATGGGGATAACGCTCTCCTTTGTGCATGTCACTGTGCTGTGGTAAGCTTGCCATGGATCCTCTGGGAAGGGCCATGATGAATGGGGTTTACTTATTCTTTGGTAGCTGATTAAATGTAATGCTGTCTAACATGATCTAAATCTGCAAGAAGTTTCTGCAAGATGTACAAACAAATCACACATTTTTATTAAATATTGCATTTTTTGAAAGATAGAAACTGTTATATTATTATTTGGTTATAAGTTAACATTGTGCAGTGTAACCCAGTGGACATGCTTTTTGTGAGAACAAAACCTTTGTTATCAACAGTCAAGAAATAAAGAGAGAGAATAATTACTAATACGATTTAATGGCCATTACACCATTTAGTTGTTTGTTATTTCTTCAAATTAGGGTTTTCAAAGCCTAGTCAATTTCTTTTATTTATCAAAAATATATAAGTGACCCACTTCATTTTGAGGGAATGTTCATCTAGTAAAAGCATGATGAATGAAAGGAGAAAATATCCTAACAACAGTTATAACTAATAGATTTGTTTTTCTTCGTACACATTGAAATGATTACTCTTGCCCCTGTACGGGAAACAATAGTAACTCGGTGTATAGATGAGAGATGATAAATTCGTTAGGTCATCTTCAGGTGTAGTTCACTCTTGTACATAGCTAGATATAAGAATACATGCGCTATTGGTGGTAGGTAGTGGTATTGTCATGTAGACCTTATAGGAGATCTAATCTGCCACTCTATTAAGGTATTTAAGTCAATGGTGATGGTACGCAGGTTTAGTATTCAACAGTTCTCTTTCTCTGTGTGAAAGTTTTCAGTGTAGTTCCCTCTCCTGTCTACATGGATACCCCAAAGGCTATCTAGTAAATGTTTTTTGAATTAGGTTTGTTGTCCACATAAAGTTCAAAAAGTGGTTTGCCATTTTTATAACTGTTCAAAACAAATGTCTTGTCCTCATTGCTATCCTCTTTTTTGACTGGGTTACAAGTGGTGTAGTGTAGTTACTTGTCACCACAAAATAACATTCAGGATTTTAATGCTTTTGCTGGAGGTGGTTCCAATAATGCAAGGTATAATAAAATATTCATATTTTAGTAATTGCAGCACAGGTTCCTCTTCTAATACAAACGTTACCAGATTGGTTTAGATATGGCTACACTAACCATTACATTGAACCAGTTTACTAGGAATAAGCAAGCGTGCAGGAACACTTCATTTACATTTTATATATAAACCTATGCTCTTCAAGAAAGAGAGGGTTTCTTTGCCCTGTATGCACACCGCAACCCACATTTTGCCTCAGAAAAAGGCTGATGTATGCCTGACTGGGTCATGGGTGGAATCAACATCCACACATGGCTGAAACTGGTTTTGTTAAGCCAGCACAGTGTAAAGCTGCCAAATACAGTTTTGTTTCTGAATGCCTGCCACCATAATTTTAGACTTCACCCCCTTCATGTCCTAATATCTCCTCAGTTCCCCTGTAGGCCTACATATGTTTGAAGATGCCCCTGTCCTTTACGCGTGTCTAACTCGCCACCACCTTTTTATTTCCCTGTAGTGCTACTGTGAATGACTCACCCCTAGCTTCCTAGCTTGTCAGAAGTCCCAATGTGTCCTGATGTGACTGCATTTCCCTAGGGACCTACATGCATCTACCACTGACCCATCTCTCCTGGCCTCTCAGAAGACCCATAGTGTCCTGCTATGTATTCATGTACTTTCAGGTCTACCTGTGATTGGTGGCAGATGTCCCATCATGTTCTGATATTGCTCCATTTTCCTATAGACCATGGTCTGGCTCTTTTACAGTCCTAGTGGGCTCTCATAAACCATACGTGAGACATAAATCATAGAAAAATCAGTGTTTCACTGAATACTGTTGGGAAAGGCAACTTACCAAAACAGCATTTATCTATTACACTATGAGCCCAAGGTACCCAAATTGACAAGACTAGTTATGTCAGTAATTTGCATTTGACTGTGCACTGCAAAGGTAGGCTCTCAATCTAACATATCAGCTACCCTTAAGTCACAAAGGCACATGACCTGCAAATCTGTCCTCTTGTCTTTGACGAACGAAACCCTGGATAGAGGTGGGCATGTTCTGTGCTCTTTGTCCTCCATGCATCACAAATGCAAGCTATGCCCTAGAGTAACCAGTTATCCAGTGCTTAATTTGTGCAGGTGTTTGCTGGGGCTCAGGACCTTAACTCGTTTTACAGCACCAGTTCATAATTGCAATGACTGCTGAGTGAGCAGACGGTTGTACATTTAGCTCAAAAGAATGGCTGCAGCAGCTAATTTTGTGTGACCGCACATATCTTTTTAAAAAATCGTACACTGCACCCGATAAAGGGCAGTGGTGCTAGTGCCACAAAAAAGGATCTCCCTAGCCCAGTTGCACTCTAGCTAGGAAAGCCGCGGTTCGCCTCCCTCTAGCATATCTGAACCAGCACGAGACAGCAAAGTTCTGTCCTTCCTGCTCGCCTCCTGCTGAACGACTGACCAATGTAGCTGGCTGGCCTAGTATTGGGATGGCAGGGTTTAGATTTATCACCAGAGTCAAAACAAACAGGAGCTCTCAGGTTGTCCCAAGGTAGTCAAGTGAAACATCCAGGTTTTATTCATGGTAGTCTTTTTTAGGTCGAGCCTGGGCAGCGCATTTTCTGCTCTGCGAGGCATGCTGTATTAGAGTATAGACTTAAAGCCCTGCCCACTCTCTGCCCATATTTGTCATTGACTTGTGTCAAAGTCCTGCGTAAATGCTGGCTTCTGACTCGTTAATAGGCTTGTTAATCCCTCCTTAATACCGCCTTGTCTTCATTTGTAACCTCCCATGAGGACTGGCCCATTTACTTCTGTTGTTACACGGTATGTCTTATTTAGTCTGTAAGCACTATTTTCTTTAATGAGTTTCTCCTACTGCAGGCACAACATGCTTTCCTGCAACATTCAGCGCGCCATGGGCGCTTTCACTTTCCAAGCAGCTCAAGACAATGGTGGCCGCATCTTTGAAATAAAATAGGTCTTGCATGTACAAGAGTTTGAGCTATTAGCATTGTAAATGATGAAGCCTTTTATTTATGTATTAATTATCAAAATAGATAAATAAAAGGCACTGTCATTTACAATGCCAATAGCTTAAACTCTCGCAAATGCGAGACCTATTGCATTGCAAATTCTTGTTTTGCTTTGTTTTCAAGTGCCACTGCAAGACAACAAATACTAACGATTTATGAAATTCACGTAACAAGTTATAATCTGCTTATCTCTGCATACATGCGGAATGCTACTTTTTGAAACACATGGCATCATGCAAATTATATAATTGTATTTCTGTCTTGATGTGCAAACCCAGCTGTGGGGCAACATAGTGCTGAACGCAACAATCGGGTTAGTATAGAAATTATACCAGAGGACAAGCCATAACGAGAGATGTGGCCTAGATGGTGGCATTGGGCAAGGGTGGTTGATGGAATCGGTAGTGACCCAAGAAAATATTTGGGCCCTAGAAATTGTTTTATTACAAGTTAAGAACTGCAGCTCGACAGCTTACCTAACACTAGGGCCCAGATTTCCAACACTTTCGTGCAACAAAGTGCAACATCCAAAGTTGCTGCGTTGCATGAGAGGGAGAGAGAAGGACAGCACCATATCTACAGAGATATGGCACTATCCTCCTCTCTCCCGAGCGCTGGCACACAATCAGGCTGCGGAGGGCCACACAAACACATTTGCACTATTGTGCAAAGGTGCCTGCGCGAGTCTAGAATAGGCTTTGTACTAGAAGGGGATCGTTCCAGTACAAAATACTATGCTTAGACTGACTTTACAACTTTTCCTACTGAGTATGTGTGCTGTACAGGGCAGCACACATGCAAAGTCGAAAAAGAAAGGAGAAATTAAAGCATTTCTCCTTTTAACAAATGCTTTCAAATTGCATACATTTTTGCATTAATTTTTGGCACAAAACCCTGTCTACTATTGTTAGTAGATAGAGTTTAGCATCAAAAACACTGGGTGGTAGTACAGGAATCCAAATATACCACCCCTAGAACGCCTCTTGATGCAGAATAATGCAGAGCAGTGATTCACACTGGTTTTGTGTTACCTTTTCCTACAAATAAATGCAAACACCAATTTGCGTTTGTTTGTAAATCCCCAAAACGATTTTTCATTAGGTTTGCGTTAAAAAGTAATGCAAACCGGATGCAAAACCTTTGTAAATCTGGGGCTCGATCTCAAGTTGTAGAAGCCCAGTTCAAGCGACCATGGGCTATGAGAAATATTGAGGACCTTGAGGACCATGGGTTGGGCTCCTCTAATCCTGATGCTTCTGCCCTCCCATGCACCTGAACACCTGAGGAAGAGTATCCCCAGCTCTCCTTCTCTGCAGCTTCCTTTCCAGCTGCAGATTGTAGACACTGTTTACAGGGTAGAGGCAATCTTCTGGGTCCCAGTGTCTTATTCTGGCTTGCCATAAACTTTGTACAAACGAATGTGTCTCGATCTCCGACTCTCTTTTTCCCAGTTCCTCTCACAGTTGCCTTTAATCCTTCCCACACTCACTAATACCTTCTTATTTCTGCTACCGCTGCTATTTACCGCTCCGGCATATTGCTTTGCTTAGCCAGACAGCTAAGGCTGGCTGGCAACACTGCACATCTGCTTTGTCTGTTGAGATCTATAATTTTCACATTTCGCATCCTGTTTCTCCTTCTTCCTCACTCACTCCCAGTCTCTCTTTTACACCTTGCTCACACCCCTATTGAGCTGACCTCAGGATGATGTACAACGCTTTACAAATTACCAACATAACATAATATAACACAGGCACTGATTACAGCTGGGCCTTGCTTAGCTCCCCCAAAAACTGAATATATACTCTACCCCTTCGATCAGTACCCAGGGAAGCTTGAGCCATCTGTTTGTCCATAGGGCTGGTGTGCATGTGCTCCCTGGGAGGTGGAACACAATTGTGGCATATCTCATTCCAGCTGGGACTAACCTGGGGTGAAGGGCTGCCAGGCAAACTGCCTGCTTGCCATAGAGTTTCTTGGGTGACCTCCAGCTTGAGGAGCCAGTGAAGAGTCCAGGACCACCTGCCCCAGAAACTGCTGGCACTGCAAGTGAGTGACAAATGAAAAATGGAGTAATGGTCCAGTGGACCAGAAGAGACCTTTGCTGACAGCAACAAACAATGCAAGTGAGCTAGCCCTTGAGTAGTGCCAAGGCTTACTGGGAGTCTGCAGCCCTACCCCAATTAAAGTCCTGCAACCATTGCTCCTTACCCACCAGACACAGACCCCTGGGAGCAGACCCTGTCACTGGTAAGCTGAGGGGGTGACTGGAGATATCTGGAAGTCGCACGATACAGGCAACACTGAGAGCCACCTCTGTGAGACAGCATAATTACTCTATACAACTACCTAAAAATAATAACATTGCTATAGTGATTTAAATCCTACTGTCTAACGCAGCTGTGGCAACACAGGGCCTACTGGGACATACAACCAGGCAGTTGATTGACTACTAGGAGGTCAAAGTGGTGCAATACAAGGACCACCAAGAGGCACAGCTTGGGAAATAAGGAATGTAAAGAAGGTCTGTGCAATCATTAGCCTTATGTCAGATTAACAATAACCAAAATATCATCTGACATAAATATTGTCTCCTAAATATTGTTTACAAAAATATTTTCCAATTGGATTTCAAAATTCTCACTCATGCCTACAAATGCCTACACAACAACGGACCCAAATACCTCAACGACAGAATCAACTTCCACGTACCCAAAAGAAACCTCTGAT
This sequence comes from Calotriton arnoldi, assembly GCA_963921515.1. Lineage (NCBI taxonomy): Eukaryota > Metazoa > Chordata > Amphibia > Caudata > Salamandridae > Calotriton > Calotriton arnoldi. Next base: position 200,805 of record CAWUFW010002619.1, read on the forward strand.
CTTCCAACCTCGCACTGGCCGAAACCCCGCGCATCCACAGAGCCAGAGCAGGCGAAAGATCCTTCTCTCACATTGCAGCCAAGACCTGGAACGAGTTACCGGCAGACATCAGACGCGCCCCCTCCCTGAACACCTTCAGGAAGACCCTCAAGACCTGGCTCTTCGGCTAAACAGATCTGCGGACCCCCCCCCGCCCCCCTCAGTCAGCGCCTTGAGGCCCTCACGGGTGAGCAGCGCGCTTACAATTCCCTGATTGATTGATTGATGTGGATCTTTTATATTAAATTCAGAAAGGCGATATTTCTATAGACCATATTTAGGACACTATTGTTTTGTCAGGCAATATTTAGAGCACAATATTTTGGTACCATACCACAAATGGCCTTATGCTGCAAACAATTTATGCATTATACGCCCTCTCGCACATACAGCTAGAGCGATTGGACTACTGTAATACACAGCTAGGGTGATCAATACACACCTGACTGGCAGAAACAGCTCGGACAATAAAGGGAATGCTGGGAGCTGTTATTAGGATAATACAAATCCTACGCAGGAAAAGAACTCTGGCAATGTAAGGCCTACTCGAAAAGCATCTCTGGTGATATAAATCCTACTGGGACAGGCAATGATAGAAATACAAGGAGTACAGGGAGACAGAGCAAGGGCACTACCAGGCCTACTGAGAGACAGGACAAGGGCAATACATGGTCTACTGGGAGACATAGAAAGACCAATACATGGCCTACTGGGAGACATAGGAAGACCAATTCATGGCCTAATGAGAGACAGGACAAGGGCAATACATGGCCTACTGAGAGACAGAGCAAGGGCAATACATGGCCTACTTAGAAACAGGACAAGGGCAATACATGGCCTACTGAGAGATAGAGCAATAGCAACACATGTTCTACTGTAAGTCCACACAAACGCAACACATGCCTTACAGGTAGACACAGCAAGACAAAAACATGGCTTACTGGGAGACAGAACAATGGCAATACATGGTCTACCGGGAGGCAGGACAAAGGCAACACATGACCTACAGGTAGACAGAGCAAGACCAATACATGGCCTACTGGAAGACAGGACAAGGGCAACACATGGCCTACTGAGAGTCAGAGCAATAGCAATACATGGGAGGCATTTAAAGAGTAATACATGGACAACTGGGAAATACAGTGCCTAATACGAGACAATTCGGGCAATACAGGGACATATGGGAGACGCAGCTTAGAAAATACAAAGCATATATAATAAACAACTAAGGTAGAAGCTACTGAGGGACACAACCTGACCGAAGTGAGGCATACTGGAGACACAGCTAGGAAAATATATATTTGAAAATGCTAGATCTCACCTAAATGAAATTTCTAACATAAAGAATACATCGGCATGGCTTTGCAAATCCCTTGCAGATTGCACTCACTAATTAGATGGACTGATCGGGGGCCTGCGATAGAGATGGGCCACAAAAACCAAACCAGAAACCCACAAAGGCCTGCGCCTGCCAACAGTATGCTGTGAGGGCAACAGAGTCAGAAAACCAAATCCTCCTCCACTGCTTCCTCACATACCAGGGCATTCAGAACCCCCAATACCCACGTTCTACAATCACATCCTCTTGCGCTGCCTTGCATTCTGGGACATCCAGAACCGTCAATACCTATGTTCTACAATCACCTCCTCCGCTCCCATATACCAGGACATCCGGAATCTTCAATTACTACGTTCTACAATCACTTCCTCCTCCGCTGTCTGGCATACCAGGGCATCCGGAACCCTCAATTACTACATTTCTCAATCACTTCCTCCTGTGCTGTCTGGAATACCTGGACATCCGGAACCCTCTATACCTGTGTTTGACAGTCACTTCCTCCTCCGCTGCCTGGCATACCAGGACATCTGGAACTTTCTATACATATGTTCTACAATCACTTCCTCCTCCGCAGGCTGGCATTTCAGGACTTCCAGAACCCTCTATTACTACGTTCCACAATAATTTCATCCTACGCTTCCGGCACACCAGGACAACCGGAACCCTCAATATCTGCTTTCCACGATCACTTCGTACTCCGCTGCCTGGCACACCAGGACATCCGGAACCCTCAATACCTACTTTCCACAATCACGTCCTCCTACGCTGCCTGGCATACAGGACATCCAGAACCCTCAATGCCTACGTACTACAATCACTTTCTCATCTGCTGCCAGGCATACCAGGACACGCAGAACCCTCTATGCCTATGTTCCACAATCACTTTCTCGTCCGCTGCCTGGCATACCAGGATATCCGGAACTCCCAATGCCTACATTCTACAAGTGAGTTCTACAAGGAAAATGATCACTTCCCAAGAAAAATCGAAGGTGGCCTTATTCTTGAGAATACCAAAAGCAGCAAGGGAGCAAAGTAAGTCTCAGTCAAAATGGAGGGACCCGGGGGAAGTGAAAGGCGCAGCCTAGCCTTCCCCCAGGAATCTTTGTGGGATGGGAAGACCTGACGGGGGATAGGTAGGGAAAGGGGAGGGCGCCGGTGAAGAAGTCAGGAGAGGCGGGTTCAGTCTCTTCCTGGCTCCTGTGCACCACCTGCTAGAGGGGAAAGTTTTAGTGAAGACCACCCACCCACCCTACACAATTTGGAGGGCAGTGGTGGGGACTGTTTAGACCAGCGAATGTCATAATAGGACAGGTTGCAGGGGGTAGGTGGTAGTTGGGAGGGGGGTGGAGAGCCAGATGCGGTCGTATCCACCCCTCAGGAGGGGTGAAGGGAGCACAGGCAAATGAAAATGGTGTGCCGGATTCTTGGATAAGGACAAGGAGGCTTCATTGGAGGACGTTTTTGGTAGGAGAAGTGAGAGATAGATTGGGGAATGGAAGAAGGTCACTGAGTGAAAGGGGAAAGAATGAAGCTTAGGGGTGAAAGCTTGGTGACACATGAGAATTGTTCGATGAAGAAGGAAATGACCGATCAATGATGTTTTGATGTTATGTTATTGTTGTTTCAAGGATGATTAACTGTTTTTGCAACCCTGCCCTAATAAATGGCCTTTTACACTTCATTGGTGGTATGGCATGTGACTATTCCACGAAGAGACAACAACGAGAAATAACAAGAAACGATAAAGAAATATGCACAACTGAGAAACAAACAGCCCGAAAAAGCAGTATAAACATGTATAATTTGTGTACAGTTTTACGTATCCCATGTGTTCTCTTTAGCAATACCTGCCTGACATACCACGCTAATAAAGCACTTTTTTTTTTACAGAATTGCATTACCCTGAAGAAGGGTGAGGCAGTGTACTGGGGCTAACAGGGGCTCCCTGGGGCTCTGCCTCCCACCTGTAACCAGAGAAGGCCATCAGTTGTAAAGTACACAGAGATACCAGAAGTTGAAAACAGAAACCTGTTCTCACTAGAAATACAGGTTCTCTGAAAGTACATATTTCAAAGTGCAGCAGTGGTTCTATTTCGAGATGGTGCTTCCTGGTTCCCCTGGCAGGCAGGGACATGCTGGTGCGATTCCAGGCAAGGTCTGTGAGTCTTATGAGTTACTGGTAAGCACATCAGTAGTCAAACCTTCCAAGATATGGAGCCCATGTAATGTACATTTCTAAATAATTTACTGTACATTGAACAGAGCGGCTGTACGTGATCATACAGCAGCCATCATATAATACAAGAATATTCCACGTACAGGGCTTCTGGTGAGAAGAGCAGGAGCAGCCATGGTTCTTTGGGTATCCGTTGCTGCTCTACGGAGATCTCCATACTACAAAGGGTAGGCCGGTCCAGGACTTGGTCCGCACTGTGAAAATCAAAGCATTGTATTTTGAAATTTCTACTCCGCTCCACTTGATAAGAGTAGGGCCATCCTGAATTTGACTCTCCGGATGCCAGGAATCAAAAAGAACGTCCACCTTATATAGAAAACGGACAACCACTGAAGTTCAAGTCAGAAGAAGCTTCCCGCAGGACATCATGACTAGTTGGCAGTCTAGGGTCAGGGATCAGCCATCTTTCCTCAATTCCCCCAAACCTGTGAGCTCCCCGCTGTGGGCCTACATAGACCAGAGCACCCATGGTGGGTGGGCCGCCATCTTGACTGGTTAGTTCCAGCATACTGCGGGCCAGCACTGGACTCTAAGGTTCGACTTCATCGATGTGCACTGAGTATTCCATTCCCACAATTTGCTCTCCAGGTCCAAATCAGGAGAAGCCGTCTGCAGGAAGAAAGGACATGACTTAGAAGAGGTTTAGTGAAGACAAGCAGTGGAAGGAGTACGTAGACATCATTCACAACATTGGTGCTGTCACTCTAGTCTGAGAGGGAAGGGGTGCATCATGAAGTTTGTGTTTACGTAAAGTAGTACAAGATGGATCTTGGAAGGGTTGCCCACATGTGTATGTCCTTCTCCCTTATCTTCAAGTCCAACCCGCTCTCCCTGAATGTGCTACTGGGGCCCTTCCCAGCTGTTATAGTTTGTGAGGGCATGAGATGGTGGGGAATGTCCCAATGTGTGAGGGATCTCTTTGAATAGGGAACACCCATCTGTATGTAAGGTATGGATGCCTGGGAGACTGTGCCAAGCCCCCTTTTAAGCAAAGGAAGAGTTTGTTTTGGGATTTTTAAAGTGACTGTACGATGGCAGCAGTTTTGGAATATTTGCTCCACGTGTGCTGCATCGCCCCCCCTTAGCTGCAGAAAATAAGTCGGGTGTACGCGGATGGATGGAGTCCCACCACTATTTTTAGAGAGGGGACTCCGTCTCCCTTACCGCATGCCAAAGGAAGCTGAGAGGTGTCACCTTGTTCCCCATCACTAGCCCCAGGGAGCTTTTAAACCCCATCCCACTGGCAACATCCCCTTTATTTGTAAGAGAGGCTAAGTCAGGGGTTATTTGTGAATCTCATACCTGAGAAGTAACACAGAACTTCAAACCATTGACCCTTTTATCACCCAATGAACTGGAAATGTGCAGCGCATTTGTACTGTGGCAGTGGATAAAGCAGAAAACAAACATGCATTGACAGCAAGTTAGCTTATTTAAAAAAATACACCTATCGCGTTTTGTTTACTCTCTAAATACAGTTTAAAATGGAATCCCATGCTAACAAATAGTCTCCATTTCAGCCATGTTAAGCTCAATTACACACTGATGTGTGGAAACATACATCTGATTTATAACAAATAAAAACAAATTAGAAAATGTTCTTTTCACATTTTTGCATAATTATGTAAACTTGTTTTGTAAAATAGTCTTGGTCCATTACAAGTGAGGAATGTTATAATGGGATTACATTACTTTTTGTAACATCACTTCCTGTGACATCCATTCTGCCCATTGACTTTGTGTTTTGTCACTCACATTTTCTTGCTTTCTGTTCGCTGGCTTTATTTGTTTTAGCTAGTCCAGCTTGTGTTTGTCACTCTCACAACCAGTTTACAACCTCTTTGATTGGCTCCTTCTATGCTTCTACCAATATCTTCATTTTTAGAACTATAGTTCCTGTGGTGGCCAGTATATTTAAAAAAATTGTATTCACATACGCAGAGTGACTATCCAAAATAAAGGTCCTGCTGCCTGCCGCTGGATCCCTTTAAGGGGACCGATTCATGGCAGAAACATGTTGACCGATACTAGGGATATATTGGTTTAATTCCTAGTCCTCTCTTTTAACCTTGTCCCGCAGACCACCTATTAAAGATCCAGTGGACCCACGGAGACAATTTTAAATCACCATTTGATTACACTTTTTGCACTCTGCCCCTCATTCACCTCTTTTCATTGCTCATCTTGAGAAAACACCTCAGCTCCTCCCTCCAGGGAGTTGTAGCCCACACCTTGGTGAGGAGGGAACCCATATGATGAAGCATGTCACCTAACAGTGAGTGAGGGTTCTCGTCCTGAAAGGATTTCTCCTTCCCAACATCCTTTGACATTACACTACTTTCACTTTCTCTTTTTTCACACATAGCCGGGCGTATTTTGTCTGAGATATTAATTCGAAGGTATCAGTACCCCTGGCTTTTTAGATCCCTTTTGATCCTCTATGTGTAGAGTACTATAAGCATCTGGGTACCTGAAAGGCCATTTGTGTGTAGCAATTCCAGACAGAGGAGGTTAGCAGTGGACAACTGAAACGTGGGCCACTGATGTGCCAGCACGAATCCGTAAACAAGGACTGCAAGCTTCAGAGAAACTCTTAGAATCTGCTGTCCTATTGTAATACCCGAGTCTCAGTAGACATTTTACTGACGTGTACAATGAGTCTTAGGGACATTCGTCTATTTGACAAATAAGCTGCATATGTCGGCTTATTTACCCTGGAGTGTGGGTTAAAATCTGTGCATTTTAGTGGGTTTTTTTATCGCTGTTTTGATAGTGAGGGAGGGATCTTGTTTGAGCAGGGCGGAAAGAGGCCACCTCATGCGATTTATAGTTAGTAGGGCTTGGATTCAGTTGAAGGGAGAAGGAGTCGTCCTGGTCAGTCAATGGGGACTGAGCATAAGGGACCTGGTGCATTGGTTTCACTCTGGGCTCAGTAGGAATGGCCTGGTCCAGTGGTGCCACTCTGGGATCAGTAGGAATGGCCTGGTCCAGTGGTGTCACTCCAGGAATGGCCTGGTCCAGTGGTGTCACTCTGGGCTCAGCAGGAATGTTCTGGTCCAGTGGTGTCACTCTGGGCTCAGCAGGAATGGCCTGGTCCAGTGGTGTCACTCTGGGCTCAGCAGGAATGGCCTGGTCCAGTGGTGTCGCTCTGGGCTCAGCAGGAATGGCCTGGTCCAGTGGTGTCGCTCTGGGCTCAGCAGGAATGGCCTGGTCCAGTGGTGTCACTCTGGGCTAAGCAGGAATGGCCGGGTCCATTGGTGTCACTTTGGGCTCAGCAGGAATGGCCTGGTCCAGTGGTGTCACTCTGGGCTCAGCAGGAATGGCCTGGTCCAGTGGTGCCACTCTGGGCTCAGCAGGAATGGCCTGGTCCAGTGGTGTCACTCTGGGATCAGCAGGATGGCCTGGTCCAGTGGTGTCACTCTGGGCTCGGCCGGAATGGCCTGGTCCAGTGGTGTAACTCTGGGCTCAGCAGGAATGGCCTGGTCCAGTGGTGTTACTCTGGGTTCAGCAGGAATGGCCTGGTCCAGTGGCGTCACTCTGGGCTCAGCAGGAAAGGCTTGGTCCAGTGGCGTCACTCTGGGCTCAGCAGGAATGGCCTGGTCCAGTGGTGTCACTCTGGGCTCAGCAGGAATGGCCGGGTCCAGTGGTGTCGCTCTGGGCTCAGCAGGAATGGCCTGGTCCAGTGGCGGTAGGGCTGGCTTTAGCGCTGGTGGCGTCCAGCGCGCCAATCTTTGTTGGCATCCCCCAATTCCCTCACTACCACCTTCCAGCACTTCTCCTCATCTCTGCACAGTTCCTCTCTCGCATGTATTTCATTTCATTTCAAGCGCTACTCATACCAGTGTGGGGTGTCAGAGCACTTTACATCACACACATATTATACAGACACAATGATTATATGTGTAAAGCAATGTATAGGAAATGTTAATAATACAATGAGGACTACAAGGTGTAGGAGTCACACGTCATCCATACTGGTGGGCAGTATTTTTAAGAGTGCTTGGTCTCGAGAAACATAGTCAGGATTTAAAACGTAACATAGCGGTTGGGGGTCTGCTTTACTAATAAGAATGAATTATTACCCAAAAAAATCTTTTTAGCAACATTAGGATAAAGAAATACTGGGGAAAATATATAATGTATTAACCTATTCCTTGTAGTTCACATGCAGCTCGTTGAGGCTAGTTTATAGCTCACTGTGCATTATTAGGATTGTACTTTATAAACTGCAAGTAACAAAAGAGTCGCTGTGAAAATAGCAGTATCCACTAAGCTATGTACATAACATACAATACGGTGATCTGCATAATACACTTCTTTGCAGCGGGTATATTAACCCTCTACGATCTCTTTTCAGCAGGTACATTAATCACAAAAGTTATCTTGCCATCGTTATTGTTGTCTGAACACTGCTGGACAAGTAAGGAATTCTGCAGCAGGAGCTCTAAAGCCCATAAGTTAATTTCAAAACGCAGCGTCCCCCGAGCTCCGCGCCCGGTGCAGTGGCACAGGTCGCACTGCCCTAAAGACGGCCCTGACTGTGGGTTCAGCAGAAGATCCCTGGTCCAATGGTGTCCCTGTATCTTCAGCAGGAAGGGTCTGGTACAGTGACGTCACTGTAGGCTCAGCAGGGGAGGCATAATCCAGTGCAGACACTGTGGACACAGCACAGGGGGTGGTGAAGGTGAATCAAGAGCTGGTCCAGTGATGACACTGTGGACTCAGCTGGAAGGGCTCGGTGCAGTGGTGTTTGTCAGTGTGTGCTCAGCAGGAAGGGCCTCTTCCAGTGAAATCACTAAGGTCCCAGCAGGAGGGGCCTGGTCCAGTAATGTCACTGTGGACTCAGTAGAGGGAGCCTGGTCATTGATGTCAGTGTTGGGTCAGCAGGAGGGGCGTGGTCTAGTGATGCCATTGTAGACCCAGTAGAGGAAGCCTAGTCAGCGACGTCAGTGTTGGGTCAGCAGGAGGGGCGTGGACTAGTGGTGTCACTGTGGGCCTGGCAGAAGGGGCCTGATCTAGTAATGTCACTGTGAACCCAATCAGACTGTGAACCCAAAAGGAGTGTGGGCTCAGCAGGAGTGACCCAATCCTGTGCTGTTCCTGTTAGGTGCCGCCCGCACCGCGGGGTGGGGCGCCCTTAGTTGCATCTCGGGCGGAATCCCTCCCCCCAGTGCACCGGAAGAGATTACTGCCCGGGGGCGGGCCAGTGACATCATTGGAGGGCGCGAGGTTCCCCAAAGGACAATATAGCGGCAGGTTGGACCAGGGTCATTCTCTTTGTCCCCTCCAGCGTCTCCAGAGGTGTGGACCGGCAGCAAGTTACCCACCCACCCATCCCTAGAGCAGAGGGGTCCCTGGCAGAAAAATAGCAGGGGATACAGAGAAGTGGACTTTTATCTGGACTGACTGACCACAGGGGGAGCATTCAGTTGGGCACCGGGCTAGCGGGAGGGGGGGACTGACCTGCTGGTGGTCCTGGACTCTCCTGCCCTACCCGAGATAACTGAGTTAAGAACTTTTGGGGGCTGAACCTGTGTTTCAGGTACCCCAGTTGGGCCGATGCATTATGCCGTGCCCTGGTGTGGTAGTTACCTCCGTGATTGGGGGTTGGAGAAAGTTGCTACTAATGACTGCTGGTCAATGTGTTCCATCAATGCTGCAGGGATGGCCTGGATGGTACTTAGGGGTCAGTGTCAGTTGGGGCCTGCTGGCACAGTGAGCACAGGGGGGTTCACCACAATGTGCGTGTCTTGATGGTTGCTGCAATGTTTATAATGTAAATACAGTCTTTCACCTAATGTAACCTTCTGAATCTGATTTGCATCTCATTGTCCTTCAGCAATTTTTAAGAAATTATTGATGTCGCTTATGTTTGAGTAAATGATCAAGTTAATGTGAATAAATGACTACGCCGTGGCTGATCCACAAACTGTGTTGTCACTTCTTGAGACATGATTGTGGGGGAGGGTTTGAGTAGTGGGTGAATCGCACGTTGTATGCATATTATGTTGGATGGTCAATTAGACAGCAGTTCAGTGACGCGTCTGTAGGCAGAGCAGCAGAGGCCTGCTTCAGTGCTATAACAATGGGCCGAGCAGGCAAATCAGGTGCTGTCACTGTAAGGGTGAACAAAAGGGACCTAACCCAGTGCTGTCTGTAGGATGGCCGGAAAGAGAATAGTCCAGTAAAGTCACTGTGGCCTGGTCAGGAGCGGCCTGGCCAGGGGTGTCACTGCATTGAGCAGAAAGAACCAATCCAGAGCTGCCACTGTCAGCTCAAAAGAGAGTAGCCCTGTGATGTCACTGGGGCCTGGCCATGGTTGTCACTGGGTGGAGAACAAAGAGTCACTTCAGTGCAATCACTATGGGCTCGGCAGGAGGGGGCTAACATGGTGCTGTCACTGGGGACTCAGCAGGAGGGGCCTAATCTATTGCTGTTAGTGTGGGCTAAACTAGGGGGGGGGGCTTGTTCCAGTGGCTGCGTCGCCCATGAGAAGATGCAGCAACTGCACTCTGCCATGAGAAGGAAGGGAGATAAAGTGCCTTGGAGAAGGAGCTGTGGCAGATGCAACCTTTTACGCATGTTGCAGAGGAGACTAGCATTCTGAGCATACCCCCAACATATCATATGCGCCACAGAGGAGATGAGGAGGGTGTAATGTGTTCTATCATGAGATGGGACGGTGCAGTGTCACACAGGAATAGATGGAACAGGTGCATTGTCTCCCAGGACGAGATAGAGCAGGTGTAGTGTCTCCTTTGAGGAAGCGGGGCAGGTTCTGTATTAATCAGGTGGAGGTAGAGGGGGTGTAGTGTCTCCTTTTAAAAGGCGGGGCAGATGCAGTGCCATCCAAGAGGGGATGGGACAAGTGCACAGTTACTCAGGTAGATACAGAACATGGGCAGACTCTTCTATGTGGCAGGTGCTGTGTATTTAGGAGGAGATGGGACAGGTGTAGTGTGTTCTAAGAAGAGATTGGGAAGATGCAGTGTCACTCAGAAGCAGATGGGGCAGGTGCGGTGTCTTCTTGGGAAGAGATTGGGCAAGTGCAATGCCACTCAGGAGCAGATGGGACAGGTGCGGTGTCTTCTAAGAAGACATTGGGCAGGTGCAGTGTCACTCAGGAGCAGATGGGGCAGGCTCTGTGTCTTCAAGCAAGAGATTGGGCAGGTGGAGTGTCACACAGGAATAGATGAAACAGCTGCAGTGTCTCCCAGGAGGAGATAGAGCAGGTGTAGTGTCTCCTTTGAGGACGTGGGGCAGGTTCAGTGTCACTCAGGAGGAGGTACAACAGGTGCAGTGTCTTCCAAGAAGAGATTGGCCAGGTGCAGTGCCACTCGGGAGAGGTGGGATAGATGCAGTGTCTTCTAAGATGAGATGGGGCAGGTGCAGTGTCACTCAGGAGCAGATGGGGGCAGGAGCAGTGTCACTCGGGAGGAAGTGGGACAGGTGCGGTGTCTACTAAGAAGAGATTAGGCAGGTGCAGTGTCACTCAGGAGCAGATGGGGCAGAAACAGTGTCTTCTAAAAAGAGATTAGCCAGGTGCAATGCAACTCAGTTGGAGCAGGTGCAGTGTCACTAAGAAGGAGATGGGGCAGGTGCAGTGTTAATCAGGAGGAGATGGGGCAGGTGAAATGTCTGCTAAGCAGAGATTGGGCAGGTGCAGTGTCACTCGGGAGCAGATTGGGCAGGAGCAGTGTCTTCTAAGAAGAGATTGGGCAGGTGCAGTGTCAACCAGGAGAAGATGGGGCAGGTGCGATGTCTTCTAAGAAGAGATTGGGCAGGTGCAGTGTCAACCAGGAGAAGATGGGGCAAGTGCGGTGTCTTCTAGGAAGAGATGGGGCAGGCACAGTGTCACGCAAGTGAAGTTAAGAAAAGGGCAGCATTTCCTATGAGGAGATATGGCAGGTGCAGTGTCTTATAAGAAGAGTTTGGGCAGGTGCAGTGTCACTCAGGAGCAGATGGGGCAGGTGCATTATCTTCTAAGAAGAGACTGGGCAGGTGCAGTGACACTCGGGAGGAGGGGGGGCAGGTGTGGTGTCTTCTAAGAAGATATTAGGCAGGTGCAGTGTCATTCGGGAGGAGGTGGGGCATGTGCGGTGTCTTCTAAGAAGAGATTAGGCAGGTGCAGAGTCACTCAGGAGGAGATGGAGCAGGTGCAGTGTCACTCAGAAGGAGATGGGGCAGGTGCGGTGTCTTCTAAGAAGAGATTAGGCAGGTGCAGTGTCACTCAGAAGGAGGTGGGACAGGTGCAGTGTCACTCAGAAGGAGGTGGGGCAAGTGGGTGTCTTCTAAGAAGAGATTAGGCAGGTGCAGTGTCACTCAGGAGGAGATGGGGCAGGTGCGGTGTCTTCTAAGAAGAGATTAGGCAGGTGCAGTGTCACTCAGAAGGAGGTGGGACAGGTGCAGTGTCACTCAGAAGGAGGTGGGGCAAGTGGGTGTCTTCTAAGAAGAGATTAGGCAGGTGCAGAGTCACTCAGGAGGAGATGGAGCAGGTGCAGTGTCACTCAGAAGGAGATGGGGCAGGTGCGGTGTCTTCTAAGAAGAGATTAGGCAGGTGCAGTGTCACTCAGGAGGAAATGGAGCAGGTGCAGTGTCACTCAGAAGGAGATGGGGCAGGTGCAGTGTCACTCAGGAGGAGATGGGGCAGGTGCAGTGTCTTCTAAGCAGAGATTGGGCAGGTGCAGTGTTACTCTGGAGCAGATTGGGCAGGAGCAGTATCTTCTAAGAAGAGATTGGGCAGGTGCAGTGTCAACCAGGAGAAGATGGGGCAGGTGCGGTGTCTTCTAGGAAGAGATAGAGCAGGCACAGTGTCATGCAAGCGAAGTTAAGAAAAGGGCACTATTTCCTATGAGGAGATATGGCAGATGCAGTGTCTTCTAAGAAGAGCCTGGGCAGGTGCAGTGACACTCGGGAGGAGGTGGGGCGGGTGTGGTGTCTTCTAAGCAGAGATTTGGCAGGTGCAGAGTCACTCGGGAGCAGATTGGACAGGAGCAGTGTCTTCTTGGAAGAGATTTGGCAGGTGCAGTGTCACTCAGGAGGAGATGGAGCAGGTGCAGTGTCAAGAAAGTGAAGATGAGACAGATGCAGTGTCACTGAGGAGAAGGTGGGACAGGTGGGGTGTCTTCTAAGAACAGATTGGGCAAATGCAGTGTCACTCTGGAGGAGGTGGGACAGGAGCGGTGTCTTCTAAGAAGAGATTGGGCAAATGCAGTGTCACTTGGGAGGAGGTGCGACAGTTGTGGTGTCTTCTAAGAAGAGAATGGGCAGGTGCAGTGTCACTCAGGAGGAGATGAAGCCGGTACAGTGTCACTCAGGAAGAGATTGTTCAGGTGCAGTGTCACACAGGAGGAGATGGGACAGGTGTGGTTTCTCCTAAGAAGAGATTAGTTAGGTGCAGTGTCACTCAGGAGGATATGGAGCAGGTGCAGTGTCTTCTAAGAAGAGATTAGCGAGGTGCAGTGTCACTGAGGAGCAGAAGGGGCAGGTGCAGTGTCTTCTAGGAAGAGATAGAGCAGGCACAATGTCATGCAAGTGAAGTTAAGAAAAGGGCAGCATTTCATATGAGGAGATGGAGCAGGTGCAGTGTCACTCAGAAGGTGCAATGTCTTCTAAGTAGAGATTGGGCAGGTGCAGTGTCACTCTGGAGCAGATTGGGCAGGAGCAGTGTCTTCTAAGAAGAGATTGGGCAGGTGCAGTATCAACCAGGAGAAGATGGGGCAGGTGCGGTGTCTTCTAGGAAGAGATAGAGCAGGCACAGTGTCATGCAAGTGAAGTTAAGAAAAGGGCAGCATTTCCTATGAGATATGTCAGGTGCAGTGTCTTATAAGAAGGGATTGGGCAGGTGCAGTGTCACTCAGGAGCAGATGGGGCAGGTGCATTATCTTCTAAGAAGAGACTGGGCAGGTGCAGTGACACTCGAGAGGAGGTGGGGCGGGTGTGGTGTCTTCTAAGAAGAGATTTGGCAGGTGCAGTGTCACTCAGGAACCGATGGGGCTGGTGCGTTGCCTTCTAGGAAGAGATTTGGCAGGTGCAGTGTCACTCGGGAGGAGATGGGACATGTGCAGTGTCTTCTTGGAAGAGATTTGGCAGGTGCAGTGGCACTCAGGAGGAGATGGAGCAGGTGCAGTGTCAAGCAAGTGAAGATGAGACAGATGCAGTGTCACTGAGGAGAAGGTGGGACAGGTGGGGTGTCTTCTAAGAACAGATTGGGCAAATGCAGTGTCACTCTGGAGGAGGTGGGACAGGTGAGGTTTCTTCTAAGAAGAGATTGGGCAGATGCAGTGTCACTCAGGAGGAGGTGGGACAGGGGCGGTACCTTCTTGGAAGAGATTGGGCAGGTGCAGTGTCCCTCAGGAGGAGGTGGGACAGGTGTGGTGTCTTCTAAGAAGAGACTGGGTAGGCACAGTGTCATTCGGGAGGAAGTTGGACAGGTGCAGTGTCTTCTGAGAAGAGATTGGGTAGATGCAGTGTGACTCAGGAGGAGGTGGGGCATGTGCGGTGTCTTCTTGGTAGAGATTCAGCAGGTGCAGTGTCACTCAGGAGGAGATGGAGCAGGTGCAGTGGCAAGCAAGTGAAGATGAGACAGATGTAGTGTCACTCTGGAGGAGGTGGGACAGGTGCAGTATCACTCAGGAGGAGGTGCGACAGTTGTGGTGTCTTCTAAGAAGAGACTGGGAAGGTGCAGTGTCACTCAGGAGGAGATGGAGCAGGTACAGTGTCACTCAGGAAGAGATTGGGCAGGTGCAGTGTCACACAGGAGGAGATGGGACAGGTGTGGTTTCTCCTAAGAAGAGATTAGTTAGGTGCAGTGTCACTCAGGAGGAAATGTAGCAGGTGCAGTGTCTTCTAAGAAGAGATTGGGCAGGTGCAGTGTCACTGAGGAGCAGATGGGGCAGGTGAGGTCACGCAAGTGAGGTTTAGACAGGGGCAGCATTAACTAGGAGGAGATGCAGCAGGTGCAGTGTCTTCTAAGACGAGATTGGGCAGGTGCGGTGTCAATCAGGAGCAGAAGGGGCACATGCAGTGTCCTCTAGCAAAGGAATGGGAAGGTGCAGTGCCACTCAGGAGAAGTAGGGACAGGTGCGGTATCTTCTAAGAAGAGATTTAGCAGGTGTAGTGTCACTCAGTAGGAGATGGGACAGGTTGGTATCTTCTAAGAAGAGATTTAGCAGGTGTAGTGTCACTCAGAAGCAGATGGGGCAGGTGTATTATCTTCTAGGAAGAGACTGGGCAGGGGCAGTGACACTCGGGAGGAGGTGGGGCAGGTGTGGTGTCTTCTAAGAAGAGAATTGGCAGGTGCAGTGTCACTCAGGAACCAATGGGGCTGGTGCGTTGTCTTCTAAGAAAAGTTGGGTAGATGCAGTGTCACTCGGGAGGAGGTGGGGCATGTCTTCTAAGAAGAGACTGGGCAAGTGCAGTGACACTCGAGAGGAGGTGGGGAAGGTGTGGTGTCTTCTAAGAAGAGAATTGGCAGGTGCAGTGTCACTGAGGAACCAATGGGGCGGGTGTGGTGTCTTCTAAGAAGAGAATTGGCAGGTGCAGTGTCACTGAGGAACCAATGGGGCTGGTGCGTTGTCTTCTAAGAAGAGTTGGGTAGATGCAGTGTCACGCGGGAGGAGGTGGGGCATGTGCGGTGTCTTCTTGGAAGAGATTTGGCAGGTGCAGTGCCACTCAGGAGGAGATGGAGCATGTGCAGTGTCAAGAAAGTGAAGATGAGACAGATGCAGTGTCACTGAGGAGAAGGTGGACAGGTGGGGTGTCTTCTAAGAACAGATTGGGCAAATGCAGTGTCATTCTGGAGGAGGTGGAACAGGTGCGGTGTCTTCTAAGAAGAGACTGGGCAGGCGCAGTGTCATTCGGGAGTAAGTGGGACAGGAGCGGTGTCTTCTAAGAAGAGATTGGGCAAATGCAGTGTCACTCGGGAGGAGGTGGGACAGGTGCGGTACCTTCTAGGAACAGATTGGGCAGGTGCAGTGTCACTCAGGAGGAGGTGCGACAGTTGTGGTGTCTTCTAAGAAGAGACTGGGCAGGTGCAGTGTCAATCAGGAGCAGAGGGGACAGATGCAGTGTCTTCTAGCAAGAGATTTAGCAGGTGTAGTGCCACTCAGGAGGAGGTGGGACAGGTGCGGTATCTTCTAAGAAGAGATTTAGCAGGTGTAGTGTCACTCAGAAGCAGATGGGGCAGGTGGAGAGTCTTCTAGGAAGAGACTGGGCAGGGGCAGTGACACTCGGGAGGAGGTGGGGCAGGTGTGGTGTCTTCTAAGAAGAGAATTGGCAGGTGCAGTGTCACTGAGGAACCAATGGGGCTGGTGCGTTGTCTTCTAAGAAGAGTTGGGTAGATGCAGTGTCACGCGGGAGGAGGTGGGGCATGTGCGGTGTCTTCTAGGAAGAGATAGAGCAGGCACAGTGTCATGCAAGTGAAGTTAAGAAAAGGGCAGCATTTCCTATGAGGAGATATGTCAGGTGCAGTGTCTTATAAGAAGGGATTGGGCAGGTGCAGTGTCACTCTGGAGCAGATGGGGCAGGTGCATTATCTTCTAAGAAGAGACTGGGCAGGTGCAGTGACACTCGAGAGGAGGTGGGGAAGGTGTGGTGTCTTCTAAGAAGAGAATTGGCAGGTGCAGTGTCACTGAGGAACCAATGGGGCTGGTGCGTTGTCTTCTAAGAAGAGTTGGGTAGATGCAGTGTCACGCGGGAGGAGGTGGGGCATGTGCGGTGTCTTCTTGGAAGAGATTTGGCAGGTGCAGTGCCACTAAGGAGGAGATGGAGCATGTGCAGTGTCAAGCAAGTGAAGATGAGACAGATGCAGTGTCACTGAGGAGAAGGTGGACAGGTGGGGTGTCTTCTAAGAACAGATTTGGCAAATGCAGTGTCACTCTGGAGGAGGTGGAACAGGTGCGGTGTCTTCTAAGAAGAGACTGGGCAGGCGCAGTGTCATTTGGGAGTAAGTGGGTCAGGAGCCGTGTCTTCTAAGCAGAGATTGGGCAAATGCAGTGTCACTCGGGAGGAGGTGGGACAGGTGCGGTACCTTCTAGGAAGAGATTGGCAGGTGCAGTGTCACTCAGGAGGAGGTGCGACAGTTGTGGTTTCTTCTAAGAAGAGACTGGGCAGGTGCAGTGTCACACAGGAGGAGATGGAACAGGTGTGGTTTCTCCTAAGAAGAGATTAGTTAGGTGCAGTGTCACTCAGGAGGAGATGGAGCAGGTGCAGTGTCTTCTAACAAGAGATTAGGAAGGTGCAGTGTCACTGAGGAGCAGAAGGGGCAGGTGCAGTGTCACGCGAGTGAAGTTTAGACAGGGGCAGCATTTACTATGCGGAGATGCAGCAGGTGCAGTGTCTTCTAAGAAGAGACTGGGCAGGTGCAGTGTCAATCAGGAGCAGAGGGGACAGATGCAGTGTCTTCTAGCAAGAGATCGGACAGGTGTAGTGCCACTCAGGAGGAGGTGGGACAGGTGCGGTATCTTCTAAGAAGAGATTTAGCAGGTGTAGTGTCACTCAGAAGCAGATGGGGCAGGTGCAGAGTCTTCTGGGAAGAGATTGGGCAGGTTCAGTGCCGCTAGGGAGAATTTGGGACAGGAGCTATGTCTTCTAAGAAGAGATAAGGCAGGTGCAATGTCACTCGGAAGCAGATGGGGCAGAAGCAGTGTCTTCTAAGAAGAGATTAGGCAGGTGCAGTGCCACTCAGGAGGAGTTGGAGCAGGTGCAGTGTCACTCGGGAGAGATGGGATAGGTGCAGTGTCACTCGGGAGGAGATGGGGCAGGTGCAGTGTTACTCAGGAGGAGGTGGGACAGGTGCAGTGTCTTCTAAGAAGAGATTGGGCAGGTGCAGTGTCAACCAGGAGCAGATGGGGCAGGTGCGGGGTCTTCTAGGAAGAGATGGGGCAGGCACAGTGTCACGCAAGTGAAGTTGGGACAAGGGCAGCTTTTCCTATGAGGAGATATGGCAGGTGCAGTGTCTTATAAGAAGAGTTTGGGCAGGTGCAGTGTCACTCAGGAGCAGATGGGGCAGGTGCATTATCTTCTAGGAAGAGACTGGGCAGGTGCAGTGACACTCGGGAGGAGGGGGGCAGGTGCGGTGTCTTCTAAGAAGAGATTTGGCAGGTGCAGTGTCACTCAGGAACCGATGGGGCTGGTGCGTTGTCTTCTAGGATAGAGATTTGGCAGGTGCAGTGTCACTCGGGAGGAGATGGGGCATGTGCGGTGTCTTCTTGGAAGAGATTCGGCAGGTGCAGTGTCACTCAGGAGGAGATGGAGCAGGTGCAGTGTCAGGCAAGTGAAGATGAGACAGATGCAGTGTCACTGAGGAGAAGGTGTGACAGGTGCAGTGTCTTCTAAGAAGACACTGGGCAGGCGCAGTGTCATTCAGGAGGAAGTGGGACAGGTGTGGTTTCTCCTAAGAAGAGATTGGTAAAGTGCAGTGTCACTCAGGAGGAGATGGAGCAGGTGCAGTGTCTTCTAAGCAGAGATTCGGCAGGTGCAGTGTCACTCAGGAGCAGCTGGGGCAGGTGCTGTGTCTTCTAGGAAGAGATGGAGTAAGAAGTGTTACGCAAGTGAAGGTGGGACAGGGGCAGCATTTCCTATGAGAAGCTGTAGGAGGTGCAGTGTCACTCAGGAGTAGATGGGGCAAGTGCGGTGTCTTCTAAGCAGAGATTGGGCAGGTACAGTGTCACTCGGGAGGAGGTTGGGCAGGTGCGGTGTCTTCTAAGCAGAGATTCGGCAGGTGCAGTGTCACTCAGGAGCAGCTGGGGCAGGTGCTGTGTCTTCTAGGAAGAGATGGAGTAAGAAGTGTTACGCAAGTGAAGGTGGGACAGGGGCAGCATTTCCTATGAGAAGCTGTAGGAGGTGCAGTGTCACTCAGGAGAAGATGGGGCAAGTGCGGTGTCTTATAAGAAGAGATTTGGCAGATGCAGTGTCACTCAGGAGGAGATGGGGCAGGAGCAGTGTCACTCAGGAGAAGATGGAGCAGGCGCAGTGTAACTCAGGAGGAGATGGGGAAGGTGCAACATTTCCTATGAGGTGATGTAGGAGCTGCAGTGCTAGGCAGGTGGGCGTGGAGCAGGTGTAGTGTCTCCTTTGAGGAGATGATAGAGGACAGAACATCTGCAGACTCTTCTACTGGGAGATGGGGCAAGTGCAGTGTCACTCAGGAGGATATGGGGCAGGTGCAGAGTCACTCAGGAGGCAATGGGGCAGGTGCAGTGTCGCTCAGGAGGAGACGGGGCAGTTGTGGTGTCTTCTAAGAAACTGTGCAGATGCATACCACTCAGGAGGAGATGGGGCAGGTGCAGTGCCACGCGAGTGAAGATGAGACAGAAGTAGCATTTCCTCTGAGGAGATGTAGCAGGTGCAGGGTCTTCTAAAAAGAGATTGGGCAGATGCAGTGTCACTCAGGAGGATATGGGACAGGTGTGGTGTCTTCTAAGAAGAGATTGGGCAGGAGCAATGTCACTCAGGATCAGATGAGGCTGGTGCGGGGGTCTTCTAGGAAGAGATGGAGCAGGTACAGTGTCACACAAGTGAAGTTGGCACAGGGGCAGCATTTCCTATGAGGAGATGTAGGCAGTGCAGTGTCACTCAGGAGGTGCTGGGGCAGGTGCAGTGTCAGTCAGGAGGAGATGGGGCAGGTGCAGTGTCACTCAGGAGGAGATGGGGCAGATGCAGTGACTTCTAAGAAGAAATTGTGCAGGTGCTGTGTCACTCAGGAGGAGATGGGGCAGGTGCAGTGTTACGCAGGTGGTGGTGGAGCAGGTGAAGTGTCTTCTTTGAGGAGATGAGGCAAGTGCAGTGTCACTCAGGAGGAGATGGGGCAGGTGCAGTGTCACTCAGGAGTGGGGCAGGAGCAGTGTCACTCAGGAGGAGATGGGGCAGGTTCAGTGTCACTCAGGAGGAGATGGGGCAGGAGCAGTGTCACTCAGGAGGAGATGGGGCAGGTTCAGTGTCACTCAGGAGGAGATGGGGCAGGAGCAGTGTCTTGTAAGAAGAGATTCGGTGGGTGCAGTGTCACTCAGGAGGAGATGGGGCAGGTTCAGTGTCACTCAGGAGGAGATGGGGCAGGAGCAGTGTCACTCAGGAGGAGATGGGGCAGGAGCAGTGTCTTGTAAGAAGAGATTAGGTGGGTGCAGTGTCATTCAGGAGGAGATGGAACAGGCGCAGTGACACACAAATGAAGAAGAGGCAGGTGTAGCATTTCCTACGAGGAGATGAGACAGGTGCAGTGTTTTCTAAGAAGAGATTTGGCAGGTGCAGTGTCACTCGGGAGGAGATGGGTCATGAGCAGTGTCTTACAGGAGATTCTGCAGGGGCAGTGTCACTCGGGAGCAGATGGGAAAGGTGCGTTGTCTTCTAAGAAGAGATTGGGCAGGTGCAGTGTCACTCAGGAGGAGTTGGAGCAGGTGCAGTGTCACTCGGGAGAGATGGGATAGGTGCAGTGTCACTCGGGAGGAGATGGGGCAGGTGCAGTGTTACTCAGGAGGAGGTGGGACAGGTGCAGTGTCTTCTAAGAAGAGATTGGGCAGGTGCAGTGTCACTCGGGAGGAGATGGAGCAGGAGCATTGTGTTTTCTAAGAAGAGATTAGGCAGGTGCAGTGCCACTCAGGAGGAGATGGGGTAAGTGTAGTGTCACTCAGGAGGAGATGGGGTAAGTGTAGTGTCACTCAGGAGGAGATGGGGTAAGTGTAGTGTCACTCAGGAGGAGTTGGGGCAAGTGCAGTGTCACTCAGGTGGAGATGAGGCAGGTGCAGTGTCACTCAGGTGGAGATGAGGCAGGTGCAGTGTTTTCTAAGGAGAGATTGGGCAGGTGCAGTGTCACTCGGGAGGAGATGGGTCATGAGCAGTGTCTTAGAGGAGATTCTGCAGGGGCAGTGTCACTCGGGAGCAGATGGGAAAGGTGCGTTGTCTTCTAAGAAGAGATTGGGCAGGTGCAGTGTCACTCAGGAGGAGATGGGGCAAGTGCAGTGTCACTCATGTGTAGATGAGGCAGGTGCAGTGTTTTCTAAGGAGAGATTGGGCAGGTGCAGTGTCACTCGGGAGGAGATGGATCAGGAGCATTGTGTTTTCTAAGAAGAGATTAGACAGTTACAGTGTCACTCAGGAGGAGATGGGGTAAGTGTAGTGTCACTCAGGAGGAGATGGGGTAAGTGTAGTGTCACTCAGGAGGAGATGGGGCAAGTGTGGTTTCTTCAAAAAAAGATTAGGCAGGTGCAGTGTCACTCAGGAGGAGATGGAGCAGGAGCCGTGTCACTCAAGCGAATATGGGACAAATGTATCATTTCCTATGAGATGGGACTGGTGCAGTGTCTTCTAAGAAGAGATTGGCGAGGTGCAGTGGCACTCGGGAGCAGAAGGGACATGTGCGGTGTCTTCTAGGAAAAGATCAGGCAGGTGCAGTGTCACTCAGGAGGAGGTAGGACAGGTGTGGTGTCACGCAAGTGAAGATGAGACTGGTGCAGCATTTCGTACGAGGAGATGGGACAGGTGCAGTGTCTTCTAAGAAGAGATTAGGCATGTGCAGTGTCACTCAGGAGAAGATGGAGCAGGTGCAGTGTCACTCAGGAGGAGGTGGGGCAGGTGCAGCATTTCCTCTGAGGAGATGTAGCAGGTGCAGTGTTATGCAGGTGGAGGAGCTGTAGTGTCTCCTTTGAGGGGATGATAGAGGTGCAGTGCCATACAAGAGGGGATGGGACAATTGCAGTCACTCAATTGGAGAAAGAACATGTGCAGACTCTTTTCCGAGGAGATGGGGAGGTGCAGAGTCACTCAGAAGGAGACAAGGTAGGTGCATTGCACTAAGGATAGATGGGGCAGGTGCAGTGTCACTCAGGAGGAGATTGCGCAGGTGTGGTGTCACTCCAAAGGAGATGGGGCAGGTGCAGTGTCACGCAGGAGGGGATGGGGCAGGTGCAGTGTCACGCAGGAGGGGATGGGGCAGGTGCAGTGTCACGCAGGAGGAGATGGAGCAGGTGCAGTGTCACTCAGGAGGAGAGGGGTCAGGAGCAGTGTCTTCTAATAAGAGATTAGGCAGCTGCAGTGTGACTCAGGAGGAGATGGAGCAGGTGCAGTGTCTTCTAAGAAAAGATTAGGCAGGTACAGTGTCACTCAGGAGGAGATAGGGAAAGTGCAGTGTCACACAGGAGGAGACGGGGCAGGTCCAGTGTCACACAGGAGGAGTTGGGGTAGGTGCAGTGTCTCCTAATAAGAGATTAGGCAGCTGCAGTGTCACTCAGGAGGAGATGGATCAGGCGCAGTGTCACTCAGGAGGAGGTGGGAGAGGTATGGTGTCTTTTAAGAAGAGATTAAGGAGGTGCAGTGCCACTCAGTAGGAGGTGGGACAGGTGAAGTGTCTTCTGAGAAGAGATTAGGCAGGTGCAGTGTCACTCAGGAGGAGATGGGGCAGGCACAGTGTCACTCAGGAGGAGATGAGGCAGGCGTATATTTTCTGTTAAGGAGGAGGAGCAGGTGTAGTGCAGTGAGCCCTGAGTACACTGAAGGTGAGGTGGAGCAGGTGCAGTGAGCCCAGTGTACCAATACTGGCTGCTACCAAACAGGGGTGGGGGAGCGGAGGGAATAAAAATAAAAACACTTATCTGTATACGGCCGCCACCTCTCCTCCATCAACCAGGCTTGCTTGAATCTGGTGGCGTAGCAAGCATGGGACCCACGTCTGGGCATACCCTTCCCACTTAGGGCAACAAATGCAAAAGAACAGATGATGGGCTCTTGTTTTCGGTCCAGGGAGGACCTGGCCTGGCAGTTCGGGCTGGACTGTTCACATGAGGAGCAGGATCAAGACTGATTTGCATATGGCTGGGTCAAATCTGGGGTGGCGTGGTGAGCAAAAAAAAGATGGATTAAACCCAGATCTGTGACGTTTGCATTGTTCAGCATTCCGCCCATCATCTTTTCTTTTTGGTTTTGTCGCCATAAGTGGGATGGGTATGCCCAGACGTGGGTCCTGTGCTCTCTGTGCCACTGGATTCAAGCTAGCCTGGCTGATGAGGGGTGATACCCTGAAACCAGATTCTTGTTTCCAGTTGGTGGGCACAAGATGACAATGGATTAAACCCAGATCTGTGACGAGGGATGAATGTTTGCATTGTTCAGCACTCCGTCCATCATCTGCTCTTTTTACTTTTATCTCTAGCTGTGAGCGCTGTGTGATAGTCAGTCTGAGAGGCTGTTAGAGGGTAACACTGAAGGAACCTCCCCCCCCCCCTCCCCGAGCTGTCCACTATCTGATAGCCAGTCTGAGATGCTGCTGTGGGATAGCAGAGAATGACTACCCCAGCTGTGCACTGTGTGAAGGAGGGTCAGGGGAATTGGCCTACCCACAGCTGTGCACTAAGTGATAATCAGTTTGAGATGCTGCTGCAAGGCACTAGAGAGTGGCCACTCCCAGCAAAGCACAGTATGAAAGGAGGCGGGTTAGGGAGGCTGGTTTATCTCCAACTGTGCACTGTGTCATGGCCACTCCGAGATGCTGCTGGGGGTAGCAGAGTGGCTAGCCCCAGGTGTGCACTGTGTAAAGTGAAGAGGAGTAAAGTTAAACTGGACGATCTCCGGGTGTGTGCACAGCGTGATAGTCAGTCTGAAGTACTGCTGGAGGGTAGCAGAGATTGACGAGATTGACTACCCCCAGCTGCGCACTGTTTGACACTCAGTCTGAGATGCTGCTGGAGGGTGTCAGAGTGCTGTGTGCACTCTATTTCCAGCTGTGCGTTGTGACAGCCAGTTTAAGATGCTGCTAGATGGTAGCAAAGAATGATTACCCCGCCTGTGCACTGCGTGACAGTAAATTTACTGTGCTGCTGGTAGATGGATAGCAAAGAGTGACTGCTCCAGCTGTGCATTGAGTGAAGGAGAGTTAGGGTAACTTACCTGCCTACAGCTGTCCATTCCTCCAGATGGAAATGCTCCATCGTGTGATAAGAGGGGGCAAAGAGAGGGTGACTCGCTGATAGTGCGATGCTGCACAAGGAGTGGCTACCCTAAGGCGCTACACCAAGCCGTGTACCGTGTGATGAGAGGGGGCGCAGAAGGGTGACTATATAGTGTGTGATGCTGCGTAAGTTGCGAGTCGCTAAACTGAGGCGCTACTCCCAGCTGCGCCCCATGCAGTAGGAAGGGGAGCAGAGAGGGCGACTGGTAGTGTGTGAGATGCGGCATAAATTGAGAGTGACTGACCTGCGGCGCTACCCCCAGCTGTGCACCGTGTGATAGTCGGAGACGCTGTCGGAGTCCTGGGATCCCTCCTCCGCGGACGAGGCGCAGGAGCCGGGCGAGCGCGGTAGGGAGTCGGCGGAGGTGCTCCCGTGCGGCGAGAGGCCGTCGGAGGTGGAGAGGCTCTCCCCCGCCACCCCCTGCCGCTCCCCCAGCAGGCCCTGCAGCTCCCGGATGTAGTCCACGGCCGAGCGCAGGGTCTCCACCTTGCTCATCTTGCGGCTCGCGCCGTGGGCCTGGGGCACGTGGCGCCGCAGGTGCGCGAAGCCCAAGTTCACCAGCTTGACCCGGTTGCGCTCCCTCTCGTTGCGCCTCTCTGAGGTGGCCGAGACCAGGGGGTGGGGGCTGCCTCCACAGGGCATGGGGGAGCGGCGCTTGGGACACCGGGGCCTGGTGGGCGGAGGTGGTCTGGCTGCTGGTGCCCCCTTCCTCCTGGCCCTCGGTTGGCCCTCAGTCACTGCGGGGGGCGGCGTGCTGCATGGCATGCTCTGCGCCCCGGGCAGGTCCATGCTCTGCCCAGGGCAGGTTGGTGCGAGCGAGAGCAAGTACTTCAGAACGGGCTTCTTGGCAGAGACTCGATTTTTGTCTTTTTTCACGAAGGAGTTAGAGAATTGTGTTTTGCTTCCGTGCCCCCACCTGTGGTGTCCTGGAATGAAGCAGGATCTGTTTGAAGGATGTATCTCCACCCTGCTGCCAGCCCAGACTTGCCTCGCACTATTCAGCCACCATCCCGGGCCTGTGCCGGGGCGTGCGTGTGTCAATCTCCCATCACAGCGGCTCCCGGCCAACCTGCTCCGGGCCTTTTATTCGCTTTTCATTAACTCCAGTCTCTTGTTTTCATACAGAAAGAACACAGAATGGCCGGAGGGGAGGGAGTGGGCCATGGAGGGGTCGACGCGCCCCTGTAGCCAGAGAGATGGAGGCAGAGTTCTTATATAGAAAAGACGCAGCTTATCAGGCAGGGTACAAGGTGCACGAGGCGCCTTTCATATATTAAAAACAATCTCCAATAATCAATGTAGTTAGAACACAACCCATGCGGTAAGAGCATTTCATAACAAACCATGTAATAAGAACATACCCATTACTTTATGTGGATTTTGGGGAAAAAAACATGTAATACGTCCTTTCCCCAAGATCCTTTGTTATGAGTGTTCTGGAAACACCTCTGCAATAAGAGCAATCCAGAATAACTGATGCATCTGATAGAGACTTCTAGCTGTAGATTCCTTACCTCTGAATTTCGAAGGCGTCAGGCTGGATCCAGAAACTTTTGCGTGAGGAGTACACCTGCGACCCGTCGGGTGGTTCTGTTCGGCTCCGCGTGACGTTGTCGGCATCGTTCGCAGCAGTTATGGCGTCGCCGTCACCTATATAGGCGCACCCAGGTGCGCGGACGTCAGTTCTTTTCTTTCCGCACCAGTTATGCGCTGTTCCAGAGAAGAGCTACCCCTCTGGCTTTTTTGACAGGCTTTTTTCGACATTTTGTTGACACATTTTTTTTCTTGTGTGTCGAGGATGTAATTTAGACGTGCAAGGTTTAAGCTGTGGCCCCTGTCACTGCGCCATGTCGGTAACCGACCCCAACCTCATCTGTTTGTGGTGCCTCGAGCGTAACCACGACACAAAGTCGTGCTCAGACTCCCGGGCCATGGCGCGGAAAGCCCTTGCAGGAGCGTTCTTTGAAGCTTCTTGCTGCCCGGCAGTCAACACCATTGAGCGCGACTCCTTGGAAACACCTCTGCAATAAGAATAACTGATGCAATAAGAACTTTCCAGAGTCACCGGTGTAAGAACATTCCCCATGTCACCTTTGTAACCAGGGCTCGAGTCGGGGTACACGCGGGTGGACGGCGTCCACCCACTCTTTTCACAGGGTGGACGGCAGAAGTTGAGCCCCACTCTAAAATATGCTGAACTCCTCCCGGTGTAAGTTTGAGACACCGGGATTCATTCAGCAGCACCTGCTCGTTATCTGCTTTCCTTCCAAGCAGCAATGTGCAGACGGGGAGGGGGGTTTTGTCTTTTGAGACTCCAGCTGGGCCATAACAAAGGCCGAACTTAAGGGCCCATTTGGCCTTCTTTGTCCGAGTATCCAGGCTGGGGGCTGCCTGTAGCCTCACACCTAGATGTAAATGCAGAGGAAGGGAAACAAAAGCAGCAGCTTGTTAACACTTCAAAGGCGCATAAGAGAGGCACGATTTTGACTTTGTTCAGACCCCCATATATAATAAATATTCATGCACTGTAAGAATGTCAGATGCGTTACTCTGTCCCAGTGCAAAATAACAATTTAAATACCAGTATTTTTTATTTGTTTTACAGCGCTATTCATCCCAATATAGGTTGTCAGGTCACTTTACAGCAAATATACACATTATATTGACAATAAATCACACAAGTTTGTAAATCATTGCACAGGATGTGTTACATAAGACAGTGAGGGTTACTGGGTGTAGGAGTCACATATCATCCTTCATAGCTCACTGTGCTATACTAGAAGGATTACAATGCAACTGCATGTAACAAAAGGATCTCTGTGTTCAAAGCAGTAACCTACTTACCTATCTACATAAAATAAAATCTGCCATCTACATGTTACATGATGTGCTTTGCAGGAGGCGCATTAACCCTGTATGCTACTTTAAGTCAAAACAAGGACTAGACAAAAACAGATCTTTCCATCAAATGTGTTAACCACCAGGCAGCTAAAGCAATCACATCTACTTGGAAATGTGCAGCACATGGAATATTACGCCTGGTGGGGTAGGCTGGCAGCAGAGTTAGTTTGTCAATCCTTGGGTAAAGGAACTTGTCACTTCCTGTGATGTCACTTCCTGTGATGTCACTTCCTGCAATGCCACGCACTGTGATGTCACTTCCTGTGATACTACCTAACTTGGAGAGTCCCCCCACTTCTTTTTTTAGGACTTGTGCCCTGCTTGTAACACAGGACCCCGTATCACCCACGTAATAAGAACATTACCCATGTAAGGAAAGCTTTCTCCCATGTAATAAAATTACCATTCCCCAATGCCCCATGTAGTTAGAACACTCCCAAACACTTTATCTGCTAAGAGCATTTTGGAAAAAAATATGTAATGACAGCATGCTTGAATAACTTATGTAATAGGAGCATTCCTCGGTAACCCACGTAATAAAAATAATTCTCTAATATTAACCAATGAAGAGAGAACATTCCCATTCCCAAATAACCTGTGTAATAATACAATTTCATAGGTAATCAGCTAATTAGAGCACTCCTCAACAGCCCGTGTTATGAGAACATTCCCCATTGCCTTATTTGATAAGAGCATTTCTGGATAATCCAATGTAATAAGAACTTTATACAATATCCTTTGTGATTAGAGTATTCCAGACTTACTCATGTAATAAGAGCATTCCAGAATAACCACTGTAATGTGATCAATCAATAAGATCATTTCAGAGTGACTCATGTAAGAAGAGGATTCCCCCCATCACCAATGCAAAAAACATCGCCCATATCATTCATGTAATGAGAACATTGCCCAATTACCTTTGTAATGAGAAATTTCGCCTGTATCTCCTGTAGCAAGAGCATTTCATACCAACAACTCTTATAGTAGGATTCCCCAAAGTGATAAGAGAATTGTGGAAAAAACACAAGTAGAAGTAGCATTGCCCTGTCACACAAGCAATAAAACATTCCTCATAACACTAATGTAATAGGGACATCATCCAATTACCTATGTAATAAGAGCATTTCCTAATAAAAACAGCCATAAAATCATTCCCTGATAATTCACGCTTGAAGAGGATTCCACACTATCGTGCATAATACGAGCCTTCCTCAATAACCCCAACAATAAAGCATTCCACGACAACCCATGGAAATAAAGCTTTCACTTTAAAATCCATGTAACAGAAACATTCTCCAATTATCCATGTAATTGGAGCCTAATCCAATAACCCTAGTAATAGGAACACTCCTAATAGGCCATATAATAAAAGTATTCATGGCTGACTTGTGTAATAAGTGTATTCCTCAATAACCCCGGGAATAAGAACATTTTTAGTATGCCGTGCAATAAGGGCATTCCACAATAACCCATGTAATTAGAGGTAAAAAACTCTTGTGTCAGAAATATTGTGGAATAGAATATTGTCCCAAAAAAGGTAAGAATATAGGCCCACATGCATCATTGTAAATTGCGGTCGCAAAGGAGCAGATTCGCAGAATCTGCCACTTTGCGACCACAATTTTGCATTTGGGATGCATCATCCTAAATGCAAAAATCGCTATTTAAGTATTCGCTAAAATTGCGATTATTTAAATTGCATTTAGGGAATCTCAAATTGCGATTCCCTAAATGCAATGCAACAACCAAAATAAAATTGCGATTTCGCAATTAAGAAAGCATAAATTACCATCAATTCAAAGTTGATGGTAATTTTAGAAACTTAGAAAAATGCACAAAAGTGCATTTTTCAAAGTTCTATGTTGCACACATACATGTCCTCGGGGGCATGTGTGTGTGCGACATGTGTTGAAATTGCAATTTCAGGGGTGCATCAGGGTGTCCTTTTGGCTCCCTTGCACCCTTGAAATTGCATGCGCAATTGGCGAGTACCTATTTGGTACTCGCATATTGCGCATGCAATTCCCATTGATTCCTATGGGCCTCTAGGCCCATAGGAATGAATGGGAAGCAATTCCTTATTTGCGAATCGCAATTTGCGAGTCGCAAATAAGGAATGTGTAGGAATCGCAATTTTTTTAGGGATTCCTATATGCATAAGCATTTGCGATTCCTAAATCGCGATTTCTTAAAAAGCGCAATTTAGGAATCGCAAATGCACAATTTGATGCATGTGGCCCATAGTTTTTTAAATAAATATAAAACTGTAAATTAATATGTTTAAAATATTAAGATAGTGACATTTATTGTAATATAATGTAAATGAAATAGTTTACATGTAGCAGGAAATTGGGTTACTGGCTGAGGGGAGTGAAACCATACTCAAGCAGCAACTACAATTTGTTATGGTGAAACCCAAGCAAACCCCAAATTAACCTGTCTTTAACCCTCTGGTAGTTTGGCACAAAAACAGTCAGGAGTAACAAAGAGGAAATGTGTAATATATTTATGCAGGCCTTCAAATAGTAATATAGTGAAAACATAACACAAGACAAATCCCACACCAATTTGGAAAACCAGTGTAAAATGTAGTAAATTATTTGAGATCAAAATGGCAAAAATCCAATCAGTAGAACCGGAGGAATGCAATTTCAAAGTTTTAAGTAAAAATAGTGCCTAGAAGCGCAAAGCACCAACTGTGGTTATCTGGTCACGCCAGACTGGGACAAAGTCACAAGGTCAGGCCGACCACAATGAAGCACAGGCCAGCTACAGTGCTGTAGGCTGCAATGCAAAATCCTGCGTCAGGGATGCATCATGCATTGGTTCTGATGTGGAGTCTTGCTTTTAATGAATACTGCGTGGCTAAATGTCTGACTGTAAATATGGATAAAACTAAAATCTTATGCTTTGGGAAAAAAATCCAGAGTTTTATCTGGGCCCTACCAAATTGGAAAAGGTGAACGAATATAGATATCTTGGCATCTGGTTTGAAAAGTCTCTAAAATGGGACATCCATTTGGCGGCCCAGAATGCCAAAGCCCATACATCAGGGTGTGGGTTAAGAAAATTTAACCGTATATATGGGGATATGTCCCACAGACCATTATTGAAAGCTTATAAGGCAATGATACCCCCACAAGTGCAGTACGGAGCTGAAGTCTTGTGCCTAAGTGGGAAGACTAGTTGGGACATTGAGGAAGGGAAATGTCTAAAACCATTGATGTCATTACCAGGCTCCTCTATGATCCAGGCACTCAGACTGGAACTAGGATTGACATCATGGAACGTACAGGTGCAAATGGCCCTTCTAAGATTTTGGAAGAGATTGGGATCTGAGGAAGCTACGAAAGTATCACAATGGTGCAAGGAGGAGGCCTTGCATAGTGACTTAAAATGGGCCAATGAGGTCAGAATGAAATTGGCTACATCTTGTAAAAACCTAAAAGTGAAATTTGATCAGTCGACACTCTTGGTAGAAGCTACGAATGGGGAGCTTAGAACAGTAAGGAAGGAAGTATCCAGGCTAGAAGATCTGATGTACCTGAGAAAGAAAGTATCAGTTCATTATTTGATGAATAGCTGGGAGAATGAAATTTGGTACCCCTACCTGGATACACTACCCAACTCAGGCCTTAGAGCTGAAGTGCTCAGATGAAGAATAGGCATCAATCATTGGGTATCACATGTAAATAGAAAAGCAGTAATGGTACAATCTGATGGCAAATGTCTCTGTGGATTGGGTACAAAGTGTGACAATTTACATATCATATTGGACTGTCAAAAATTCTTGCCACAGCGGAAATTGTTTTTACGACCCATCTTTCTAAAATATGGCGTAACTGAGCGCCTGTTAGCGATCAAACTTTTTACTGACATGCCAAACCTCGATATAGCAATTGCTATGGCAAAATATATGAAGGCGATAAAAAGGTCCTTGCTGGAAACAGAAATGGTTGGATAAAAATTAGCCCGGAAGTAAAGTCGGGCATTGCTCTAAATAAATTTCTTAGGTTGTAGCATCAGTTTTAAGATATAATTTTAGACAGATTTTTTATCATTGAGAATATTAAGGGTGCTTTTTATATATGGAAAATTTGTAAGTTGTTGGAGGGAGGCAGGAATTGCCCCTTTTAAGGTGTTATTGAAAATTGTATTGTATGTTTTAAAATATTTATTGTAATATGTTTTTATGTTGTTTAAAGACCTACGGTCTAAATAAACATATTTCTAAACTGAACTGAGTCTTGCGAGGCAGTGCGTCACACTACGTCGGTTCTGCTGGGACTACAGATGGGCTGGCAGAGCTCCTTAATGCCCATGTCCAAGGGTGCAGGACTGGGGCGGCACCACTTGGGGGACAGCACTCACTGCTGACAGAGTGTTCAAGGTTGTTGGAGCCTGTTATGTTATTGAAGCTCTGATCTGGAAGGCAGCCACTGGCCCTTGGAGTCACTCTGGTGGTCCTGGGCTCAAGATGCAGGTCCAGTCCTTCATCCAGGCAGCACGGAAACAGATTAGCAGTCCTTCTTGCAGAGCAGCACAGTAGTCCTTGTGAGTCTTCCACAGATCCAGAGGTGCACTGAAGAGTTAGATCTGAGGGTCCATTATTTATACCTGGTGCCCACTTTGAAGTAGGAGAAGGTTCTGGAGGTTTCCACCTTCAGAGGAGCTTGGAATTTCCTGCCTCGCTGGCCTGGCCCCAGATTGTCTGGGGTAACAGTAGACTAGTGTCAAACCCTTTGTAAGTGTGCTCAGGAAAAGTCTTTGTGATGTGCAAATGTGGTAGGTGACAGCTCCTCCCCCCCGATCAAGTCAGAGATGGCCCATCCTGCCAACACATATGCTTCTTTGTTTCACCGTCTGGGATCAATACACAAAGATCAACTGTCAGCTACACCTAGTCATTTGTCCAAGGATACAAACAGCAGACACCAAATGGTTGGTACAAGAAAATGGTAACTTTCTAAAAGTCTCATTTTCGGATTTGTGACTTAAAATCTGAGTTTACCATTAAAGAGGGCTTTAAATTACAATTCTTTAGACACCAAACTCGACATCCCTACCTGCTCCCAATTGAAGTTATCACTTATGAAATGTAATAAGTTAACCCATGTTATCCTATAGGAGAAGCAAGCCTTTCCGAAGTGAAAAATGAATTTAAGAGTTTTTTTCCCAGAGCATGTAGAACTTGAAAGTACATGTCCAGCTTTTTAAATACACAACATCCTACCCTATGGCTGTCTTGGGCCTGTCCTAGGAGTGACATATGTATAAAAAGGAAGGTTTAGGCCTGGCTAAAGGTTTATTTTGCAAGGTCAAAATGGAAGTTTAAAACTGCACACACAGGCACTGCAATAGCGGGCCTGAGACATGGTAAAGGCTAGTTAAGTGGGTGGCACAATGAGTGCTGCAAGCCCACTAGTAGCATTTCATTTACAGGCTTTGGGTACATGTAGTACCATTTTACTAGGAACTTACCAGTCCATTAAATGTGCCAATTGGGTGTAAGGGATCTTTAAGGGAGAGAGCACAAGCACTGGTTAGTAGTGGTAAAGTGTGCAGTCCTAAAAGTAAAAAAAAACAGGTTCATAGACCAGTAGGGTGAAACCAAAAACGTTTGGGTATGAACCTGCAGAAAGGGCCAAGTCTAACATATATACTTTGAAGATATAACAATAAAAAACACATTTTCAAATATATATACATTAAAATAGTAACCATAAAATAAAGTTAAATTAAAAAAATATACAATCAACAAAAGATATGACTACATTTAAATATTAACCTAAACATTTAAAAACTATTTTTATTTAATATGTCAAATTAAATTTAAATAAAATATACAAAGTAAACAAAAATGTTTTTATGCATATATTATTTATTATAAATATATTAAAAACATATTTGCAATTTAAAAATGAGACAAAATAATATTAACAACAAAATATATATAACAAAATATAATTAATAATTAAACAAATATAGTGAAAAAAATAAGTCCAATAAAAATTACACTTACCTTAAAATAATATAAGCAATCAAAAATACAAATTATTTAAAAAATGCAATATTAAATAACAATGCAAATAATTACTACATTACAAGTCAAGTCAATCACTTTATTTCAGGTTAACTACATAATCAAGACATAACATTTATAAAACATGTACATTTTAAATACAATTCAGTGCAATACAGATGAAAACGTTAAAAAAAAGTAAAAAATATATTACATCCGTTAGAGATAAACAATACAGTACAGTACAATAAATAGAGCCAGTTAGGACTCAAAAAATAGTAGGCAGTATCTCAGGATACAGGCTAGAGTTAGACAGACTCAACAGCTCTTTTGCTGAATCCGTTATAACAAGATGGCTACAGTCTCAGAAATCTTTTCCTTATGCACCAAATTGAAAAGAGGTATCTAGAAACTGAAAAGACAACAGGTTGGTTAGTATTCGATTGCAAAGTTCTAAGGGCCTCAACATAATGCACTGTTCCTAGGGTCCTGCACAGTGTGACTAACCATGTGGACCTTGCCTTCTTGTAAGCTGGACAAAAGAAGAGAGCATGGGCCTCCGTTTCCTCGGCTATACCACAGGATTGACAATTATGCTCCAAGTCAGTGCCCTTAGAACTCCAGTGGTTAGTAAATGTACACAGTGGTAGAGATCCATGACTGAACAGCTGTAAAAAGCTTCCTTTCCAATGCAAGTTGGATTTCATCCTAGAATCCATCTAATTTATAGGTGTCCTTTTGTCCTATGAATCTGAGGGTCAACATGCCCAATGAATAATTCATTAGGAGTGTTGCCAACTTATGGTTCTTGTAGCATTTCGCAAGTTCCACTTTAAAGACAGTGGTACAAGCCTCTGCGGGATTATCCCACGAACTGCCTCCACCAATGCTTCTTAGGGTTTCCCTAATATAACTGAGCCATGGCAATCTACCAGCACCCTTCTAACTTAGAATCTCCTCCAGAGCAGTTCTATGTGAGATTAATTCGGGGGTTCCCCAAACTCTTCTCCAGTAGAGGAGGGTCCTAAGGCCAATCCCCCCCAAAATAGGCCTAAATCCCCAGATCAAGTCTGAGGGGAACCAACGGTGTGCTGGCAGGAAGATTCAGCAAATGCCTAAGAAAGCTGTTCTCTCTCTGAGTGATAGCACTAATGAGCTTATGGCCCCAAAGCTCGGCCCTAATCACAGAGGCCCCCAAATATTGGAGCTTATAGATCTCAATAGTAGGACTGATCTGCTTAGAGAAGGACCTCCTATACACCTTTAAGAGTCCGCCAGTGTGTTGTGCCAATTTGAGTCTTTGCTTGGCAACTTGGAATGACCAATCCATTCTCTCACTAAGGGTAATCCCAAGGTAGTCAAATGTTGCGACCCCCTCTAACAGAGTCCCATTCAAACTTGGGTTTGGGCGTGTGGACTGGCATGTATTAAAGGCCATATATTTTGTTTTGCTAATATTTATTTCTAAACCCCTTGACTTACAGAATATTTTTAAATTGCCAAGTACCCTTTGGATGCCCATTAGCGTCTTAGAAAGAAGAAGGGTGTCATCAGCGAACATTAACACGGGCACCGTTTCAAATTCTAGCCTTGGGGCATCATTAGTGAGTGCACCAGGCCTTTAATGTACAAGGTAAATAATGTAGGCGCCAGTACACAGCCTTGCCTGACGCCCTTACTACAGAAAAGGGTTCAGAGACTTCCGCCATTTTGCCACAACGCACCTGCGCAAAATTCCTCTCAAGGAGCCTTTGTATAATATGACACAGATAAGATGGGGCTCCCATATCAATTAAAATGCGCCATAGTAAATTCCTGGGAACTAAGTCAAGGGCAGACTAGATCCACAAAGATGAGATAAAGTCTGCGCCCCCTCTAGGACCACTGATTTCCAGTAAAGAAGTTGGAGTCTAAAACTTGGTCTAGAGTGGAGGTACACTGACGAAATCCTGCTTCAAAGGGGCTTAAAGCCTTATTTTCCTCCATCCATTCCTGGAGCCTTTCTAATATGACTCTAGAAAATACCTTTTTGCATTGCATCGATGAAACTGATTGGCTTATAGTTTCCAGGAAGCAGGGGAGAGCCTTTTTTATAAATACGAATAATTTCCGCCCACGCCCATGGAAGTGGGATAGGCATTCCCTCCATTATAGCACTGAAGATTATCAAAAGATAAGGGCCCCAGATGGCTGGTTCTGAGAGATACAAGTCTCCAGGAAGTTTATCAATACCAAGGGCTTTGTGAGGGGCAATCTTATTTATGGCCCTATAAACTTCAAGAGTGATAGCTGGATATTCCTTTAAAACATAAATAGGCTCCCTGCCTAGCCTAACGTTTGGAATAGTGCCAGTAGGAAGTTTGTCAGTATCCATTGGCTCACTGTACAGGGTCTGATAGTGTGCATTCCACACATCCACTGTAATATTATGCTCCATACTAGCAATGTCATCTGGATTCCCATTCCAGACTACATTCCAGAAAGCCTTATGATCATTGCGCTTAATGGCACTAAGCGGAGATTCCCACTTTACTATGTCCCATTCTCTTTTAGCAGAGTTGGTAATTTTTTTATAGGTAGCTCTTGCAGCTTGTATCAAAGTTCTATCTTTGGATTTAATTGCCTCTATTAGGGCTACTTTACCAGATCTACACTATATGCCAAACCATGAGGGTGGATTTCTTCTATTCCCTTGGGATCTAGCTTCTACCTAAAAAAGGTCCTTAAGTTCTCCAACTAGCATCGAATGGATTTCAGCCACCATTGCCTGTTGGCCAAGTTTGCCATCTGGGGTAATTAGTTTACTCAATTCGGTCAAAGATCTACCCACCGCTCTATACAGTGATTCAATTGAGTCTTGAGATTGCTCCAGTACACTTCGTCCAAGTGATCCGTTCGTGAGACCATTGCCTTTCTAGTAGGAAGGGCTAAATCAAGTAAAAGAGTGTTATGATTGCTATTGTGTCTTGGTAATATTTCCAGGTCGATCACCGAGGGCCATAGTCTTACATCTACTAGGATGTAGTCTATCAGACTTGAACACCCTACTCGATTGAAAGTATGCGACCCCAGTCTATCTGACTTGGTTCGCCCATTACAGGCACGTACAGAATGATTTAGTGTAAGGGCATTGATTTGCAAATCCAAGGGAGACCATTTCTTAATGGGGGTATGGACACTGCTGGAATAGACCAAATCTTATCCTCATTACATAATGTTTCATCAAGGTTTACTTCGAGGGTCTCAAAATGACAATTAAAGTAATCTCCCACCTCCTTGAGAACACCCTCCGGTAATGTAGTCAGGAGGGTGGCGAGTTGCTCTACAACAGAGGACTCTTGCCCTATACCTACAGGTCTTGAGTAGACATTGTACAAATAAACATCTATATTACGGAAAAGGTAAGGAGGAAACATAGAATATCCTCTGAAGTAGTCTCAACAACCC
Source organism: Calotriton arnoldi (assembly GCA_963921515.1). NCBI lineage: Eukaryota > Metazoa > Chordata > Amphibia > Caudata > Salamandridae > Calotriton > Calotriton arnoldi. The sequence goes on from CAWUFW010002619.1 coordinate 236,726, forward strand.
TGGCTGCACAGCCCAAATGCGTGGCTATCCTGGTAGATAGGCCCCCAGAGGGTCTGCTCCTACATCCGCAATGCTGCCTTAGAAAAATCTGCAAAACCTTTACGTAGGGCTCCCTTGGTCTGCCAAGTTTCTTGCAATAGGCAGATATCATACTGGTCTATAAAGGATCCCAAATCCGTACAATCAAGTTTGGCCTTCAATGCAGCGACATTCTAAGGCACCACTTTAATTATATTTTTAGTTTGTACAGGATTCAATATTGCCATAGTACCTTCCAGCTCTTTATGCGCCTCCAAATGTGGGTCAGCCTGTTCAATCCCCCCTTCTTTAGGATTCCTTGGACAAGAATTAGGACAATCAAGGCCCAAATCTACACACACTGCATGATCACCCAGACAGCCTGGACTGCTGACTAAATTGCGTGACTCTTGACTTGGAGTGTGGAATTCTAGGGCAGGGCCAGCCAGCATAGGCAAACCCCCTACTTTGTTGGGGCATGCTAGCATGGATGCTCCACCTCGAGTACTGAAAGCTAGGCGAGGGTGCGTAGCAAATGGGGACATGCTCGGGCATGCGAAAGATTTAAAAATTGCACGTTGCCCTTTCCTCCCACCGTCAGAAGACTCTAGATCTCCCCCATTGATTCTAAAGTTAGTTCCAACCACAATATCATCAAGTCAGTCTACACCCTCCAGTGCATCATATGTATTGGCTATAGGAACCTTATATACCAAGGTATGATACTCTTGGGAGTTAGGGTGCCCCACTAAAGGAGCTGAACTCAAGGACATTGGAGCCAAAAAATTGCTTTTTGCATAAGACAGAGGTCTGTAAAAGTAGTCCAAGGGTAAGAGTGTTATGGCAGAGCCTTGCTCCTGTCAATATGATTTGCCTGCCAAAAGGTTTTGTGCCAAAGCAGGCTTCTAAAATAATAATAACACAGTCACCAGGTGGGTCAATGTGACACTGCCCTATCTAGCTCACTCTACGAGTAAGAAGGATACTACCAGCCAATGCAGGGGGAAAATTCCTATTTCTCGTGAGCCAATGTAAACATTTATTTGTCATATCTTCCTGCGATTCCCTCTGGCCCATAGTTAACTCTGGTACACCTGATAGAATCACAACATAAGGGCAGGATGCTGGCGGTAAGTTAATATTCGGAGGCTTTGGATTGTAAGCAGTGACTGCCTCATATGGGACTCGTACTGGACTATATCCAAAGGCCTAGAAACCCTTAGCGGGCTCCTCCTAGCATATATGGCTGATGTATTCCTATAATCTGAGCTGGTGAAGCCCCTGTGGGTATCCTGTGGCAGCCTCCTACCAGCAGAGCGTATGTCACTGGCTCCGGGTGGGGGGGGCAGGGGGGTAAGAGAGAGCACAGGATTTGATTGAACTACTATTTCCACTGCACCTTTTATGCCCAATGAGGCTGAACACAGTCCTTGCACGTTTATGCCACAACTGATAGACGAGCTACTAGCGGCGAACGTTCAACGTGTAAAATAGATTTGACTTGAGCTACAATGTCCCCCACCAAATTTGTTACCCGGGTCGGCTGATGGCCCTCCCTTGTTACTAACTCAGAAACTGATTTGTTCATGGGATGCAATAGTAGGGATTCATCATCACCTCCTTAAGTGTTCTTGTTATTGCAGGGCCCTTCCATCTCTTCTTGGCTGGCTGTTGATGTTCCGTGCCCCTTGCCTCTAACATAGGATGCCCGTTAGCTGCAACCATCTGTGAGTCAGCTACTTCAATCTGAGCACTATCCATCCAGGCCCCATTCTCGATTAAAACTGGACTACCATGGGGAGAGGACTGCGTAGCCAATGTGGGACAGTGGGCGTCAGTATTCAGGGAGAGGCAGCTCTGAGTCAACTCGATTTTAGTAGCCACCACTCCTATAGCCCTCTAGAGCATTCTATCAATCAATGTTACTTTTGTAGTTGGTGTGACTGACTGGGCCCTATCTGGGCATTTCCTTGTCCCCATTGTCAAAATGTAAGTGGTGCACAGAAAATCAGGTTGTGTAACCAGTGAGATGGAGCTTCTAACGGATATCACTGACAGCAGTACAGGGCATTCAAAAGGCAGTAGGAATTTCTTCTACGAGTGACTTCCGTGCAGCAACCATACATTAATCTGGCCAAAAAAGCAGTTATGATAAAATAAATCAAGTGCGAGTCACTCACCCCTATGGCACCTGTCTTGCTGTACAGAAGACGAAAGAGATGGGGCCTGCCTCATCTGCCCACGGACGGCCGCAGACGGGCCCGCCCTTGGCCGCAGGAGTCCTTTGGCGCTTTTAAAGCGTCAGCGACAGGCCCCTCCTGTAATGGCAGGGTGAATGCTGGGGGACGGAGTCGCACCCCAGCAGGGCCGCAGCAGGAAGCAGATGAGCCTCGGCCGGCCCGTTAAAAGTATCATTACATAAAGTATATAACTGGTGAGGGGTTAATTTACTATTCCTACTCCATCCTAAGAAATATTAGGGAAAGAGTGAACTTCAGAGGGGTTAGATTTATTATTCCCTCTCCAGTATATGCAATAGTTGGGAAAGTGTTGGACTCCGGTGGGTTTAGGTTTGCTATTCCCAATCCAGACTAAGGAGCAGTAGGGAAAGTGTTGGACGTCGAAGGAGTTAGAATTATTATTCCCACTTTACTCTGTGCAACAGAAGGGAAAACGTTGGACTCTAGAGGGGTACATTTATTATTCCCACTCCAGTGTACGCAACGGTAGGCAAAGTGTTGGACTCCAGACAGGTCAGATTTACAATTTCCACTCCACTGTAAGCAACAGTAGGGAATGTGTTAGACTTCGGACAGGTTGCACTTACTATTGCCCCTCCAGGCTATGCAAATGTGAGCTAAGTGTTGGGCTCAGTTGGGGACAGAGTTACTATTCCCACTCCATTCTTAAAAACAGTAGGGAAAGTATTGGACTCCGGAGGGGTTAGATTCCCTCTTCAGGCTAAGCAGCAGTAGGGAAGGTTTTGGACTTCAGAGAGACTACATGTAATACTCCACCTACTAATCATTTTGTACAAAACTTGTAAATACCTGCTATAAGAAAATATATTATATCATATTATAAATAAAAAATACATAATATATCATTGAAAAAAATAAAAATAAACATTTTAAGTTAATTAAAAGAAAAATGTAGTTCCTTACCTACAAACAAAACAAAGCAGTAAACACCAATAAATAACTTAAATAATAATAAAACAATATATCATTAAAAATATTACTTACACAAAACAAATAACATTTTAAATAAAATAAACACAAATAATTACAAACATTATTATTAAAAACACTTACCTCTAAATTAATGAATATTTCAAATGAAACAAATAATTTACATAAGCAAACCATTAAAAAAGATAGCTAAATAATTATCAATAAATTCAATATTAATAATAAATATTGTAACAATGATAACATCCCAACCTATTCCCAAACAAAACAACACAATATTTAAATATAAATTACTAACAACAATATAAACATTTAAATATACTTCAAAATAAAAAAACAATTAAAAATATAACAATTTACAATATTAATAATCAGTTACATATGCAACAATAACAAGCAATTACTATTATCATAAATATAGTTGTCATCTAATTACCTTCCCACCATATTCCTCTACAAACCCCAACAACTTGCTGCAAAAATCTAAATTATCACATATTAAGAAACGTAAATATTCTTTAAAAATTTAAAAATACATTTAAATACATAAAATAACTATTAAACAATTAAAAAATACATAATTATGAATGTATAACATTTATTTTGCACTTCAAATTTAATCAACAATAACATTAATTAAAATGTAATTAACTTCCTACACTATTTCCCTACAAATCCAACAACCCGCTACTACCTTATAAATAATTAATTTAATTTAAAGAAATGAAAGTACACATTTTAAATTCCAGTCTATACTTTTACGTAAGTGAACGATAATAAATAAAACAATATTATTAAAAACGATATAATATACAAAATCAAACGATATTCTGTTACACTGTATTTTTGTGCTAACAATATTCTTGACACGCTATTTAGGTATTCAACGATAAAATATTTCCCCAATAACCATATTATTAGTAGCATTCTCCAACAACCCATGTTATAAGAGCATTTTGGAATAACGCGTAATAAAAGTATTTCCCAATAACCAATGTAATAACCGTAGGATTAAATATCTCTAACTTAATAACCAAATGACCCATGTAATATAAGCACTGCTTAAGAGCTTCCCTCAGTAATACTAAGTACAAGTCTATTCCCCAGTAACTCAAGCAATAAGAGCTTTCCACAATAACTCATGTAGTAAACATCTTTCCCATATGGGTGGTAATGGGTGGTCCAGGTGCCAGGAGTCCATAGCCACAAGGGGTTGGTTCAAATGTAGTGGCTAATGGAATATATGTGATCACTATACATTGTTCAAAACATGGTCAAAATTAATGTGTCATTTACAAAAGATTTTCCATTTTTAACATCATTAGGCTAATATTATATAGTTACTACTTAACATGGGGTGCTCAAATACTCCTAAAGCATTTAAAAAAATAGACCAGAGAATATCCACGAGCAACCTTCAACTTTACCAATTTATGGTGATTTTGTATCCTGGTCAACAGGAATTATCTGATGCTTATTTGGACTATCTAAAGCTAGTGTTTTTTTTTACTTTTGTAATGTTATTGATCAAGCATGGTTTGGTGTACATCTTCATTAATGTGGGATGTTGCACTATAACTGGTGCTTGGTTGGTCTATTTTTGCTTCCAGGTCATCTTTTACAATCAAACAAGCCTTGAGTTGAAATGAAGAGTATATCTTTCCTTCCCTTTTCTTTATTTTGTTCCCATGTGTCTTCTGCACGTGTGTGCTGATAATCAAGTTCTCTTGACAGTTCTTTTACAAAAGGTGCACACAGCTTTTTCCTCATGCAATGGCAGCTTCCTTTCAATTACCGAACTTCGTAAAGGCCAGTCATAAATATAAATAGAGGTTTTAAAACATAAATGTTCTGTCTTTAAAAAGCAAGTAAAAAAAGAAAAGGCTTTATGATACTGAAATATATACTTTCAAAACCTACAGCTGTGTCTTAAACACCCCTGGCCTGCCCTCAGAAACTCTTGGTGTGCTCCTAGCATGCTCTCACAAACATGACCTCTGAGACCTTGAGACTTCCCTCCGATATCTCAGAAGGTCCATACAAACACCTAGCTGGAACTCAGTTGATTTTTAGGCACCTTTAGCAGGTCCTCAAAGGCCCTCACAATGTCACAAGGACCTTGGCTGGTCTTTATATATCCCCTGCTGACTATTAACGCTCATCAGAGGTTCAGAGCACTCTAAATCCCCCGCAGTCACATGCAGACTGCAGACAGCCCCGAGATGTCATCTCACCCTTTGTGGCCCACACCTTTTATCATGCAGCACTCTCAGAGACCCTGAGCAATGCTGTAGAACTAATCAATCTGCCTTGCGACACCACCACTCGTATACTTCTTCAGCCAACACTAAAATTCCCTGAACTGCTCTTCAATGACCCTTTGCATCACCCAGGGACCTTCAGGCTCAGGCAGCCTTTTTATCGGTACCTCAGCCAGTCCATGGTGTACATTCAGACACCAGCAGCTGGCATTAGATCTCACAAAATTACCATGGGTGACTCTCAGCATACATTCAGTCATTACCAGCATGCCTCCGTAGACACTCATGCCTCACGGGATTGTTTTTGTGCAGGAAGGTGCACTTCCTGCATGAAAACAATCCTGGCTGTAACACAGACACCCTTCTACCATGGTGGTCCGAAGAAGACCGCTGCGGCAGCGGTCTCCCGTCCGCCGTATTGCGATGTCTCCGATGGGCAAGCGGCGGTTTTTCTAAATGATTTTTCATATTTGTTGATGCAGGTGTGTATATTCTGACTGCACAGGTGTTGAATGTACACATATGCATGACACATGTGAAAAAATACCTACTACCCATTGCTGGATTCTGGACCATATGTGCCCAGTCGAGTCAATAGGTAAATTCTACAAAACAGACTTACCTGGATTTTGGCGCCAAAAGGGTCATTTTCTTCTTGCTCAAGATGCTGTTGTGAAGGGGGACCTGGAGAAAGGGATTCATGTCGGAGACTGAAAGAAAGTAAAGGAAATGGGTGAGTATGCACCCCAAATCCTCTGTGTCCGACGACTCGAAGCAGGCGGTCCCACTGCCATTTTCCAGGCTGCAGGTCTGGATTGACGAATAATTCCATGATCGGACATTTTCTCACCGGGCTGGAGCCATAGGACGGTGACCGCCTCTGGTTCCAGGCCATAACGCACGAGCGTCTGGTCAGCTCAGCAGGCTGCCGCGCTCGCTTGCCCCTGCTCCTCTCTTGTTTAGTTTGGAGTCCTGCTCATAGAAAAGTGTGCAAATGCCGTTGTAGAAAGTAGGTGCAGTGCTATGGAAACACTTTACTTCACAACCAACGTTGCAAAACTGAAGAATTGACAGATTTCCACTTTTGCACATCTCAATGAAAGCTCTGTATTGTATTATTTTGTTGAAAGGGACCCACATTCCCCTGTCCTGGGGTTCCCTTCCTTCTAGAGGACTTTATACCAGTGAAATGAATGACTGCAGCCGGGTACATGCTCAGAATCCTTTAGGAATTTGATGCATTTGTCCCATTTTGTCCAATTTTATCCCTAATGCAGAGCAGCCTTTGAGATACAGCAACCGCTAAAGCAGTTTACGGAATGAAGATTGTTGATCCGACAATGTACTTTGCCATAAAGATAAACAAAGGCTTTCACCCTCTTTCCCACCACACCTGTAACACAAAACACATATGCACAAGCGTAGATTTAAGTCTTAACTTGTCCTGTTTTCTATGTGAGACGGATGTTGCAGTGTTCAGTTTCATATCTTTCTAGTCTGATTTAGAAATATCACCTCCCGAAATACCTACTTGATTTGTGATGGAGTTTTATTAAATGTCTTTTTTTTTTTTTCTAGTAAACTTGGAACAGGTTCAACTAAACTGAAGAACCGTTCTAATGTCCAAGGCTTTACAAAGGGTTGCGTAACTTGAGGGAGAGCTCTGCAGTCTGTCTTCATTGAGAGCTGTGTCTGTCGCTGCCATTTAAAAAAAAGAAATATATTTCTTATTGATTTTTATCAACAAACATACACATACGTGTTACATGCCAGTAACACAAAGTAGTACATTGAACGAATAAGTAGGCTCCAGGATCAGCCATCCAGCAAAGGGGAAGTGCCTAGTGAATAGAGCAAATAAAGTGAGAAAGGGAGTCGCACTATGGCATTGTCCTGTCTGCCCCTGCCATAAGTTACTTGCTCCCCTGTGCTGTTTTCCATAGGATAGTTGATTCAGAGGTGCTCGACAGAGTAAGTGAGGTAAGACCTTGGTCATTGGCATTGATTCCGCAGCCAGTGCATTTTCCGCATAAATATGGATTCACCAAACTTGCCCGACAAGCCACCATATGTTGCATCATTTGCAGAGGTGAAGAAAAAGGTTGCTTCTGGCTTAAAAAAGATCAGAAGTTACTTATAAAAAAAAAACACCACAGAGGGTGTTGTTCAGTGGCATACTCTTTGCAAAGGTTAACTGGTAAACTTGATTGGTCCATTTCGAAGGTAAAGCGTTTTCAGTATTGCCAGCTAACGTTTTGAATCAGCTGCCCACCTACATGCAATTTATTGCGGCATAGGACTGGTTTAGGTTTCCTTCCTCTGTGCTCCATCTTCTGTGGCACCTTCCACATTGATACCAAGATTCAGATTTCAAGAGGACGCTGCACTCTTTCTTTAATTGGTTAATTTTATATTTTGATTGCTGTAGTTGGTGCAGGCAGTATTAATGTGTATTTACCTGACAAAATAGTGCCACTGAATGTGTTGCATTGCGCCGTATAATGTGCCTTTTGATACAGTATGGTTTAATCAACCCTTTTGCACAATATTCGTTGTACATTGCCTCATAATTCGTTGGCCCTGGGTATGACTGACATATGGACGACTTTCCTAGAATCACCAGACCTTACTGGACTATTGCCTTATGTGAAAACTATTGATTGCCTAGAAGTTAGGCCATTTCATGGTGGTGGCACTGGGGCAGAATTACTCGTGTGAAATGTTTGCTGTACCTTTAAGAGACCCCGCCATAATCTGATTTCGGAGGCAGCTTTCTCTGCTGGAACCTTGTTATGAGCTAATCTTTGCGAGGCAGGAAAGAACAGTTTCCTTTGTGTGGCTCGCTCAGCCTTGGTTGGCATTGCTGCAGAGATCTGTATGGAGCGTGCACCTCACAACCTGGAATAGTGTGGAGTTACTTCAGCTGTTCATCTTTCAGAGGTTGAAAAAATGTGCACCGCTAAGATTTATCACCTGTTTAGACACTTGGTAGGCGATCTCTGTATAACAGATCTTTTCATCAACCATGGCACTTTCAAACTTTGAAATTAAAATGGAACACCAGAGATAAAATTGCCAGTTATGTGTGTGGGATTGTTGGTCAGGCAAAATCTGTGTGACCAGAAGAGTTAACGTTGGTGAACTGTTTCTAAGAATGCGGGTTGTTACTTTTAATCTGAAAGGGGCATCCAGTGTAGGGTAAAACAGTTCTCATTACTTGGTTTTGCATCTCCAAGTCAATAACAATAGGCCTTCTAGGAAGCTGCTTTTGTTTAATGTGCCTGTTGCTGTTTTGAGCTGTAGTTTGAATTTATTCATCGGATGTCCTCTTAATACGAATGTAGTAAAATGAGAGTGTCAAACCTTTTTTCCCCAAGTATCATTTTATTAGCTGGAGTTCTCCCAGGATCAGTAGTTGTCCTGGAATCTTGTAAACAGTGGATCCAAGACACCTTTGGGTTTAATCTCTGGCTTCTCCACTTAGTTGTGCGATCTTGGCCAAAACACATCTCCCTTGGTTCCAGTCCCCACATCTGTCGAATTGAGAGCACTAAATTCTTATTTTAAATGCTGTCCTAAGTGTATGACTATTCAAAAAATATTTTGAAAATAAAAGAAGGATTTTGTGATAAATTTGCTGACCCCCTACCTTCCTCAGCAGGTGTCGTTGATGTTTCCCTGTTCAGCTCTAACTCTGAAGCCTTTGCTTTCACCACGAAGAACAAAGTATTTTAATGGGTTTCATAACCATTGCAAATAATTTTGAAGAAAGTTGCCACTCCTGTTGGTCACACTTTACCAAGGGAGTCCTTCCCTATGTATTTGTTTTAAGTCTAGCATTCCTCGTTATCAGGCATTTTTACTTAGCTCTACACCACGTTAACTCAGCAAAACCAAAAAGATGTGCTGCCCCTTCCAGGGCACCAAATGTTGCTCCGCATCAAGGTTGTCAATCACAGATTGGACCATGAAGTATTGATAAAGCTGGTTGTTAGGATTCAAAATGCAAGGCAGCCCGTAACATTTATAAATGCTTGCAATGATGGAAAAACAAAACAAAAACAGATTGTTTTGAGTATACAGTGCACCTATGAGTTAAATATTTGTGTGTGTTGATGCAGTGTAATTTTGAGACATAAAATAATCCCTGATGCATAACAAAGCAAGCTTGCCCTTAGAGGTGAAAGAATACACTGAATCTCTAATAGCATGTTGTGAGAGAGTAATACTCCTTTGGGTGGAGCCATAGCCCATTTTGTGTAACAGTAGGTCCTGCAGACAACTGCAATGTCAAACCAGACTTAACAAGCATTGGCATAGCCAATAGGTCTCGCCTTTGGGACCTTATAAGTGTTTAGCCATGCAACAGTTAATGTTGTTGCACCAAGGATATTGTGCTGCATAACTAAATACTTATAAGGTCCCAAAAGCGAGACCTATTGGCTATGCCAATGCTTGTTCTGAGAGGGGCTGCTGATTAGTCATTATTTAGTGCTGCCATTTGGCAGGTTGTGGGGGTGAAGGGTGGGACCACAGTCTATGTTGCTGAAGGTGAGAGGAAGCCCTCAGGGGAGGCTAGCAATTTAACTTTCCACTGGTCACTTCAATTTGGCTGCAAGAGCCAGTTACAGAAAGCTCACATGTCTTTCGGCCTTTAATCTTGGTGATACAGGCTGAAGACTATCCCGGCCTCACTCTACACAAAGGCTGTGTTTGGAGAGCAGCATGGAAAGAACACTTGAAAAGCAAACCACCCCAAACCTATTCTGAAAGCATAGACAGCAGATCCCCATCTCCTGTCTGTCTGCTTTGACTGTATGAAAGTTGGGGCCACCTACCAACTTGTTCCATTTCCAAGTTCCCTATGAGAAAGGAAGAGAGTACTCCACAGAGTACTCAGAGAACTGCTCTGAATCCACAGCTATTGTGCCTGACAGGCAGTTTCCCAGAGGTTAAGGGACATCACATGAGTTTTGCCTTGCTGGAAGAAGCAGTTCATCTGACCTAAAGTGCCTAGAAGCCAGTCTGTCAGGTGAGAGAGGGAAGGAGCCTGCCAACCCTGCAGGAGGAATGACTTTGCAGGAGGAGCCAGGCGCAGTGAGACCCCAGTGCTGTTGTGGTCTGCTAAAGGAAGGTAAACAGAGAAGATAAATCTGTGTTCCCCCAGGTGTAGATAGGCTGTCTTATATAGAAACCGCAGAATCACAGCTGCCAAGAGCCACTGTGACAAGGATTGTGACCGGGGATGATCCTGTGCTGCTGTGACCCAAAGAACTGTTGTGGCTGTGCTGAGCTGCTACACGTCATATGAAGTCCTGTGCCGCTGGGAGTGAAGCGACTGAGGGCTGGTTCGAACCACTTTTGGCAAGGAATGTAGTGTCTGGAAGTGGGGCCTTTGTGAAGCCTAGCCCTCTGAAACTATCTGGAGTGTAGACATGATAATATCCGTCCACATGGTGCCACTGTGACTGTAGGGTTCTTCCATCATTTCTCTTCAGTCACGACTTACCTAGAACCGGAGGTGTCTGCATTGGAACCACAACATGCACAGCCTCCCAAAAGTGGGAGAAGGGCTGCATGCTGACACTGGCTGGCTACCACTCGACAGCCTAATGCTTTCAGGATTTACTGTGATGGGAAAAAGACTGCATAACCTATGAAAGACTAATGGATTGACAGTTCACGAATGAAGTAATCCACATAGGAGCCCAAATTCATGCTATTATAATTCTTCCTGCAAAGAGGGGAACCGCCTAGACCGAGAGGATGGGAACCCAATGGTGAAGACCAGTATAGCCGATTAAGATGCAGCTAGCTCCAGTGCCCAGCTCACTAAATTGCACCTGACAGTGATTGCATGTGTAGTATTTAGTTTTAAAGCACTTTTCATTTATAAACAAAGCACTGTGTTGGACAATCAGTTATTGTGCTGAAGAGTGATTGTTGAATTCTGACACTGACATCTTCCACACTACCGCTCTGAGAAGACTGTGACTGCGTACCAGGGCTACCATTGAGAGTCAAGTGCTAAAGGAGTTGCACTTGGCTAGTTTGCAGAGTCGTGGTAAGACAGGCCTCAAACACCTGAAGCAAATGGCCCTACCCCCCACTGTTGAGGCAGCACCTCCTGCTTGCCCTGTGGCCCCCTAACAGAGTCTGACACTTGGCTTCTCCATCTACATAACCACAAGGTGCAGATAACCAACTGTGTACGTCGGATAGTAAATATGCATAAATGTGTCAGTTTTTATGTCCTCCTCAACCCCTCACATAACAGTGTCCTACAACTAAAAAGACATTAAGACAGAACTCTGAATAAACATTATGGAGGCAGCCTCATGAGTAATTTGGTGCAGCCCTCTGGTCTCACCCGCTAAATAAACTCAACTGATAAAGGTCACACATAGACCAAAGAGAGGTACATTTCCACTCATCCTAGATACCAGAGTACTCCGCAAACCAAATCACACTCTCGCCTCTATTGTAACCTCCTCATCATTTGAAGGTCATCCCTGGACATCCTAAAGCGTTGCAATGTCAAGCCAATAACTGAGTGTGCACTATGCCAAATAACAAGGCGCTGAACAGCTTTCATTGTGCCAGTCATTGACGATCTAAGACAAGAGATCCATATTAGCGTTGTTGGATCCCCATCATACAATCTTGCTGATCTAAGACTGACTAGTTGAATCTAGTTGAACTGATTGAATCCTTTCTGACCAAAAGAGTAAAAGTTGGTAAGATTCCTCCTTTCTGCTTCTCGCCTTTGAGTGTCAAATCCGGTGTGACCAAGGGTTCAACCCTTTCCCCTTTTACTCTAACCACCCATCTAGTTCTGCGTATCCATACAATCAGCGTTTGTTTCTACAACTATGCTGACAGCACTTAACTATTGTTCAAACTGTGGAAAACAGAATTATGCATATTTGCCCGACCCGAAAGGATGACTTCTAGCAGACGACCATTCTATGCATCGCTTGGACCGAGCATTTTGTTAAACTGGAAATCCGTATGGCGAGCTATGTGCCCCAAGACAGATGACTCCCATAAAGGCTACAAGAGAGGAGAATGTTATACTCGATTAGAATGTAAATAATGTGAAACTGTATTTTCCTAATGGGCGCTGCAGAGGCGGGGGGCAGGAGTCGGTTGGAGGCACCACGTCCTGGGGTAACAAGCATGTAATAGCTTGTGGTCAAGACTAACTGTTGGCAGGCGCAAGTTGCGGATTGAGAGGGTGTTCTCCCTCAGTTTATCAGTTTATTGATTAAAGTCCTGGTGTTAAATGGGAAATGATTGATCTAACCTTGGACTTTACCACCTAATGTGTACCCTGAAGTTGCCACCATAACCTTGTACTGGATTGTTGCCTGCTGTTGATGTGTGTGCAATTTTCTTGACGTCTAAACATACCCGGGGGCTCTCTGCATGGTACTGTACTCAAAATTAAAAACAATAAAGATCAATTAAACACAAACTATTGTTTGGGCTCACCTTATTCTCATTGGCTTTGCAAGAAAGTTCTACCAACTGCCTTCTTGCTGTAGATCACTGAATGACAAAGACATATTGAAGATGAAGGCCTGCATGATGGGCATCTTGGTGATTGGTGCTAAAGCTTTGGAATGCACCAAGGACATCTGGTCGGCTGCTGCCTTACGTCTCTGTACAATAGAAAGGGCTGGTCCCAGTGGAAACACAGTGTTATATAGATATCAACATCACCTGATTAATCAATTAAAAAAAATATTTATTCATGTAGAAAATATTTAGTCAAGTTGAACATATATTGCATCATGTTCAAAGCACAGCACATTTATCAATACAATTGTGCATAGGTTCCCCGTAAAACGGAGAAGGGAGGAATTGGTGCAACGATGTGCAAAAGTGAGGGCGAGTGATGGATGGAGGGCAGTGAACAGTGTGTACATCCAAAGCATAAAAGAGGCCTGTCCAGCCTTAACCAAGGCTAAATTATTTACAGAAACAGAATGGCAGAAAGGACACGGTGAATCTATCACTGTTGTCCGCATTCAATACACAATAACATAGAGCTGTCGACGTTTCGACCCAGGGTTAGCATAGGAAATTCCGCTCCTTACAGAAGGGTCTTCATCAGGACCATGGGGGGCACCCTAAGTCCACCTAGGAATGTGGTGGACAAGAACACAAATGGGCCCGGAGGCTCCAGGGTCAGAGAAGGACGAGTTCTTGGTGAAGCGTGTAAATATATGTGGCTTATTCTGGTTGGGTTAGAAGAGGCAAGAAAAGTCAAGGTGCTCCATCTGTCTCCATGCTGTTTTGACATCCGTCCGCTGGTGATAGATATTTTTTTTAATTGATTGATCAGGTGATGTTGATATCTATATAACACTGTGATTCCACTGGGACCAGCCCTTTCTATTGTACCGTGTTATACCCAGGTCCTAGTGACGCGTCTGGGTCAACCCCATTATTTTATAACTGCCTTACGTCTCTGACCAGTAGTCTGTTGAAGATGGCGCCAGGAGCCTTTGTTGCTGCCCTCAGATTGCCAGTGTCCCTGTTCCTTTCTCAGGGTTTTTGTGTTCTCCATTTCTTTTTTAACTCATTGAAGCTATTCCTGTAGGTAGGGAATCTTCTTGCTGATTAAAAGTGCAAGTTTAAATCAAAGGCTGTGCAGAACCAAAGCCAGACAACGGATAATAAAATCATGTTTAAATGGCCTATCTTTGCCAATAAAAAGATCAAGAATGTGAAGTGGCAACGTGTCCCAGGCCTTTGCTGCTACTAGAGAAAAGGCTCAGCCGCCTAGTCTGGCTCTACCAACTCTGGGGATCTTTCCTAACCATTGCTTTAGAACATCTCACTTGCCAGATGGGGATCTGTTTCTGACACGTAGCCTGCAGATATCGCAGGCCTAGCTCGAAAGACCAGGCACAGGGCTTTAAAGCAGATCCTGTCAGTCATGGGAAGCCAGTGCGGTTTGCTTGGTGCTGCAGAAGCGGACGCCTTCCAAGAGAGCTGGAGAGCCAATTTGGCTGCCATGCTCTAAATTGTTTGTAATCTGGTGAGTACAAAGACAGGCAAGCTCAGAAATAGTGAATTACAGTAAATCAGCCTACTTAAAATAGAGGTTTGGACTACCAACAGGTGAGTGTCTGCTAGTAAAACGAGGAAATCTTGCTAATGCCTCATCAGTAGAAAGCAAGAGGAAGAAAGATGGGTCACATGGCTGGAGTCGGTCATTTTACCTAGGTTACAAACTGTGGTAGCTAACCGTGGCGTGCCAAGTTCCTCTAGCCAATGCTGGAAATAGGGTAAGTAACTGCAGGCAAATCAGAGATAAGAAGAATCTTTTTCTTATCCGGATTACATTTTAAGGACTTGTCCACGAGCCAGTTTACCACTGCCCTCATGCAGTTCTGGAAATTCTCCAGGAGCGCTAGGATCAGAATCTGACTGTTCCAGCAAAAAGAGCGACTGTGTATCATCTGTATAGCTCATTAGACTAAGGCCAGATCATTGAATAAGTAGAGCCAGTGGACGGACGTATAGATTAAAGCATTGGGTTTGAAGAAGAGCCCTGAAGTGCTCCCATTTTTAAAAACTTAAACTGAGATACACATTTCTGTAGAGAGACTGCTTGCTAGTGTTGTGAAATATATGATTTAATCCACTCCAGAGCCCTATCTTGTACTCCAGTCTCTCTCAGCCTGAGTAACAAATACAAATACTGCGGATAAATGAAGCAGCACCAAGGCCGAAGAATTACCTTAGTCCGCTAGAGTCCGCAGGTCACCTAGCAAGGAGACCTACTCTCTGTACTGTGGCCTTATCTGAAGCCAAATTGTGGTTCATCCAGAATATTGTCTTTATCCAAATACCATGGCATTTGATGTTCACCCATTTCTCAAAGATCTTAAAAGGATAGGGGGGCAATGAAATTGGCCTATAATTATTCAGTATAACAGGGTCTGCTGTTGTTTTTTTTAGCAATGGTAACACCCTGGTTTTTTTTCTCAGGCTCGAGGAACAACTGCTTGTGATAGAGATAAACTGCAGAACTGAGGTAAAGGGTTTGCTACCACTGAGTAAGACTGCTAAAAAATGTTAGGAGTGATAGGATCAAGAGGAGAGCCCGAGGAGATGGGATTAGAAATGTTTGCAAATTCCTCAAATGCCATTGGAGTAAATTTAGTCAGTTTAGGAGAGTCAAAGCTAAGCTCCACTGACTTCACATCCAGAGTAGTCCCAACAGCCACGTTCGGTAAAGAGGCGAAGATTTCAGAGATTTTTTCTTCACAATAAGTTGACAGACTATTGCAGAGTGACAGTGAGGGGTCTATAATCCGAGCTGTGCAGTCAGGTGAAGCTAAGGATTTAACTAACCCAAGAGGCTCTCTTGTAGCGTTCCAGGCTTTTAATATTTTCTCTGTGAAATAGTATAGCCTTATAGCCTGCTGCTGAGGGCTATTCTGGTTGTTAAAGGCCCTGAACTCGAGTTATAGGATCGAGCTGCAGGCGACGGCCTATAACGAGGGTGATGGTCCTTAGCAGCGGGTATAGCCTGCGGCAGAAGGGCTATAAGGCTATACTATTTCACAGAGAAAATATTAAAAGCTGGTATAATATTCTAAATTTTAAAGGAAGAAACAGAAAGACAAACATTGGAATGTTGGAGCAGAAGACATATACCAGGCATTCTAAACCCGGAGCCACTCCATTGCCTTCAATGGAGCTCTCAACATTCCACTGTTGTAATCTGGTTTCGAGGATAACGTCTGCTTTTTTTAATAAGATGTTAAAGCATCTGGAAGTTCAGTTTTAACTACATGATCGTAGGCTTTACGTTATCTCAATGCTATGTGTTTGCAGGACAGCTTGGTTACTTTTAGGGAGATATCATACCAAGGAGCAGAGGGGGTTGTGGTCACAGGGCTACTCAGTCTCTCCCTGACATGCTGATAATTCATAAACAGCCATCTGATTGAGTTAGGCATGTCTGGCCTTCCTCTTTAAAACCCGCCCCTTCTTTAAGACCTGCACCTACCCCTGCGACAGTAGTCCACACATGATTCTTGTTATTAATTATTTTATGCCATCTCAGATGAATTTCAATGATGCTGTTTATTTAGGGCTCCAAGAAAAAAAGAGTGTTAGGCGTGTGGAAAGTATACAAAATTCCAGCATTATCCTTTCTCCTCATATCTGCAGCAGCACCACTGGCTAATGATACAGAAGAGGACCCTCTTTAAGACTGCCTGCATCTTGCAAAGGAATTTGCATGAATCAGATCACAGATTTACTATCAAAGAAATGTCTCAAAGAAACCCCAAGCCGCTCATCATGGTCAGCCTCAAATGTGTTGTGCAAGGTCCCTCCTGTCAGGGACAAGTTGGGTCAGAGATCCCTTCAAATACAGACGTCATTTGGAAAAAAAGCTGTTTTGATCTGCGTTATCAGTCTGATCATTTGAAGTTTAGGGAAATGCTCAAAACATGCTTGTTTTAACTTTGTTTTAACTGTTTGTTGCTGGTCAAACCTTCTGTTTTGGATTCTGACATCGTTTATCACACCAGGAGACTCAGGCGGTGGTGGTGATGGAGGGGAAGGTGTAGGCGGGGTGGGGGGGGGGGGTAAAACACCCCCCACCCCCTATATTCTAAGTAAATAAGTAGTGCAAACTTGGCCTCTTGACCACTCTGGAGCTCACAAGTGTGGTGACTGTACCCTTTCCCTGCAGTCTAGCAGAGGGCCATTCATATATCATTGGTGTCATGGTGTCCGAGCAATGAACAGCACGCACTCTCTTGTAGTCGCCATCCTGGAGAGGGGCCACTACTCGCACTCCCTCAACCCCCCCCCCTTTAATGGTCTGGCAACAATGGCTCATTGTGTTACCCAAGTGGTATCAGAGGGTCCCCTTTAGGGTAATGTAGGCAGGCTCTGCTACTCTACTTCCTGCAGGTTCTCTTCTTCTCCTGGTGGTCAGACGTGGGATACTCGCGAGGCGCACCAGGGCTCCAAGCGGTCTCAGGGTGGAGTCTACAGTACAATGTAATATACTTTATTGGCATGACAAGTCAGACAAATGCTGTCAGCAGGAGGCCCCAGGCCTCATACGTGCGACTCATTGTTTGTCTGTTTTCAGGCCAGAGAGGTGGGAATCCTGGTTACTGCACCTCGAGCATTCTAGTGCCTCAAGTCAATAGTTGCCTCAGCAGCATCTGACCTAGACTCCTCTCCTGTATGTGTCTGCTCACTCTACCATGGTAAGTCCCATCTGCCTCCTACTGCTTTCTGCAGCACTCTTCTTAGGGTCAGTGCTGCCAGAATACTTCTGACAAGCAGCTAGGATGCTAATACCCACAGATTCTATAGCAGAGGTCATCAATCATTTTGCTGTTAGCCACACTAAGTTAAATGTTTTGATATGTTGTCCCTTCAAAAACCTTAAGGCATGGATTGGCAGGGTGTGGCGCAGAGGGCTGGGCTTAGGAGATAATTTCAGGAGCACTTTTTCTGTAGATAATGATGAAACACTAAATGCAAAATTTATTAAAAACCAAATGCATCAAACAAAAACAGAAATTAACCAAAAGATACTGCTTCCTATAACTGGAGTGTTGTGAGCACCTCACACTCCTGGACCCTACGGCAATTGCACCTGCTGTAGTAATGATAGCTACGGCCCTGAGTAGCAAGCCATCTAGTTTGCCTTTTGCATCCCTACCCCACCATGCCTGCCCATCAATCCAATCCGAAACAGGCTCTCTGTCAGAATACAATGAGCTCCCACATGTTGTCCCTCTCTTTAAAGCAAGGGTGCCATTGGTCCTAATGCGAGCAAGGAAAATGAGCCCTATGCCCCTTCTGTAAAGTAACGCAGTCATAATTGTAATTCAGTGGGCCCCTCCCACCCCAGGGCCCCAGTGCAACTGCACCTGCTACACTACAATAGTTACTGCCTTGTGATGTAGGATGTCCTCTGCCCTCTGTAAAACCTGAATCCCCAATTTACCCCCTTCCCTCCCCACCATCTCTCTGTGGCCCAAACTAAGCTGCCTCCTCTACTTCAATACTCCCCTTCGATAGGCAATTTTTCCAACTCCCAAAGCAACACTGGCACAGCAAGAGGATACTGGGCCCTAATGCAAGCAAGGAAGGATAGTAAAATATCCATAATTTGGGTTAAGTTGGCCCTCAGACCGTTGGGTCCTAGTGCCCCTGCACCTAGAGCACCAATGATACCTACAGCCCTGCAGAGCAGGCTGTCTCCTCTGCCTACTCCACCGGGCCATCACTCCTAGGCCTGAAGTTCAAAGCAGACTGCCTCCCCCTATGCTGTTAAAGCCCCATGTCCCACCTCCCCTGTTTCTTGAGGCCGGTTCCCTGTGTGACAAGGGTGACCTGGGCCCTTAGACTAGCTAGGAAAATGGTCTGCACCCCTATTTTTGGTAGTTAGAGAGTCATTATTTGGGGTTCAATGGCCCCTTACTCCCCAGCTCCAGTGCTGCTGCACCCACTGTATAAATGATAGTGATCACCTGTAAAAAAAAGGTTAGCGCAAAGGTCCAACACGTAGGGACCCCTCCTCTAGGCCATCTCTTTGATTGATCTCTCTCCCTTCCTCTTTCACCTGGGCCATTACTCTGAGGCACCAGAAGTCTGGACAACCAAGACTCTGCATCTGAATGCGATCATGCTGGCCTCTCCCTACCCATACCTGACTCACCTGAAAGGACATCTGCATGTAAACAGAGGTCAATGTTGGTAGGATTTATGGGGAACGATGTGACCAGGTTTTTTTTAAAACAGTTTTCATACTTTTTGTTAAAGTACAACCTTCTATGAATGGTTAATACCAGCTTGGGGTGCCTTTGGCTGAAAGCAAAGCGAAGGGTCTCATGTGCTGTGGGACAGAGAGCTAAAGAAGTAGATTTCTCACCAGAATGCCTCCTACGTGTTATGTTATGTTATGTTAAAGGAACTTTTAAAGCGCACGTACACCAGACGGTTTCATGGCGCTGGAGTCCAAGGGATGCTACCGTTTAAGTGGATTAGTCATATGCCTTGCGGAATAGCCAGGTCTTTAGAAGTTTCCTGAACTGAGCGTAGGTCAGTAACCTAATGTCCAAACGGAGAGAATTCCAGAATTGGGGGGCCAACACCGAAAATCTTAGAGCCCTAAATTTCTTTTGTTTAAAGGATGGGATGACTAAAAGATTCAGATGGGAAGACCTAAGATCACGAGAAGGGACGTAACGCTGTACCCGAGAGGATACAAACACCAAGCTGTTGCCATGAATTGGTTCCAGAGACCCAAGGGTGAAGAGCCCTGCGAAGCTTGGTTACAGAGGCCCTGATCCTTCAGCGTGGAGGCCCCCGCAGGGTACGCACAGAGGTGAGCGCGCCGGGCGAGGGGTGGTACTAGCGAACTCTGTCCGATCTCGGTCTGCACTGGGCCTCCCCCCCGCCCCTCCTCCCCAGCCCCCCGGTGCATGGGGTGGCCGCTCCCGATGAAGGTGACTTTGTGACTCCCTGATTGGACTGCCTCCCTTCTGCACTTCCTGGGGCTCGTTCGCCTCTGAGTGGTGCTTTATGGTCCAAGCAGCTATCTGGTTCTAAGCAGTCCAGTTGCGGTGAAACTATCCTGTGCTCACTGTGATCCCAGAGCGTCTCGTGAATCTGACGGGGCGCTGGATGAAGGTTGAGTGTAATGCGTTCATTGGACTGTTCTCCTACGGTCCCGTTTGACCCCCCCTGCCTTTCCCCTCGTTTTGCAAGTAACAAGTAATGGAACACTGACACTTGGTTTAATGGCTCTCACATTTTGCTGACATGTTTTAACGCGTGATCAAGACTGGGTCTGTTGCTTCCTATTGGGCTGTCTTGGCTCGCTCGGTGGCCCATGAGATGAGTGATTCACATAATGGGCGCCCATTTTGTTCTCCTCTAACAGTGCTCTTGGCTGAGGTTTGGTGCCCACTTTGGCCTCCTCCCTGGGGAGCCGAAGAACGTCTATACCTATCACTGATCCTCTAGGTGACTCCCATTTCCATGCCGGTTTCCATACTTGGAGGTCCCAATCCCTGGTGGTAGGGTTTGCCCCGTTATGATCCCACACCCTCACAGTCACAGGAGGCAAACCATCCTTCTTTCCCTCCGGTATGATGTTTTATTAGGGAGTTAGACCAGATTCCCTGGCCCTGCATTTCTAGTCGCCCCCTGACCTCCTCCTCCTCTTACTATTCTCCTCTGCACTATCGCTACCCTAGTGGCCCCTCTTCTCCCTATCATGGCTTCCACTCGAATAAAGTCGGGAGTTAACTGCTTCAAAGTCATCTATCCCCCTAATCTGTCCAAAGCAGCAGCAAAACGGTTCAAGCACAACACCATTGAACACTTCCCTGATTCCCTCTTTGTTGATCAATTCCATAATGGGCACCTAGGGAAGCTAAAAAATGACTTAATTTTTTTCACCCACGACATCCCTTCCTGGTCCACCAGCTTCTTCAATTTCTTCAACGTCTCCTCCTCCTCACCTATCCCGCATGGACAGCGGCTAAAAATTTCCCCCTCCACGAGCTTTAAGGGCTCTCTCACCATAACACTCTACAATAATGGCACTGTCATGATTCAAGCGACAGACTCCTGTCTCTCCCTCTTTGACCATCTCTTCCACTCCCTTCGCCCAACCCATACAACTATGATCTCCCTCAACTCTTCTTTGAGCTCCTCTCCTTTCTCCCTTTCTCCCCCTAACCCCCCGATACTCCAGCAGGCCGCTCTCCCGGGAGACACAGGCCTACCCTTTGTTCCCCCTGCCTTTGCTCCCTCCTCTCCCTCTCTTCCCCCTTCCCAAAATGTCCCTCCCCCTATCTTGTCTGTCCGGCCTCTGGCCTCCACCCCCCTCCCCACCCTGCATCTGCCCGATTCTCCAACGTTTTCGCCGCCCCCTAATCCCCTAATCCAACCCACCGCCCCCTCTTAATCCACCTTTCTTACAACCTGGTCTTCCGATCAACTTTCCTTACCTCCCCCTTCCCTCCCCCTTTCACCTCATCCCTTTCCGCTCTTCCCCGTCCCCCGTACCCTAAACTCTTCTCTTCCACCTCCCATCTATCTTCAACCCCACCTTCCTCATCCCTTGCTTCCCAACCTTGTCTCCCTCCCCGACAATTCCTTTCTCGTCTCTCCCTCTGACCTTGCAGTCCCTTACTCCTCCCGCAGTTTCCATCTAGCCAATTCCCCCCCACTCCACCTGTTACCTGTCCCCCTACATTCACCTTTCATAGCCTACAGTACCTGTCTAGCACCATCCTCTCCTTTCTCCCCATACCTCTGGCCTTCCTCGGACCCCCCGCCCTCCCCCCCCTTTACAGCCCCTTCTCCTCTTCTCCACGTACCTTCGGACTTCATCTGACCCCTCGCCCCCCCTCCCGGTTCAGCCTCGTCTCCCCTCTTCTCCCCTTACCTCTGGCCTTCATTTGTCCCCCCTCCTACTCCTCAACTTTCTCCTCATACGTATGCCCTCTTCTCTTCCCCTCTGTTCAACACCAGTAAAAATATTTCTCTTCCCACCACTGTTTCACGATCCACTCCTATTGTCCACCATCTTTCCTCACCTTCTACCCTTGCTCCCCAACTCCCCACCCATTCCCCCACCCCTCCCCTCCCTCCCTCACCCTCTGCACTCCCTCCCTTATCCCGTTCCACCACCCCGCCCTGTCCTCCCTCACTCTCTGCACTCCCTCCCGTATCCCGCTCCTCCAGCCCTCCCCGTCCTCCCTCACCCTCTGCACCGCCTCCCTCAACCCGTTCCCCCACCCCTCCCCATCCTCCCTCACCCTCTGCACTCCCTCCTTTATCCATCGAGCCACCCAACACTCCGTGCTCAGCTCTCCTCTCTCTGGAAAATAAACTTGATTCTCTCATCTATTCCATTTCCCAGCTTGTAGCGTCCATCTCACGTTTAAGCGCCAAGTTGTCCCCTGTCCCTAACAACCTCCAGAGGAGATCCTTGCTCCCGCGCCCCAATAAAACCAACCACAGTCTGTCCTCTGCAGACATCACCAACTTACTGGCCAGCTACAAGACCACCAACGTCACTCCCCTCCACCTTCCTCTCCTAATAATTCTACGCAGTTTCCTATTCAGACCATCTCCTCTGTCAGACCTTACCAGCCTCCCTCTTACCGGGCTCCCTCATTCAAGAATCTTATCCCTATCTCCCTGAACAACCCTAACACCCCCATCACCAAAACATCTGCGTCAGAGCTGCACTGCTTGCTCCACAACTGCAGATCTGCAATCAAACACAAAGTGGAAATCTCTGATACTATCACCCACCAAAATCTTGACATGTTCTTCCTCACTGAGACCTGGTTTAATGACTCCTCTCATACTTTGTTTGATCTTCTGGTACCCACTGACTACTCTATCCTCAGAAATGACAGGGCAGACAAAATTGGGGGCGGTGTCGCTATCATCGTCAGGAACTCCCTTCAAATGAAAGCCTTCCCTACCACCCTTTTCCGTACATTCGAATGCCTATCCCTAGAACTTCAAATACATCACGGCTCACCCTTTAGATTCCATGCCATCTACCACCCGCCCGGTAACTGCTCTTCCTTTGTGGAGGAACTGACTGACTTCATCAGTGACCAATTTTCTCAAAGTGACAGACAGATCTTCCTGGGTGACTTTAATCTCCACTGGGGTTCTTTGGAACACTCGGCTGCCAACAAGCTTGCCTCCTTTCTCTCAGCCAATGATCTCCTCCAACATTGCTCGGAATCCACACATTCCAAGGGCTCAATTCTGGACCTTGTCATATCCAAAGCAGACCTGCTGACTACTGCTCCCCCATCCATGTAGACTGGTCTGACCACTTCCTCATTCCCTTCCGTTTTCACCTATCGCACGTTATAACTCTCGGCCAACCTAAAAGAGCTACTACCTGGTTCCGCAACACTAAGAACATTGATCTGGACACTTTTTGTGATTCTGCTATGCGGGCACTTCCGAGACTAGACCCTAGCATGGATGTCAACGTTCTCACTTCTCAGTGCCTCTCAGTACTAGCAGTCGAAATCGACAATGTCGCTCCTCTCCAAAGCAAAAGGAAAAGACCCACCCTCAGCACCTTGGTTCAATAAAGCTCTCTACGATGAAAGGAAAAACCTTAGATCCCTGGAGAAACATTGGAGAAAATCTCCTTCCACCTCCAATCTCTCTCTTTTACGTTCAGCAAGATCCAAATATCACAACCACATCTTCCTTGAAAAAGCATCACATTTCAGATCCCTCCTTGACTCAGCCAAAAACAGACCCAAAAAACTTTTTGACCTCATCAAAACCCAAACTGTTCTCCCCTAACCATCAAGCCTGAGGATTCCTCAAAGAAAGCAGCAGATTTCGCTATATTCTTCGATGAAAAGGTCAAAGCACTGGTGGATCAGGTCGCCCACCCCTCCCCCATTGAGGAGCGGAAATCCTTAGTTACCTGGCAGAACTTTGACGTCATCTCGGAAGATGACCTCCTCAAATGCATCCTCAAAACTAAACCCTCCAACCATTCTTCTGACCCCATCCCTAGCGACATCGCCATCGATTTCTACACCTATACTCTCTCTTACTGGACCAGGCTAGTCAATCTCTTCCTCAGTCAAGGCTCCCTCCCGGTTGCCCTCAAATCAGGTCAGGTCACCCCTCTTGTAAAAAAACCCTCCGCCGATGCGAACGACCTCAACAACTTCCGCCCTATCACCAACCTCCCTTTTCTTTTGAAAATCACCGAAAAATGTGTTGCGAAACAACTTTGCTCACATATTATGGACAATAACCTCCTCGACGTCTTCCAGTCGGGCTTCATCCAAAATTGCAGCACTGAAACAGCCCTGCTGCAAGTGATTGACGATGTGCTGCATATACTCGACTCTGGGGAATCGTGTCTTCTGATTCTTCTAGACCTCTCTGCAGCCTTTGACACTGTTAATCATAGCACCCTCCTCAACACTCTTCAACAGAGAATGGGACTGGATGGCACAGTGCTCAAATGGTTTGCCTCTTTCCTCTCGGACAGATCCCAAATGATAAAGATAGCGAACAGTCTTTCATCTCCATTGGCCATAGGTCAAGGCGTCCCTCAAGGTTCTATCCTGGCACCCACCTTGTTTAATCTCTACCTGGAACCTTTAGGGAACCTCCTAAGCAAATCTGGGATCCATTACCATCTTTATGCGGACGACACTCAAATCTACCTTAAGGTGTCTTCCGCACACGATCTCTCCCTACTCAACTCTACTCTCAACTCTATTCACAACTGGATGTTAGCTCACCAACTCATTCTGAATCCCGCCAAAACTGAATTCCTCCTCCTTTCTACCTCTCTCTCACCTCCTCCTGTTCAATCTTGGATGGATCAGCTGAACCTACTCAACAACAAACCCATCATTGTCGACAGCGCTAAATCCCTAGGTGTCATTCTTGACAAAAGACTCAACCTAATCTCCCACATCAACTCTATTGCTAAGAACGCACGTTACCAGTTGCGCCTTCTATGGGGGATCCGTCGGTTCTTCCCGGAGAAAGACTTAAAAACCTTGGTACAATCGCTGGTTCTCTCAAGACTGGATTATTGCAATTCTCTTCTGACCGGCCTACCCAAATCCCACCTCTCCCCACTCAAATCCATCCTCCATTCAGCAGCTCGCTTCATTTCAGGGTCTAAACGAAGCGACCACGTCACTCCTATCCTGTCCTCTCTTCGATGGCTTCCGATCGAGGCAAGATCTATTTACAAAACTGCCTGCATCACACACAAAGCCTTACACACGTCCTCCCCTCGTTACCTGGCGAATAAATTGAAATTGTCCGGTGGCTCTCGCCCTTCTCGCAATGCGGAAAAGCTTCTGCTTGAGCCCCCCGTCTTCAAAAGGGAAAGATCGATGGCTCAATCCTTCTCAGGCAATGCGGTGAGAATCTGGAACTCGCTTCCCCCATTGCTCCGTGCCACCTCCTCTACCCGGATCTTCAAAGCTGACCTCAAATCTCTTCTCTTTCAAAGACACTTTTAGAACTAATACTTTCATTCTCAGGCACCTCTAGGAAGTTCGCTCTTCTTTGTAAATTTGTACTTTTTCCTGTACATTCCTCACCCTTGCGTGCTGTGTTGGATTTTATGTGTGTGTTCCCTTCATTTCAAGTCCCCTGTTTAATTCACGCCCTCTCTACTCCCTCAAGGAAGTTCTTCCACTATAGGAAATTCTGTACTCCATGCCTATAGAAGCGCCTTCCCAGTGTGTTATGAGTGACTGCCACTTATTGCAGTATTATACCTCTATTTGTATTTTGTATCTCATGTATCATGCACACCTGTCACTTTTTCCTCTTGGAACGTATACCTCTTTTTGTATCTGGTTTGTTTGTTATTTGCACAATTGTCACTTTTTCCTCATGTAATGTAACGCTTGCTTTTGTATTATGCTCACTTGTAACCTTCTCCTCATGTAATGTTACTGTTCCTATTGTGAAGCGCTCTGACACCTTCGGATAAAGTCCGCGCTATATAAAAACGCATAAATAAATAAATAAATAAATGAAGAGATTTAAAGGTGATGCAGCACAGCTTAAATGTGCTGCGTTCGGCTACCGGGAGCCAGTGTAATCTTTTCATTAACGGGATAACATGGTGCCATTTAGGCTGGTGGTAGATTAGTCTGACCGCATGGTTTTGCACCAGTTGCAAACGTTTTGATTGATGTGCTGGGATGCCATGCCGGGATGACAACGTAGAGTGAGTTGGCATAGTCAATGTGGGAGATGACTAAGGCCAGTACTACTTGGGTCAGGGCTTCAGCAGTAAGGTATCTGCTGATCTTCCTGATCCTTCGAAGCTGAAAGAAACAGGAAGAAAGCACTGTCCCAATCTAGGCTTTCATAGATAGGTCACTGTCAATGGTGATGCCCAGGCTTTTGGTTGAGCTCAAGGGGAGGGGGGATGGAGGTTCCCAGTTTGGTTGACCAGAAGTTGGAATTCCAGGGGTTAGATGACCAGCCGACTAGGATCAGCTCAGTTTTGTCCGGGTTCAATTTCAGGTGGCTGCTGTTCATCTAGTCACTTATGTATCGCATGGTGGATTGGAAGTTGGGAAAAGAGGATGCCCACTGATCCATATCAAAGATCAATTGGAGGTCGTCGGCATAGTTGAAGGTGCAAACCTTCCTTTCGCCGATAGAGCGAATGAGGGAAAGTAAGTGCAGGTTAAAGAGGAGCGGAGAGAGGGAAGACCGCTGCGGCACCCCACAGGTCAGTTTAACCTTGGGGGAGGAAAGGTGGGCGAGGCGTACAGCTTGAGAACGGTCTTCCAGAAAGGATAAGAGCCACTAAAGAGCCAGGCCCTGGATCCCGGCGTTACTGACACGGTCGGCCAGAAGTTCATAGTCGACCGTGTCGAACTCTGCAGAGAGATCCAGGGGTGCCAGGGCCTGAGTGGTGCCCTTGTCGGCCCCCTTCCTAAGTTTGTCTAGGACCATGAGAATGACAGCCTCTGTGGAATGAGCAGGACGGAAACCCGCCTGGTGGAGGTCAAGGTAGGGGGAATGTTCGATAAAGGTGCTGAGACAGCTTGCCACATGGGCTTCTAGACCCTTGGCTAAAAAAGGGGAGCAGGGAGATGGGGTGGCAGTTCGTAAGAGCTAAAGGGTCTGCCACTGTTTTCTTTAAGATGGGGACAATTTCTGCTTCTTTAAATACAATTGGAACAATGCCCTGATTGAGGGAGTTATTCAGAAGCGCAAGAGGGGAATCCGGACATGTGAGGAAGGCTTCCCTTAATATGTGCGGAGGGCAGCAGTCAGTAGGAGAGCCAGATCCCACTTTCCTTAGAAGGTTGGAGAAGGCTTCCCTGGTAATGGGAGGAACCTGCTCCAGCGAGTGAGGGTTCCTGAGCGTAGATGGTTGGGCTTTAGGAGGGGCATTAGCAGGTATGTAAGACTTGATGGCAACAATTCTTTCAATAATGTAGGTATTGAGTGAGTCACATAGTGCTTGAGTGGGGACGGGTTTCGCTGTGACTCTATCTGGCTTGTATAGTTCAGCCACAATAGCAAAGATTTCCTTTGATTTATTAGTAAAGCTCAATATCTTGTTGGAAAAATAGGTGGCCTTGGTTTGTAAGATGGCATTTTTATATTGTTTAAGATGATTTAGAAATATATCTTTTTTGTCTGAGGAGTAATTTCGTCTCCAATTGCGTTCTGCTTGACGTAGGGCAAGTTTCTTAAGTTTTAGGTCTTCAGAGAACCAGCGTTAGGCATCGTGGCGTCTGGCTATATTGGCTTTCTTAATGGGTGCAAAGCTGTCACTGGTGGATTCAAGCCACGATTTAATACTTTCTTCGTGTTTGTTACATGAAAGAAATGTAAATGTGTGCAACTGACTCATCACCAAAATGTAAAGGCTGCTTATGAGCCAGTATTGGCTTTCATTCAAGGAGTAACTTCGAGCTTCATGATGACAAAGATTTAATATTTTCAAGAGGTAATGTAGGAGTGGTGTGTCTCCTATATATGGAAACTTATAAAAAGTTTCACGGGGTACAGTCTAAGAAGTATTACTAAAATATATGTATATATTGAAAACATCTATTTTTATCTTTTTTTTTTTTTTAAATCTTTATTAAAAAAAATTCCACATTTTCTTGCAAGGGTATCAGCACAAATACATATCAATCAAAAAGAAAATCAAAAAGAAGATGCAAGGTTTGAAGGAAGGAAATAAATCACATAAACGGACAAATAATTAAAATAACATAGGAAAAAAAGTCATCAGCTCAATTACAAAGACTCTAATCTAACCCATTAACAGAAACATATTTCATAGAGAGATTTACTTTAACCAATTTATACCAACATCACATTAAATTTACCCCTGGTTGGCTTTAATTATTCTTTTCCTTCCATTTTATTAAAGGAGCCCAGATGCGCTGTCCCAACAGCTTCGACTTTTTCCCTTTCTTTCATAAATTGCTCTCTCCATTGTATATAAAGAAAGTAAACGAGCAAGCCATTGCTGGAAAGTAGGGGGAAAGGATCTAACCAAGCCGAGGCAATTTTAATCCTCAATACCGCCATAGCAACAAAAAGAAATCGATAAGTTAACTCATTTTGGGTCGTACTACTTATTCCTAACAAAATTAGTTCAGGGGTTAATTTAATTTTAACCCCGAGTGAGCAATCTAAGTATTCCATAATTGAGTCCAACAGCCCCTGTAGACAAGGGCAGGATGCAAACATATGCACCAGATCAGCATCCACCCCCACACCTAGGACATATAATCCCTGATAACCCGCCCCATTGTGCTATTCTAGCCGGTGTATAGTATAGAGAAAAAATAGTTCTAAAATGTTGTGCCTGAAGCCCAGCTGAACATAAGACCAACTGACCCAACTCTAATGATCTCGAAAGTGCTCCGGGAGCAGCCCCCACACGCTCAGCCCATTTAACCTCGTGTTTAGTTAAATCATCTTGTTTTAAACTTATCAATTCTGCATATATCAACTTGATAACCCCCTTATTCCTGCCTTGCATAATATCAATGATTACATTACTATCAAACTCACTATCCCCCCAATTTTTTTACTAAAAAAGCTGCGCAATTGAAAATACTTGAAGAAATTACCTTTCTCCAACCCAAACTCCATCTGTATATCGTTGAATTGGCGAAACCCTTCTATCCCAATTAGGTCCCCAGCCTTCCGAACACCCTTAGCATCCCATCCTGCCATAGTCTCATCGGAGAAAATTCCAGGGAATGTGGGGTTTTTGTATAACACTGTATAGTGGTTGAGTCTCCCCAAACCAATCTTCTTTTTTAACGCACTCCAGATCTTAAAAACAGCCATCAGAGTCTTAAATTTGGTTCTTTTGTAATAACTGGGCTCTGAGAATTTAAAAAAACACCTCTCAGCGTTTTCGCCCAGTAGCAATTTATAGACATCCGGGAGCTCATTTTCCCCTTCAGTGTCCACAGGACATACCCCTACCAATATCCCCGTATATTGCAAGACAGCAGCCCAGTAGTAACTTCTAAAATCAGATCTATTTTTATCTTAATTACTAAATCATATTACATATATATTTTGATAGCAATTGTTTTGTTTGAAACACTAAATTGTGACAGCCAGTCTTATACTGTGTGTAATATAATTGTAAAATAATGACATTTTCATAGTTTTTTCTGTCTCAGGCTAGGAACACTATAAATATACGAGTGACTATTGCTCACTGCGCCAACCAGGATTCAACTCTGTGAATCTCTGGTCACACTCAGAGACATCTCGAGTGATCACATTGACCAGATGAGGTTTCATAATGCATTTTCCACCAATTAGTTTAATTTGCATTTATTTTTGATTGAAGGCATGCACATTATTTTATATGAAGTTAACTGAAGATAAAATAAATCAACAAAATAGTTTCAGGACATATTTTTCTTTGTAGCCTCTTCCTTGATTGTACCCCCACAGTGCTTAATTTGGGCCGGTGGTTTCTGCTGCTCAGCACTGGCACTTAATCATCAACACCGGCGCTATCTTTTCACACTCATTTTTGGTAAGCACGGAGATTAAGTGATTTGCCATGAACCACAGGATGTTGAGCCGATGCCAAGACTCAAACCTGGTTTCCCAGCTCCGAAGTCAGCAGCTCTGGTCATTTGGCCACATCCTCTCTCTTCCTCCTGGTTAGTAGTTAGCTCTGTTTTAGGCAGCGTTACAGGAGAAATGTGCTGGTGCAGGTGCAAGCTGCCCCTCCTGACGAGAGCCCCATTAACCACTGTGCCCCCATGACACTCATGATCACAGTTGACATATTTTGTTATGCTCTTCAACTGCTGCATGTAAATGAAAAAAGCTTGGGAATGCGGAAGATAAATGCTGTTGCACTTCCAGGTCATTTTAGGTTTTGCCTGCACCAAAAAAAGCTTAAAATGGGCTTAAAGCCTGCCCATTACTTACCATTAATTACCTTTGGTTGGCTTCCACGTCACTCTCGTTTCCTTGCATCTTATTGGTCAGCGCCTCCTCCTTGCCTCCCTCTTCTTCCTGGGGATTCTTGTGTGTTCCTGCATGGAGCATGGACCAAGTATAGCTTCCTGTCTGCAGCTAGTGTCCTTCCATTGGCTGCAGACTCCTGAAGGTACTCTTTTTTCACTTTTTAACATGCATTCTTGCAGAGTGCATGTCTCTGTCGTCTGTCT
The DNA here is from genome assembly GCA_963921515.1 of Calotriton arnoldi. Lineage (NCBI taxonomy): Eukaryota > Metazoa > Chordata > Amphibia > Caudata > Salamandridae > Calotriton > Calotriton arnoldi. Next base: position 267,443 of record CAWUFW010002619.1, read on the forward strand.
CCCCCCCGGCCTTCCTCTCACTGTCATTTCTTTCCCCCCACCTCTTGTGCTGTTTCTTCCCCATGCCTCCCGCTGTCTGTAGCCTCCTGTGCAACATGGCTTAAAGTAAAAATAGCACCATGACACAGCCAACGTTGGCCGTTTCATCAATTATTTTCCCCACTATAAGCAATGTTGCAGCAACAATTCTAAAAAACATTGACAAAGCCAATAGATCTTGCATAAGCAAAACCTATTAGATTTTGCAACGCTTGTTATATTATCACGTATTTTCTCTGTCATTTGCACCCCCTGGAAACACAGCTATAAACTCTCCAGGTGGAGTTTGAAGGCAGCGAGCTACTGTCTTCTCGAAAACCATTCCCTACCACCCCTTGTTGCCCCCCACCCCCTCAGAGATGACATCATGCCCTATTCCCCATGCCCCGCTACTTCAGCAAATTATATTTTAAAACTTTTAAGTAAAAAGCTTGCCATCTTCATCAATTATCAGGCTGCTTTCTTGCCTGTACCGCTAGTTGACGCCAGACGCCATGTTTTCTCTTTCCCTTGAGTGTTTTTATAAATACTCACAATAAATTGCTTATCAGTCATGGCAAAAAGTAGCGTCCATTTAGATTTTGTCCCAGGCCTTGCAAAAATTCTGACAAGCCTGATTAGATCGGCCCAAAAGGTAGGCAAATTGAAATAAAATGTGATGTTCACTGTGATTGTACAAATATGCAGCAGAAATCAAACATGTTTTCTCTTGCATTTAACGAAACATTCCAGATACCCTTACAATTCTCAAATATATTGAGTCAAATTGTAATTTTTGATACCAAATATTGCCAGTAGATGGCAGTCTAACCCCAAATTCAAGTCAATTCAAAAGTACTTAGGAGCTAGTCCAGTAACCTAGCCTAATCGTTCATATGACAATTATATTATTTTATGGCAAGGGTATATTATGTGCACATCTTGTATACAGACTAATAATATGGATACAGAAGATTCATTCGGAAACCTGTGGCTTGTAGTAAATATAATATCATCAAGAACAGAGCAGAACACTTGACAATGAATCCAAGCATTTCCTAAATACACACTATTAGTACATTTTCTGAATAAAGTCTGTCAATTAGACAATAAGATATGTGAATTAAAATAATATCGCTTTAGCTAGAGGCTAAATCAAAAACACCAGTAAGGACAGAGACAGATAATAGAGCATTCACGTTTTTAATGTAGATTTTCTGGTTATAACTGCTAGGAAAACCATAACTTTATGGCAAGATTAATGGTTGTGTGCCTGTTACATCAGACTGTCTGTGACAGAGGTCTTGTCTTCACTCTGCTCCTCGTCAGTCCTCTGTCAGGCAGTGGGGGGGATCTCTAATTCTGGTAGGGAATGGAGGCCGCAGTTTCTGCAGGCCTGGCATTCAAGAAGGCTGCCCAACAGACTGTAAGGACCTTATTACGAGTTAGGCGGCCATGTGGACCGCCGTATCGGCAGTGATGGTCCGAGCGCAGTGACATCAGCGGTCCAACTGCCGTATTACGAGTTGGGGGGCTCAGCTTTGCAAAGACCGCCGCTGGACCGCCGAGACCACCAGCAGGTCGCTGACTGACAGGTTCGCGGTTGGGCAAAGGCAGACGCCATAGGGCGGTACAGGGGAGCTGCACCACCGTCCGTATTATGAGTTGCCTGTTCCACGAGCGGACTGTGGAGGTCTGACCGCCTGCTACAAGGTGGCTGTGATGAAGGATTTGGGGTGCGTATTCACCACTTTCTTCTTCTTCCAGGCAGATTCCAATGTGGATCCCTTTCTCCAGGCCCTCCCCTTCACAGCAGGATCCTCACTCCGAGGATAACGACCCTGTTTGCAGCGATCTACAGGTGAGTCCTTTTGCATACCATATACCCATTGCCAGGACTGCTCACATATAGGCTGAACCCTGGTAATCTGCATATGGTATTTTTCCACATATATCATGCATATGTGTGTGCATCTGACACATATGCAGTCGAAATGCACACAGAGGCATCAATATATTTGTGAACATTACTCACCCCCGCTGCAAGACCCCTGTCCCCACACGGCCAGCCCCGTGGTCAACTCATAATACTGCAGTCTTTGGACCACCAGTGCTGTGGGCTGCTGGCCTGGTTGGGGGCAGACGTGGTCCTACGGCGGTCGGACTGCCAAACTCATAATAGGGCCCTAAATGAGGCCCTTTGATTGGTTTAAAAGACTGAAGACCTGGCTCTTCTAGTAGTTGCAAACCACAAAAGATAAAAGGCAACACAAATGTAAGGTAAAATAAAAATTCCTCAGTGGATATTTTCACTCATTTGTTGTGTAAATTAAAATGGGTACTTAGGTACCCTGAATAATGGAGCCCAGGAAGTATAAAATATTTAGAGGATGGTTAATTGGAATTGCTCATTTTAATATCAAACCTTGCTTTCGCATTATTAAAATGATAGTCCATTGAGGATTGTGTAATGCAAATCCTCTAGAAGTATCTTATTTCTGCCCTCCTTAAAGCCCTATACTGGTCGGGTATACTGGTATTCATCAGGACTGGTCCTAAATGAGCCCTAAGCCTTAGGTCCAGTCATTTCGGACTCTGAAAAGTTGATTCAGTAAACCCGGTGGAAAATCTGTGTTTTGTACCATGGGAGTGAGGGGTGAAGGATATGTTGTGGAACTTTAATTGCTATTGTGACGATCACCTACGGTGTCTTTGTATTGTTGCAAATCACAATATATAATAATAGGGTGTAATTTACTAATTAGCTAAACTACTGTTACATTAATGCCCACACCAAAATTGGATAGAGTGTATTGTCTGTAGGATCTCATCAATCACGGTGAGAAGGAAACAAAATGTTTATGATTCGTGGATTACTGTGGTAGGCAATTTTAGAGATAAACAAAATAATTGAAGTCCATTTCTGAGATTGTAAGTCATCGAAACCCTATTCAGTGAAAATAAAAGAAATGAATAGAAATGCAGTTTGGGCAAAAAGTTAAACAAAGCCCAAGAACACTTAAAAGGTATATTAAGAAAAGAAAAAAGTCAGTTTAAAAATAATTAATTGTGGTCTCCATAGCGAATCGTAGTTAGGGTACATATATGTACCTTTTTTAAGGTTTGTGACCGGATAATAGGCTTTCCCAATGTACCAAACCCTATTTTGCAATTTGGTAACCTATTACCGAATTGCAAAATGGGTTAGCAATTCGCTATTAGGAAGGGGCGTGTTTAGGGTGTCCCTTACTAATATGTTTTGTGACCGAAATGCGGTCGCAAAACATTCGCATTTTACCACCTACTTCAAGTAGGTGGTAACCCATCCCCTTCCCCTTTGTGAATGTATGCAAAAAGTTTTTTTAAGAGCAGGTAGTGGTCCCACAGGCCACTGTCTACTCTTAAAAAATGAAAAGAAGACTTTTCATTTTATTTTTCTAAACGCAACCCGTTTTCCTTCAAGCAAAACAGGTTGCATTTAAAAAAAAAGAAAAAAGATTGCTTTATTTAAAAGCAATCACGGACATGGTGGTCTGCTGAACCCAGCAGGCCACCATCCCTCTGATTTTAGCGATTCCTAGGGGGTCGAAATTGCAACCTAATTCATTAATATTAATGAGGTAGGTCGATTTGCAACCCCCTACAAGTCGCTATATGAAAGTCTGGGAGTTTCATACATTTGTAATAACGATTACCTAATTGCGATTACCAGAAAATCGCAATTAGGTAATCGCTATTACAAATGTTGATACATGTGGCCCATACTTTTAATAGCGAAGCAAATAAGAGTTAAGGAGACACAAGGCATGGAGAAACATAGTAAGGAAAGGGTTTAATGGAGGCGAAGATCAAACCCGCCGCACCCCCCCCCTCCCCAAAAGTGAAATATAAGAGGAGCAAGGGAAAGGGGGGAAAGTAATTTTTAAATGTGTGGAGGAGCGGAGCTGGGGGTGTCCGTTAAAAAAAATGAAAGGGAGAAAGAAGGGGAGGGAGAGAAAAGGAAAGTAGGAGAAAAGAAGCAGCGGAAAGAGGCAAAAGGGGCTTTGGGGTATCCCATACAATATAAACAATATAAAAAGTTACACCCCAACCGGTGACAGGATGTGGGAAGGAAAGTGGGGTGAAGGGGGAAAGGGTCTGTGCAAGCCTTGCAGAAAAACAAAGAGAGAAAAGCTGTTTACAAGATGAATAGGATTTACACCTAAAAACCATAAAATGACATTCTATGAATTGATTTCTGACAAATTGTAATTGCCATTCCTCTTGTGAAAACGGTTCAGCCAGTTCAGGCGAAGCGTGTTTTTCATAATTAGCATGCTGTGAACGAGTGTTTCTATGAGATCAGACAGCACCACGGATTACATGAGTCAGCACAAACCCCATTTTGTGCTGCTGTGTAAAGTTCCACCACAAGACATAATGTGATTTTTTCACAGCCATAACATTACTGTAAACAAGAGCGGCCAAAAGAAACAATATTTGCTGTGCTATTTATACCCAAAGCCAACAGTGCTGTCCTTCGGATTATTGGCCAGTGTTTTTCTTGGCACCAGGTTTTGGCTTCTGAGATGCTCAGCAAATAGAGAGAAAACACTGATTACAAGAGCCAATTTGTGGCCTCTGCTCTTTCGCCATCAGACCTGGCCTGGGGGCCATGAAGAGGAGACTGTGGGGGCCTCATCTGCCATTTTCCAGGATGATGAAGCTGGGATTTTCACTTTCAAGAGCTAGCAACACCTAGTCCACCCGGGGCGGTCAACCAGTTTACTTTGAGTCCCCTCTCCACATCCCAGTCCTTACACTCTGTGTGGTGAGTCTGCGCCTTCTGAGGCTGCTCACTGACTGAACTCTAATTTAGAGCTTCCTCCCTCCACTGAAAGGGCTGTAAAGGCCCCGTGTTCACATCACACCCTCTGGGTAGCTACCAAAGCCTGCATCCGAACAATGACCCCTTTTATAAGGAACTGGAATGATAAGAAGACTGCCTGGTAATCGCTACATTAGCTCCTCATCCTCTTCCTTAATGCTTCTGCTTCATCGCCTTTGTAGAAACCACATAGCTCTCAGAATTGTATGAACACCAGTGATGTTTAATGAAAACAATCTAGATGTGCAAACAGAAGCCATTAGCCCATTGCTAAACTCCCAGGACCATAATTGTGGTACATCCAGAGGATAACAGGTAACAAAGGTATAAGGAATGGACCACATCACTATACGGCAAGGGATTCCCACTGTCTCAGCCCTGTACGTGACCATGTCCGTAGTAAATCTACGCTGTATCCCACCTTGAGGATCTCCTGGGGCAAATGAAATTACCATCCACACCTACCCTCTCAGAGTGGTGGATGGTTTTAAACTCTTTCTCAATAAACTAGAACTGATAAACAGGCAGTCCCATAGGCGGAGAGGAGCTTGTCTGATCTAGGCCTGGGTGAAGTTTGCGGATGTTGCGGAACTCCGCGAAGTGACCAAAAAACTCTGCCGTGCCACGCGGAGTTCCGCAAGCAGTGGAGTGCATTTGGTCACAACGTTCGCGTTGAATTTCAGCGCCAGGTGTTTGTCCCATGCTGTAAAAATCAGCGCCAACGGCACCATGCGCAGCGCAAGTGGGCGCTGCTTCTTTTCTGCTGTCCGAGTAGATTTTCTGCTTGAGCGGAAGCTTTCTCAACGCGAATGCAAGGTTTCTCAACGCGAGTGGTCACGATCATCCACGACCGCCCGTGTTGAGAAATCCGACCACCCGCGTTGAGAAATCCGTCTGCCCGCATTGAGAAATCTCGCCAGGAGGTGGATTTTCCTTGCTCGCCAACTTGATGATGGCAAGCGAGGAAAAATCTCTGCTACGCTATGCATAGCAGAGTTTTTTGGAACTCCGCGGAGCATAGAGTGCGAAAAACTCTGCAAACTCTGCAAACGGAGTGGAGTTCACTGCCCAGGCCTAGTCTGATCACATACGCCTCAACAGCTTGATGAACATCCAGGTTATGTAGTACAGATTCCATCGAGCACAGCTTCCAGGAGAAAGAAAACAGAGCGACCAGCTTCTTGTCCCCTGTAAAATCAGGAGACCACATTAGGAATAAAAGAAGTCCATGTATGAAGACAAGTCTTTTTGAAAAGGATTCATGTAGGGGGAGTAAAATAGGCATCTGTCAGAAGTAGTGGCTACAAAGAACATCTTCATATGAAGATGTAGCCACAATTTAAGGCTGCTTGACTAGAAGACACTGGAACATACCCAAAATAAGAGGATCATTCAAATTCATTCAAAAATATTTTGGGGGTAATTTAGAGATTGGGATAGTGGGTGAACTATGATAAATTAGGGTTTGGTACTTCTGTTGGAACCAGAAAATTATTTTAAAAGCAGATTTTATCCCTGGTCATCAGAATACAAGAGCCGACTGGAACTCAAGGTTCCTGAAAGACTCGAGCGATTGAAAACTGAATCCATTTGTCTTCAGAAAGATCCAAAACCTGTGGGGTCCTTTTCAGGTAGACCTGTTTGCCAGCAGATTTACCTTTCAGATCTAAACTTATTACAGTTGGAGACCAGATCCCAACGCACAAGCAGTGGATGCCCTAGCCCAATCTTGGAACAACCTGAATTGTTATGCCTTTCCCCCCTTTGCCCTAATTCAGAGAGTTCTCCTAAAAGTCAGAACAGAACAGTGCACGATAGTCCTAGTTACTCCCTTTTGGAATACACAAGTTTGGTTCCCGGGAGCGATGGAACTAGCAATAGATGTTCCACGTTTTATCCCCGGGAACAGTGGTCTTCTTCAGGGACAAGATGGAGAAGTACATCCTCTCCTCCTAGAAGGCAACATGAACCTTCTAGCCTGGAAGATTTCAGGAGATCCAAGAGATACTCAGGCCATTCAGGAGAGGCTCAAGACCTTCTGGATGAGTCATGGGCACCAGGCACAAGGAGAAGATACATCGGAGTTTGGAAAAAATGGTGTAGTTGGTGCCTGGAACGGGATCTGGATCCCGTGGAAGCTCCTATAGTGGATTTTGGCAAACTTCCTTGCTGGTTTATTTAATTCAGGCCTTTGCTATAGAACAATCAATTGTTATAGATCAGGCATATCTGCAGGACATTCCTTAATTAATGACTGTTCAATTGGTTCAGATCCTCTGATCCGTAGAGTAATGAAAGGAATTAGACTCAAACGTCCCCCCAAGACTAGGTATGATTCATTATGGAATGTTAACCTCGTTTTTGAACTTTTCTCTTCATGGCCAGATAATCATTCCCTTTCAAGAAAACATCTAACGACTAAACTAGCAACCTTACTCTGTTCAATATCATTTAAAAGGGTTTCAGACGTTAAGGCTTTAGATATATCTAGTAGATTTTATTCCCCAGACGGAGTACATTTTGAAATTTGGAAAAGAACTAAAACTATGACGGAAAACATCTTTTATCCCTTTTTCCCAGATTGTAAGAAATTATGTGTAGTTGACTGCATGAAATGTTATGATACTTTATTGCAAACCCTTAGACCTATTGATGAAAAACAACTCTTAATTTCGTTTGTAAAACCTTTCAAAGCAGTTTCCACAGCTACCATTGCTAGATGGGTCAAGTTTATAATGTCAGAAGCAGGAATAGATTTATCTAAGTTTGGGGCTCACTCTTCTCGTGGAGCTATGGCCAGTAAAGTGTTCTGGGCTGGAGGTTCACTTACTGACAGTGGCGGTGCGTCCATTAGGGCGCTGGGGCGTTGCCCCACAAGCCGCCCGCGCCCGCAGCTCCCTCGGCGTCTCTGAACTTAAGTAAACTGACTCAGTTAAACTTAAACTGAGTCAGTTTGCTTAAGTTCAGAGACGCCGAAGAACTGACAATCATGTCAGTCAGCATGACGTTGGACCGCCCACCCCTTCAGAGCCTGAAGGGGGTGGGCGGTCCGGCGTCATGTTGACTGACATGCATTTTGCATTGTCAGACCAGGGGCAGGCAGCAGCACAAGTGCGCATGACTGGTGAAGGTCGGCGAATTTTTCCGACCAGCCCAGTCATGCGCACTAGTGTCTGCTGTGGCTGGCGGCTGCGCATTAGGAGAGCGAGGGTTGCTCAACGCCGCAACCCTCAGTCTCCTAATGGGCAGGTGAGCGGCGAGTAACCCTGCTAAGCCAATCCTGGCGCTGCTGGAGCAGCGCCAGTATTGGCTGAGAGGGGTTGCCACTCCAGTGCTGTTCGTGAACAAGGCGCCAAGGGCCCAGGAGCAGAGGCGGCGTGGACCGGCGGTCAGATATGTTTTCTTTTTTTAATTCCCCGGCCCCCACCCCCGCGCCACTCCCCCCTCCCCGCGAGTATTGCGATGCGAGCCGCGACTTGTAATGGTCTTTCTGCTCATAAGATGTTTTCCACGTGAGGCGGGGCAAGATGTATGCGATGCTTTTGTAAGAAAGGGGTTGGGGGGTAGAAACGGCATTTGTGCCCCTTTAAATAGCGCTCAAAAACACGTAATTAATTATTCAAGCACTAAACGAGTGAAACCAAGGAAGGAAGAAGAGACAGTACGAGATCCTCTGTTGGTGAAGAGGTGTTTTTTTTAAGGCAGTGATATTACAATTTGTGGGAGGGGGTTCGCAATGTACATATTCTGCTTTTCTTGCCAGGCGTAGCTTTGTATAAGTCATATTTCCAGTGGGGGATGGGTGGGCCTGCAGGAAGGTAAGCTTTACGTAAGTGTTTTATTTTCCTCTGTGTGTGTGGAGTGTATTTTGGAGGCGGGTTGGGGGAGGGGTGCTTTCTTTGACACAGTATTTGCTTCACAGCTACTTTACAGCCCTGATTACATGTTCACATGTTCCTACAGTCATTATCTTCGTGCCCTTGTGTACTTGATGGGCTACTCGGAGCTCCCTGGGAGAGGGTTGTACTTCAGAAGCAACGCTTTAAACAACATACATCACACAATAGTAGCCGACTCAAGAGTGTAAGACAATCAGCCGGGACCTTCCCCCCCTTTCCCTCAGAGGCTGAACGTGAGCTTTCACTTGACCTGTAGATACAGTGTTGTTTTCCTCGAAATGTCTTCCTCCAGTACTGCCTGAACATCTTACATTTGTGTGATTGACTGTTTTTTCTTGACAGTTCCATATTTACAGTAAAATGCAATGAGTGACACTGCAGAGGCGCAGAAAAAAATGCATTGAACTCTATTGAATGGAACTAATTTTAGTCACTTTCACTTTTAAATCCCGTCCGAAAGGTATATAAATTATGCAGCTTATGCCCTTTTCCAGACAGCCTGCATAGTGATTGCTGCCAACCCCAGGCCCATCGCTAACCACTCTCTGCCCAAAAACCAATTTAATGACTGTGAAGACAGTGAGTCGCATCACGGATGGTTCTCATTCCTCGCCTTTGGTATCCTTGGAGAGTATATTCCAGTGCAGCATCTACCAAAATCTATTGAAATAAAGATGCAAATTAAAGAAATGCGTTTTACACTTGTACTGACTAAAAAAATATCCGTCATGTTTTAATCAGGCAATATAACCGGCAGCACGAACCCCCTACCCAGCAGTGCAAACCACCGCAGTCTCACCTCGGTATTTTTATCCTCTCTGTGGGAGTTTATTTATCAGCGTGTTATTCGATGTGCTGGTCTCTATTTTTAGATTTAGCTGCAGCAGCCCCTGTTTACTTCTGCTCAGAATTGTGGGTTTACATGGAAACGTGTGCGCAGTGATAGCCGGTTACATTGTCTATGCTGTCACCACACTCACGCCACATATAGCGTGCTGCGGCACAGCTGTGGGTGCTTGTTCGTTGTTAAACGAATGTTTTCAGGGCTACAGCCTGTTTCAGAGGCAAAGCATCAGTGTTTGAACGTGATTCTTGTATTTAAAGGAAGCCAATGAAACCTCAGACAATGAGGGATGATGCAGTCACATTTCTTTGCTGCAGGGTGAAAAATGGCTTTAAGCAGTACCCGGGATCAGACCCTGGTAGGATTCATAATTTAATTATAGCTTCTAATTTCGGAGGCATTTCCAGACCCGTGGGCGCGTTCTGCTAAAGCGAAGGCAGGCACATCACTCAATTATGCAGAATGGGTTTTGTACAGTTTTTAACAGTTATGCTAATGCTGACGGGGGAGGGAATGTGAGGGGGAGCGGTGTTCATTCATTGAAGCACGTTGTGGAAAGCACAGCTCATCCCATTGCTCACACGACCACCTCCTCTCTGGCATGTTCCTATATAGGGAGCACCCACTTTTTTCATCTCACTTAAAGACCTGTCTGCACATATTTCTATATGACTGGTTACAGCCAGCAGCTGTGGGTGCTTCCCGAAGTCTGGTTAGAGCATATTTTTCCAAAGTTAATGCTGCATGCAGTGCAAGACACTGGGCAAGCATACATTTTAAAGGGCATATTACAGTAACCGTTGAACAAATTAATGCAAGAAGATACGGGGCAGTTTTTAATGTGTTTAATATTTCAAGACTATACGTTCCCACTGCTTAATAAGCCTTGCTTTATCGCTGCATTCATTTGCTTTAAAATGCACCATTTGCCGATCTTTTTTAAATTTCTTTCTCAGGAGAGGGACTCTCCCTAGACCCCAGGTTTGTCCATTGAACTTGTTCACATCTCTAACTAGTGTTTTCTATTGGAAAGGGTAGAGCCAAAGCAGTCTTGCTTAGTACCCTAGCCCTCTTCAGAAGTCAGACTTGCTTGGCAACCCAGAAATACTCTGAAATAATGTATGAGTTTTCTTTTATGAATGCCTAGAAGAACTGAATTTTTAGTCCATTTATCACAGAAATAGTGCTGAAAATCGCACCAAAAAGATGCCAATTTTCAAAAAAATTCTTCACGGGGGGGAGAACCCCCCCGAACCTTTTTTATTGCCGTCGGGCTCGCTCGCTGCGCTCGCTCGCATACATTAATTCGTTCTGCATACGCCTCACCAGTTTCAAATTCCACCAGCTGCCACTGCTTACTGATATCTTAAAAACTGCTGATTGGTCAAGTGTTTCCACTTTTTCTCAATTTTACCTTAGACCTGTGGAACATGTGAGCAATTCAGCGTTAAAAAGCTTTAAACATGCATAATGGTAGCCTCCGGTCTTGTAATGAAATGACGATTCTCCAATTATCATACAGAGAGAATCTTGATTTCATTAAAGACAACGGAGGCTAACATTATCCCACCCACCACACCCTGGTGGAAGTCTAACTTTTTGATTTTTTAAGCATTTTATTAAATTTGCAATTGTTCTTGTGTTCTAACATTCTTTACAGGTTTCAGATTAAGATATTTTATGTATCTTATATTCAATTTTAACTCCTTACTTTTCCTTCTTTGTTTACAGGCTTTTAATCCGTTTGAAACGGACCTACCAATTTGATTTTTCTTTTCTTTCAGATTCTTCATCTTTGTGAAATACGTCTCCTCATCTATACATTTAAGATTGTCCGTTGCAGCTCTAAGAGGATGTTGACTTGTTGCTATGGCGCTATATATTATTGTTTGAAACTTTGTTATTCATGATGTAATGCATTCATGATGTAATGTGTTCTTTAAAGGGCGGCAGTTGGGGCAGCAATAAAAGTATATTGCATAATGTTAGCCTCTGTTGTCTTTAATGAAATCAAGATTCTCTCTGTATGATAATTGGAGAATCGTCATTCTCATGCCCCACTAAACTTGCAGTTCCCCCAGCTGTGGTGCGAGAACCACCGGGTCCCCACCGGTGGTACAACAGCTAGCTCCACCAGCGGAAACGCTTGACGTGGTATCCTATCCACCACTGGTTCGCAAGGTCATAGTGATGGCAACTGTCACTAGATTTTTTACCTGGGCCTGCCATGTAAGGCATGGTGGTTCTGAGCAGAGAAATCAAACAATGACACTGATAAGCAGAGGTCATTGTTTGAAAAGTGTTGCTTGGGGGTTTATTTTTGCAAATCAAAAGCGTTTCCAAAGTGGGGCCAAGCCAACATGGCACTCACTACGCAATCTCTTCTGCCTTCAGTGCAACTGCTTCATCGGTGCTTGATTTGAAGGCACTGAAATCCCATGCAAGCATTGATTTCAGTTAGTGGATGTTCCTCCGCTAAGGAAGCTGAGGCCATACCCTCTACCTCCTCTGATTTGATGGGCTAGTAGACAACCCAACTGGCTCTAAATGAGCCTCTTATTCACTGAGTAAGACAAGGCCATGCACTTCAAAAGATGGTTCACATCACCCCCTATGCCCTTATGACCTGCTCCCATATAAATACTCTAGTCGCAACCCATTGAATCCATACAGGAGTGGACAGGAGGGAGCAAGTTCTTCTTGAAGAAACTGTAAGATCTAAGTAGGCTCACAGTTCAAGCTTGACATGGATGGGACTTGTAACCTACACTTAAAGACTTTGCTGGAAAAATGAAAAAAGGCTTTGTCACTTTCTAGCTCGGCTTGGATAGCACTGGGTCAATCCTATGCTTAAAAACGCTCCTGAAAAATTGACATTTGAGGTGAGCAAATTGGGAGTGTTTGTGGTGTTGTAGAGTGCTCCATATAAAGGAGCTGCTTTCCACCTAAACTTGGAAACTTCCCAGAGTTTCCTGTTCTTTTTTGCATAAATGATGTGGCACTCGAAGCCTGAAAGGGCATTGTTTTGATTAATACTTGTTGCTCCCTTATGTCCTTCCACTGCTCACTTTTAGCAAACTATTTTTTCTTTTGTCTCAAGCACTTCATGAGAGTGTATGTGTTTTCCATCTTTCTCCCTAGTGTGCTTCTATTTCATGCTCTGTGTTGCTCTCTCGCCTGTGTGATTCTCTCCCGCCCCCATCTGTGATGTACTCATTCTCATGTGTGCTTCTCCACACCGCGTTGCTTTCTCTCTCATGTGCTTCTACCCCACTGCTCCACATTGCTTTCTCTCTTGCCTGTTTGCTTTTCTACCCTTACTCTCCATGTTGCTCTCTCTCTCTCTTTTTTTTCCTTTTTATTTACTGGTCCAACTTAGATCAGTAATAAAAAGAATAAAAAAGTGAGTGTGTCATTGGATTTGTTTTATTGTTTAGCCATATTGCACGGTATTAGGGATGCTGTACAGCATCGCTAAAAATTACTGGCAAAGCCATAGGACCAAAGGGGAGACCTATTTGCTTTGCCAGTGCTTGTTTCTCCCACTTTTTCCACCTACACACCGATGTGTTTATTTATAGTTTGTTTCTATTTTTTGTCTTTTATTTTTTATTTTTTCATTTATGTGGTTGTGTTTGGGTTTTGTGATTTTCATAGTTACAGTTTTCTTTCTGTTTTTCCATTGTACCAAGGCAACACTCAGCATGGAAGAGCATGGGCAGGCCCGCCGGACCAGCAGGTCATGCAAAATGTTTGTTGCAGGGTCGTTGGCAGCTCTTATTCATTGAGTGGGCAAACACCTCAGCCACGTGTAGGCCTGGGAAAGGCTACCTCCTATCGGAAAGGTGCAAGCATGAGAACTGGGACATGAATTAGATGGCAGGAGTCTCACTTTCCTAGTGCCAGGTGGTACTGTCATGAGAGAGACCTACTGCATCATCTTCATCTAAAGGTGGAGGAGCCTGCATCAACAGGCACTGTGGTGACTCGGACTTAATTGTTCTAAATTGTTATTGTGTCAATTAACTGAGTTGTTTAATTTAGGACATACATTTTATAAGAAGCCGCCAATGCCATTTTTGATAGAGATTGATGTTGGCAGCTATGTGTGTTACAACTTTCTACTTTTTTTTTTAAACTCTCAAACATTTCACACAGTTCCAGAACTAGTGAAGTATAACATATTGACAAAAGAGACAAGTAAAAAGGGCCTCCGTCGTTGTATCATCATTCGAGGTACAGGTCAGAGCAGTGCTTAATTTGAGCCAATGGTTTCCGGTGCTCGGCACCGGCCCTTAATTATCAACACCAGCAGTTGTGACAGTTTGCCACATAGTGGCGCTGTCTGTCTCATTCAGCAATGAGCACAACAACAATTGTTTATTAATCCAATATACATTAAAAGGGACTAATATATGCCCCTGATTCTTAAAGTGGGCTCTTGGGATAGACTGAATTGTCACACTAGTAGGAGGGTGATAGTTAGTTGTCGTGTTGGTAATGTCAGAGCCGCAAGAATGCTGCTTGGCAGCCAGAGCTTGCCATCTCTCTGTGGAGCATGATGACTGAGGCTTCCTGTAAACTTCATGTTCCCTGAAAATGAACTAATTAGATATTTCAGATTATTTCAGAATTAGGAAAGCACAAATGAAGCAAATTTTTTTGTAATTGTGAAGTGTGGTGGAAACAAATATTTTAATACTATCAAGACAAATCAATACACTAGGTGATGAGATTTCCACACATTATCGTTTGTGCATGGTGTTGTTTTATCGGTAAAACTGTATATCTGTGAAAATTTAATGGTCATTTCAATTGAAAATGTGTTGTCTGTAATGGAAGTGCGCTTACACAACATGCATGCTCCACACTATACCACTCCACTATACAACATTCTACTCCACTCTATGCCATGCTACCCCCTCCACTCTACTCCACTCTACACCACTCTGCTCCACCTTACTCCACTCTATGCCACTCTACTCCACTCTACGGCATGATATTCCACCCTATGACACACCACTCCACTCTGTGACACAACACTTCACTCTACGACACACCACTCCACTCTACATAACTCGACTCCACGTCACTCTACTCCACACTACTCTACGCCAGTCCATTCTATGCCACTCTACTCTACAACACTTAACCCCAATATACAACACGCTACTCCATTCTACGGTACACCACTCCACTCTACTCCACTCCATTCTATGGCAGTCCACTGTACTGTACGACACGTCATTCTACTCTGCAGCACTCCACTCTACACCCCTCCACTCTACGCCACTACACTTTACTCCACTGTGTGACACTCTACTCCACTCTACGACACTATGCAACTCCCTCTGTGCCACTCCATGTCACTTTACTCAATTCTACCCTACGGTAGACCTCTCCACTCTACTCCACTCTATGCCACTCCACTTTACAAGGCTCTATGCTACTCCATTCTATGACACTCTACACCACTCCACTCTATGACACTCTACAACACTCTACAACACTCTGCTCCACTTTATGCCACTCCACTGTATGATACTACTCCACTCTATGCCATTCCACTCTACTCTACGGCACTCCACTCTACAACACTCTACTCCACTCTACTCCACTCTATGCCATTCCATGCCATTTTACTCCACTCTATGCCACTACACTCTACTCCTCTACACTTTGTTTTGTGACTCTCCACTCCACGCCACTCCACTCTGTCCCACTCAATTCTATGACATTCTACTCCACTCTGCGCCACTCTACTCTACAATACTCTACTCCACTCTACACAACTCAGTCTATGCCACGCCATTCCCTGCCACTCCACTCTACTCCACTTTACAACACTCCACTCCACAACACTCTATGCCACTACAATCTACGCCACTATACAATGCTTTACTCTACTCTATGCCCCTCCATTCTACACCCCTCCACTCTACACCCCTTCACTCTATGCCCCTCCACTCTATACCCCATCATTCTATGACATTCTATGACACTCTGTTCCCTTCAAGACACTCCATGACACTCTACTCCATTCAATGCCACTCCACTGTATGACACACTATTTCACTCAATGCCACTCAACTCTATGACAATCTACTCCACTCCACTCCACTCTATGAGACTATGCTCCACTATACGCAACGACTTCTATGCCCCTCCACGCTACTTTACTCCACTCTATTCCACACTACTCCACTTTACTCTATGACAATGTACACCACTCCATGCCACTCCGCTCTACGACACTCTATGCCATTCCCTTTATGACACTCTACTCCACTCTGTGACACTATACTCCACTCTATTCCACAACACTCCACTCTATGCCCCTTCACTCTACGGCACTCCACTCTACTCCACGCTGCGATACCATGCAACTCCCGCTATGCCACTTCATGTCACTTTACTCCACTCTTCTCTACGACACACTGCTCCACTCTACTCCACTCTATGCCACTCCACTCTACACCATTCTATGCCACTGCACTCTACAAGACTCTATGCCACTCTACTCTACAACACTCTACTTCACTCTATGCCACTCTACTCTGACACTCTACAACACTGCTCCACTCTATGCCACTCCACTGTACGATACTACTCCGCTCTATGCCACTCCACTATACTCTATGACAATGCACTCTACGACACACCACTCTATTCCACTCTACTCTACTCCACTCTACTCAACTATATGCCACTCCATGCCATTTTACTCCACTCTAAGGAAATCCACTCTACTCCTCTACACTCTGCTTTATGACACTCCACTCTACAACACTCCACTCTATGCCACTCTACGACACTCTACTACACTCTATGCCACTCGACTCTATAACGATCTACTCCACTCTACTCGATGATACTCTACTCCACTCTACGCAACTCCCTCTGTGCCACGCCATGCCACGCCATACCACTATACTCCAACCCGCACCACATTACTCTCTGCCATTTCACTCTACTCCACTGTTCGACACTTTACTCTATGCCACTTCACTCTACGACACTCTACTCCAATCTATGCCCCTCCACTCTACACCCCTCCACTTTATGCCCCCCCACTCAATGCCCCTCCACTTTGTACCCCTCCATTCTACTCCCTCCATGACACTCCATGACACTCTACTCCATTTGATGCCACTCCACTCTATGACACACTATTCCACTCTATGCCACTCCGCTCTATGACAATCTACTCCACTCTACACCACTCTACTATTCAACACTATACTCCACTGTATGCAACTCCTTTGCCACTTCATGCCACTTTACTCCACTCAGCGCCACTCCACTCTATTCTTTGACACTGTACACCACTCTATGCCACTCCACTCTACAACACTCTGCTCCAATCTATTCTACAACACTCCACTCCACTCTCCTCTATGCCACTAACTTTTAGCCATGCTGAACAGCAGCCCAGCGGGTGTACAACATAGCTAAAACACATTGGCAAAGCTGATAGCTCTTGCATAGACAAGACCTATTGCCTTTGCCGATGTTTGTTATATCATGCCTCTGCCATTGTTGGTAGTGTGTGAAGTTGCAAATTACCTGTTTTGCAACTTTATGTTTTCTTTCAGACTCTTGCGAGGTCCACACAGTTGTGGTTGAGTTGGAATTATACTTAAATGAAAGCAGCGTTGGTGCATTGTTTTGCCAAAGCCTTCCAAGACAGAGAGCACATAAGTGAAATGAAGACCTGTTTCAGATCAACGAAAGCTAGATGCAATTGGCCTTCTCCTTGCAATATACTTCATTGTAATGGCATTTAATTTGAAACACTGATTCTGGTTATTTGCTAAATCCCAATACTGGCATTGTCCATCAAAGAGCCACATAGGGCCCTCCTCTGACCCTTCAAGCTAGGCCCTGGTATGTACTTTCTGCTGCCTTGAACTCTAAGGTCTCCACTACCTTTCTGCTGCCCACTTGTGTAAAGCTCAACCTTCCACACTTCAATTGAAACCTGTCTTTCCTTATCTACATCTTCAGACCTTTCCTTGATCCCTCTCTAATGTAAACTGTTATTTCATTATTTTCCAGCTTTGCTTACTCTGTCCTCATCCTTTCTTTTACCTGTAAGCATGCATCCTCTGCCATAGCCCAGTCAGGTGATGTGCCCTTCTTCTCCCGAAAGATATCCTCATGGTATACAAGGCCTAGGCCTTGTCTGCCTCTGCACACCTGCACCATTTAATGTTCTGCAAATCCGTTATGACCCCCATAGTTACTATCACTGTTGCGCTTCTACCTTATCTCCTGTACTTTATGACCTTTACATCAACTCCCAACACCTATTTGAGTAACTGTATTTGACTGTGTGGTTTACTTCATGTTTTTCTATACGCAGGACTCTGGCTCCCTTTGGAGCTTGCTTCGCCTTCTATAAAACAAAATAAGTTCCCTAAATTATCTTAATAAAATAAAGCATTAGTGTAGTGTTTTTTTTAAAAGTGCCTGGGCTCTCGTAAGGAGGCCACTGCACCTTGCACCACACATTGCCCCTTCCGTGCTGCCAATGATGGTAACAACACAACTACTAACCATCACACTCCTACAAGTGTGACCATTTGAACGATTCCAGGCCCCCAAAGCTATAAGAATTGCTTGGGCAGCAGGTAATAGTCATTTTTAATGTATATTGAATTACTAATTAACTGTTCTTGTGGTCATCTCTAAATTAGCCAGACAGCACCACCTTGTGGCAGACTGTCACTAGCTCTGGTGTTGGCAATTAGGTACCGGTGCCGAGCATCAGAAACCACCAGCTCAAATAAAGCACTGGTGTAGGACAAACTAAATGTATCAATGGTAGAGTACGACCTGGAGCGCGCCGATAACTCAACCACTTGGAGCAGCATATGCAGGCTGTAAGGCCTGCCAGTTTCAGAGCCCTCCATCATCAGACGAGATAAGGTGCACATATGAGCACTGGAAACAACATATGTCATCCCCTGCATATCTCACCATGGCCACAAACAGCATGCATGCCAGTTCCACATACAGGGCTAAGTCCAACACATGCAAAAAAACATACAGAAACAGCTCATTTGTGACCTGGTTGAGATGCTGTTTGTCACACCTGAAGAACCAAATTACGGCCCTGGTACAGTCTGATAACCACCAACCACTGACAAGGCACCCCGATATCCAGGTGGCCATCCCCAGCGAAGAACTGGATCCCAATGCCAGCCCTAGACCTGCACTGGTAGTCGTGGATTGTGGACACCACCCTGTGGACTCCAGCCAACTCTGCCTTCAGCATATGTCATTTCTAACTCACAAGCACTACCCTACCACACATGATTCCCATCCCTACTTGTCTGTCCAGAGGCTACAAACATGTATGAATTCACTTACCCTCTCATTTGTGTGTCACCATAAAATATTTTTACACAAACAAATATGCTTTTCGTCTTGTGTAGTGGTGTTGCAACATATAGACTTGCATAGTGAGACGTGAGTGTTGTGATGTTGAAGTGAGCAAAATGTATGGGACGCCCTAGTGTAAATGACAATCAGTACTTTCACACCTGCATCAAATGCATTCTCAAGCGGGCCATATATAAGGAGCAACAAAGCAAAGTCAGTTGTGTTCAGCATCAATGATAGAAAGTAAGGGCCATATTTATGGCCAAGTCACGCAGTATAGCACAGCAAGTCACCTTACTGTGCTGCACTTTTTGACAGGGGGAGGAAGGAATGCACAGTATTTAAGTCAATATGGCACATTCCTGCCTTTTCCCCTGCAATGGCGCCCTTTTGGCAGCCTAACGAAAAACACAGGCCCTTGCACTATTGTGCAAGGGTGCCTGCACTGTAAGGAGGATTGTATTTGTGCAGGAAGGGATACCTTCCTGCACAAAAACAATCCCCTGAGAGTTTTTCCTATTTCTATGAGTGCTGCACACAGAAAGAGGAAAAAGCAAGGAGAAATAAAGATATTTCTCCTCCTTATGCCTCACCTGGGAAAGCGCATCTTTTGGGTGCATTCCCAGGTTTACCACTTCTTGTAAACCTGGAAATAGGTAAAAAAAAACATGGGAGTTGCCTGGGAAGACTCACGCAATGTCCATTGAACGTCTCCGTGGCACAGAGTAAGGAACGCAGTGATTTGCACTGCATAGCGTGGCTTCATAAATCTAATTTTTGAGTTGCGTCGCACTTGCACCACATAGGCTCGTTAATATGCCCCTAAAAGTTTATGATGTACGAAGGTCATGGGTAGGCTAAAACTCCCAAATGGGGAGAGGATGTGGCCTAACAGCTAGGTCGGCCGACCTCGAAGCAGGGGTACCGGGTACGAGTCTCGGCAGGGATGCTCAACATCCTGTGATTCTGGGCAAATCACTTAATCTCCCTGTGCCTAACAAAAAATGAATGTGTCCGCCTGTAATGCAACTGGTGCTCATGTAAAGCACTCTGATACCTTCGGGTCTAGTTCGCGCTATATAAAACCAAAAAAAAAATGGAAAATCCAATGTCCAAATGAAAGTCCAAGACAAATACAAAAGTCCAATTAAAATACATTCACTACCACAACCTTGGCATGGTGCTGTCCTGTCCTTACCAAGTAAGGTGTGGGAGGTGGCAGTACTGGCCACCTCCCACACCTGTACTCTCGCCCAGCACCATTCATTATCAGTCAGTGGCGTTTCCAATTCTCTGTCCGATGCCTCCCTTCACGCTGTAACTGTCGTCATCCTGTCAGCCTTCAAGGCTACGGTCAGTCGTGAAATAATACCTGTAAAGGAGCCCGGATCCAGAATTACCCCGAGTACACAAGACTGTTTCGGTTCCTCTGGAAAGGTGGGCCATATCTCTCGGACAGTACGTGAAATACTTGCATATTGCAAAAACTGTCGGTTATCCACCCCGTAGTGCATTCCCATGTCCACCAAAGTCATAAAAGTAACGTTCAAGTAGAGGTCTCCCGCTGTCTGACAACCTCTGGTTATCCAACCCTCAACATTCATGGATTCGCGAATATGGAGAAAAGGGCGCAACCATGAAAGTGGGAGAAGTGGTGCGTACGGAGCTCTCTTAATAACCTTCCTGACTGCCAGGTCCCATGCTCTAGCCACCTCCATGATGCAAAAAGCAGTGTCCGGTGGCAATCCCCTCCACACATCAGCAAGTGGGGAAGCTGAGCAGAACCAACCGATCCCGACATCAAACTCTTTTCCAAGTTGGATTCAACATCACACCACATCACTGCATACTGTAAAAGACCAGCCAGGTAATACAACTGCACATCAGGGAGCCACAGTCCGCCTTCAGCCAGGTCCAGTTTTAATATTTCAAGTCTTACCCTGCATCTCTTACCCGCCCTCGCCAAATGCACCAATAACCTGTCTATTCAATGGAGCATCTCCAACAGCAACATGCAGGAAGGGTTCTGTAACGAGTAGAGGCAACGTGGCAACAGGACCATCTTACTCAGGGCCACTCTACCCATTACCGACAGGGGCAATGTGATCCAGAACCGAATTGAGCGCTCAAGCCCATCCAATATTTTCCCCATATTCAGCACATATTCAGCACATATAGCATAGGTGGATATCATGCGTGATCTGAAGCCCAAGCTGCCGGACGCTGTGCTTTCCCCATGGCATTCCCACATCTGGAAGATCTGCCTCCTCTTTACCCATCAGGGCGGCCAGGGGATAGAGCACAGTTTTGTGACGATTGACATGGAGCCCTGACGCTGCGCTGAAGTGTCCCAATAGCTGCATAAGGAGTGGGACTACGTATACCAACATGTTGTCCGCATATAGCGACACCACATGGTGATTGTCTCTGAGTGGTATACTCCAACCTGTAATTGGTATCTGAGGTATATCGCAAGTGGCTCCATTGCCAGGGTGAACAATAGCGGTGAAAGTGGGCAACCCTGCCGGGTACCCCTTCTTATGTCAAAAGCCTCGGACACCTAATTCCCCAAACGTACCCGAGCTGTGGGCAATTTATAAAGCAATCAGACCCACGCAAGGAATCCGGTTCCCAAACTCATGCGAGTCAGGGCCTCCCACAAATATAAAACCAAAAGTTGATTGCATATGTACAGCCCTTAAGCTTTGTGCACTAGGGCAGCTCTTGGACATGGATTGTGATGGACTGCTCGGTGTTGGTCTATGTGTCTGGGTGTTGGCCTATGTGTATGCCCCATTACAAGGCACACTTTTGCAACTTACAACAAGAAAGGATGATTTTATACACTGCTTAAGGTAAAGTGGTACCTCCTGTTCAACCAATACATAAGAGACACAAATTAAGGAAGACAAGTGAGTGCTTTGTGATATCGCATGCCAGTATGTCTGCTGTGGAATGCTTTTGTTCAGGCACCGTGGTTGGGTTCTCGAGTGGGCGGGGAGACAGCAGATTCAAAACATCACCAGCAAAAAAGCATGGATACACTGATTGCAGTTTAGATCCATCTTTCAGCCATGCATTCATTCACAACTTGCATTTGGGATAATGTAAGGTAGATGTTGTGATGTGTGCCAGTCACCATGATGTCATGCCCAGAGTATACATGCAGGGCCTGTATGTATTTGCTATACTGATCAAACAGCCACACATCTCCATGATCAATTGAGGTGCAATGGCAGAAACTGACTGACTGACAGAAACAGAAGGATTTATGTGTTAAGGCAGTGTATATGTGTGAAGCAGCCACTGCCATTGTAGATAGCTTGAAATTAATGAAGTGCCAACAGAGTGGACTGCGATGATGTGCCGTCTGCTTGGGTGGCTGAAGCTGTATACCTGGCACAAGTACATACATTGGCTTGCCTTCCAGATGTCGGCTATGACCTCACTGGTCCTTTGTAATAATACCAAAAAGTGTGATTCTCTGTGTGTACATCCTCTTTCACCTCCTCAATGATCACCTCCTCAAGCAGTTATTCCTTATAATGAGGGGCAGGGCAGCAAATGCTGGTGCAGACATTGTGGAAATGCTGAACCAGTGGATGTCCTGCTTTTGGTGCTGACCTGTTTGAGAATGATTGATGGGTTACTGAGAAATTGTTGTGAAGTAGTCTGATGCAGGTATGTCAATTAGTGCCCCTTCCCATTGGGACTGGCAAGTGTGTGTAAGTATTTTGAAATCTGCATTTTCTCTTGCAATTTTGTTTTCTGTGCATATCTGTAGTTGTGTTATAATGTGTGTGGCTGTACATTTTCTGTTTTGTGTGTTTACTCAGCAAGTTTGGTGTAGTATGTGAATTTATCATATGTGAATATCTTGAGATTCTGGTATCGGTTAGACCTTCTGCAAAATATTTTAGCATATTTTTTATTTAATATATACATTTATTTTGTATGATAAGAAAGCCAAGATACATATAATAGTTATAAATGTGGAAAATACACTTCTTAGGCTTCAAGACTGTGAAACATGCTTTTACCTGGGATGGAAAGAGAAAATCCCCAATGTCTTCCTCAATCTAAACACCATCAGATATATTACCCATCCTCAAGAGAGTGGTAGCAGAATATTGTTGTCAGAATATAGTCTGAAATAAATATTGTGTTCTAAATGTCATCTATAATAATAATATCGCTACACTGGAGTGAAGGACATGACATCTACACCCAAAGGGACAATATTTTGGTAAAGGATATTAGGCACATTCCAGCCATTCCCAAACAGACATCTCACAGTACTTTCAACATGTTCATGAACGTCTAATGCACAGTTATATTACACACTCACTTCAGTTGGATCCCAATATGTGAGCCATCTTCAAGGTCTTCCTGGAATTCAGCTGGGTCCTACTCGAGCAGTAGAATAATAATTGCAGATTAAATGGGTCCATGTGTCACGTGGCTGTTGGGGACATTCTTGGCATCACTAAGTTAGCATGAGCCCTGCGGCCATTGTGCTGCTTTGCGCACGTTACTACATGGCTTTATTTTTGCAAATGATTTTGTTCGTGCCTTTCACATGAGAACTGTCTGCTGTGTCCGTTCTCTGCCTATTCCTGGAGTCTAGTCTGAACATTGTGTACAAGGTTGATAAACATTGCCCCTTGTTATTCTGTTCTGGTCAGACCCTAGCACCTAGACAAAACATACCAATACTGCTGTTGTTGAACACTCGTACTTTGATATAATGGGGATACATACGTGGGGCACACACACTTGGAGAGAGACCTTTCCAGGGAGAAGAGCGAGACAGCACCTATGATGTAGATTTCCCATCTTGAGGCTAAGGTATGGGGTCTGCTGACAAAGCCCAGAGATCTTCTAATATTTAATATTACTTCTTCTTAGAAAGGGGAGGGAGGTTAGGCTCTATAGTCTTTTCTCTATTGTCTTTTCATTATGACATCTCCCTTCATGATATATGGACTAGCTGCTATGCTGACTGTATTTGTTTTATGCAATTTCCTGCTTGTTGTGGCACATATACTGCATGTTAGGGCAAGTTAGTTAAAATACATATTTTAAACTGTTTCGTGTCTCTGTAAGATCTTATTGTGGACAAGTACAAGAGTGAGAGCGAAAGGGTGTGTCTTGTTACACGATTCCTGAGAGATCTGGGAGTGTTGTGTTCTGGGGTGTCTAATCACTCGTTTCTCTGTGAGAGGGTAGGAGAACATGTGAGACACTATAGCTAGTCGGTCCTGGGCTCGTGGGTACTAAGGTGGTAGGAAGACTCAGTCCCTATACACCAAGGTCCTATAATCCTGCGCATAGTTCTGCTCTTGCGGAGAATCCCTGCAACATGGCGCCGCCAATGTTTGGTCTGGTACTTATTCACGAGACACCTGAGAAGTGCTTGTGCTTGTCCACAATCCCTCTTACCGGTTTACGGAGACATCTGTGGTGGGGGGGCTAGGCCTCCTATATTTGGTGTTTATAGGTTTTACAAGCTTGAAAATTAAAAAGGTACTTCTTTTGACCCGCTATTGCGCTTCTGTTTTTCTGGCTTCCTTCCAGTGTTTATAACGGCTGTCGCCATTCCAGCACCTTACCGCGCTGTGGTTACAGCGTTTTTAACTGGCGGCGGAGTCCCTGTTGCTGGTGCTACTATTATTTTTGTTGTTGAAGTGGACGCTGCTTATTGCTACGAGGTTTTCTACTCTTGGGTTACCTTTCCTGTGGTGGATTGGAATGATAATTTGTTTCATGAATACACAGGAGCTACGATTCCGCGTGTTTATCGTCCTTATGCTTTACTTGAAGTTCCGTTGACAGCTTGGGAGCATACCATTTGGTTTAATGGCGCCCTTCACCCTCTTACTGCTGTTCGGCTGGGGCCCTTGTCTATTGATGGGGTCACCTGGCCGGTTTTGGCTGGTTTTACACCACATCCTAGTTATATGAACTGTTGCGGAGTTGCATCAGCTGCATACCACATTGATTCACATACATAGAAGTGTCATACAGTTTATGTCACGTGCAATTCAAGTGGCTCCAGCTGGAGCCGATCCTCCGCCGCCTGGACAAGGTGGTTTAGTTATTAGTCCCATGCTGATTAACTCAGTAATGGGCAAACGTCCTCAAAATCGTGCTGACTTGCCATTTTGACTTGCACAAAAATTTGAGCAGCTCGAGGCTGATTTTCCACATATGACTCCTGTTGATAAACACAGGATCCTTACAATGAGTTTGCCGAGTGGTCTGATTCCCACTTTAGCTGACTGCACCACCTGGAGGACAGTGTTTGCTACAGTGTATACACTGTGCTTTGGCACCCCCTCCATGAGCATTCTACCGAACGTTCTGAAGAAGGTTCAAGATGAACACAGGGCTGGTCCAGCCCTGGACTTGGGGATGAAATTAGTGGGTATGTTCTCTATTGTCTCCAAACTGATTCTGGCCAACATTAAAGGTGAAGCTGTTTGCTTGCAAGTGCGCCAGCGCCTAGCCGAACTGGCGAATGTGGATCGGCAACGACAGTTGCCGTCTATTATTTCTGATGTGTACACATCTTTAGGACGCAATAGCTTGGGAATTCGACCTTTTGCTCAGGTGCAGAATAAGCCCCCTCCTGAAAAGGAGGGTCGTCCAGTCTTTCCTAAAAAAGCTTGCAACAAGCGGCAGCAATAGAGGCCTGCTTCTTGAGAGGGTTCGCCTCCACCTGACGCCTCTGAACGTAAATATGATTTGCGCGACTGCTCTAAAATTAAGACACCAGAGAGGTTCCAGGTCCCTGATCCTAGTTCTCCTCGTTCCTTTCAGGAATCATTGGATCAACAATTCGGTGGAGGGGACGTCAGGGTCGCAGACAAGGCGAGTCTACGCAAACCGGACGTGACCCGCAGTGCCAGTTTGACGTGAAAGTCAAACAGGAGGGACCACCTCCGTATCGTGCCCCATTTCAGAAGAATTTTTTTTCCTACTTTGACAGCAAAGTATGTCCCAGATGATGAGAACCCTGCTCCTCGACAGGAGCTGGGTGGTGACCCTCCTTGATAGCGCGGCAGAGATTACCATAGTGCGGCAGACACTCCAGCAGCGTCTGGAGGCAAAAGCAACTGATACTTTTATTACAGTGGAAACAGCTGACACTTGAGTTGCCCCCCCTGATAGGCTATATGAAATTGACCTCCAAATTGAAGGTGATATTAAACACACTATTAAAGCAGTCTTTTGGGATAACCTTACTTCTTCTTATGATATTCTGTTGGCGGAAGTGGATTGGCCTCCCCCATTTGTTCTGGCTTCCTCTAAAGGGGAGGATGTTATTCTCCCGAGTTTTTCGCAATATGTCCCAGAAGAGACTAAACTAGCTTCTGCTTCAGAGTGGGCATTAGCCCTTGCTCCCGCGTTATATCGCAATCAGGCGGGTTGCGACAGAGATTCACCCGAGCATGTAGTTCCTTTACGTTCTACACCGCAGCCCCAACCCCAGTACCCAATAAAACGTGATTCAAAAGCATCCGTCAGTGAAATTCTTACCCAGCTGGAATATCAGGGTGTGATTGAACCTTGTGTTTCTTCAATGAATAATCCTCTTTTTCTGATATTGAAACCGGACGGTTCATTTCGTATAGTTTTGGATTACAGACATTTGAACAGTCATGTTCGTACCTTTGCGGTACAAAACACCCATAGCTCTGCATTAGTTAACATTGTTAGAAAGAAATACAAAACTACTTTGGATATCTCCAATGGATTTTTCAGTCATGCTTTAGCTCCTGAAAGCCGTGACTTGACAGCATTCAGCGCCTTAGGCAATCAGAAAAGATATGCGAGATTGCCTATGGGATATATGAATAGCCCAGGTGTGTTTGCGGCACACATTGTATCAATTTTGCAAGAGATTGATCCAGATGATTTCTCGTACGTCGATGACAGTTACTTGACTGATGATGAATTAAATCTGCATCTCTTTCGTGTAGTCCGCATTATCACACGTTTTGCTGAATTAGGCTACACATTTAATTTTGCTAAATCGCAAATTTTTTCAGTTCTTTTTCTTGGTTACGAACTCACAAACTAAGGTAGGGGTTTAGCCCCTCACTTTTTGGAGAAATGCGCTCAATTGCAACCTCCATCTACTCTTAAAAAATGGCAATCTTTACTGTTTTTTTTTAATTTCAGGAGGACATACATTCCTGATTATGCCCAGCGTATCAAACCGCTTTATGCATTGATACAACCCACTTTTTCATCTTCCAGCTGGCTTCCGGAACACACCGCAATTCTTCGGTCTTTGAAGTCTGATCTGCTTGCGACCAACTTTTTGTTAACACAAGACAATTCTACAAATTTGGTCATAAGGATTGTACCCGGTGCGTTGGGTTTTACTTGCTTAACATTCAATGAGGGGGACACGGTCCCCATTGCTTACAAATCACATTTGTACACTTCTGCTGAAATGCGTTTTTCCTCTACTGAAAAAATCCTGACCGCAGTCCAGATGGCGATCCTGAAAGAACGCTCTCTGGCACAGAGAAAACACATCCTCATGGTCTCGCCCCTGCCTGCTTTAGAAGATGTCATGAAGGCGAGTGTTCCTAATTCTAAAGCTTTACATCCCCATTGGATACAATGGGCAAGGTCATTAACATCGGCTGATGTCAATTCTATTTTTGACCCTTCTTTGCAGACACAGGAGTTCTTACAATATGAACATGTTCATCCTGCTCCGTTGTCTCTGCTTCCTCTTAATCAGTACAAATGTATTACTTACACCGATGGTTCAGCTCAACCGGCCGTTGGTTCTAAGCATGCTTATTCGGCTGCCTGCGCAATTGTGGCAGGCACAATAGTTGTTGGAGATTTTAAATCCTCCTTAGTGCACACACAATCACTTGGTGACTGTACAGCTCAGTTGCGCTTTGGTCTTAGCTCTAGAGTTTGCTGATCCAGAAGTTCCCACACTTATAGTGTGCAATTCTTTCTACTGTGTACAATCCTTTAATGACAACTTGTTCTTTTGGTCACAGAATGAATATCATGATTCTAAAGGTAGCGCAATTAAGCATAAAACGCTTTGGGTCAGAGTGGCCGACTTTAAGGAGCATTTGCCACTCACACGTTATTCATACGTTAGGTCATCAGCGTGTGGGAGCACATGCTGTTGGTAATTCTTTGGCTGATGCGGCAGCCAAATCTGCAGTAGCCACATGTTCAGTAGCAGCAGTCACTAGGTCTATTACTAAAATCGATGACGATATCCTTGCGGCAATAGCTGCGACAAAGGAGGGGACGGGGCTCCCCCAAGGTTTTCCTTCACGTTACTCATATCACTTGTCCTCTGATCAAGTCCCATTTGCAACTATTCCGTCCGTTGGGGATCAGCTGATTCCCGACAAGGACCGCAGACTTTCGTAGATAATTGCCGCACATGAAGGTGTGGCACCTGCCATGCCGGAGTGACTGCGACAATTTCTCTGTTACAACACGGATTCTGGTGGCGTGGTTTATACCAATGATGGAGCAAGGTTTCATAAATGAAACTTGCTTGTATTCAATCCTCCTCACAGTATTAATTTATTAAACTTGTATTGTTAATACTAACCTTTTGCATTCACGACACAAAAGAAAAGGAAGCTTGCCTATGTGTTTTACTAATGAATAAAGCTTGTCTGTAATCTAAAATGGCCGCTATGCGCGGGAAAACTCAATGCGCATGTCGCAACCATATCACATGGTGTGACGTCTTTCTTTGCTTGGTGGGAAACTTCTGCTTCTGCGCAGTGTGCATTAAAATGGCTGTTTGATGTTTTCACATGCTTCAGCTTGCTCTCATGTCATTACTAAATTGTCGTTTCCTAACGCTACTAACACGAGTTAGAATATATAATTAAATGGGAATAGAATAGAAAAAGTGGGCATACAGTGAAACATTTTATTTTGTGATTATAATATTTTCTTCTTGCACTTTTATTAGTTCGTAAACTTGGGCCTGGGTTGGTGATCTGAAACTCGAAAGACAAATGGTTCTGCGCATGTGTCCTGTGTGCCTGCCAAATGAAGTCAATCTGGACGTCGTCCAAGGCCGCGACCCGATGACCGAAGATGATGTACTTTGCCTTTCCTGTTGTGCATTGATACATTGTCTATGAAAATTGTTTTACATTTGTCGTGGGAAATAAAGCGAATGTATTAAATTGAAGGGTGGGAATTTAAAAACAATAGGCTTTACAATTTAGGCCAAATCGATATGGTGCGACAATCCACCCCATGTCCCTGTCCAATCAGAAGTAGTGGTCCCATATTTTAGCAACATTAAGGGGAGGTACATGGGCGTAGAGGGGTATAATAGATATAGAATTAGCTAATTAGTTTAGCTTGAAGCTTCTAGCTCAGACCACAGCACGCACAAGAAGAGCTCCAGACCGTTAAGCTGATCGATTGCAGACTGAATCCCTGTCCAGAAGAGGTCCTGAGGAGGGGGCGGCGGAGTCCATTAGAAGGGAGACAAGGGAGAATCGAGGAGAAACCGAGTATCAGAGAGGGGAACGATGCAGGCGTCGTTGTAGAGAGGTCACCGGTCCTGTCCTGATCCTGGAGGAGGTCTTTGCTCTTCATCCTTCCTGGGTCTTATTCTTTCAACTCCTTGGCTAAGGGGTTTGGTTCTCGCACTTAGGTAAATATAATGCAACCTTTAGTTGCGCTGCTGTCTCTATCTTCTTCTCTTCTTTAAACACCGTCATTGATTAGCAATAATCATTTCTATGCTTAATCTTGGGTATTGCGATTAAGTACCATGTGGCTCTGTATTTTACTCTGCTAAATCTTTAGATAAACATTTTAAAACTTCCTGACTCAGTGGTTATTTCAGGATTATGTACTATAATGAATGTCACTCATTTTAAACTTCCTAATTAGCAAAGGATTCATTGGTAAGTCATTACTCTTCAATCAGAAGGTAATTGGTAGCAGGGATTTTGATAGAGAGTAACAACTGATAAACCCAGCGTAAGTATTAGCGTAGTATGAATGTATGGGCCCAAGTGAGTATCTAGTGTATGAATGCTGTTTGCTAATATCGCGCTGGATCACCAACAGACATGTAAATATGTTCTTTCTTGTGACATTTGTCAACAAATTAAACCTTCTACTGTTTTGCGCCCACCACATACTCAACTTTACATTTCTAATCAGCCATTTGGCTGTATTTACCTTGATTACTGTGGGCCTTTGACATCGGACACTGCATTTAAACATATTTTGGTTGCAGTGGATTCGTGCACAAGGTTCCTTTGGTTTTGGCCGCAACGCAGTGCTGACGCTTGAACTGTTATTAAGGATTTGCGTGTCTTTGTCGGGACATTTGACTGTGGCACTTTCCATTCAAACCAAGGCCTGGTGTTTGCCTCTAAGGCTTACAAGGATGCGAGGAAGTCTTTGGGAGTGCAGGTGCAATTCTCGTCTCCATATCGCCCTGAGGGTAATTCAGTTGTGGAGCGGATGAACCGTGACTTAAAGCAATCTTTAACAGCTAGGGTATTAGGTACTGGCAGGGGTTGGCTGACTCATCTTTATGGAGTCCAACATGCTCTTAATAATCTCCCAAGAAGATCTCTGGGTGAGCAGACCCCACACAAATTGCTCTTTAGCATTAAAATGTTTATGCCCGACCTTGATGGTCTAGACGTTGTGGCGGCTGCTGCAACATTTGACATAGATAACCATTCTGCTATGTTACAGGATCTACAAAAGGCTTGTGACACTCTTGCAAAAGATCATTTGCCCTCGTCCACAGAAGCAGCTGTGCTGATTCCAGTTACTCGCTGGCTTCCTAAAGTTGGAGATATGGTCCGAGAGAAAATAGAGCACAAAAAAGAATTTGGTCCCTCATACCATGCACCAGTCCCAGTTCTTGGATTGTAGGGTACTCGTACTGTGATTTTACCTTCACTGCCTGGTTGCAAGGAGAATCGATTCATTTCCATCGAAAATGTCAAGTTACACCATATGGCTGATGTATGCCTAGAAGCATTCCTCAGTGGGATGATTCGTTGAGTCCGATGACAGCACCGACGACTCCTCCACAACTGGAAAGCGAGGTGGAGACTTCAATTGATTTGTTGCCAGTTTTACAGTCTACTTCCATGACTATCTCGCATGAATATGCCTCTCCACCAGTTGAGCTTACAGTTGACATTCCTGATACTGAAATTCTTTCATCTTCTACTGCAGATCAGCCCCCATTGTTTTATCTGGGCGCAAGTGGTTATTATATGGACTGAGATAACTTTTCTTCCGATTCTGCATCTTCTTCATCAACTTCCACTGTGGCAAAGCCCCCAACTTGTGTCTGCATTTTCATCTCCTGGTTTCGAAGAACTTATCTGATTCCTCCATGGACATACATCTGGCTGGTGCTCACGATGGTGTTCCTTTTCATGTTATGTTATGTTATGTTATATTGATTTTGTAAGGCGCACAGCTACCCAAAAAGGGTTTCCCAGCGCCAGCCTGAAGGAACAAGAGAATCGGAATTACTGATTGAACAGCCACGTCTTTAAACATTTACGGAAGTTCACATATATTGTTTCATTCCTGAGCGATATGGGAAGAGAATTCCATAAGGTTGGACCGAGACAGGCAAATGAGCGACCACCCATCCGTGAGAGTTTAACCCTGGGAACCAAGAATTTCCCTGAGTAGTAGAGCGTAACAAACGTGGAGGTTGGTAAGGGTGCACCAGATCTTGCAAATATTGTGGGGCAGTGCCAGACTTGATCTTAAACATGTAGCTCAAGGCTTTAAATTTAACGCGATTTACGACCTTGAGCCAATGAAGATCTTGCAAGGAGCCAGAGATGGAAGCAGTTTTGGGAATCTGGCAAAGTAATCTGGCAGCAGAATTCTGCACCACCTGTAGTTTCCGTATCACTTCCTTGTTAGCCCCCAGATAGAGGATGTTACCGTAGTCCAGTCTTGAAGTCACAAGCGCTTGGACTACGGTCCTTTGAGTGGAACAGGGAAGCATCCAGATAATTTTTTTCAACCATTTCAGAATGGTAAAGCAGGTGGCTGCCACCTTCACTGCTTGCTGTCTCATTGATAATTGGTCATCAATAATGAATCCCAAATTGCGGACTTGGTGGGTAGGCTGGGGTAGGGCACCCATTTCGTCAGGCCAGTGCTGGGGGCCCCAAAGGTCTTTATTTTTCCCCAAAATCAGGACCTCAGTCTTCTCGCCATTAAGTTTAAGTAAATTAACTTGCATCCAAGATGCAATTTTCCTTAAACCGGTCTGAAGAACGGATGGTCCGAACATCATCTCGGCAGAAAGGGAGAAGATGATTTGGGTGTCGTCCGCATAAGAGAAAAGGGACAGCTCGGCCTCCTCAGCAATTGTCGCCAGAGGTCTGATATAAACATTAAATAGTAAAGGGCTAAGAATGGAGCCCTGGGGTACCCCATAAGGAAAGGAATACGTTTTGGAAGTGGCCCTAGAAGCGAAGACTTGAAAAGTCCAATTGGAGAGAAAAGATGTAAGCCAGGCAAGAGCTGGACCAGAGATGCCAAGGGACTGTAGGGATTTTATCAACACGGTGTGAGACACCGTGTCAAACGCGGCGCTCAGATCTAGTAATATGAGGGCCACCATGTCCCCGCGGTCCAGGCAATGTCGCAGCATTTCTGTGACTCCAAGAAGAGTTGTCTCGGTCGAAAAACTGGCTCTAAAACCGGATTGGGAGGAGTGTAAGAGATTAGAGGATTCCACAAATTGGGTTAATTGTAAGTTTATGTGCTTTTCCAAAATTTTGGAATAGATTGGAAGTAAAGAGATTGGTCTGAAATTGGATGACTGAGCAGGATCCGCGTTAGCCTTTTTCAGGAGCAGGAGGACCATAGCGTGTTTCCACTCAGGCAGAACAATAGCTTCCTGTAAGGAAGCATTAAGTAGCTCCATGATTAGCATGAGAGATGGTAATTCAAGCTGCTGTAGCACAGTGGTAGGTAGAAGGTCACAGGGAGAGCCTGATTTAATGCTACCTAGGATTTTCTTAAATGAATTAATGTCTAGGAGTGACCAAGATTCCAGTTTGTTAGAGGGTTCAGCCGTACAAGTAAACCCAGTGGTGAAGGCTAACTGAGTAGAGTCAACTGACAAAGTATTGCACAATGTAGAGTGAATTTGCTTCACTTTGTTCTGGAAAAAGTTAGCAAGGTTGTCACATTGCAGCTCATCTATAATCGGGGGCGTGGGCTGAGTATCAGAACCAGACAATTTTTTGACCATTGTAAACAAGGTGCGGGAACAGTGCAGTGCATTAGAAATAGTAGATGAAACAAAATCCGCACGAGCTGATATACAAAGGGCTTGGTAATCTTTTAAAGCTTTTTTGTATTTAAGTTTGGAGTCCGGCGCATAATTCCTCCTCCAACTTCTTTCCAGGGCTTTACATTTAGTTTTTTCAGTTTTTAATTTCTCTGTAAACCAAGGGGCAGGGGGACGGTGATTGTAAGACCTTTTAACTGAGGATGGAAGGCAGTCATTAATTGCTTTAAGAATCCAATTGTGGATTATGCCCTGTGAAGTGGTCGACATTTGATGAATGGCGGAGACACTATTTGACAGGAGTTTATTAAAAAGTTCCATATCCAATTTGCCCCAATTCCTGAATTTTTCCTGAATTCCAGATACAGCTGTAGGCAGATTCACCAGAATTGTGCAACAGAACTTGACTGCAAAATGGTCTGACCAGCAAACGGGAAGAGCAGGCAGACATTGAATATTAGGTAAGCTGGAAACGATGGGATCCAGTAAATGGCCTGCCGCGTGAGTAGGACCGGTGTTACAAAGCAACAAATTCATTGCTGCAAGATCCGAGATCAGCGTACTGCTGATTGTGCATTCAGGGTTATCAAGATGAAGATTAAGGTCGCCCAGAATGGTAAAGTTGGCCGCTTTAAGAAGGTAAGGAGTGATTAAGTCCGGAAATGATGAGGCCCAGGGGCCTGATGACCCAGGAGGACGGTAGGTAAGTATACCAGAAAAAGTAAATTGAGGGGTCAAGGCAAGTTTGAATAATGCCGCCTCACAACCCATAAAAGGCAGCTCTTCCAATTTACATGAGTAAGATTTATTAAAAATTATAGCAATGCCTCCCCCTTTCCTAAGATCTCTATCCTTGCTGGCTATGGCGTAATTAGATGGTAAAGAGGAGGCCACATCTGGCCCCGAACTCGTATGCAGCCATGTTTCAGTCAGGAAGATAGCATCTGGCTGTTCACTACTTAGAAGATCAAAAATGTCCGCCTTGTGTTTAGGGAGGGAATGACAATTAATATTCCAAAAAGTAAAAACCTTGTTAGGTGAGTGGCTGCACTGGGGAAAGCGATTACCCTGTGGAAGGTTGGCAGTATCAGAGGTTAAATTCCTATGCTCTCTGAGGGGCGCTATACAGAAGGTAAAGTTACAGTGAGAGCAGCTTGTACCAGCGTCCAAAGGGTAAAGTAGGTTACATTCGGAGTGGCGAATACTCTGATATCTTAACAACTGCTCAGATGTATAACATATTAAGTTTTCTGAATTTTTTAAAATTTGGCCAGGGTCCGTGGCCCCTGGTCCCGTCTGGGCGCGGACGGGTGCAGACGGGCTTGCCTTTGGTGCGCCCGCTGCGCGCCCGCTCGCTGCCCATTTAAATAGTAAATGAGGCTGGGCGGCGTGCAACCACTAGTGCGCTCAATTTCAAAAACGCGTGGCAAAAAGATGGCCGCCGCGGAAGTTCGGCCTCGATCGAGTGCCGTCAACTGAGTTTAACACACTCGGAACAAATCACAACATAAAACAAGTTAAAAACGATATCTTTTAGGATTTTTTAAAAGCAAATTAGCGAATTCAGCAGCAAATACAAGAAATCAGTGCAAAATAGCAGTTTATGCAACAGTCAAAGTGGAACCTGTCAGGCGCTGCGCGTCCGCTCGCTGCCCATTTAAATAGTAAATGAGGCAGGGCGGCGTGCAACCACTAGAGCACTCAATTTGAAAAACGCGTGGCAAAAAGATGGCCGCCGCGGAAGTTTGGCCTCGATCGAGTGCCATCAACTGAGTTTAACACATTCAGAACAAATCACAACATAAAACAAGTTAAAAACGATATCTTTTAGGATTTTTTAAAAGCAAATTAGTGAATTCAGCAGCAGATACAAGAAATCAGTGCAAAATAGCAGTTTATGCAACAGTCAAAGTGGAACCTGTCAGGCGCTGCGCGTCCGCTCGCTGCCCATTTAAATACTAAATGAGGCAGGGCGGCGTGCAACCACTAGTGTGCTCAATTTCAAAAACGCGTGGCAAAAGATGGCCGCCGCGGAAGTTCGGCCTCGATCGAGTGCCGTCAACTGAGTTTAACACACTCAGAACAAATCACAACATAAAACAAGTTAAAAACGGTATCTTTTAGGATTTTTTAAAAGCAAATTAGCGAATTCAGCAGCAAATTCAAGAAATCAGTGCAAAATAGCAGTTTATGCAACAGTCAAAGTGGAACCTGCCAACCTGGATTGGTTTTGTGACAGTTTTTTTCCTTCTAATAAATGGCATTACTTGCCAGAACGCTCTGCAGTCCAATTGGTTGATGGTGTTTTGGCCCCACACACTTCGTCTCAGAAGATGAAAAGGGATCAAGCACTTGTTAATATTTCTGCATTTCCAGTCGTTGATGGTATAGTGTGGGATAAAGTACCATTCGAAGTCTATGGTCCGATGGAAACAATCCAGATTCCATACGTATTTCGTGTTTCTTTAGATGATGTCATCACACCAGGAATACACTCCGATGACTGGGATGTCAACGCAGTTCATTCACTGTTTTCAGACTTAAAATATTATACTGCTTTTGATACAGAAGATTTGTATTTAAATTCTGCAAACTATGCTGATTTATTCTGTTTCCAACATTATGGTCATCATTTTTTATACAAATCTAATACTGTCAGATCACCAGTTAATTATACACAATGGGAGCATTGTCCGACACCGTTCCAGGGGAGTTCACAGACACAGAAAAATAAGTTTATCTATTTGACAGGTTATAATCTTTCTGACCCAGAGTCATATTATTATAAGTTGAATGCACCAACACGCACAAAATTCATGCTGACCCATGCTAAATAGGTATATTCTTCAACTTTCATAGCCGATTTATCCTTAAAAGGTTATGATTATTGGAAGGACATAATTGATTTAAAATCAATATGGGGTACCAAAGAGTGGCAGGTGCAGGGTACTGAATCGTTACATCGCTACCTGGCACATGCATCAAGGAAGGCTTTTGCGATTCCTTAATTGCGATTATTAAGGAATCGCAATTAAGGAATCGCAAAAGCCTATGCATGTAGGAATCGCTATTAAAATATCGATTCCTAAACATTCCTTAATTGCGACTCGCAAATTGCGAGTCGCAATTAAGGAATGGCTTCCCATTCATTCCTATTGAATGGGAATTGCATGCGCAATGTGCGAGTACCCATTAGGTACTCGCAAATTGCGCATGCAATTTCAAGGGTGCAAGGATGTCAAAAGGACACCCTGTTGCACCCCTGAAATTGTAATGTGCACCCATGTTGCGCACACACATGCCCCAAGGGCATGTGTGTGTGTAACATGTAACTTTGAAAAATGCACTTTAGTGCATTTTTCAAAGTTTTTGCAAATTACCGACCTGTTTTATTTTTCGGTACTTTGCGATCCCCAATAGCGAAATCGCTATTTTAAATGGCTTCTAGCATTGCATTTAAGGAATCGCAATTTGCGATTCCTTAAATGCAATCGCAATTTCCGAATTTTTGCATTTGGGATGATGCATCCCAAATGCAAAAATACCGGTCGCAAAGGGGCAGATTCTGAGAATCTGCCCGTTTGCTTCCGGTTTTTTGTTTGATGCATGGGGCCCTACATGTTTTGGTTTAGCCACCGCAAAAAATTTAAATACTCCCTTAATTCCGTCTTTGGCTGCCTATGATACTTGGCAGCAATATACAAATTGTACTCTAGATGATTTAAATAAAATGATCCAAAATGGTTCTCTTAACTCATCCAATATTGATCCATTAGGCTGGTTGGTGTGGCCGCTTAATACTAATGCGTGTCAATTACGCTTCTCTAATGCCTCCAGTGGGTTTACGCTCAGTAGACCTGATCCACTTTTCCCTCATTCCCATACAGTTACTACTTATTCAGTTGGTAAATTATGTCAGCAATGGTTAGACCATTCCACACTGTTATCTGTGAAACAACATCTTTCTTTATTATCAGGTGACATTGATTTGGCTGATTTCCTTTTAGGTCCAAAATCCCCTCGCGCTAAATGTTTTGTATATGCTGCATATAATGAATTTTGGAAATTGTCCCAGATGGAAGCTGCTTTCCCCTTACGACAAATTGATCAAGATCATTTGAGAAAAGTTCTTGACGTAGTTGATAACAGCATTAACACTTTGTCTTCTTTTATTTTGCACCTTGGATAATATTGTTTCATCTATTATTGACATTGTACAGAATGATGTATCTGTATTGTATCATGGTCAAAATCAGTTGCGCTCTGTTATGCAATTTGGTTGGACTTTGCAAACTCTGAAAAGTGGGAAAGTGCCATGAGATTATTTGAATGCTTCCGCCCTGTTTTTACCATTTAACTTGACAGATAAACAACAGCTTATGTCAATGAAAGACGCTACATACACTATGTTACACATTGAGAAGTTAGAACAGTTATCTTTCTCAATAGCAGAAACTGATTCGTCTGTATGGTTAATACACGGAGTTATCTCATTGACCATTTCACTATTTCAGTTCACGGAATGCATGAAACATTACCCAATAGGAAGGTACGAGCCCCTTGGCAGTACTTTTATTTATGAATTGTGGTCGTTACCCTTTGCATTTTGCTGTCAACATGCAGATAGGGATGTTTTCCTAACAGGGGAGGTCTGTGATTCTACTGTAGGTCACTCTTTAGTTTGCAAACAAGTTAAACTGCACGGGGCTTGTAAAGTCTTGGCCCCTAATTTGGCCTGTTTTCTAAAAGGGACGCCAGTCCCTGCTATTATTCCCACGCTCACTTTGCTTTCTAACGGAAGTTATCTTATCCTGGGGGGCGCTAGGTGGCGCACGACCAAGATGGCCGCACGCCTGTGAGGTTCTGGCAGCTTGGCGGCATGATAGTACAATTATCCTTCCTTCTACTTGGCTGATCCTGACCTAAAGGCCTGCCGCTTGTCCCTTAACATCCTGCCTTGCTCCGGTGCAGAAATCGCCGCCCGCCGACTTCATCTGGCGGATATTTTGCCGAGATTCCGTGAGTGCGGTTTGAGCACTGGTGCGCGCCTGGAGACCTGTGCAGCCAGTGATACTACGCGAGTCCCGGGGATCCCACGTGGTGTTGGGCCCTGACAGACTCGCGCTACGCACTGCACTTCCTGACCGCTCGCAGCTATAGAATACATTGGCGCCTACAGATCCTGCCCAGCAGCCGCGTGGATGTTCCTGACCGCCTAGACAGACGGAGGTCCCCGGGCGTGAGTCTTGGATACGTGCGGTGAGGGGAACTCCGTGACAGAGGCCAGACATCACCAGCTCCACCTAAAGGCTCAGGGATTACATAGATCATCCTGCCCATGTCGGGCTACTGTGGTGAGTCGCGGCACCCTGCACTCCTGACCTGGCACCTCTAAGGCGGCTATACCAATACCTGCGCACCGCCGCACACCAGTCTACACCCTACCAGGCGCCGGTGAGCGGGGGGTGGAAACAACAGTCACTGCAAATGGTGGCGCCCCGTGCTCCCTGCAGATCCTTACAAAGGTGCCAGCACATCTTCCGCTGCGATACCCTGAGCGACGCTGCCTCTGCCCTTACCAGCTACCCGCTTGCCCTACAACATCGGACTGCCTAGTGCTGTGCTGATACCATTGCAGGAGGGGCACTGTGCCTAACTCCACCGCCCTGAACTCTCCATCTTCTGGCCGGCGGCGGGTGGCGGTGTGCACCCATAGAGCGGTCTCCCTTACTGCTGGTGGACCGGAGACGACCGTTAGAACAAAAGCTGGCAATTAAAACAAAAAACGGGGGGGGGGGAAAGAAAAGAAAAACCTGCAGAGTTTCTTTACAGAAAAAGCGTCGCTTTCCTCTGCGCCTGGCACCCAGAGCTTAATACGCTGGGGCAGCGGGGTGATACTGGTCCCTGTGATAACTCACACTTGCCGCCACACCATCGTCATTCGACCTTGCTGATTCCACTTGCATTAGCGACCGCAT
This sequence comes from Calotriton arnoldi, assembly GCA_963921515.1. Taxonomy (NCBI): domain Eukaryota; kingdom Metazoa; phylum Chordata; class Amphibia; order Caudata; family Salamandridae; genus Calotriton; species Calotriton arnoldi. The sequence goes on from CAWUFW010002619.1 coordinate 306,768, forward strand.
TGAACTTACAACGCTTGGGACACACGCTGCCAATCTTTCAACGCCTGTTCCCTGCCGCTTAACCTGCGACAACGCATTTCCTGGTGCTTGCACACCTGCATTCCTGGCTGACAGTTCATGCATTACTCCCCCGAGTATGTCATCGTAGCTGCGTCTCAAGTTCTTGTTCCTGCTGTAGATGGTGGGGCATATACCTCCTGAGGCTGAGTGACAAAGGCTTCCGCAGATTGCACCCTGCCTTATAACATCGCTGTGCGGACTACTCCTATTGCAGACCAGGGACCCCCCTGCCTTCTGACACAAAGACACCGTCACAGTAGCACGCTGCACTTGGTTGACCGGTGAGAGGCGCTCCCATTGATGAAACTCGCATGCCATTTCACCAATTGGTAGAGGGGCCTACACTCGTGTGATTCCCATTCCTGCCGGCTGGTCTGTCTGCATCATTGCCATCCTCTACGATCATGGGGAAGCCCGACGGCCGCCAACCCAAACTAGACTTCGCCACCAAAAAAGCTGTCACACGCTCTGAAAACTCTGGCCAGCCCAATTCTGAGCAAACACTGTCGCAATCATCGGCCCCTGAAGATGAAGTCAAAACCTTGCTCTTGGCCATGCAGCATAGCCTCACGGACATCTCCAGTAAGATGGACTCCATGAACAGCCGCATGGACTTCATAGTCCAGAAGGTGGACAAGCATGACGAACAGATAAAAGAAGCTGAACGGTGCATATCTGACAATGAAGATACCACCTCACAGATACAGCAGCAAGTGACACAAATGGATAAGCTCCTAAGGTTATTGCAGCCAAAAATGAGGACTTGGAGGCTCGCAGCCGCCGCAACAATATCCGCGTCATAGGGATTCCGGAGAGCACCAACACTGGGCGCATGGAGGACTTCATTGGGCGGCTCCTGCGGGGAACCTTTGGCACGGAGGTCTTCTCTGCTCATTTCATAGTGGAGCGGGCCCACCGCTCCTTGGGGCCCAGGCCTCCTCCGGGCAGCACCCCACGTCCAATTGTTGCTCGCCTCCTCAATTATCAGGACCGCGATACCGCGCTCAAGCTGGCCAGAGAAAAGAAAACGATACACTTTGAGGGCACTGAATTCACCATCTACCCGGATTTTACTGCAGCGGTCCAGGAGGCGAGACGTAAATTTATTCCAGTAAAGCAAAAACTCCGAAAGGCGCAAATAGAATATGCCCTCATGTACCCGGCTCGGCTGCGGGTTACATATCAGGATAAACACTCCATCTTCACGAATCCACAACAGGCTGAGGATTTCCTCAGGGCAGTCAGGAAGCATTCACCACGTCGCGAGCCCGATGACCGCCGCTCCAGATCTCCGTCTCCTAACATCTGACTGTCATCGGAAGCGGTCACTATCACCACAGAAAAATAGGCAATGTTCTCTCCATCCCCACAGCCCCCATCTCTTCTAGAGCTTAGCAGCGACAAACACTCTCGGCTTACCGCTGTCAAGCAATACTCTGACACTCCACCTCGATGCTATGGGCCGATTTCAGCTCGCCAGAGACAGATAAGTGCTTCGCCGACATAAACTTTCGATGCTTAAATGAGTGGTGGGAATACTGTTTCTTCTTTTGTGTAGGTTTCTACTCTGGACTATGCCAAGCACCTACCCTTCCCCCTCTCAACTACCCCGCACCATCAGGAGGCTGCACTGCAGCTCCGGGAGAAGGGGTGGAACTCGTTGCCCACAAGCGACCCCCCACACGGGCGAGCCCCTTTACTGTTCTTCAACCCTCATTGTATCTCATTGACTTAGACAGCAATGTTTAGTTGTTTTGGTAGGGTTTGGGTGGGTAGCGAACTTCCAGCACAATTGGGGTGCTGTTATGGGTGGGGGTGGGTCTGGGATTGTTTTCCTTCTGAATGTTATTTTTTCTATTCACCAGCAGGTAGACATGCATGCGCACGTAGAAAATGGCACACACAGTCACATACTCACGATGCACCTAGTTATTACCATACTACTATGCAATGACCTCACAGGTTGAGGCGTTAAAGATAAACCTACTCACGTGGAACGTCAGAGGTCTTGGTAACCCCCGTAAATGCAGACAAATCCTCACCTATCTGGACAGGCACCAAATTCCTATCGCCATGCTTCAGGAGATGCACTTTGACCCACGCCGACCTTCCCGATTTGGCAGCAAATGGGCTGCTGCCCGCGTCTTTTCCTCTTACTCCACATACTCCAGAGGTACTCTGATTCTCGTCAAAAAGAATACTCTTTTCATTCTGGGCGGAACATATCATGACTCCCAGGGTAGAAGCTGCCTGCTCTGGGGCACTCTGGGTACACAATCGGTCACATTAGTCAGCTGTTACGGACCCAACATTGATGACCCGGACTACTTCCTGGCATTATGGGGACAAATACTCCAAGTGGGATCCACTCACATTATCTGGGGAGGGGACTTTAATACCGCCCTGTGCCCTGCTGCTGACAGGTCTAACCCGCTCCCTCACCACTATACCAAAACTCAAGACACACTAACCCAATTGCTTCCCGACCACGGGCTTACAGATGCATGGCGGCATGTGAACCCTGCTGGGAGAGAAGGCACCTATTACACTGCTGCACACTCCTCCTGGTCGCGCCTTGATTACTGGATCGTCTCCCGAGGAGTCGTTCCTTGGATCCTTTCCGTCGAACATCTAGCAAGAACTTATTCTGACCATGCCCCAGTCCGGATGGTGGTTTCACCCCCCAACTCCATCGCTACCCCAAGGAGATGGCGTCTCATGCCGGAAGCACTGCTAGATGCTGTATTCAAACTGGAACTTGGGGCAGAAATTGCTGACTTCTTTCATAGAAACACAGGCTCTGTCACTCACATTAGCATGGTCTGGGAGGCTTTTAAAGTCACGATAAGGGGGACTTGCATATCCAAAAGTTTCGGAGTCCTCAGGGACCTCCGTCGTACCCTCCGCCGGCTCGAAGGGGAACTGAAACAATTGGAGGAGGATTTAGGGCACGACACATCAGGGTCTCAGCAAGCTACACTCAGGGATAAACTTTCTGAATATAAAGACACTGCTGAACGGGAAGCTCGCTTTCAGGGAAAATACTTCACAGCCCGCAAATATGGGGAAGGGGAACGACCTGGTAGGGCACTTGCAAGGGAAATTAGACTGCCCCGATTCTCCAACTACATCTTAGACATAGTTGACAACGCCGGAGAGCGCCATAGGGATAGCCTTGAAATTTTACAAACTTTTACTGAGTTCTACACTGACTTATATAGTACCCGCAGACTCGAACCCCCTGATCTTTCGGATTACCGGAGTGATGTAGCGCTGGGGTGGCTGGGCGACACTCAGAGGGAATTCTTAGCAGCACCGATAGAAGATGACGAGATACATGCTGCAATAATGTAGATGAAATCTGGGAAGGCCCCGGGGTCCGATGGTCTCCCCATAGATTTTATAAAACCTATATTGACCATCTGCTCCCTGTACTCAAGCAAGTTTATATAGAGGCCCAGGAACTTGAGATCCTCCCAAGCTCGATGAGAGAGGCACTCATAACCTCCCTCCTGAAGCCCGGTAAACCCCCGGACCATTGTGACTCTTACCGCCCCCTATCTCTCATCTATACTGATGCAAAAATATTCGCCAAGATCCTGGCTAACCGCCTTAGCCTCCTTATGGAGAAACCAGTCCTTCCAGACAAGGCAGGCTTCATTCCCGGCAGGGCAGCTTCCCATAATCTACGCACTCTCTTCTCCATCTTACAGAACGTAAATCCACAGCTGGCACTGGGGGCGGTCTTCTTAGATGCCACCAAGGCCTTCGATTGTGTGGAATGGGACTATCTGTTTGTGATACTACAATGCATGGGACTGCCCAAGGGGTTTTTATCGTGGGTGCGCCTTCTATACACCTCTCCAGTTGCAAAGGTACTAATCAACGGACACATATCCTCTTCCTTTTCTATAACCCGGGGCACTCGCCAGGGGTGCCCACTCTCCCCACTTTTGTTTGCCCTAGCAATAGAGCCCCTCGCGGCCAAAATCAGACATCATCATCACGACAAAGCCCTTCGCTGCTTCCTCCATCCAATACTAATCTCCTTGTATGCAGATGACGTCACCTTATACGTCAGGGAACCCCAGCAAAACCTCAATCCGCTGCTCCGGGAGTTCGTCCGCTTTGGTGGTCTTTCCGGGATCCACATTAACTGGTCAAAATCTCAGATATTCCCGCTTACCGCATCGACGACACCGTTCCCCACAGACTTTCCCATTGAATGGTGCGATACCGAAGTAAAATACCTAGGGTTACACATTACTGCTGATCGGGAAGAATTGATGAGGCTCAATTACGGCAGGACGTTAGAACGTATCACTAACTGCATAACGAGATGGAATGCCCTTCCTCTCACCATGACAGGACGCATCTCTCTTATAAAAATGGTGGTCCTTCCCAAGCTACTTTACTTGTTTTTAAATATCCCTTACGATCCCGGAAGACATTTCTTTTCAGCATTACGCACAGAGTTGATCCGGCTCACGTGGGGGGGCAAACAACTTCGCCTGCAATGGGAGATGCTCACTCGCCCATATTCTCAAGGCGGATTCGATATTCCTAACCTCGAATTATATTACCTATGCGCTCAGGCGCATAGGCCCACTACTGGTTCCACCCCCCCAGATACACGCCTCACGTTGCGACTGAACATTGGTTAGCGGACCCCGTCCCGCTGGAAGGGGTCATACTTACTGCTACCATGCCGCGTGGAAGTGGCTCGACATCAGTTGTCTGCACGGTGAAAGCGTGGCAACGCATTGCCAGGCGCTTGCAGTCCCCTATATTATACTCGCCCCTACTCCCCCTTGTCTACCATCCAAAGATGCCAGTTCTACAAGAAGGAGCCTTCAAAAAAACTAAAGCCAAACACAACATCTCCTGCTGGGGAGATCTATATCTGAATGGCAAGTTCCGCACACTTCAACAATTATTCTCAAAGACCCCACCTTCCCCCATGGATATATTCTTATACATACGATTGCGACAGGGTCTTAAAGAATTCACCCCTGAATACCCACTGGAACCCCAGGTGGTAGCCCCCCTGCATCAATTACTACGCACTGCTATTGGCTCACACCTAGTCTCCACTCTCTACCACAGCTTATACACCGACATAACGTCCACCACCTGTGCTGCCCGGGATAAATGGGCGGCTGAGATCGGGCAGGTTATTACTGATCAACAGTGGACATATTGCTGTAATCAGACTGAACAGGCCTCGTCTAGCAGTCGCTTGCGCATCACCCATTACAAGTTCCTGCATCGTACATATTACACCCCGGCTAAATTACACAAATATAAACTTCGAGACACTGACAAGTGTGATAGATGCGGGATGGGGGCGGCTGATTTCCTGCACCTTACCTGGGAATGCAGCACTGTCCAGTCTTATTGGCAACAGGTGATCGGGGCTCTGGAGTTAATGACCTCCCTGAAACTCCAACATTCTCCCCTATTAGCGCTCCTAGGCTACACTGAGAAGCTACCCTTGACATATTGCAAGTTCACCTCATTCGGTCTTCTTCTAGCTCGAAGGAGGGTGGCATGTAGTTGGGGCCGGGGCAGAGCACCCAAATTTAAGGAATGGATATGCAACATTCTCTTTTGGCAAGACCAAACATACACATATGCTGAACTCCTCCCCCCCACTTCACGGCCTCGTGATATTTGGGACCCCCTCAAGATGTATCTCCTTGAACATCCGATTGATGACATAAACAATCCGCACGCTCCTGCCAATGGGATATCATAACTGCTCTGTGGTCACTATCATGCAATGTATACATGCCTAACTGTACGGCTATGCTCCACCTACACCTACACCTAGACCATGTTCATCACGTGTGGTATATGAGTTATTGCACGCTTTCAATGCGTATACCCTGATAAACCGGACTATATACTGCGTCATCTGTATACTTCAATTGTGCTGCTGTGCATGTATCTACCTATGTATTGTAATTATGATGCTGGATTGTTCTGCTGTTTTTTTATTTATTTTTTGTTTGAGAAAACTCAATAAACAAATTTAAAAAATAAAATTTAAAAAAAGTTATCTTATTCTGAATAACCACAACTGCTCCGGCTTACAGGCAGGCATCCCGTACATAGTAACTATTTCACAACGTGTTACATGTTGCAGCAATGTTCTTTTTCCTCCCCCACATGGGATTGTAGATAGTTCGCTATGGCCTTCCATTCCTACTTTGAAAACAGATTTCAATAAGCTAAGCAGACTCAAAGCGCTATTGTTTCAACAAGAAGTCGCTCTCACTTCAGCTTGTGAGACCTTCGAATTGCAGGTGGCGAGAACATCGAGTGAGATTCAGTCACTGCCGAATACAAATCTCCCACTACACTTTGGAGAACGAATTCACCAAATATTTAATGTGTCTGATACCGAGGGCTTGGCACACTTTTTTAAACTTGTGGGCTCCGGCCTCGTTACATCCTTACAGACTATTTTTGGAGTAATACCGGCTTTTATTCATTCAATTTTTTCCAGCACCTTTGGTGGGTTTCCCCTGGTGCTCTTGCTGGGTTGCAGGGTCCTGGTTTTTCTGCTCCTACTACGTAATGGCTGCCCGTCCTGTGGTTCAGCCCAGCCCAGGCCAATCGCGGCTGTACCGTGAAAGAATGTAGCAACTTTTTGGATGCTTGCCACTGGCGACTCTTGGCACCAGCTATAGGCTTACCTTCCGCAATGCCTACTTCACCTGCGTGCAACCTGTGTTCTACTGTCACCGGTGCTCCTTTGACTGGGCCCTGGATGTCTGCCTCTCCAATACATCACACGCTGACCTGGATTATGAACTGTTGGTGGGTCTGTTGTTGGACCAGGACTGTTCTGGGGACAGACGCTTGATGGATCCGTTCCTTCTTGGAAGATTGGCAGGCTTGAGTACAGCGGAGTATCATCGAATATCACGCAGGTTGCCTGGAAATGCTCCTGGTTGCACAGGATTATGAGGAGCATGTTTGTTAGTTCGCCTTGCTCAATTGGATGGCGAACCTCTTTGCATGGGAAGGTACGGATGGCCTTTTGGAGCTGGTGGCATTTCAAGGTGCCCGTGATCTTTTTGATTTCGCTGGTTCTCCATAAATGGGCTTGGGAATCCATCCCGAAAGCGTGCTTTTTTAGTTTTCAATGACACAATCTTATTTCTCGTCTTCATTCCATATAACTTCGTTTTCTGATTATATGTCCACAATTTGGCCTTTCACCTACCGCTTTGGCTCTGCTTACCTCTATGTTCTATTTCCCAGGGTGCTAAAGACCTGGCCAAGGGGAGGGTGTCACGTGGCTGGTGGGGACATTGTCGACATCACTAAGTTAGCATGAGCCCTGCGGCCATTGTGCTGCTTTGCGCACGTTATTACATGGCTTTATATTTGCAAATTACTTTGTTCATGCCTTTCACATGAGAACTGTCTGCTGTGTCCATTCTCTGCCTATTCCTGGAGTTTAGTCTGAACATTGTGTACAAGGTCAATAAACATTGCCCCTTGTTATTCTGTTCTGGTCAGGCCCTAGCACCCAGACAAAACATACCAATGCAGCTGTTGTTGAACACTCGTACTTTGATATTATGGGGATACATGCGTAGGGCACACACACTTGGAGAGGGACCTTTCCAGGGAGAAGAGCGAGACAGCACCTATGATGTAGATTTCCCATCTATAGGCTAAGGTATGGGGTCTGCTGACAAAGCCCAGAGATCTTCTAATATTTAATATTACTTCTTCTTAGAAAGGGGAGGGAGGTTAGGCTCTATAGTCTTTTCTCTATTGAACTTTTCATTATGACATCTCCCTTCATGATATATGGACTAGCTGCTATGCTGACTGTATTTGTTTTATGCATTTTCCTGCTTGTTGTGGCACGTATACTGCATGTTAGGGCACGTTAGTTAAAATAAATATTTTAAACTGTTTCGTGTCTCTGTCAGTTCTTATTGTTGACAGGTACAAGAGTGCAAGCGAAAGGGTGTGTCTTGTTACCGCGATTCCTGAGAGATCTGGGAGTGTTGTGTTCTGGGGTGTCTAATCACTTGTTTCTCTGTGAGTGGGTAGGAGAGCATGTGAGACACTATAGCTAGTCGGTCCTGGGCTTCTGGGTACTAAGGTGGTAGGAGGACTCAGTCCCTATACACCAAGGTCCTATAATCCTGCGCATAGTTCTGCTCTTGGGCAGAATCCCTGCAACACCTGAAATCTCCATGAGCGCACATGTAACCTGAAAATGTAGATCTCTGAAAAATCTCCAGACAACTCATCAGGTCCACACATGCTGCTTTTAAATTTTTGTAGTACTTTATCACAGTTGCACCATAACTCATCAGGTCCACACATGCTGCTTTAAAAATGTTGTAGTACTTTATCACAGTTGCACCATACAACTTTACAATATAGCAGAGTAATACAATTATAGCACAAGAGTCAGTAAACACAACCCATTTTCAAACTTATTGTTATTAAACTATTTACAGCACATATATATTTATACAAGCTTTATAAATTAATTTCTGATTTTATGCCAAAAGATACAAGCAGGTTAAAGAGAGGGAAAGAAAGAAAAACAGTTTCCTGCATACAACTCACTAAAGACTAACTATATATGATCCAATTTGTCCATTTGTATCATCCTCATAATGTTCTTATATTTAGCTTGCACCACCAAGGCCAAGATCTAATCCTCCTATTGTAAGGATAAATGCATGGCCGTATGGATTTTGAAAGTCTAGAATTCCTATGCAAGACCTGTGTTTTGCCTTATTTGCGTTTCTTCAGAACTACGGCTAAATTTGGATGCCATTACTTCCTCCCCAACATTAGACATGCCTGTGAGATGCTCGGAGGGACGCAACATATTTTCAAATAAACAACTTCAGGACTTGTGGGGCCTCTCAGAGGCATAATTGGTCTTACACAAATCAAAAAAGCGTTAATAATCTTCTAGTATGTGAGAAGGGTTAACTCAATGTTCGTTAAGCTTGGGATCTTCTTGATGTCCAGCTATATCCATAGTTTACCTCAGCTATTGAGTAAAACAGTAAATTTTCAACAAGTCTAAATCTGCATCTTCAGTTGGTTTTTCAGACTTCATTTACCCCCGGCCGTGTCCATTATTCCTTTTGGTTCTAAAAGCAATAATCTCCACGCTAATGGCTGCTATAAATACTATGGTCCAATAGACCCCGTGTTAGACTTGGCATCTTTTGGCATGTTTCCCCTGAGTTTTTGCTTTCTGACCTCCCGGTTTTGACTCTGTTTTTGCTGGCTTAGTGTCTCTGTGCACTTTCTCACTGCTGATCAGTGTTAAGGTGCAAGTGCTCCTGTTGTAAATTGTATTATGGATTGGTGTTTCCATGATTGGCCTGTTTGATTTACTTATCAGTCCCTAGTAAAGTGCACTGAGTGTGCCAGGGCCTGTAAATCAAATGCTGCTAGTGGGCTGCAGCACTGGATTGTGCCACCCACACAAGCAGCCTGTAAATGTAACTCTGGCCTGCCATTGCAGAGCCTGTGTGCAGTCTGGGACTGCCATATCGACTTGGCAAGTGTACCCTCTTGCCAGGCCCTAACCTTCCCTTTTCTTACATGTCAGTCACCCCTAAGGTAGGCCCAAGGTACCCCTGTGGGCAGGGTGCAGTGTAATGAGAAAGGTAGGACATGCCCTGTTATGTGTGGCATGTCCTGATAGTGAATTACTGGCAATTTCGTTTTTCACTATTGCAAGGCTACCTGTTCCCATAGGACAGAATGGGGAGTTTGTTTATAACATCTTATAAATATAACTGGCCCTAGGAACAAGGTGGAAAAATAAAGTTTAGTATGCCTGAAATCAGAATCTAAAAATGCATCTTTTAGTGAAGGTGATTTTTACATTCTGTGTTTGAAAATACAACTTTTAGAAAGTAGGTATTTTCTTGCTCAGCCATCCAGTAGGCTTCTGCTGGGTTTGTGGATTGACTGTCTGGATTTTGGATGACAGGGGCTGGGGAGGAGCATTGGCTCCAGAGAGTCTAGGTGGGTCAGGAAAGGGCTGAATAGACCTGGGCTGCATTTAGAGTAGGGGAAGGAGATTTCCTTTCACCTGAATGGGCCTGGTGTGCCTCTGACAATGCCGTCTCCACTTCCTGCCAGGAAGCTACACCAGAGAGGACAGAACTGGTTCTGGCTGGGCACAGACACACTCTGCCTGAGAGGACAAAGGATTTGGGGCTATAAAAAGTGGGGCCCAAACCCCTGAACTTTAGAACTCTTTTGGACCAAGAAGACTGCCAGGAAGAAGAGCTGGAGAAGCTGTGAGGAGGAACTACCACTTTGCTGAGTGCTTTGCTGTGTTGGCCTGCAGTGGCTGCTTCTGTCTTGGGCAGTGAAAGGACTGGACTGAACTTTCTACAACTTCTTTCTTTGAGTATCTCCAAGGGCTTGAGGTAGAGCTTGCCCCCTGTTCAAGAAGTCTCAGGAACAGCAAAGACTTCAAGTTCTTCTGCCCTCAGCACTGGGGACTGTGTGTTTTGTGCTGCAACAGAAGAAAAAGCAACCCGACGCCGTCTACGACGCTGCTGCCGACTCCGTGTCCTGAAGGCACCGCGGAGGGCACCGCCGCAACGCCGCACCACGACCCTGATCTCCCCGACGCTGCCATCTGATGCCACCACCGAGCCGCTGCTCGCACCGTGCCCTGTGTGCACCGCACTCCGCACCGCCTCGCTTCACAATGCCGCCTTGGTATCCCCGACGACGCCGCTTCACGCCGACATCGACGCCGCTGCTTGCACCATGGTTTGAGGGCACCACTCGTAAAGTTACACGATGCACCGCCCTCATCCTGCACCGCAGCCTTGGCCTACAAACACCGACGCCATCGACTCCAGTTCGTCAGCCGACAACAGTGCTTCAGCAACGACGACGACGCTGCTTGCACCGTGACCTGCCAGCACCGCAACGAGTACCGCATCACTTCGCACCGTGACCCTGGTCTCACCGACGACGCCATCTGACGCTGCCATCGAGCCTCTGCTCGCACCGAGACCTGAGGGCATCGCACGCCGCACCGCAGCACTTCGCACCGCAGCACCCGACGCCCGCCGACGCCAGCACTCCTGACTTCAGCCGCGAGGAGTCCGATCTGCAACGCGTGTGACTTCGGGGGACCGATGACTCCTGCACTGACTTCTGGAACTGACACCTGCAGACGCCGTGCTTCGGAAGCTCAACGAGAGGTCGCCGACGCCCTGCATTTCTAAAGGTCTCCCCGACACCGTAGCTGGCCCGCGACGCCGCAGTCAGCCAGAACTGTTTGGATTTGTTTGTTCACGACGCCATGATAGCCCCGGATGGAGCTATCAACTTCAAGGAACTTTATTTCAAGGTTATTTAGATAACTGCAGATTTCTAAGTACTGTATTGTGGATTTTTATCGTTTTTGGTCTTGTCTTAAGTATATTAAAATGTTGGATATTTTTCTAAACTGGTGTGGTGTCCTTTTGTAGTGCTTACACTGTATTACTGTTGGTTATGTGCAAATGCTTTACACACTTCCTCTAAGATAAGCCTGACTGCTCGTGCCTAGCTACCAAGGGGGTGAGCAGGGGTTATTTTAGGAGTGTATCTCCCTTATCCTGACTAGAAGGAAGGGTCCCTACTTGGACAAAGGTGCAAACCCTTGCCAACTAGAGACCCCCATTTCTAACATTGGTTGTCAGCGGTGAGGATAGGACTTACGTTTGCACTTGACTTACAGTGATTGGTGTGCACTACTGCCATATCGCAGACCATTACGTACCACATACTGTTTTTTGGGTCTATTTTTGCCTTTCCATTGGTCTTGAACTTGAACTTTCCAGAACAACATGCCTGAATCAATTGCATCATCGGCTGCATCCTTGGAAGTGGCCTTTGAGGAGGAGAGGTTAGAAACCTACAATGTTAAGGAATTGAAGGCGATCTGCAAAAACCTCAAAGTCCAAATCAGGGGCCTCACCAGAAAAAAGGAGCTACAAAAGGCGCTGAGGGCCTGGGTAGCAGCCAGACATGCTAGTGAGCTGTCTGGGGATCTTGGCATGGAGGCAGAGGAGCCTATTCCAAGGGTGGATGTGCTTTTGGGAGGGGGGGCACCCTCTAAACCAGGCAGCAGTGGCTTATCCCCAGGGGAGCTGGAGAACAGGCGGGAAGCAAGGAGAGTTGCTATTGAACTGGAGAAGCTTAAGTTAGCCATGGAGGAGAAAAGAATGATGCTAGACCATGAGATCAGGATAAAGGAGCTGGATTAGAGGAGTAGAACAAGCTCAGATGGTGGCAGCAATTCATCAGGGCAGTCAGACAGAATTGTGCACATCCCCAAGAATGTAGGCAAGGAATTCAAGAAGGGGGATGACATACAAAGGTGGTTCCAGGGGCATGAGGCGTCTATCCATATGAATGGGGTCCCTGAAAGGAATTGGGGGGGCAGGGTTGTGGCCTCTTTTTCCAGAAAAAGCTAGGGATACTCTGATAGCTTTGGGTAAGGGGCAGAACCTCACCTATGCTGATATGAAGGACGCTCTCCTTACCAGGTATGGTCTCACTCCTGAGAAGTATAGGGATCAGTTTAGGTCCAGCAAGAAAACCGATGCCAGCACTTGGTTGGAATGTGTAGATTCTTTCTGCAGGTCTCTGGATGGCTGGGTCAAGGGCAGTAATGTAACAGATTTTCAGGGGCTCTACAATTTGATTGCATGGAAGCACTTGTCTAGTCTATGTTTTGCAGAGCTGCGCCAGCACTTGGTTGATAGTAAGCTAACTGACCCAAGGAAGCATGCTATGGAGGCGGATCGCTGGGTGAGTACCAGGGTCCACAAGAAAGCGTTTGGGGGAGACTCAGCCAAATGTGGACAGGGTCTCCAGCAGAAAAGTGGGGGGGAGGACAAGGGTAAAGCACAGGAGTTCTCTAAAGGGCCCCAAACTAACACCCAGGGTAAAGGTTCCCATCCCCCAGGAGATAAGAAACAAGGGGTCTCTTCAGGAAAACCTGCTGAGACTGGCCCCCACAAGTGTTTTGCATGTGACCAGGTGGGTCATTTGAAGGGGGATCCCAAGTGACCCAAGAGGGCACTGCCACCCACGGGTGGGCAGACCAAGGTGTTGGCGAGTGTAGCGCTTGGGGAGGAGGGGCATCCACAGGAGGGTGGGGGTCCCACAGAAATGACCCTCGTCTCACTAGGGGACAGTGAGATGGTCCCAGGAAACCAGGTGCCCCCTAACACAAAGAAATATAGCACCTGGGTGACCATCAATGGGAAAAGGGTAGAGGCTCTCAGAGACACTGGAGCCAGTGTGACCTCAGTCCGGTGTCACCTGGTCTCTGAAGAGCAGGTAGTCCCCAGGGCATTCCACCAAGTAGTTGCTGTGGACAACTCGGAGCGTCAGTGTATGGTGGCGCAGATTCCCTTTGAATGGGGGGTCTCAGGTCCCTTGAGGGTGGTTGTGAGCCCTGCCATGCATGTAGATTGTCTGCTAGGTAACGACCTGGAGCAGTCCCTGTGGAAGGATGTTGAGCTCAGGTCTCACTTGGAGATGCTTGGGTTGCCAGAGTAGGAATGCATGTCCACTCGGTCAACGGCGGCCAGAAAAGGTGATCAGAAGGACCTGGAGCCTGAAGCAGTGGCCCAGGTCCCTGCCAAGAGAAAGGGCAGGGGGCGCGGGAAACCGGCCCCTGAAGTTCCCACGGACCGGGAGGAGGCTGACCTTGAGGGGGACGCCCCGGTGTCTACAGGGGAACAGGTAGCTGAACTGGGGGACATCTCTGAGCTGACACATTGGCAGCAAGAAGGGGGTCCCACCAGGGAAGAATCCTGCAGGAAGCAGAAAGAGTGCCCTTCTCTAGAGGATCTGCGGCGGCAGGCTGCAGACCAGGCAGATGGTGATCAGTCGGGATCACATTGGATCTACTGGGAGAATGGTCGCCTGTATAGTGAGCCTAAGGTCGCTGAGCCTGGGTCAGCCCGTGTGCTGGTGGTACCCCAGCGCTTCAGGACCTTCCTACTGGGTCTGGCTCACGACGTGCCTTTGGCAGGACATTTGGGGCGGGACAAGACCTTTGATAGGCTTGTCACCCACTTCTTCTGGCCTTAAATGCGAAGGCAGTCGGATGGACATTGCAGGTCTTGCCAAACTTGCAAGGCAAGTGGTAAGAGTGGGAGGAAGGTCAAAGCTCCTCTCCAACCTTTTCCAGTTGTTGGAACCCCTTTTGAAAGGGTAGGGATGGACATTGTGGGGCCACTGGATCCCAAGACAGCCATGAGCAACAGGTACATCCTGGTCTTGGTGGACCATGCCACCCGGTACCCGGAGGCAATCCCTCTCAGGACAACGACGGCACCAGTGGTGGGCCGGGCGTTAATGGGGATCTTTTCCCGTGTAGGTTTCCCCAGATAGGTGGTTTCTGACCGTGGGACCAATTTCATATCGAAGTACATGACATCCCTGTGGAAGGACTGTGGTGTAACCTACAAGTTCAGCACTCCTTACCACCCACAAGGTAACGGTCTGGTGGAGAGATTCAACCAGACCTTGAAGGGCATGATTAAGGGTCTAACAGAACCCATGAGGCGTAAGTGGGACGTCCTCTTGCCATGCCTTCTCTTTGCGTACAGGGAGGTGCCTCAGAAGTCTCTTGGGTTCAGTCCCTCTGAGCTCCTGTATGGCCACCCTGTAAGAGGACCTCTGAGTTTGGTGAAGGAAGGCTGGGAGGCAGCTCCCAGGAAAAATCCCCAGGATGTGTTTAGTTACATGCTGGCCTTCAGAAACCAAACTGCCCGCTTCAGGAAACTCGCTCATGCGAACCTGGAAGCAAGCCAGGAAGAAATGAAGAAGTGGTATGACCAGAATGCCCCTCTGGTCGAATTTCAACCTGGGCAAAAGGTGTGAGTCATGGCCCCAGTGGAACTTTGTGCCTTGCAGGACAAGTGGACTGGGCCTTTTGAGGTGGTGGAGTGCAAAAGTGATGTCACCTACCTGGTGAATTTGCAGACTCCAAGGAACCCTTTGACTCCATGTGAACCGCCTCAAGCCCCACTTCGAGAGGTCCGAAGTGAGCATGCTCTTGGCGATAGATGATGGGGTGGAAGAGGAGAGTGAACCTCTCCCTGACCTCCTGTTCACCAATGAGCACGATGGGTCAGTGGAAGGTGTGATCCTCTCCCCTACACTGACCCCCAGAGCAGCAGAGTGACTGTTACCAGTTGTTGGGACAGTTTGCCCCACTCTTCTCTCTGACCCCAGGTGTTACTCACTGGTGTACCCATGACGCGGACACTGGTGACAGCCCTCCTGTAAAACACAAGATTTACAGGTTGGCTGACCGGGTCAGGGCAAGTATCAAAGAGGAGGTATCTAAGATGTTGGCGTTAGCGGTGATCGAGCCCTCCAACAGTCCTTGGGCCAGCCCAGTGGTCTTGGTCCCAAAGTCTGCTGCAGCCCGTGCCACTCCAGAACTGCGGTTTTGTGTGTACTACCGTGGGCTCAATGCCGTCACCAGGACTGACGCGCACCCCATCCCCAGAGCTGATGAGCTCATTGATCGGTTGGGAGCTGCCAAGTTCCTCAGCACGTTTGATTTAACGCCTGGGTACTGGCAGATTGCCTTAACCGATGGGGCCAAGGAGAGGTCAGCATTCTCAACCCCAGAAGGACATTACCAGTTCCGGGTGATGCCCTTTGGGTTGAAGAATGCCCCTGCCACCTTTCAGAGGTTGGTCAACCAGGTGTTGGTGGGACTGGAGGATTTCAGTGCCGCATATCTGGATGACATTGCAGTGCTCAGTTCCAGCTGGGAAGAACACTTGCTGCACCTCGGGGAAGTGTTGAGGGCTCTGCAGAGGGCAGGCCTCACGATCAAAGCCAGTAAGTGCCAGATCGGGCAGGGTTCTGTGGTGTACTTGGGACACCAGGTAGGAAGCGGCCAGGTGGCACCCCTGCAGCCCAAGATTGACACCATTCTGGCTTGGGAGCCCCCCCAAGACCCAGACAGAGGTGAGAGCCTTTTTAGGTCTCACCGGTTACTACAGGAGGTTTGTTAAGGGCTATGGCACCATTGTTGCCCCCTTAACAGAGCTGACTTCCAGGAAGCAGCCCAAGAAGGTGATCTGGACTGAATCCTGCCAGAAAGCTTTTGATGTCCTGAAGGCCGCCATGTGCACGGCGCCCGTGCTCAAGGCACCCGACTTCTCCAAGGAATTCGTCGTGCAGATCAACGCTTCAGAGCATGGTGTGGGAGCGGTGCTCTCACAACTGAACGAAGAGGGCCTAGACCAGCCTGTAGTCTTCCTTAGCAGGAGAATACTCCCCAGGGAACAGAGGTGGAATGCCATAGAAAGGGAAGCTTTTGCTGTGGTCTGGGCACTGAAGAAGCTGAGACCCTACCTGTTTGGGACTCACTTCCGGGTTCAGACAGACCACAGGCCCCTCAGATGGTTGATGCAAATGAGGGGTGAGAATCCAAAACTGTTGAGGTCGTCCATCTCCCTACAGGGAATGGACTTTACGGTGGAACACCACCCTGGCACAGAACACGCCAACGCAGATGTCTGTCCAGGTTCTTCCGCCTTAGTGAAGAGAACTCCCAGGAGGTTGGGTAGTTCTCCCTACTTTCAGCTGGAGGGGACATGTGTTGGACTTGGCATCTTTTGGCATGTTTCCCCTGAGATTTTGCATTCTGACCTCCCGGTTTTGACTCTGTTTTAGCTGGCTTAGTGTCTCTGTGCACTTTCTCACTGCTGATCAGTGTTAAAGTGCAAGTGCTCCTGTTGTAAATTGTATTATGGATTGGTGTTTCCATGATTGGCCTGTTTGATTCACTTGACAGTCCCTTGTAAAGTGCACTGAGTGTGCCAGGGCCTGTAAATGAAATGCTGCTAGTGGGCTGCAGCACTGGATTGTGCCACCCACACAAGCAGCCTGTAAATGTAACTCTGGCCTCCCATTGAAGAGCCTGTGTGCAGTCTGGGACTGCCATATCGACTTGGCAAGTGTACCCACTTGCCAGGCCCTAACCATCCCCTTTCTTACATGTCAGTCACCCCTAAGATAGGTCCCAGGTACCCCTGTGGGCAGGGTGCAGTGTATGAGAAAGGTAGGACATGCCCAGGTGTGTGTGGCATGTCCTGATAGTGAATTACTGGCAATTTCGTTTTTCACTATTGCAAGGCTACCTGTTCCCATAGGACAGAATGGGGAGTTTGTTTATAACATCTTATAAACATAACTGGCCCTAGGAACAAGGTAGAAAAATAAAGTTTAGTATGCCTGAACTCAGAATCTAAAGATGCATCTTTTAGTGAAGGTGATTTTTACATTCTGTATTTGAAAATACCACTTTTAGAAAGTAGGTATTTTCTTGCTCAGCCATCCAGTAGACCTCTGCTGGGTTTGTGGATTAACTGTCTGGGTTTTGGATGACGGGCTGGGGAGGAGCAGTGGCTCCAGAGAGTCTAGGTGGGTCAGGAAAGGGCTGAATAGACCTGGGCTGCATTTGGAGTAGGGGGAGGAGATTTCCTTTTACCTGAATGGGCCTGGTCTGCCTCTGACAATGCTATCTCCAGCTCCTGCCAGGAAGCTACACCAGAGAGGACAGAACTGGTTCTGGCTGGGGACAGACACTCTCTGCCTGAGAGGACAAAGGATTTTGGGCTATAAAAAGTGGGGCCCAAACCCCTGAACTTTAGAACTCTTTTGGACCAAGAAGACTGCCAAGAAGAAGAGCTGGAGAAGCTGTGAGGAGGAACTACCACTTTGCTGAGTGCTTTGCTGTGTTGGCCTGCAGTGGCTGCTTCTGTCTTGGGCAGTGAAAGAACTGGACTGAACTTTCTACAACTTCTTTCTTTGAGTATCTCCAAGGGCTTGAGGTAGAGCTTGCCCCCTGTTCAAGAAGTCTCAGGAACAGCAAAGACTTCAAGTTCTTCTGCCCTCAGCACTGGGGACTGTGTGTTTTGTGCTGCAACAGAAGAAAAAGCAACCCGACGCCGTCTACGACGCCGCTGCCGACTATGTGTCCTGAAGGCACCGCAGAGGGCACCGCCGCAACGCCGCACCACGCCCCTGGTCTCCCCGACACCGCCATCTGCCGCCGCCACCGAGCCGCTGCTCGCACTGCGACCTGTGGGCACCGTACTCCGCACCGCCTCGATTCACGACGACGCCTTGGTATCCCCGACGACGCCGCTTCATGCCGACATCGACGCCACTGCTTGCACCGTGGTTCGAGGGCACAGCGTGTAAAGTTACAAAATGCACCGCCCTCATCCCGCACCGCAGCCTTGGCCTACCGACACCGGAGCCATCGACTCCAGTTCGTCAGCCGACGACAGCGCTTCAGCAAAGATGACGCCGCTGCTTGCACCGTGACCTGCCAGCACCGCGATGAGCACTGCATCACTTCGCACTGCGACCCTGGTCTCACCGACGATGCCATCTGACGCTGCCATCGAGCCGCTGCTCGCACCGCGACCTGAGGGCATCGCACGCCGCACCGCTGCACTTCGCACCGCAGCACCCGACGCCCGCCGACACCAGCGCTCCTGACTTCAACGGCGAGGAGTTCGATCTGCAACGCATGTGACTTCGAGGGCCCAACAACTCCTGCACCGACCTCCTGCACCGACCTCCTGCACCGACTCCTGCGGACGCCGTGCTTTCGGAAGCTCAGCGAGAGTTCGCCGACGCCCTGCATTTCTAAAGGTACTGTTTTGCGGGTCTCCCCGAAACCGTAGCTGGCCTGCGATGCCGCGGTCAGCCAGAACTGTTTGGATTTGTTTGTTCATGACGCCGTGAAAGCCCCGGACGGAGCTATCAACTTCAAGGAACTTTATTTCAAGGTTATTTTGATAACTGAAGTTTTCTAAGTACTGTATTGTGGATTTTTATCGTTTTTGGTCTTGTCTTAAGTATATAAAAATATTGGATATTTTTCTAAACTGGTGTGGTGTCCTTTTGTAGTGCTTACACTGTATTACTGTTGGTTATGTGCAAATGCTTTACACACTGCCTCTAAGATAAGCCTGACTGCTCGTGCCAAGCTACCAAGGGGGTGAGCAGGGGTTATTTTAGAAGTGTATCTCCCTTATCCTGACTAGAAGGAAGGGTCCCTAATTGGACAAAGGTGCAAACCCTTGCCAACTAGAGACCCCCATTTCTAACACCCCGTCAACTTCTGCAACCATCGAAGGCAGCTCAGCTGAAGGAATGGAAGGGACTGAGGAAAAGCTAAGGTGTGTCAAAAGCTGATTCTCGCTTAGGCTTGCTTACTTCCACTATGTCAATTTATGGATCTTTTATATCAGTTTGGTTACTCTCTTAAAATCAGAAACGAAACCTGTTATGTATTTTGGCACATTAAACATATTTATCATGAATTTTTTTGATTATATCCTACAGTATCGGTTAACTCTTTGACTGACAGGTGATCAAACAATCGTAAAATGAGGAAGGAGAATAACATTGAATTATTTTATGTATAAGTGTTTAATTGTGCTCCGTCTGGTCTACCATAAGGGTGAGTTGTTGAAGGCAGCATGAGAAAGTTGCGCAGAGGTCATTCAATTTCGATCAGGATTTGGTCTCCTTTGAATAGGGCGAGTGGCCACCGTTTCAGAGGCAACATATTCAGCCCAGGGTCTAGCGATAGCTGTGTGATGCTGGAATCTCAGTGGTACCTCAAAACATTTTAAAAGGGGCAGTAATTCTGTATTACACCATTGGCTGGCTTCAAGTGACGCTGGCATCTGACAAGTGCACAGTCTGCACAGTCATCCACCTTCAGCCCCAACAGAACCTATAGGTAGTCACAATGAACATGCTGAACTTTGTTTAAATCTGTTTAGTTAACTAGCTCTTATCAGAGTTTTCCAACTTCCAGTTCAGGCACAACCCAGTTTTGAGTTAAAGTTAAACAAACAAGGGCATCATGTTACATAAGACTTATTATTTAGGTCAACGTGTACACAACACAGGCTGCAGGATATCACATTATTGCTCAACAATTCTATGCGCATTAGTGCTGTTCTGTACCAATTGTTAGACCCAGTTTTGTTCAAAACAGCATTTTGTTTAGGGAATAACAGTGCTTTTCAATCGTAAACCCTCTCTTTTTAGGTCTCGGCTGGCGAAAGCAGCGCGCATGCGCTGCTCTCGTCATACGAGAGCTTCTTGGAATCAATACAGATTCCAAAGCTCTCGGAGGCGGAGTTGAAGCCCCGCCCATCTTCCTCATTGGCTGGCATCATCCTGCATGCAAAACGCAGGCTCACGATTGAAAAGGATGCTTCTTAGTCCCTCCTTGTTGCCGCCTTGTCTCCTTTTAGCCCCGCCCACCGGGATTTGATCTTTTACTGGCGGCATGATACTGTGGCCTTTAATTACTGGGTAAGCACTATTTGTTTCCCCTTCCCTCTGGCTCCCCGAAAAGACCCTTCCCTCTGTCTCTCTCAGAGACACAGCTGCTTGCTCGTTTCAGTTTTGCGTTTTGCGAGGCAATTTCTTCCCGTTCCTCTAAACCCTCCCCCCCCCACAGTCCGATGCCTTCTCGCTCGCCCGCCGCCCCCCCTTCCCATTTGTGCATTCAAATGCATGTTTTATAGCGTGAACCGGACTCAAAGGTCACCAGTTACGTTATTTATTTCGGGGCAGCCCTCTGTTAATCTGTCCCCCACCTCTGCACCACACACGGTGCAGCCTCTTCTCCGGTTGCAGTCCTGCTCCTTCATCTGCACAAGACCCGCCTTCACCACTTTCAGGCTCGTGACCCGGCCATTGCTTGCTCGTTTCAGTTTCGCGTTTTGCGCGAGGCAATTTCTTCCCGTTGGAGCTTGTGCAACACTTTTACTGCTTTTCTGTTGCTTAAATGATCCAAAGTAACGCAGAAGACGGAAGGATAATGTGGTGCATGACGAAATACTTATAAGGTCCCAAAGGCGAGACCGATTGCATGACCACTTAAACACATTTTGAAACAGCTCTTCACCTTAAAGTCGCCAAGTCAGTAATCATTCCCTATGGTGAAAAAATCTCCACCACTATCTCTCCGACCTTCAAAGGGGAACTCACCATTTCCATCTACAGAACTGGAACCATTCTCATACAGGCCACCGACTCGCACCTCACCACTTTTGACCGCCACTTCCCCACACTTCTTTCCTCGTTAACTCAACTGAGCCACCAAACCCTACCTCCCCTATCCCCCACCACCCTCACTAATAACGTGGAACTGATCCAATCTCCCTGCCCTGAAGAACCTCTCTTCAACTCATGGACATCCACCATCACTCACTACAATCACACTACCCCCATCATTACTCTCCGCCGCCAAACGCCCACCATTATTACATCAACTGATCACACCAGGAACAACAAAATCACAATTAACAAACACCACAAGGCCGATCTCGATCTCGTCAGCTCGGACTTCACCCTCAGCCCTCCCACGACTGAAATCCCCACAGGCACTCCCCTCGACCTCTGATAATCTGAACCCTCCCTCTCAAACTACCCCTTCCTCCAACACAGACCCTCTTCCCCGACCCTTACTTCCCCTTGTCCAACGTCATCTCCAATCCAGCGGTCACTCTCCCCCTACCACCACTGCACACTCCCCTTCCGATGTCCCACATCCACAGGCACAACCCGTCTCCACCACTTACCTCACTGACAACCCCCGTGACTTCCCCATGTCCAACGTCTTCACCAATACAGCAGACACTTTCCCCCTATTATCACCGCCCACTCCCCGTCCGCCGTCGCACACCCACATACACAACCTGCCTCCACCGCTAATCTCATTGACATTCCCCGGAACTCTGACTTCCTACCCAGAATTTCTCTCCCTCCTCACTTGGACAGTAGACCCTCTACTCCTCCTCTGAACTCCTTGAATGGGAGCATTACTAATCCAGCTCCCCGAGTCCAACCTCTCCCCTCTCCTAATCCCACTGATTCCGTCCAATCCCTGACCCCTGCTCACTCTCCCTCCATAGGCCCAAGTCATTCTCGACCCCTGCCAGAAACCTTAAACTTTTTCAGCTCAATAACACAGCAACTGAACAGAATGGAGCAGAAAATTAACTCCCTTGCTGCCGATCTCCTACACTTACAACAAGACCTTCTCAACAGGACCAAGCCACCGTATTCCCTCTCGTCGGGTAGATTTGCTCAAACCCCCTCAATACCTCTCCCATGGCCCCACAGAGCACCCCCGACCCTCCAGTCCGTCAACGAGTCAGGCACTTCGACCCAACCGGGATCGCCTCCCCTTTCGGTATTGAAACCTGATGTGACCAACGACCCTTACCTCGCTCTGAGCCAGAAATCAGCCCCTTTCCCCATCCCTGTTATTGTTGGTACTAACAGACTCCTAAAACTGTCCACTCACCTAGACCTCCTGCTCAATACTCCTCTATCCACTAGCTCCCCCCACCACCAAGGCTCCCCGCCCTCTCTCTTGCATGCTCCTAAACTGCAGATCAGCAGTACAACACGCCACAGACATTGCTGAAGCTCTACTCGCTGAAGAAATTGACATCGCTTTCCTCACAGAATCCTGGCTTAATGTCCACTCCACCCCCATTCTTGACATTCTCACCCCTCCAGGGTACAACATCATCAGACAAGACAGGCCAATCAAAACTGGGGGGGACTAGCCATCATTCACAAAGCTGGAATACAGATCACCAAACTTAAACCTGCAGAATACCTATCGTTTGAATACCTGGGTGTCGAACTCACTGCCAAGGGCACCTCTCCCATCAAATTCCACACCATCTACCATCCTCCTGGAGAGTGTACCCTTTTCCCCGAAGAACTAACAGACCTAATAACACGTTTCTCCATGACAGACACAAAGACGTGTTCCTGGGTGACCTCAACATCCACTGGAATGACCCAGAAGACTCCACTGTCCAGAACCTATCCAACCTACTTGAAATATACAATCTCAAACAACTCTGCAGTGAACCAACTCACATCAAAGGTGCAACACTGGATGCGATCATTACCAACAATGAACTGGTCTCTCTGAGAGCGATTTCTCCCATTGACTGGTCAGACCACCACCTCATTCTGTTCAAGATTGATGCACTTGTCAGACACCAACCTATTCGTGATGACAAACCTAAGCACTGGACCAGAAACATCAAAAAGTCTCTTTACCCGAACTTGAATCCAGGATTCATGCCCATCTACAACCCCAACCCTCATCATGGACGGCCGATGACCTCACTACACACTTTAACTCTAAAATGACAGAGGTCTTAGACCAAGTAGCTCCACTCAAACTCAAACAAATGAGGCGAACCAAATCTAAACCCTGGTTCAATATGGATCTGAATAACGAAAGGCGTCAACTCAGACAAACGGAAAGGTGTTGGAGACTAAACCCCTCGACCTTGCACCTAGCGCAACTTAGATCTGCTCGGCAGGCATACAAAAAACACATTTTCAGTGAAAAGGCGTCTTTCTTCCGCAACCAACTAGATCTGGTGAAAAACAGACCGAGAGAACTCTTCAACATTGTCAAAAGCCAAACAAACTGCACTCCCTCTAACGAAATCATAGCCACCAAAGAGCGATGTGAAGAAATTGCCACCTTCTTCTCTAATAAAGTCTCAAAAATTGATCAATCCTTCCTCCAAACCGCAAACCCTCCTTCCCTCTTAACCTGCCCCCTTTAACCACCCTTGACCAATCAGAAAGAGTTCTTACCAAGGACAATCAGGTCTGCCTCCAGCTAAAAACAATGCGCATTGGTCCGACTTTGAGCTAATGTCGGAAAACGAGGTCTTCAGTATAATCTCTACCCTAAAACCTTCCTCCCACACTATGGACCCCCTCCCATCCACAATTATAAAAGAACTCAACCACACCATTTCCCCTTTCTGGACAAAAATCATCAATGCCTCTCTCATCTCAGGCTGTGTCCCAGACTCCCTTCAACTAGGACAAATCACACCCATTCTCAAGAAACCAGGGGCCGACCCTAATGATCTTAACAACCTCAGACCTATCTCCAACCTCCCGTTCCTTGCGAAAACATTGGAGAAATGCGTTCTCCACCAACTCAACAAACACATTGATGAGTTCAACCTCCTCGACACCTTTCAATCAGGATTCAGGAAAGGCTGTAGCACTGAAACAGCTATGCTCAACATCTCTGACGATATTCACAAGGCTTTAGATGAAGGTGATGCCTGCCTTCTCATCCTTATTGACCTATCTGCGGCATTCGACACTGTAAATCATCCAGCTCTTCTGGAGACCTTGTCGAAACGCTCCGGCATTAATGGCACAGTACTAAAATGGTTCACCTCCTTCCTTCAACACCGCTCGCAACAAATTAAAATCAACCTCTGTCTCTCGAAGCCAACAAAAGTCACACTTGGGGTCCCGCAAGGCTCGATCCTCTCCCCGTCCCTCTTCAATCTCTTCATGGAGCCCCTCACAATCATCTTGAAAAAGCGGGAGTGAACTACCACCTCTATGCTGACGACACCCAAATCTATTTCAAAATCAAGTCTCCCAACGACATCCGACACCTCAATGTCACTCTAACCGAGATCCAAACTTGGTTCAACACTAACCACTTAAAGCTCAACCCAGATAAAACGGAACTAATCCTATTCTCTCCAAAAAGCAACCATCGACCAATCCAAGAGTGGCTCAAGAATCTGGTTGCCCTAAACTGCCCCTCGTCCTATCCGACTCAGTGAAGTCGCTAGGCATCACCCTTGACAAGAACTTATCAATGGAGGCCCACATCAAAAACTCTGCAAAAGGTGCTCTTTTCTTACTAAAACACCTCAAGAAATTGAAACCTTTCTTCCCCAGGATGACCTCAAGACAGTAGTTCAATCCTAGTTCTCTCTAAAATCGACTACGGGAACGCCATCCTAACAGGGACTCCAAAAGCTCACCTAGCCCCACTAAGGGCAGTGCTGAACATGGCCGCTCGACTCATATCTGGAGTGAAAAGATTTGAACACATCACTCCAGCTCTCAACTGGCTTCCTATGGAAGGGAGGTGTATTTACAAGCTGGCCTGCATCACACACAAAACCCTTCACTCTCCGGCCCCCAACTACCTGAACAACAAACTGGTAAGAGCAGGTCAATCCAGAACACTGAGAAGTTCTAACTCACTCCTTCTTATCCCTCCGAAACTGAAAAAGAAAACCACCCAATACCGATCGTTTTCTGGCAACGCTCCCAGGATATGGAACGCTCTTCCTAGAGTCCTCAGATGCAACCCCTCCTTCTCCTGTTTCAAAAGGGACCTGAAACTCCATCTCCTTAACAAATACTTTCCTGACCAACATCAACTAACCTAGACTTCAATATCCGAATTAACTCCTCTCTCTCTTGACATTCAAGGATAGTGGTGACCGGTCTGTGTTAACCACCTTCGTTTGTTTTCTCTCCCTCCGCTGCACTGTTTATCTATTTTTCATGTTGTATTTTTTATCTCTGTTGTTGCTTCCCTACTGCCTTCCTACTAAGTAATGCAATTTCCTTTGGTTTTGTACAGTGTGTATGTAAAGCGCTCTGATACCCACGGGTCTAGCTAGCGCTATATAAAACTTTTAAAATAAAAAAAATTACCGTGGCTTCGGCGTTCAACAACCAATCCCAATTTGTAGTCTCAGAACATCTGTGATTTCTCAACAGCCCCTTCGTACCCCCCACCTGAGAGCCACTGAGTACCCCCACCACCCCGAACCCTCCCCCACAGGAAGTGCTCCGTGCCATGCATGGGCGAGCCATTGCCCATAGATTCCGGGGCAGGGCATGTTAGCATGGGGAGGTGGGCACGGGGGGTGGGGATGTGAGGCACCCAGGCTGCGACAGACTGGAAAACACGAGCTCAGTGTTCTCTTCGTAAGGATGTACTGGGATGACAGAACATTTACAGAGGCTGGGAGAAAATGCGCAAATCAACATTCTCAGCACACTCACAACAATATCGAGGCGGTGTGTTCCTCATCACACATTGCTGCTTTTGTGCGCTTTAGGGAGGAAGGGTATAGCTAGACAGAGTCTGTAAAGACGTTGCTTGTAACCTGCCTATTTCACAGTGTTTACGTCTTTGCTGTGACATGCCATTAGGCTTCTCCAGGTGCAGCGTTCCAGGCATATACAAGATCAAGTAAAGGCAGGCTTTCTTCCATGGAATATAGCATTATAGCGTGACAGTACAGCCTTTTCTGTATTATTGGAAATAACAATTTGTTTTTATGTAGAATTTCACAGTGTACTTCTACGTGTCTAGCCTCTAGTAAATAAAGGTTTTACCTTTCTCCAATTTACCAACCTCGGAAGGATGGGAGATTGGTTTAGCCCTGACAAGGTTTGATCTTTAACTGTATGAATATTCCCATATACCACCAGGGTGATATTATGGATAGTGTGCAATGTTCCACTCTGGACGGTGAAGTGCTCTCAGCTGGGGGCGCCAGGCATAGACTGGGATAGGATTCCCTATGACTTTGAATGCGATGTTCCCAGTGCAAGCACAAACTTCCATTTGTCTTTCTCTCTCTGTTCCTATCTTTCTCTCTCTGTTCCTGTCTTTCTCTCTCTGTTCCTGTCTTTCTCTCTCTGTTCCTGTCTTTCTCTCTCTGTTCCTGTCCTACCTTTCTCTCTGTTCCTGTCCTACCTTTCTCTCTGTTCCTGCCTTTCTCTCTCTGTTCCTGCCTTTCTCTCTCTGTTCCTGTCTTTCTCTCTGTTCCTGCATTTTTCTCTATCTATTCCGGTCTTTCTCTCTCTATTCCTGTATTTCTCGCTCTGTTCCTGCCTTTCTCTCTCTGTTCCTGTCTTTCTCTCTCTGTTCCTGCATTTTTCTCTCTCTGTTCCTGTCTTTCTCTTTCTATTCCTGTCTTTCTCTCTATATTCCTGTCTTTCTCTCTCTATATTCCTCTCTTTCGCTCTCTATTCCTGTCTTTCTCACTCTATTCCTGTCTTTCTCTATTCCTGTCTTTCTCTCTGTTCCTGTCTCTTTTTCTCTCTTCCTGTGTCTTTTCCGCGCTTTCTCTTTTTGCCGGCTGCCATATACCCGGTGAGCTGTGGACAGAGGCACCGGTCGTCTCTGTTCCTGTCCTGCCTTTCTCTCTCTGTTCCTGCCTTTCTCTCTCTGTTCCTGTCTTTCTCTCTCTGTTCCTGCATTTTTCTCTATCTATTCCTGTCTTTCTCTCTATTCCTGTATTTCTCTCTCTATTCCTGTATTTCTCTCTCTGTTCCTGCCTTTCTCTCTCTGTTCCTGTCTTTCTCTCTCTGTTCCTGCATTTTTCTCTTTCTATTCCTGTCTTTTTCTCTCTCTGTTACTGTCTTTCTATCTATTCCTGTCTTTCTCTCTGTTCCTGTCTCTTTTTCTCTCTTCCTGTGTCTTTTGCGAGCTTTCTCTTTTTGCCGGCTGCCATATACCCCGGTGAGCTGTGGACAGAGGCACCGGTCGTCTCTGTTCCTGTCCTGCCTTTTTCTCTCTGTTCCTGCCTTTCTCTCTCTGTTCCTGCATTTTTCTCTATCTATTCCTGTCTTTCTCTCTCTAATCCTGTCTTTCTCTCTCTATTCCTGTCTTTCTCTCTCTGTGTCTGCATTTTTCTCTCTCTGTTCCTGTCTTTTGCTCTCTATTCCTGTCTTTCGTTCTCTATTCCTGTCTTTCTCTCTCTATTCCTGTCTTTCTCTCTCTATTCCTGCCTTTCTCTCTCTCTGTTCCTGCCTTTCTCTCTCTGTTCCTGCCTTTCTCTCTCTGTTCCTGTCATTCTCTCTCTGTTCCTGCATTTTTCTCTCTCTATTCCTGTCTTTCTCTCTGTTCCTGTCTTTCTCTCTCTGTTCCTGTCTTTCTCTCTCCCTCTATTCCTGTCTTTCTCTTTGTTCCTGTCTCTTTTTCTCTCTTCCTGTGTCTTTTCCGCGCTTTCTCTTTTTGCCGGCTGCAATATACCCCAGGGAGCTGTGGACAGAGGCACCGGTCGTCAACTTCAACAAGCCTTAAAAATGCAATAGGTCTCGCCTTTCATTAAGTTAAAGCCATTTGCTTTGCTATACAATACCATTAGCAAAGCAAATGGCTTTAACTTAATCAAAGGCGAGACCTATTGCATTTTCAATGCTTGTTTCCAACCCGTTTTCCATTTGGATCCTCTTTAATTGTGTGTCTCCGCCCAAAAACAAGCTCAATGTCCTCCAAAGATATCTGCAACTCTGTTTCACTTTGCAAGTATACATTTCCGCAAAGCTTCTCTGCTCGTGCATATGTGAAAAAAATATTCAGAACTGGCCCATTTATTTGTACATACAAAGTAAGGGGCAGATTTACAAGCCCCTTGCAACACTTTTGCGCCGCCGTTGTGGCACTTTTGTGACGCAGCGGTGGCGTAAAAAATGCGCCCAATTTACAACGTGATGCATCTAGGGCGATGAGTCAGGTTGTAAAGCCCTGCGTCACATTATACCTGCGCGAGGTATAATGTATGCAGGGTAGGCGTTCCCATGCAAAAAGCCACGTAGAACTGGCGCAGTGAAATTTACAAGATTTCACTTCGTCATTCTACGCCTTCACTGCTTCAAAATTCCTATGCCTGCTCAGACCAGGCGTAAGGATTGACGCAGGGCTTTTTACATGGGACCTACCCATGTTTTCTGGCGCATTGCTGGAGTTGCATCACTCTTGTGACCAACTCCAACAATGCGTCACTTTTGCTCCAACAGATGCATCAGAATTTCTGACGCATCTGTAATTCCTTGCGCCATGGTGCACTGTATTATAAATACAGTGGGGCAGATTTACAAGCCCCTTGCGCCACTTTTGCGTCATTTTTAACATGGGAAAAGTGACGCAAAAGTGGCGCAAGGGGCTTGTAAATCTGTCCCAGTGCATCCATGGTGGCGCAAGGACATTTGGAGCTGACGCAAGGAAACTGACGCATCTGTGCAGATGCGTCAGTTCCTTGTAAATCTGCCTCTAAGTACCTGCATTTCTCCAAAGAAACTGCGAGGTAAGTATTGTGTAAGATACCTACATCTCTCTTGGTGGGGTGTAAGGCAGTCACTGAAGATCTGCACCCCCAAAGCGGCTTCAAGGTAAGCACTGATTACGTGCAATTTCCAGCGTAATATAGGCCTTGTAGTAAACCTTACCCCATGTGCCTTTTCAGAAGATGATATAGGTGTCCTGAATAAAGGCTTAGGCTTTGTCCCTACAAAACAGACTGATAAAATTAAGTTATGCTGTGAGATTGCGGTATTCCTTAGGAAAGTCTGTGTCAAATTATTCTTTAAGGATACGCAGTTCTACATGATGATGCACATGCAGGCAAACCTGAAGAAAGAAATCGTACTTTAACCCTCCCACTATCTCCATTCCTCCTGAAGTCCTAGCATCTGAGCAGGCGGTGACAAGTGTCACCGGAGCTCTAGACACCAAATAAACACACTACCAGAACCTCATCTCAACAGAATAAAAAGCACTCAAGAATCTTGAGACAAGGAAAGACATTGTTATGAAACTGGCTGATTAGGGAAGAGCAATAGTGATACGGACCAGAGAAAAATACATACTGCCAGTATCAGTTTCCTGAACGATCATAGGAACTACAAAATCCTAACATCGACCCAACCAAGAAATAAATTAGGGGTTGAAATTCAAAATATAGTCATTAGGGCAAAGGAACAAGAGTCGATGATCAAAAAGGAGGCAGAGTTCTTAATAACTAAAAATGCCATATCTGTACACACTGTCCAAGATTCACAAGCGTGGCTTGTGGATTGTGGCCTCATGTCTACATTGCTAAGTTAGCTTAAGCCTGGCTGCCATGATGCCTTTTTTGCACACGTTATTCTGTGACTTTGTTTTTCCAGACTCTGCTTGTGCCCGGCTATATTAGAACTGTCTGCCTTTTTGCCTTTCACCTTTTCTCCTGTTCCCTGTGGGTTTCGTCTGCACACCATGTACAAGGTCGAAAAACAACGTCCCTTGTTATTGCTGATCTGGTCAGTCCCTCGCACTTAGACATAACACGAAATACAGCCGCACTGGAGAAATTCGTGTGCTTTTAATATTGTGATCTCCCTGTTGGTGGCACTTGGAGAAAAACCTTTCCAGGGAGAAGAGCTGTGCTTGTCTGATGATGTAAACCTTGCATCTAGATATTGAGGTATGGGGGTCCGCCTGACAAAGCCCAGAGGTCTTTTATTTTTTATAATAAACTAGTTATTAGCACGGGGAGGGTGGTAAGGCTATTTAGCCCTATATCCACTGTCTTTATAAAATGCTGTCCCCGTTTGTATTTTATGGAATTGTAACCATGCTTATTATCTTATCATTATGCATTATGCTGATAGTACTGGCACGTGTACTTTATCTTAGAGCACGATAGTTGAAATAAACATTTTAAACTATACTGTGTCTCTTATTACGCACGTTGTGGACAAGTATGAGTGAGTTATGAAAGAGTGTTCTTGCTCCCTCGAGTCCTGAGAGAGACCGTGTTCTGGGTTGTCTAATCATTGGTAGCTTCGCTGTAGTATGGAGAACGAATGAGACGCTAAAGCTAGTCGGATTGGGATTGTGGGTACTAAGGTGCATGGTTGGTTCACCACTATACACCGTGGTCCTATTATCCTGTGCATAGCTCTGTATATGTGCAGAATACCCGCAACATGGCGCCACCAACGTGGTGGGCTTCTTATCTGCGAGACGCTTGAGTAGTGCTTGTCCAAAACAACCTTCGCATACGCTTCCGGAAACGTGTGTGAGGGTGATACCTCCTATATTGATGTTTTTATAGGTTCTTTCAAGCTTGAAGTTATTAAAAGGTGTTTATGTTAACCCTATATTGCGCTGCCTCACATTAGGTTGTCGATCATTCCTGGTCTTAATGGTGAATGTAAATATACCGGCACATAGCAGCGCTGCGCTCCGGGCTCATTTACTGGCTTATGGAGTGCCCGACGCGGGTGTCGCTCTCATCTTTGTGGTGCAGGCTGATCCGGCTCACCACTTTGAGGTGTTTTACTCTTGGGTCACTTTTCCGGCGGTGGAAGGAGCTGACAATTTGTTTCATGTTTACGCTCCCACTGCCCTACCCAATGCTTATCGGCCTTATCAGGCTCTTGAAGTACCACTTACGGCATGGCAACACCGTATTTGGTTTAATGGCGCCCTCCACATCCGGTCACCCGGTTGGTTTAGGCCCCTTATCAATAGAGCGGGGCCACTTGGCCAGTCTTGGCCGGGTATACCCCACATCCGCGTTATTTGACGCTTGCGGTTGATGAACTGCGCGCATTGCATGCGTCTTTAATCCGCGTGCACAGAGCTTTGGTACAATATGTTACAGGCAACGTCCAGGGGGCCCCTCCTGGAGTTGCGGCGCATCCAGCTGGACCGGGCGGTGTAACCATAAGTCCCGTCATGGTTAATTCGGTGATGGGCAAGCGCCCACAAAATAAGGATGATTTGCCTTATTGGCTTGCAGAAAATTTGACCAGCTGGAGGCAGTTTTTCCAAATACTTCTCCTGTGGACAAACACAGGATTTTGACGATTAGCTTGCTGAAAGACTTAATTCCCGAGTTGGCAGAATGCAACAACTGGGGCAAGGAATTCGCAGCAGTATATGCGAAGTGTTTCGGCACTCCTTCCATGACAGTTCTCCCCTCTGTGATTAAACGAGTGCAGGATGAACATGGCCCTGAAGCGGCTGTGGAATTGGGGATGAGACTGGTGGGAGTGTTCGACGTGGTGGCTGATCTAATCCTTGGGAACGTCAAGGGTGATGCAGTCAACTTTCAAGTCGCTAATGCTTTGGCTTTGGTCCCGGAGCCGGACAAGCCACGCGAATTACCGAAAATTATTGCACAGGCTTATAAAACCATTGGTTGCAATAGTCTGGGAGTTAAGCCTTTTGCTAAAACGCAAACTCAATCCAACCCACAACCTAAAACTCAATCTGAGAAAGAAGAGAAACCATTCTTTACTAAAAAGAACTGGAGGTTGAAGAAACAGGATAAGCAACAATCAAAACCAGGGTCGCGTGCAGCATCCCCGGTTTCCATATCTTCTGAACGCACTTATGATTTGCGCGACAGAGCAAGAATTAAATCTCCAGATAGATTTCAGGTCCCTGACCCGCGTTCTACTCGTTCTTCACAGGCACCATCGACCTCCCAGAATGGTGGAGGAGATCGCCAGGATAGAGGCAGGGGTCGTGAGGCCCCATAGGGACGAGACCAACCTCGACAACCAGGCTGAGGGAAACCAGAAGAATTTCCACGTTCTCGCCCACAGTTTCAGAAGAAAAAGGTTGCAGCATTAACAGGCAGGTATGCCACAGGCGGTGAGAACGAGACTCCTGAATTGGACGTGGGCAGTGATGCTACTAGACAGCGCCGCGGAAGTTACCATAGTGCGGGAGGCACTGCGTCCTCATGTGGAGGCGACAGCAACTGACACATTCATTACTGTCAAGACAGCTGACACCCGAGTGGCACCCCCTGTCAGACTATTTAACATTGTCATTCAAATTGAAGGTGACATTGAGCGTGTTATTAAAGGGATTTTTTGGGAGAATCTGTCCTCTTCTTACGACATTTTGTTGGCAGAGGCGGATTGGCCGCCCCCATTCGTACTTGCTGCTCGTGGAGGGGAGGAAGTCATCCTTCCGAGCTTTTCTCGTCATGTCCCCAAGGACAAAGCGGAGGCTCTCGCAGCTGAATGGGCTGGGGCCCTGGCTCCGGCGCTATACCATAACCACGTGGGCTGGGATGAGGATTCTCCCCCCCATGACATACCTTTGCGGTCCCTGCCATAGCCCCAACCCCAATATCCCCTCCGGCGGGAAGATAAAGGTCCCGTTTCAGACATTCTGACACAGTTAGAATATCAAGGAGTAATTGAAACATGCGTATCACCGATGAATAATCCCCTTTTTGCGGTTTCTAAACCTGATGGATCGTACCGCCTAGTTTTGGATTACCGACATTTGAACTCTCATTGTCGGACCTTTGCGGTGCAAAATACCCACAGCTCTGCACTCGTAGACAGTCTTGTTCGTAAAAAATATAAGACGACACTTGACCTATCCAATGGATTTTACACGCACAATTTGTCCCCGGAGTGCAGCCAATGGAGCGCTTTCACTTCCGGTGGAAAACATTTTAAATTTCGGCATTTGCCCATGGGCTACAAGAACAGCCCGGGTGTCTTCGCCGCCCGCGTTGTCTCTTTGTTGGACAGCATAGACCCAGATGCGTGTTCGTACGTCGACGATATCTATCTGACAGACGACGAATTATGGCCGCATCTTTCCCGTGTGGACCGCATTATTCTTGAATTTGCGGTCTTAGGATACAAATTTAATTTTGCCAAATCTCACATCGCTGAATTCACCGTTTTGTTTTTGGGCTATGAGCTCAACAACGAAGGTAGGGGCTTAGCTCCCCATTTCTTGGAGAAGTGCGCACTTTTGCGCTCTCCAACCCCCCTGAAGAAGCTTCAGTCATTACTGGGATTTCTAAACTTCGGGCGTACTTACATTCCCGAATATGCCCAGCGTATCAAGCCTCTATATGCCTTGATACAGCCTAACTTTTCGAAGTCATGCTGGCTTCCTGAGCATTCCTCTATACTGCACTCTTTGCAGTCAGATCTACTTGAATCTAAGTTCTTGTTGACTCGTGATAACCACACAAACCTGTCGATTAGAATTGTGCCAGGGGCAGTGGGTTTCACGTACTTAACCTTTAACGAAGGCGACACAGTACCGATTGCATACAAGTCACATCTTTACACTTCAGCGGAGTTGCGCTTTTCCTCTGTGGAGAAAGTTTTGACTGCAGTGCAAATGGCGATTCTAAAGGAACGCGCAGTGGCACAGGGAAAACGCATTTTGGTGGTGACACCATATCCTGCCCTTGAGGCAGTGACGAAGGCAAGTGTACCAAACTCTAAGGCTTTGCACCCCCGTTGGATACAATGGGCTACATCTCTGACGTCCCCGGATGTCACTTTTATCTTTGATTCCTCTCTTCAGACACAGGAGTTCTTACAGTATGAATTTTTTCATCCTCCTCCTCTGTCTTTGCTGCCGCTTGAGGAGTACAAGTGTATCATTTACACCGATGGTTCGTCATAACCGGCCACGGGTTCTAAGCATGCTTATTCCGCAGCATGTGCTATTGTTGCAGGTACTATGGTGAACGGTGAGTTTAAATCGAGTGTGGTGCACACGCAGGCACTAGGAGACAGTACTGCACAATTGGCCGAGCTGCGTGCTTTGGTGCTCGCACTAGAGTTCGCGAATCCAGACATGACGACACTTATTGTATGCGATTCTTACTACTGTGTTCAATCTTTTAATGACAACCTATTCTTTTGGTCGCAAAACGACTATAGAGATGCCAAGGGCAGCGCAATTAAGCATAAAATGCTTTGGGTTCGAGTGGCAGATCTTAAACAACGTCTGCCTCTCACACAGGTGATTCACGCTCTTGGCCACCAGCGTGTGGGCGCACACGCGGTCGGTAACAGTTTGGCAGATGAAGCTGCCAAATCAGCAGTAGCCACGTGCTCAGTAGCAGCAGTTACAAGATCCATGACTAAAATAGATAATGAGATTTTGGCAGCTATTGCTGCAACAAAGGAAGGTGCTAATTACCCATGGGGTAAGTACTCTTATCACTTAAGTCCCGAACAGGTTCCTTACGTAACAATTCCAGACGTTGGTGATCAGCTGATTCCCAACGCGGACCGCAGACCTTCTTTGATAACGTCCGCGCACGAAGGCTTGGCTTCGGCCCATGCTGGCGTATCTGCGACTGTTTCCATCTTGCAGCAGCGTTACTGGTGGCGTGGTTTATGTGAGAAGTTGGCCTGGTATATGCTGTCCACTAATTATAGTGGGCACCTTGCACCAGTCGAAACAACCCCTTATTGGAGATAGGTTAAAGACAACCTTTATTGAAAGCTATCCTAGTGGTAGCTATGGAGAGCAGCCTTCAGGCTAAGTCTTGAAGGAATGTAAAGCAGCTTGTTTTACCAGTCTATAATCTCTTGAGTGACCAAATGAAAGAGGACCACACCAGGTATATATTCAAAATATATGTATTTATTGCTAAACACACCCCTCTAGTCTCTTTATGAGGCTAGAGTTCGAAATACATAAGTTATAAGTTAGTTATCAACAGTAATAGCACAAATACACGTTTGAGCCCTAGGGGCGTACCAAACCATATACCAATAAAGTGGTATAAGAACCACGACTGAGCTAGACACAAGGCCTAGAGCCTGTAGAAGTGCTTGGACCACAAGGAACCACCCAAGGTAGTGACACAGGGGACCCATGGGGGACGCGTGCAGTGTGAGAACACAGCCGCAAATCGCCGTTGACTTCTATGGGGAACGTCGCGGTTGGAGTTTTAAAGAAAAGGGACACTTAGAGGAGGACTTGGAGCAAACCCCTTTAGAACTAGGTCGTTCTAGAGTCTATACCCACGGGAGCACCGGAGTACTCGAGTTACCTCACCCAGGGAAGCCGGGTGCATAGGTGTCTTTCGGGGTCGGGTTTCGTCGTCGTTTACAATGGCGATCTGCTGCAAAGTGCTGCTGGCGACCAAGTCGAAAGTGTTCGGGTGGATCCAAAGGTGGATCGGAGATCTGAAGAACCTGAAAGCAGAGGGGACAGAGTCTGGGTCACTAGCCAGTGACCAGGAAGGCGATGAGCGGATGCCCACCGATGTCGGGTGCTTCAGGTAGGTTGACAGTCGTCTTGACTCTTCAGCCACGAGGTCCAGGAAGCGTTGACGACAACCAGGAGCTGGATTCGAGCTGTCCCATGACGTCTGTCGATTGCAGGGGTGTCGGCGACCGGATTGGACCCAACAAGCCTTGGCAACGGCAAGTGTCTTGGAAATAGAAGAAGGACGTTGATGCAGACCAGCAAGGTCTGAGGGACTCACCCAGCAAGGGTAAGTCAGGGCAAGCCTGGAGCAACCAGGAAAGCCCAATTAGAATAAGAGTTGCCTTCGGGAGGGCCCACTAGCCAATGGACTAGCGACCGCAAAGGAGCCTCAAGTGGACGCTCTTGGAGCTGGCTCATGGGACACTCGTGGAGTGAGGGCCAGTGATCTGCGGTGCAGTCGGTGCTGGAGGTGGGGGCTACTCGGAGCCCAAAGCACAACTTCGTGGAAGCCCAGGAAGAGGATGCACTTGCAAATGTGCTCGGTGTCCAGGGGTCACGGTTCCACGTTACCCACGACAGCTACGGGCCTCAGCTTTGCTGGGGACTCAGGGCAGCCTCGGGGAAGTCTGGAAATCTACCTCTGGTGATGCAAAGACTTCGGCGTCCGGCGGGAGCTTCAGCGATGCAGACCGGACAATTGCTTCTTTGGTGCCTGCCAAGCAGGGAGTCACTCCTTGACCCCAAGGAGATTCTTCAGTCCTCTAATCTTAAAGTAGAGCGTCGAAGGTCCAGGATTCTGTGTCAGAGTTTTGTCCAGGTAAATCTAAAGTCCTAAGGACTGGGGTCCCATACTTATACCAAGTTAGGGGGTTGGACATACTCTGGGGACCCACCTATGGGAGGGTCAGGGAAGAGGGGTGGTTACACCCCTTTCCCTTTGTCCAGTTTCGTGCCAGAGCAGGGGCTGGAAGCCTATAAGTCACTCCTATGGCAGGCCTTGTCAATCCTGAAGGCAGAGTGCTTGGTTCCTATGTGAGAGGGTGCCCCTGCATGAGCAGAGCCCCTCTGCAGCATTCGGAGACCCTTCTCTGATGCTGTTTGTAGTGCAGCCTGACCATATAACTGGGGTATGCACAGGGACACCAAGTGTGCCCCCAGTGCAGGACTTCAAAGCACCAGAGAGTGCTCCCGCCCAGCCCCAATACACAGTATCCTGTCTGGGGAGGTGGTTACACCTCCCTGGGACAGGAAACCTATTGTCCAGGCCTCCCCTGCCGGAGTTTCAGTCAGCAGCAGGAGGCCAGACCCGTGTCTGTGGCAGCGGCATCCATTTTGTGATGCCAGGGCTTGGAAAGAAGTTACCGGGCAGGCCGGTGTGTACATGTCTCTCCCTCTAGAAGGGTGGAATGCTACCCCCGCCGCCAGAACTGGCGGGGGTAGTATTCCAAGATGTTTGACACCAAACACGACATGTTTCCGTGCAGCCATCCCAAAGTTAGCATTTAACGCGAGGTTATAATGCGCTTAAGAGTATATGGTCAGGCTGCACTACAAACAGCATCAGAGAAGGGTCTCCGAGCGCTGCAGAGGGGCTCTGCTCATGCAGGGGCACCCTCTCACATAGGAACCAAGCACTCTGCCTTCAGGATTGACAAGGCCTGCCATAGGAGTGACTTACAGGTTTATATGTGTGTATGTATGTAGTGATATAGGTAACCTATATCACAGTAAGAGGTGCATGCACCACCTTACCCAGGCTGCAGTAGCAGACCTGTGGTGTCCTTTTGGATGGCCTTCCAGGGGTGGCACAATACATGCTGCAGCCCCTGGTAGGCCTCTGAGGTACCTATGCCCTGGGTACATAGTATACCATATACTAGGGACTTATAAGGGCACTCCAGATTCCAATTAGAGATGTGCCTAAGGCACATGGAAACCATTTTAGAGAGGAAGCAGCTAGGCTGGGGTTCTGATTAGCAGGGCCCCAGCCAGACTAAAGTCGAAAAACAGTGAAGCATCAGCAAAAAGTGGGGGTACCCATGTGAAGCAGATCCTACTCTCCTACAGGTTATATAAACAGACCCGTACTTATGTGCTTTCTTGTGACGTTTGTCAGCAAATTAAGCCTTCAACGGTTACACGACCACCACAAACACAGCTCTGCATTTCTAACAAGCCTTTTGGGTGTGTTTACCTTGATCACTGCGGTCCTTTTTCTTCGGACACTGCATACAAATACATCTTAGTTGCAGTAGACTCGTGCACACGTTTCATCTGGGTTTGGCCACAACGGAGTGCTGACGCTCGAAATGTCATAAGGGATTTGCGTGTCTTTGTGGGAATTTTTGCCTGTGGCACCTTCCATTCCGACCAAGGTCCAGCGTTCGCCTCTAAGGCGTACAAGGACGCAATGAGGTCGCTGGGGGTGCGGGTGCAAATTTCGTCTCCATATAGACCTGAGGGCAATTCGATTGTGGAGCGAATGAACCGTGACTTAAAGCAATCCTTGACAGCTAGAGTCTTAGGTACTGGCAGGAACTGGCTGGCCCACTTGTATAGCGTGCAACGTGCACTTAAAAATCTCCCTAGAAGATCTCTGGGTGGGCAGACCACATACGAAATGCTCTTTGGCATACAAATGTTTGTGCCAGACCTTGATGGTCTAGACATGGCGGCGAATACCGCAATCTTTGATGTAGATAATCATTCTACTATGTTGCAGGACTTACAAGAGACCCGTGACAAACTTGCTAACGAACACTTGCCTTCAGCCACTGACGCTGCGCTGCAGATTCCAGTTGCCGGCTGGCTTCCGAAGGTTGGAGATCTGGTCCGAGAGAAGGTGGAGAACAAAAAAGAATTTGGCCCCTCTAATCGTGCACCGGTTCCAGTCCTTGGCTTGAAGGGTACTCGTACAGTCATCTTACCACCGCTTCCTGGTCGCAAAGACGACAGATACATCTCAGTGGACAATGTCAAGCTACAACATCTGGCCGATCCTGAATAGCGTGACACCTGCGGTATCATGTCCAGCCATTTCAAGGACTCCTGTTTGTGGCCCTCCACCTTACACAGACACTGATGTTGCCATTGAGATGGTAGATTTGCCTGATCGCCTGCTCAACTTCCCGGCTTCCTCCTGCAACGAGGAGACCGAGTATGCATACCCCGCCAACGAGTCAGTGGCTCATTTACCTACAACACCACTGAGCCCTACCCGTTTTTCTTTTGATTCGGCTTCCACCTCATCACTTATCCCGTCCAGCTTCAGTATTTTTATATCCTGGTTCAGAGACAATTTTTTGATCCCACCATGGACATACATCTGGTTGGTACTATTCCTGATTTTCCTGTTCATGTCCATTGGCTTTGTGACTGTTTTTTTCCTGCTCATCAATGGTCACTATTTGCCAGAACGCTCTGCAGTGAACTGTGTCGCTGGAACTTTGGCTCCGCATTCTTCCTCTCACATCATGAAGCGTGACCACACATTTGTGAACATTTCCGCTTTCCCAGTCGCTGATGGCATCGTATGGGATGCTGTAAATTTCCAAATTCATGGACCAACCGAGATTATTAATGTACCGAATGTCCTCCGTGTTTCCATGGGTGATGTAGTGAAGAGTAATATTCATTCTGACGATTGGGATGTGCATGCCGTTGAATCGTTATTCTCTGATTTGAAATATTATGCTGCTTTTAATGCGGAGGATTTGTACTTAAATTCTGCAAGTTATGCTGATTTATATTGTTACCAGCATTGGGGCAACCATTTTCTCCATAAACCAAGTACACTTCGGGGTATTTTTAATTACACCCAATGGGAACATTGTCCGACCCCTCTACCAGGTAGCTCCCAAACACTTAAGAGTCAATTTACTTACTTTACAGACTTTGATAGATCAAACCCTGGGTCCTATTATTTTAAATTGAACATTTCGTCAACTCAAAAGGTCATGTTGACACACACCAAATTGCTATATTCCGGTTCCTTTTTGACCGCATTAGCAGTGGGTGGTTATGAGCACTGGCAGGACACCATTGAGTTAAAATCTATTTGGGGCACCAAATCATGGCAGGTACGCGGTACGGAAGCCTTACACCGTGCTTGCCTTATCCCGGCCCAGATTTTATTTTTAAATAGTACGATCTATCAAACAACCTGTGGGGGTTTGGCTACTTCCAAACAATTAAATGCACCCTCCATTCCCGTATTGTCTTCCACTCCGACGAGAGTTTGCATTTTAATATTTCCCTTACCGATTTGCAAGCTTTGTTTCAAAACAATTCGTTTAATATCTCAGCGTTTGTTCAGTCACCCTGGTTGGCTTGGCCCATAGCATCAAATGCCTGCCAACTGCGTTTTCATGACTCAGCTCCTGGTTACAAACAGGATAGGCCAGATCCAAGGTTTTCTGACTCTCGTACTGTTACAACATATTCTGTGGGTAAATTGTGTAAACAGTGGCTGCAGCACTCTTCATTAGATTCTGTAAAACAACATTTATCCCTCCTATCAGGCAACATTGATCTGTCCGATTTTGTTCTAGGGCCTCGTGGTCCTCGACCTAAAAGGTTAATTTATGAGACTTACAATGAACTCTGGAAGCTTTCGCAAATTGAAGCTGCTTCCCGTTTACGGGAAATCAATCAAGCTAATCTAGAAAAAGTGCTTGCTGTTGTGGACAATAGTATTAATACCCTGTCTTCCCGCATTTACACATTAGAGAATATTGTTTCATCTGTTGTTGATATTGTACAAGATGATGTGTCTGTGTTATATCATGGTCAAAATTAATTGCGTTCAGTAATGCAGTTTGCGTGGACGTTGCAAACATTGAAGATGGGCAAGGTTCCATGGCATTTTTTAAACACGTCTGCCTTGTTCTTGCCATTTAATTTAACTGAAAAACAGCAATTCATGTCCATGAAAGATGCAACATACACTCTCTTACATATCGAAAAGATAGAGCCGTTACCATTCTCTGTGGCGGAGTTGGACTCTGCAGTGTGGTTAGTTCACGGGGTTATCGCTTTGCCTTTTTCTTTATTCGAGTTCAGTTCATGCATGAAACATTATCCTGTTGGCCGTTTTCAGCCTTTAGGCAGTGCCTTCTTGCATGAACTTTGGTCCCTGCCTTTCATGTACAGATGCCTTAGGGACGGAAAGGAGGTTTTTCTCACAGGAGAGTCTTGTGATTCTACAGTGGGTCATTCCCTAATTTGTAAAAACATTAAATTGCACGGGGCTTGTAATGTTTCGGCTCCGAATCTTGCTTGTGTTTTAAAGGGCATTCCGGCTCCTGTTATATCACCTACTTTCACTGTGCTTGCAAATGGTAGCTATTTACTTCTGAATAATCAAGACTGCTGTGGAATGCAGGCAGGCATCCCCTACATTGTAACGGTTTCCCACCGTGTTGTGTGCTGCAAAAATGTGCTTTTTCCACCCCGCGCGACATGATAGATAGTTCCATTTGGCCTTCCATACCCACTTTGAAGGCGGATTTCAATAAATTGAGCAGAATAAAGGCGCTATTATTGAACCAGGAGGTTATGCTCACTTCCGCACGGGAGACCTTCGTCCTCCAGGTGGCTAGTACCCACAGTGAGATACAGGCTCTTTTGAACACAAACCTCCCACAACATTTCGGTGAACTGATTCACCGCGTTTTCAATGCTTCTAATACCGAAGGTCTTGTGCACTTTTTTAAAGTTGTGGGCTCTGGCCTTGTTACCTCCTTTCAAACTATATTTGGTGTAATTCCGGCTTTTATTCATTCTATTTTTTCCAGCATCTTTGGCGGCTTCCCGTTGCTCCTAGCCATAGCTGCTGGAATATTACTTTTAGTCTGTTTGCTGCGCAATGGCTGCACTTCCTGGGGGCCTACTCGACCAAGGTCGACTCCGGATGCTCCGTGAACGCATGCTCATCAGCTTCGGCATCCTACCATTGGCGACACTCAGCGTGTCCTATAGACTTTCTTTTCGCTTTGCGTATTTCACTTGCGTGCAACCTGTGATGTCTTGCTTATGATGTCCTTTCTCTTGGTCCTTGGATGTTTGCCTCTCCAATACATCTCTGTCGGACCCGGATTTTGGCCGGTTGATGGGCCCCTTAGTGGCCCATGAACGGGACTGTTCCGGCGCTGGATTGATGGCGCGTGCGGCTGCACTTGGAGTTTTGGCGCAATGGGATCTCTGGGCGGCTGCTCCGAATCTCCTACAACAAAGTTATATTGAGTATCACGCAAGTTGTCCCGCAATGCTGATCACTGCTCCCTATTATGAGGAACATGAATGCAGTTTTGATTTGTTGAACTGAATGGCGTCTCTTTTTTCAGACGATACCAATGATGTCCTCTTGGAAGGTGTGGCAGTATTCTGCACCTACACTCTATTGGATTAGGGACCTTCGCTTTAAGCGAATTGCATTTCTGGATTTTTTTTTTTTGGTGCCCTGATTTCTGGCCCCATGTGGAATTTGTTATCCTGGACTTTTTTTTTCCCATTCCCTGCCCTTCATGGGAACTTTTCATAAATAGACGTTTACATTCTGCTCCATCTATTGGAACTCTGTTTTCGTCCTATGTCTTGGCCTATGGACTGACCAGGGGAGGGTGTAGTGTGGATTGTGGCCTCATTGCCTACATTGCTAAGTTAGCTTAAGCCTGGCTGCCATGATGCCTTTTTTGCACACGTTATTCTGTGACTTTGTTTTTCCAGACTCTGCTTGTGCCCGGCTATATTAGAACTGTCTGCCTTTTTGCCTTTCACCTTTTCTCCTGTTCCCTGTGGGTTTCGTCTGCACACCATGTACAAGGTGGAAAAACAACGTCCCTTGTTATTGCTGATCTGGTCAGCCCCTCGCACTTAGACATAACACGAAATACAGCCGCACTGGAGAAATTCGTGTGCTTTTAATATTGTGATCTCCCTGTTGGTGGCACTTGGAGAAAAACCTTTCCATGGAGAAGAGCTGTGCTTGTCTGATGATGTAAACCTTGCATCTAGATATTGAGGTATGGGGGTCCGCCTGACAAAGCCCAGAGGTCTTC
Source organism: Calotriton arnoldi (assembly GCA_963921515.1). Taxonomy (NCBI): domain Eukaryota; kingdom Metazoa; phylum Chordata; class Amphibia; order Caudata; family Salamandridae; genus Calotriton; species Calotriton arnoldi. The sequence continues at coordinate 349,593 of CAWUFW010002619.1, forward strand.
TATTTTTATAATAAACTAGTTATTAGCACGGGGAGGGTGGTAAGGCTGTTTAGCCCTATATCCACTGTCTTTATAAAATGCTGTCCCCGTTTGTATTCAATGGAATTGTAACCATGCTTATTATTTTATCATTATGCATTATGCTGATAGTACTGGCACGTGTACTTTATCTTAGAGCACGATAGTTGAAATAAACATTTTAAACTATACTGTGTCTCTTATTACGCACGTTGTGGACAAGTATGAGTGAGTTATGAAAGAGTGTTCTTGATCCCGCGAGTCCTGAGAGAGACCGTGTTCTGGGTTGTCTAATCATTGGTAGCTTCGCTGTAGTACGGAGAACGAATGAGACGCTAAAGCTAGTCGGATTGGGATTGTGGGTACTAAGGTGCATGGTTGGTTCACCACTATACACCGAGGTCCTATTATCCTGTGCATAGCTCTGTATATGTGCAGAATCCCTGCAACACTAAAAATGCCATATCTGTACACACTGTCCAAGATTCACAAGCAGTGGGACTAAGGGGCGTATGTACAACAAAATGTTGAAACGCAGAGCTGCGCCAAATTTGGCAGTGCCGTGCTCCGACATTTTCAAAACGCAGGGATGCGCCGTATTTACAATACGGCGCACCCTTGTGTTTTCCCTTGCTCTGGCGCTAAAATTAGCTACCTAGTGCCAATGCAGGCACCCTTGCACCATAGTGCAAAGGTTCCTGCAGATAAACAATCCATAATTGCTATTTGTTACTTCTATGTGTGCTGCATTATGCAGCACACATAGAAGTAGAAAATCGTCATTATTTAATGATTGTTTATGTGCAGGAAGGGCCATCTTCCTGCACATAAACAATCATTAAAGACTTTTTGCTCTTTCTATGTGTGCTGAGCAAATATGAGGAGAAATAAAAGCATTTCTCCTTGTGCGCCATTCTAACGCCTGCTCTTGCATGGAGTTCGTTTTCGGCACTTCCACAGATTTACACCTCATTGTAAATCTGGGGCAGTGTCAAAAACCAATGGGTGTTGCGGTGGAACACCCACAGCAACACCCATTGCACGCCCCTTTCATGCAGATACCTGCGTGAAAGGGTAGCATATTTACAAAGCGGCATTATGCCACAAAAAGTGGCTTATCGCCACTTTGTAAATATGGCGCAGGGCATACCACCACCGAAGCGTCAAAAAAAGGGAAGCTCCGGTGGCGCTAGGGGCTTGTACATATGCCCCTAAGTCCCCATTGTGTCAGGAATAGGCTAGATCCCAGAACATTTGTCAACATTTGTTGCCTGATTCCTATGACCCCTAGTAATCATAATGCTCTCATATGTGAAGGACACAAAACAATTGTTGAACATGCCCAACAGGATAGTTTAATCCTGAAACAGAGTACATGATTGGGCTTGATGTGACAGCCCTATATACAAGCATTCACAAGATGATAACCTAAAAACCATAGAAGAACTCTTGCAACAAAGGCACTGGCATTGGAATTTCCCATTGAATTTATTATGACACTGGCGAAACTCGCAGGACTTTGAAAACAGCAATACCTGCTCATTGACAGGAACCATCAGACTAAAGCACGTGCTCTTGTTTATAGTGACCGTGATGCAGACAATATCAGGCCTTCTTTGCAAGACAGTGAGACTGAAGATCCTTGACACCATTTAAAAGAACTCCAAGACTAAGAATGCCTGTTTTGCAGAACTGTGAGACTAAAGAATACCTAGTCATTTAGAGAGCCAAGCCTTTGTTTATATCTTGAGTTGTTTCAGAGTTTCACCTTAGCCAGGATATTCTGCTGCCTGTATTTTTGCCTCCTCTTTATCCATCTAAGACTGAGGCGTTCCTTCATGGGTTGTACCCAGAAAGGGGACCTAGGGTATCATGATAATTATGCCAGAAAGTTTGGAAGAGAGAATTATTTGAGGGCTTCCGCTGTGCTACGAAGGGATGCATGTTTTACAAACTATTCCATGGTGGATTGTTCTCTGTTTCAACTTGTGCTGCAAAATAGTATGAAAGGAGCTACTTGATGCTAGCAGAGGGAATTATGCTAAAGATAAAATATCCCCTGCTCTTTTAAAACTAGGAATTCTTATATTCAACATCTTCCAAGCTTCTGCTTTGGCTTATGCAACGTTGTCTATCTCATGACAAAGTGAGAGTTGGATAAGTTATGCTTATCCAGTAAGTGTAAGTGACTGGTCTCTAGCACCTCAGACCCAGCTTTATTTTAGTTATGCATAACTACTGCAACAGCTCTAGTCCTTCTATAGATGAGGATTCTGTAGGAGGCAGTTTTCATTAGAAGAATAAGTAACGCTTTTTCCAAAGAGTCATCGAGCAGGATGGTAGATGCAGATGTTTAAGGACTTGTTGGAAGCTGCATTGCCCCACAAACACAGTTAACACACCTCATTTTTCATACAAATAAAATCAACTCACTTGATCATTTAGTTTTGCCTCTTTAATTGTGTTCTGGGCTTCATCAGATTTCACTTCATTTTACAGTCCAAATTTGACCAGTTTTCTACTGTGAACCAACTCTATCGCTGCTGAAGAATTAATGGGGGTTTAAGCTGGACTAGGACGGCTCTGCCCTGAATGCTCACCACAACTCTAACACATGGATGGCATGAGCCAGTCCTTCCTCTTATTGTGTTTTCTTGGAGATCCAATGCTCAACACTTCCCATATGATTTGTCTGAGATAAGGCACTAATTACTCATAGTTATCAACAAACATTCTTGTTCATTCCACTTCCAGAGTCAGAGGTTAAACCTTCTCTTCACCACTCTCCTTGAAGTATTTCTAACAAGTCATTTTTCTTTGGCTCACCTTCTGGCTGCGCCGTTCTTTCTCTAAGACCTTGATAACTATTGTGCCAGTTTTGGTGCAGCAAAACCAAAGGCACAGAAGACCCGATTTTGGAAAGTATCCCAGACCAAAAATCTTCTATTCAAGTTCTCTTCCTGGAATAAAGAACATCTATATAACCTGGAGATACAAGGTAGTTTTTGGTGTGGGTTTCCCTGATTCTGTGGAGAAATCTGCTCTGAGCAGGTGGAAAGTGTCAGCGGGAGGGCTGGTAAGGGTTGCTGGGCCACGGTGGGTTGAGGAGGGTCAAGCGGGGTTGAGCGGGTCCAGGGAGAGCATTGCCGTGGCAAGATGTTAGGCCGGGCCAGGCTGTGACCCTGCCTGCAGCCACTGCCCCTGCAGTTTGTAACAGAGCCCTTTGTCTTTAGGCTCTGAATTATTGGGTGTAGTCTTAATCATTGTGTGCCCAGAGACAGTCGGAATTCTCTAACATTAGATACAAAATGCTCAGCATGCAGGTTTACTGCGAACACAACTATATAACAGAGGGTAAAATTGGAAATAAAGAGAGCTGGGATGGAAAAGGTCCTCTGCATGGCTCTAGTGAGCATGCTTCCTTGCCTCCAGTTCTCCGCAGTGTGTTGCTTTTAGCCTCAGCACACATGGCAATCATGTGTGTATGTTGATGGTTCTCTGTGACACAGAACGTGACAGAGAGCTGGGCTACGCTGCCTGGAGGGGCACACCATGTGCACCCTCCTTTCTCTGAGTATGACTCCTTTCAACTCACTGGGCTGTTTCTAGCAGACTGACAGTGGTGGCAGCAACAGACAACAGAGCCAGGACAGGCCTTTATCCCTGTTAACTGCCAGGGAGAGTCACCTTCTGACCTTTCCTGTGTTTGTAAGTAGTCGGCCATTCTTCTGCAACTATGCATTCACTCTGTTCATCTGAGGCATGGATGGAGCATATGTGTTACTGCAGCTCTCCAAGGCCACTATTTCCAAATGCCGCCCTAGCAACCTCTTTGAAGATTATTAAACTACTTGGGCTACGAATTTTCACCACCAGAGTAATTTTCTGGACTGGGCACCATAACTTCCATTAGGAATGGATTCATTAACAAGATAATGATCGTAATACCATCATACTTGATAGCCTGGGTCTGGTGGCTTAGTGGACTAAAGCGTCCACTGTAGGAGCATGTGTTCGACTTCACGGTCACAGGTTCAAATCTTGGTGGGTCTACTCAGCCTTTCATCCTTCTGAGGTCAACAAATTGAGTACCATTGAGTTGGGCATCTGCTATTGAGTGCCAAGAGGCCCTTCAGGGTGAATGTGTGCATTACAAATAAACATGTTATGTTATAGGCTGGCAAAGTCACACCGACCAATACGAATATGACTCAAAGCAGCCTCTAAACATACTCAGCTTGTATTCAGTAACCTGAACTGTCTCAGCCAAAATCCCTGCTCAGACTGTCACCGAGGATGCAGCTCACCAGAACTCTTCTCGAAACATTCCCTCTTCTCAATGTCTTGGCTCCCTGGTAGAGATGGGGCCCAGATACCAACATTGGTAGATCTAAGGAGCATGAAGCCACCCATGTTTGTGTGGTTTCCATGGGCAGGTAATGGAGAAGCGACAATGGCTTCTGTACCTTCATGGACCAGTTCGGGGTAAAGTTAAAAAAAAAATAGACTTGAAGGGGGAAGGCTAGGCAGGTTACGCTTTCCTTCACGCTTATGATCTCACGAGGAGGTGGTTTTAGAAAAGATATTTCTCAAAAGCAGATGGCGCTAAGGTAAATCTATTTGTTTCTCAAGTCTAGTCAATATACTCACGTTATGAATTGGAGGGTCTGATCTTCCACTCTGTTAACAATTCATAAGTCTAAAGACCCAGTTCCAGAGTATTAAAAACAAACTTTGCAGGCCAGCAAAAAAATCGGCCTTTACACAGAAGAGTCCCCTAGGAAACAGCGCAAGAGCAAGTGGCGCAGTTTATACCGCTAGTCCGATTGCAAAAAAGCAAGTAGTGCACTTTGAATTGATTGTCTTACTGTGGTTTTAGTCACTGGAACTTACAGAACAACTTTAGTGGATTCCTTTGTGTTAACAAAGCATGTTAGTGGTTTTTTCACAGGGTTTTGCATATCCTTCCAACAAACAGGAAACTCAATCCAGTAAGCCAGTGATATTAAACCAGTATCTTGAGAAACAAGCTTTTTGTGACCACTACATGGTATATCACATAGACAGGGTGGTTCTAAATAATCACTCCTCTTCTCTTGCCTGAGTGGTGTCCTTAGTGACAGCTGTGGTGATAGCTGACAAAGTGACCAGACATGTATGCATTTTGTATAGGGGTCGGAGCCTCAAAGAGCCCCTAGAAAGAACCCCCTACCACTGAAGCCTTTCATCCCTATGTTCATAAACCATTAGTTCCCCTGATAGTCAGACATAGAGGGAATCCATATATTAAGATTTCAATGAGATTCTAATATATGGACAAAGTGTTTAAAAATCATAACTGATGTAAAAAATATCAACAATGATTAGGAGTAAGGAGTAAATAAAACCAAGTCACTTGGAAATCCATGGAAAATCTAAATAATCCATACAACCTGTAGAATAAAAGAATATGTGTAAAATATTTGCAATCTCTCATCCTGTGAAATCACATAGAATACAATAGTTTATTTTGATATATTTTGAATGAATGAATGAATGAAGGCACTTTCTGGAGCACGCGGCTACTCAAGAGTGTCCTGCTCTAAACACGGCATATCAGGTAAAGAGAAGCATTAATCGCGGAATAAGTGAGTTTTTAATAGCTTCCTGAAGGCAGTTTCATTCGTGGTATTTCTTAATTGGAGTGGGATCTGATTCCAAAAAGAGTTTACTGGAAAGGAGAAAGAAGAGTCCCCTTGCATCTTTTTCTTAAAGGGTGGAACAACCAGAAATCGAGTCTTCATGGAGCGCAGAGATCTCGGGGAACGGTACTTGTGGATCTTTGAGTTCAGGTATTTCGGACCAATATCATGCAGCCCGCGATGAGCGATCGGTAGAGCTTTGAAGATGAATATTTTATTAGCAGGGAGCCAGTGCAGTTGCTTGGAAAAGACTTACTGGCGACCGTTTTGAGAGTTTGAACAATAGTTGAACCATGGTATTCTGGACCACATGGAGACGTGTGTCAAGTAATCAGGAAGGCCGAGATAAAGAATGCTGGCATAGTCCAGATGGGATAAGATCAGAGCCTAAACTACAGATTTCTACACATCGCAAGGTAGGAAAAACAGGAATTTTTTCAGTGTTCTTATAATGCAGAGACATGACTTGGCTACAGCGGCAATCTGCTTTTTCACAGTCAGGCCTAACTCAAAAAGTACCCCCAAGTTCTTGGCAACGTTAGTAGGGGGAGGGTTAGGTGGGCGGCCTGCAGGCCAGTAGCCATCCAACCAGATAAGGAGTCAGGCCCAAATAGCAGAATTTCAGTTTTGCTCTGAAGGTTGTTGGCACTGAACCAGCCCATGACTGCTTTTATACAAGGTGAGAAAGCCAACTTCGCATCCGTTGAGGTTCCTTTGTACGAGAACAACTGCGTGTCGTCTGCATATGAAATTATTTTGATGTTAAACGACTCAACCAAGACAGCAGTGGGTAACATATAAATATTAAAAAGGGTCAGGCTGAGCAAGGAACCCTGAGGGACCCCACAGAGTGGGGATTTCACCTCTGAGCGAAACGGTCTCATCCAGACAGCTTGCTCTCTAGACTCAAGAAAGGAGGTGAGCCAGCGGAAGGCTGAGACAGTCACTCCAATAGCAGAGAGCCGGTGTAGTAGAATCTTGTGGGAGACTGTATCGAACGCCGCCGAGAGATCCAGTAGAACCAACACAATGTTATAGCCGAGGTCTAGGCTCCACTTTATTAGCTCAGAGATCTCCAGCAGTGCTGTTTCAGTGCTATGTCGGGATCTGAAAACTGATTGCGAAAAGTGTAGCACATTAGAAGATTCTAGAAATTAAAAGAGCTGAGTATTGACCAGTTTTTCCAAAATTTGTGAGGGTGCTGGAAGCAGGGATATAGGCAGGAAATTGGATAATAGTGCTGTATCTGCATATTAGCTTTTTTCCAGGAACTGGGCACAACTCCTGAGCGTACGGATGCAGTGAACAGTGTCAGATAGCTGGGGCAGATTATATTGGTAATCTCATGCAGAATATGGGGGGGAAAGGGCATAAGGGGGAGCCAGATTTGCAGCTCAGGAAACACTCTTTTAGGTTGTCTTCCGTAGGAGGTAGAAAACATGTGAGTTTGATGGTCTTCATGCTCTTAGGTTAAAAGGCTACATATATCCTGTACTAGATAATTCTTTATATAGATCCACTTTTCACCCTTATAAAAAAATAGCCAAGTTATGTCATCATTTAACTCATGCATATCAGTGTGCAATCTGCAGATACAGCATTGTTCTTTTGAGAACCAAGCATGTGGGGATTCGTGGTGTCCCACTCCTCTGATCAATTTCCTTTAATATATGTTGGCCCCTATACCAGGAAAAGAAGCACCATTCCCTGTTGGATTACATCCCGCATACATACATGCTTGTACAATAAGGATTATTTTTCGTCTTCATGTGTCCAACCTCATGCATGTATGGAAAAGTGGTGCCAGGATCGTTTCAAAGACATGGCCTTATCAGTATGATGGTGGTTTACCAAATAGGCTGGGCTTGGGCAAAGGATACATATGATTCTGGGTGTTCTTTTTCAAGAAGTATCTGCATGGAAAACAGCAGTATTTAAATGGTTTCTACTGGATACTAGTATGGTAAATGGGGTTTTAGATATTGGACTACAATGATTAACAGGACAATGAAAATATAGTACTCAAATAAAATGCCAACTGAAACCACAATATCCCATTAGACATTGACAAAAAACCATTAAAGACATTTTAAACCCGTTCCAAGATACAACTGAAATCAACTGCAATTTTCTCTTGGGATTGTGCCGGGTTTGATCTTGCCTTGCCATGACTGTGGTATCTGTTTTAACTTGCATAATCAATGAATTATGTGTGCTGTTCAGTGTCTTGAAAGGATTTGTGCTCTTGTTCATTCCGATTGACGTTCAATCAAACCAACTGCATTGCCTAATCTAGAAAAGTCTACTATGGATATAGATTGCATACTTTACTAAAACTATGAAATTCACCTATTAGATCAACTTCACGTGCTATATAAAAGGTAGCCTGCCCATCATTGGGGTGAGTCTACCTAGAATTGCCACTTTCTGTCTGTCTGTCTCTCTCTCTCTCTCTTCCTCTCTTTCTTTCTGTCTCTTTCTTTCTCTTATTACAATATTTGTTATTTATTTGTTTTCTTTGTAACACATTTTTCAAAAAGCTGGAGCTTAGAATCAAAGCCCTCTTTAAGTCTCAGATCCTTTGGAGGAAGTTCCATCTTGTCCAGGTTTGAAGGATCATTTTTGGAAAACCATAGTGCCATTAAGCATGAACGTGGATGGATTTCAAGCCACTGCTTCAGGTAGTTTGGGGACTTCAGATGTCCTCCATCACTGTGATGTTAGCTGGGGTTTTCTGAAGTTTGTGCACTGCCCCAGATTTTGTTCCTTCGGATGTTGACTTCCTTTCAGAAAAGTTGGCTCCCTAGTTCCATGTTCCATTACATCTGTCAAATAAGCACACAGAATCCTTCTCTGACTAGGGGCTTCGTTCTAAAAGAGATAGAAAGACAATGTTAAACATAGATCTGCCTCTTTACCCACAATCAAAATCTACACTTTTTTCTTGTTTGTGGTGGGCGGAAGATATTTAAGCTAAAATAAAACAGGCCATAGTAAAGAAGATTGTTAAAGGGGCCATCCAGTGAGTTGTGTCACAATACGTCTCAAAGCCCAAGCTGACAGCATCAGACAAAGGAACATTCTGGAATGCCTATTGTTGATCATTGTTAGTACTGTAGGATTGGGTATAGAGAACTAGTTTTTCTCTACATTGAAATGCCACCTTTAAGCAACAGCCTGAAAGTGTCTGTAGGTGACATCATATCTCCACCGAGCTACTTTCTTTGCTGCCATCTTCATTTGGAACATGGGAAAAATGGATGCCCACTCCTGAGTGAAGGTGGCATCACTGATCACTCACAATGGAAAAGGAGCTTTTCAGGATGGCCAAAAGAAGTAACTCTTTGTAGACCATTTACGGAAAGTAAAACGTTTTACTCACAAAGGGCCTATTTTAAAATAATGTTTAGGGGGTTAAGTTATCTGTTTAAATATGTTGGCTTAGAAGTCACAAATCATTCTTCCAATCATCCCTTTCAACCAGTGGGCAGAGTTTGTGAAATTACAGATCCCTTTGTCTCTGGGACTCCACTGTACTCCACTACAACTTTGGTAAGAGGCACCAAATACATTATATATTATGTAAATCTACTCATTCTGTCAGGAAGAGACACCCAAGACATTTGTCACAGATTTGGTGTCATTTGCAAGCATGTGTAACATGTCAGCACTGGCTTTCCTGTGTAAGGTAATGAAAATATTATATATTAAGTCATCTAATGGCACCGTCAAGCTTTGATATGAATACACCTACAGCAAATTAGATGATGACTGGTTATAAACACAAGATGGAGAATAGTTGCAACAAAACTTTGGAAAATTGAGCTTGCTGCATTTTAAGCTAGTAATTCACTTTCAATCGAACAGGAAATTAGCAATTTAGCATGATCGAACAATAAATTAGAACTTTAGGGATGGTTAATCTCAGTATAACCCTCTATGACAGATTCAGTTTTGGAAGACACTCCCATTGAACGTGATGGGCAGAATAGCACTGTCTAAGATGGTAGTGTTACCGAAATTATTATACTACTTCTCCAATCTTCTGGTCTATGTCCCGGCCAGTGTATTTCGTGATCTAGAACGATTGATCCGGGACCTCATCTGGAACACGAGTCGGCCCCGGATAGCGCTATGGAAACTTCATGCTCCTATTAGCAGAGGGGGTCTGGCGGTCCCCAACCTGGAGCTGTATTACCTAGCGGCACAATTACAGTGGGTGATGAAATGGTTGGCGGGTCTCGGCCTGGATGACACGGCCACCGCACAGCCGCCGCGGTCCCAATCCCAGATATATCAGTTGTTCCATCCCATCGCTCGACCCCCGCGCCCATCACAGATCTGTCTTGCCCTGGCACACTGATGCTACAGGAGGAGCCTGTACCTCACCAGGAACACGGTCCCTTATGCTCCGTCGTTGCCACTCCTGGGAATGCCCAGGGTTAGGGAGGGCGAGCACCTCCAACGGGGTGTTGGTATGTTGGCATGCAGCGGATCTACACACGCTGGGCGAGCTCTATGCCGAGGGCGCCCTGATACCTTTCGAGAACCAGGCAGAGGATTATAACTTACCAACAGGTCAATTTTTACTACATAATTCCATTACGCGATCACTCACTGCAGCATGGGGCGACATTACCACCGAACCAGAGATGCACCTCCTGTTGCAATACTTACATGTCATGGGTAATGGGACCCACATAATACACTGGTTGGCGGAGGCGCTACTCATCCACACGACACAACCCCTGATGTCTCTTCGCTCAAAGTGGGAAATAGACAGGGGAAACCCATGGACAGACCGCGAATGGGATATGATATTTGCCACCCCCACATGTATACCACGGAATTCCAGATTCAGACTTATTCAGACATATATTGTACATAGGGCGTATCTTTCCCCGGACAAATTAAATAAATACTTTCACATGACCACCTCGGCATGCCCCCACTGTCTGCAGGTGAATGCAGACCTTCTTCACATGCTATGGTCCTGTGCCTCCTTACATATATGCTGGCAGGAAATTAACATGGCACTTGCAACATGCACTGAAATAATACTACCGTAAACATGGGAGGTGTGCGTGCTGGGTTTTTACCCCAGACCAAAGAAGCATAGGGTCACGTCCAGGTTTATCGACTTAGGCCTCATAGTAGCCAAAAGGCTGATCACTAAAAGATTGAAGCATGCCGACCCCCCCCCCATATTTGCCAGCTGGAAAAACTCACTCCTAGTATGGGCGAGAGCGGAAAGTACGTCATTGCACAGGAAGGAAATAGCTGGGCTACGAAAATACCCTATTGCACAGCTTTGGGATGCCATACTTGTGGATTTGACACGTGCAAACGGGGAAACTGGGAGTAGCCCTCCACAAGGGGTTAGAGGGCGGGACATAGATACTGGCCCCTGGATGCACGGCTCCCCTGGCTTGAGTGCAACCGAGCGTTGACGTAAGAGGGGCGGCCATGCCTGGGACATACATGAGCCAGGGAGGGGGAGATCCAGCCGCTTATCCCATCAGTCATCAGGGGGACAGGGCGGTATGTCTAGTACAGGGTGGTTGAGATGGCAGCACATTTCCCCTACATATACTGACCCGGGCGTGACGATTTGACACTGGTTTTCTTCATTGTTTTTTATGTTTGATTATTGGATTATAAATTGTATCTGATTTTGCCTCAACTTTTTAATGCACATTGGATAATCAGGTACAGACATTTATGTGAAAAGCCGGGAAAGGATGAACATTTTTCTTATATCTGATTGGACACAAAAGTGCGATCCTTTTGATAAATAAATCGGATGTAATGCAAAACGAACACAATCTATGATCAGTTACCTGTTGTATAGAGCTAATATTAGTCACAGTTTACGATTATTCCAACAGTACTTGCCGAAACCTTTATTGCACTTGTAATGGCTATTTGTTCCCTATCTCACCCAGGCTCTCTTCCCCTCCTGTCCCCTTCCTCCTTCCCCCCACTTCTCTTCCCTCCTCTTCCCCTCTCTTCTTCCAATTGTAACCTGTATGTTTGACAAAATGCAAATAAAGATATTTTTTTTTAAAATAACCCTCTATGACAAAACTGTAAATGCAACCCATGCTTCCTAACAGAAATTTGGTTTAAGTCCTTCTCACAAACCGTATAGAGTAATTCTTAGGAGGATTAAGCTTCTGTGACCTGCGGGAAGCAATCAAACCTTAGACCCAAATTGTAAAATCTTTGAAGATCCAGTCAACAGTCTTAGGGCATCACTCTCTAAGCTACTATTCCTTGGTATCATCTCTCTCCCTCCTGGTAGGGATAAGCTGTTAATTGAGAAATGATGTGATTGCATTGCCTCCAAATTTATCAACTCTAAATGAAGTATTATTCTGTGGAGAATGTAAACTTCAAGAGATGGGTATGTACTACAACAGTTTTAGGCAATTGCCTCACTCAACACTACTCTCATCCTACTCTAAGGGAAGGGAGAATCTTGGACCTATCATGTCCAAGACTGATGGCCTAGAAGCCAAAATCAAATTCTAGGTCAACGTACAGCATCCTAAGACTGGTCTGTGTAACCACAAAGTACAATTAAGTAACCCAAAGCCCAAATTACTTGGCTAAGAGATCTCAAAGAAAAGTGACGTCATTGTTTTGACCCGATAACTGACTGGAGCAAAACCGAACCTTGGAAAGGGATTTTTTTCATAAAGAGGGGGAGTTATGTTGGGTTCTCCTATCCCCACTAAATGAAAAATTAACAAAAAAACTCTGTATAAGGGTAAAAAGCTGCCAGCAACATGAAAAAAAACTAAATTAATTCCAAATTAAAAGTAACTGGATAATAAACAAGAGAATATGGGATTCAGGAAATAATTACTCTGGCATCAATCTCCTCAGATTATTGTCAAAGTACTAATTGGATCTGAAATAATGACATGGAACCATTCTGGGCATGGTAAAAGGTAAATTGTCTCATTGGTAGGGAATGTTAAAATGAAAAAATAACATGCTTTTATGATGAAGTGAATATGGAAAAGATAATATTGATACTCAAAAGGTGAGCCAGGTTAGTGCAGGCAGACAAACTATACCCGGTACTTAAAACCTTGACCTCACTAAGGATGGGTGAATATTCTGAGGGCTTGAAAAGTGAGAAAATCAAATTTTGGAGTCCAAATAAATCAGTGGCGTTATTAGAATCATTGATAAATATGCAAAGTAAGTTAGTCCGCGATGCCACCATGACCAATCTTCCAACTATATTGGGGCAGGCTATAGAAAAATAAGGATTCGGCATCTGGTTTCTTTGCATCCTTGTCTAGAAGAGTCAAGCCTGCCGCACACGTTGAGCTTCGTAAAAAAGTGAACTTAAAGGTCGGGAAAACTTAGAAGCAGGAGGCAGGGAATCCTAAATTAGAGCACTGTAAAAATAATTCCAAAGAGATACTGAAAAAATGCCTCTATACATTATATTAGGAGAGTCAGGAAGTGATTAGAAACAACATGATAAAATGAAAAAGAGTTCATATCATCCCCAGTCAAATCATTATGATATGAAACCAGAATATTGAGTACTGAACATCGTACTGTACACATATCATCGCATATTGACGACCAACAGATCAACATTGTAAGAATATGTGGGTAAGTAAAGGTTACTTATGCTCAAGTCCACATATCAGTACATTGACAAAATGTATATATCTGCAAGCTCCATAAATATGTCATACTCAGCAATGTACACTGCAGACTGGAATTGTTAATGTATTTTGGACAGTGGATTTGTGACATCAGCAACTACTGGTGCTCCCTGTAAGTGTGAGAGGAACCAAGGATGTGCCCACGGAGGCCGAAGAGGCAAGAGACAAGGTCAGACTGGGACAGCAAACACTCCTTAGATCCAAAATACAAGTGTTCCTCCCTTGCAAATTGAGTAGTAAAACATGTGGCTCACATTTGTAAACAGAAGAACTCAGAACTTTTTTTTTAAGACATGCTGTTGGGAGTGGTCTTTTGGGCGGGGGCACACATATTTGTGCTTGCCGCAGGCAACACTTGTGGTATGTTTTGGGGAAGGCAGCAGTACAATTCATTATGTTCCTCTTCTATCAAAATGATGCATAACATTGACTCACACCTGCTCTCCTACCTGCAAAGGGCATATGGTCCTTCCTCTTTACTCCAATCGTGTATCCCTCCTTTCCTCTCTCTTGATCCCACTTTTCCATGTCTGCTGCCCCCCTCAGTGCTTTAGACGACTGCACCATCTTAGTCTGGATTCAAGAATGTGATTTACGGGGGGCGTGGCTTGGAGGCCATGGGTAATGGCGGCGTCCGGGTAGACCTCCGGGACCCGGTACGAGCTGTGAGCATTTTAGAGCGCTCCCAGGGGCTTACCTGAGTCCTGTGCGAGCGCATGAAGATGCGGTGAGACCCGGCAACGTTTCTCCGCAGATGCAGCCTCGGTAATTACTGCGAAGCGTTCACTGCGAAGCGTTCACTGCGAAGCGTTCACTGCTCGCGACGACTTCAATCACCTCAGAATGCCGGCCGCCATGTTACGTGTCCTGCTGACACGCGCAAAGCAGATTTCCCTTTAGAGTTAAGGGATTTTCCTCAGTAAGGAGTTTATTTCTTCAAGGTTTCTTCAGACTTTTTTATTCTTTCACAGCTGCCTGCCGCTTCTGCTTCTTCTAATCTGCTTGACTCATATACAAATTTTTGCCCCTGGCATTGCTTTATTATGCTGCCTGTATGACTTTTACATATTTTTTCATAGGAGATTTCTTTTGAACATTTTCCTCCTTTATGGGCACTTTCTTTATGCTCTACATAAATATCTTTGTGATATTTGCCTCATTGTTTATTATCCCATAGCAAGTTTATTTATGGGACGTTTGAGGAAGGCAAACACCTCTTTTTCTTCTCCTGCTCATAAGTTTATCAAGAATTCCACCATTTTTTCAAAATTTTCAAACATGGAGGATTCTTTGATTGCTATACATATGGGTAGCTCTGCATCTGGTTCCAGTGGTACCTCTGTTTCATCCACAGCTGGAAAAGCTACTACTAAGCGCCTCAAAAAAGATCCTCCTTCGCCTACAAAGTCTTCTACAGCCGTCTCGATGGAGCTTCTGTTAGAGGAAATACGGGCCTTAAGACCATTTATGGAAGAAACCAATTCTAAGTTGCAACATCTTACGGATAAATGGTCCCAAATGGAGGAAAGATTGAATACAGCAGAGATGAACATTGCGTCTTTTGGATCCGCTACCAGCACAATTCAGTCTCTTCAAAGCCAAGTTTCTTCTCTTCATCAACAGGTCGAACATTTGGAGAACAGAAGCAGAAGGAACAATCTGCGCCTTTATGCTCTGCCTGAAGGATCGGAGGGCTCTGACCCTATATCATTTCTACAGTCCTTCCTTCCCAAGCTTCTGAATTTGCCTGAAGATACTCACCTTAATATCCAAAGGGCCCATAGGTTGGGTCGTCAGTCAGCATCTGTCTCCCAGGCACATAACCCTAGGGGTGTCATCATGTACTTTCTTGAATACAAAGTCCTTGCCGCTGTTAAATCTTTAAAGCGTATCTCTTGGTCAGGGAAACCTCTATTTTTCTCCCAAGACTATGCCAAATCTAATTCTGACAGGCGTAAGGAATTCCTTAATTTGAGACCAGATCTTCGTCTACTTGGAGCTCGTTTGGCCTATTTCACCCCTGCCAATTTAAAGTTACGTACAAAAATAGGACTACGACCTATGAGGACCCGGTCAGACTGAAGAGCTTCATCAATGCATGCAAAATTGAAAATATGGACACCCCAGGTCCCAACACCTCTTAAATGATGCTCCTTTATGTTATTTTATTTCTTCTCAGGAAACTTTGACTTAGAACTTTGATCGTTATATAATTTGTTCTGTTGTATTATAGTCAATTTTTGCTGTTTCTTATAGATATTCAGGAGCTGTTCTCTCCTTTATCATTTTCACAGTTTTATTATGCTTAATATTAAGTATTAATCATTTTGCTTCTCTTACAGGTATCTCATTCATGTTTGTGGTCTTCCCCATATTATATAATATGTGATGTGCTCCTCTCGTCCTCTCCCTGTGGACTCTCGACGAACCATCTACCCCATGTGGCCTCATCCCCCTCCCACCTTTCCTTGGATACTGCTCTTCATAGGTATGTTTTACTCACCCTTGTCTATGTCAATGTTGTATTTTTTCTTGTTTTATGGATTGCTTTCTCTCTCACAACATTTCTTTCCCGTATTGCTCTATTACTCTTTTCTTCTCTTCTTCTCATCTTTGTTCATATTTTCAGTTTTTCCATGCTCTACAGTTTTTTGGTATTTATATCTCATGATATGGTCCTCAATTTTTCCTTTTCATGTGTGGTATGATTTACTGTACTTTTTACTTCTCAAAATCTGTTTATGTCTCTAACTATTGTTTCTTGGAATGTCAAAGGTTTAAACTCGCCCATTAAAAGACAACGTGCTTTGTCACATTTGGTGCAGTTAGGTGCCAATATAGCTTTAATCCAGGAATCGCATCTTACTGAACAAGAATCTCTAAAACTAAAGAGAGTTTGGTTGGGTGATGTGTTTTTCTCCCCTGGTGATGGTAAAAGAAATGGAGTTATTACCTTATGTCATAAATCGTTTTGTGCTAAACTGGTCTCCCAGGATTCTGATGATATAAGTAGATGGTTGTATACCAAATTATCATTTGGGAAGGTTCCTGTCTCTTTGTTAAATATCTATGCCCCTACAGTTAATGACTCCCATTTTTGGTCTGACCTAAATCAGATTTTTATTAAATATCCTGATGAGAATTTTATTTTAGCCGGTGATTGTAACTAGATGGTCGATCCTTTTATAGATCGTAATTCCACGGTTACCTTCATACCAAATAAACCACACAAACTTTTCCTTCATACTATTAAACAAAGGAAGCTTGTTGACGCCTGGCGTCTTTGTAATCCCACTTTAAGAGAATATACATATTTTTCCCCTGCCCATCAAACTCAATCTCGTATTGATTACTTTTTTGTATCTCATAATATCTCGCAGTCTCTACGTTCTGCTGATATGGATCAATCCTAATTTCTGACCACGTCCCTGTTTCCCTCCAATTGGATCTACCTTCCTGCTCTCGTAACCCCTGCAGATGGCGTTTTAATAATTCTCTTCTCTTAGATCCCAATTTCACCTCCTCTTTTGAGTTATTTTTCCAGGATTATTTTAACCTCAATCAAACAGATAGTCTTCCCTTTCATATTATTTGGGATGCTTTTAAGCAACAGCACGTGATTTTATTATTTCCTATGTTACTAAGAAACGGAGGGCATCGCGTTTTCATGCTAATGACCTTTTAGCCCAAATAAAGAGACTGGAACACTCCTTTTATACTTCCAAATCAAAAGATTGTCTCTCTGACCTTATACGTACTAAGCTTCAATTTAAGAAAGAATCCACAGATAATGCATCTTTGTATTTACTAAAATCGAGTGCAGAATTTTATGAAGGTCAGAATAGGGCTGGTAAATTACTGGCGAATTACCTTAAAGTTAAGAATAACAAATTTAGTATCGAATCGGTTATTGATGCAACTCAAACGTTGAAGTATAAGGATTCTGAGATTCTGGATGAATTTGTACAATATTATGAATCCTTATATACACCTGAGAATGTAACGACTGACTTTAATATCTCTCAATATCTCTCATCTATTCATAGGTCATCAGACAAATGTGTTGATCTTTCATCCCTAGAAGTTGATATTTCACTGCCTGAACTGCACAATGCACTAAACACACTAAAAAGGATAAGGCCCCTGGCCCTGATGGCTTTACTGCTGAATGTTATTCTTATTTTGCTAAATTGCTCCTTCCTAAGCTGCATTCCCTCATAACCTCTTTTTCTCTATCTGGTTCTTCATCCGGTTCTTTTCTGGATGCTTTAATTTGTCTTATCCACAAAGAAGGTAAGGATCCTCAGTTTTGTAAAAACTACATCTCCTTAGTCAATGTTGACTATAAAATATTTTCTAAAGCCTTAGCTTTGAGGCTTGATTCATACCTCCCGGATTGGCTTGGCAAAGAGCAATCAGGTTTTGTTAAAGGTCGTTGTTTATCTGATAATACTCGTCTATTTTTTTATGTTCTTTCCAAGTCCCCTCTTAAGTCTGAATCCATTGCGGCAATCGCTTTAGATGCAGAGAAAGCATTTGATCGAGTTTATTGGCCTTTTCTTTTTCAAGATCTTCGTTGGTTTGGTTTCCGTCCAAAAAGCATATCCTTCATCTCTCTTCTTTATTCTGCCCCGAGAGCGGCTATCTGTGCTAATGGCCTTGTTTCTTCCTATTTCTCCTTGGGAAGAGGAGTACATCAAGGTTGTCCGCTTTCTCCTTTCGTTTTCAACTTAGTGCTTGAGCCTCTTCTTTCCCGTTTAAGACAAAATCAGGAGATTAGTGGATTTCCGTTTAATGGCTTGCAGACCAAACTTGCAGCTTTTGCTGATGTTTTATTGTTCCTTTCCCAGCCCCGCTCATCATTGCCAGCTTTTCTAAAGGAAGTTGCCTGATACGGTAATGTTTCTGGTTATAGATTGAATAATGAGAAGTGTGAGATATTGCCTCTGACTAAATTCACGTTTAAAGAAGGTTTTGCTATGTCCAATTTTACATGGAATCCTAAACGCATTAAATATCTTGGTCTGTGGTTTACTCCCTCGATTTCTTCCTCAGTCTCTATAAATTTGGAAAAATGTGTAAATAAATTAACCACTTTAACTACCAAATGGCACCCACTTCACCTCACTTGGTGGGGTCGTTTGGATACTATTAAAATGATGCTGTGTTCCATTGTCTTGTTTACTGTATCAAATCTCCCGGTGACCATACCTTGTAAACACTTCAAGAAGATTAATTCTATCCTCATTTCATTTCTTTGGAGTCATAAAAAACCTTGTATGTCCCTACTTCAACTAACCCGCCCAAAATCAGAAGGTGGAGTTAATTTCCTGGACTTTTCTAATTATCATAAGGCTTTTCTGTTGCGTCAGGCATCTAGATGGCTTTCTGATCCCTCATCAATATGCCCGTTGTGGGTAGATGTGGAAAGGTCTTTTCTCCTCCCTTTTTCCTTCAAGGAATATTTATCCTGTACTCGCAAACCACAGTCCCTTTCTACGCCTATTCTTAAACATTCATGTAGATTGCTGGATTCCACTCTCCATGATTCTCCTACAGACATAAATGCTTTTCTTAACTCTACTATTTGGCATAATAAAAATATATTAGTTAATAATAAATCCATTTATTGGAGATCTTGGAGAAACAAGGGTATAATTTGGATCTATCAACTCTTTGAGCGTGAAACTTTTGTACGTTTCTCCCAAATTCGTCATCAATTTGATTGGCCCTCCTCATTTGAGCGCAAATATAAAATATTGTGTAATGCTCTGTCTACTGCTTATGAACGTATTCAATTCTCTTTCCCTTCAGTTTCACCCTCTACTAACTTTTGGTCTATTCTGTTGCATTCCTCCCCACGAGCATCTTCTATTTATCCTTATTTACTCTTCCCTGACTCTAATAGGACTAAATCAAAGGTGGAATTGGCTTGGGAATCTGACTTTGAGGTTAACTGGTCAATTTCTTTCTGGGCAAAAATTTGGAATAAAATCAGGAAGTCCTCCAGAGCAGCAAATACTACGCAATCCCTCTTCTTCATCTATAACAGACTTTTACTAACCCCTGCCCGCCTACACACAATGCACCCAGCTACGACAGATGCCTGTTGGACATGGTCTCTCCCACAGGCGGATTTAAAACATCTACTTTTTACATGTCCTTCTGTGTTGCATTTTTGGACACAAGTTTGGGTTCAAGTTAATTCAATATTTCACACTAAAATTCCCTTTTCTATTTCTGCAATTTTTCTGGGTAGCATCTCTGAGTCTTGGCGCTCAACCTCATGTGACACTCGTATTTTGGATCTTTTATTAGCAGTGGCCTTCCAACAAATCACCAAGCATTGGCAAGATTCTACCAAATTGTCATTTCAAGCCTGGTGGTATGCGGTGTGCTATAATCATAGATTGCAAAAACAACAGTTGATGGACAGAATGCAGAACAATGTCATACATTCACCCCAGTACAGAGATCTGGGCCTAAATCCATCGTTTTTTTGCTCACCATGCCATTCCAGTTTGAACCCAGCCATATGCAAATCAGTCTTGACCCTGTGCCTCATGGGAACAGTCCAGCCCGAACTACCAAGCCAGGTCCTCCCTGGACTGGAAACAAGCATCCTAGGACCGGTTTCGGGGTTTCACCCCTCTTCAGCCAGGATAGCTTGATTCCAGTGGCATGGAGAGCACGGGACCCACGTCTGGGCATACCCGTCCCACTCGGGGTGACGAATGCAAAAACAACAGTTGATGGACAGAATGCAGAACAATGTCATACATTCACCCCAGTACAGAGATCTGGGCCTAAATCCATCGTTTTTTGCTCACCATGCCTTTCCAGTTTGAACCCAGCCATATGCAAATCAGTCTTGACCCTGTGCCTCATGGGAACAGTCCAGCCCGAACTGCCAAGCCAGGTCCTCCCTGGACTGGAAACAAGCATCCTAGGACCGGTTTCGGGGTTTCACCCTCTTCAGCCAGGATAGCTTGATTCCAGTGGCATGGAGAGCACGGGACCCATGTCTGGGCATACCCGTCCCACTCGGGGTGACGAATGCAAAAACAACAGTTGATGGACAGAATGCAGAACAATGTCATACATTCACCCCAGTACAGAGATCTGGGCCTAAATCCATCGTTTTTTTGCTCACCATGCCATTCCAGTTTGAACCCAGCCATATGCAAATCAGTCTTGACCCTGTGCCTCATGGGAACAGCCCGAACTGCCCAGATCAGTTGACTGGGGGTGAGTGTTTGATTGGCTCAAACGTTCCGTCCATCATCCCCTTTTGTATCGCTTTGGTCGCCCTAAGTTGGCGGGGGTATGCCCAGACGTGGGTCCCTTGCTCACTTTGCCACTGGATTCAAGCAAGCCTGGCTGATGACGGCTGAAATGCCAGAAACCGGTCCTAGGATGCTTGTTTCCGGTCCAGGGAAGACATGGCTTGGCAGTTCGGGCTGGACTGTTCCCATGAGGCACAGGGTCAGACTGATTTGCATATGGCCATGTCTGAACTGGGGTGGTGAAGTGAGCTAAAGAATGATGATGGATTAAACCCAGATCAGTTGACTGGGGGTGAGTGTTTGATTGGCTCAAACGTTCCGTCCATCATCCCCTTTTGTATCGCTTTGGTCGCCCTAAGTTGGCGGGGTATGCCCAGACGTGGGTCCCTTGCTCACTTTGCCACTGGATTCAAGCAAGCCTGGCTGATGACGGCTGAAATGCCAGAAACCGGTCCTAGGATGCTTGTTTCCGGTCCAGGGAAGACATGGCTTGGCAGTTCGGGCTGGACTGTTCCCATGAGGCACAGGGTCAGACTGATTTGCATATGGCCATGTCTGAACTGGGGTGGTGGAGTGAGCTAAAGAATGATGATGGATTAAACCCAGATCAGTTGACTGGGGGTGAGTGTTTGATTGGCTCAAACGTTCCGTCCATCATCCCCTTTTGTATCGCTTTGGTCGCCCTAAGTTGGCGGGGGTATGCCCAGACGTGGGTCCCTTGCTCACTTTGCCACTGGATTCAGGCAAGCCTGGCTGATGACGGCTGAAATGCCAGAAACCGGTCCTAGGATGCTTGTTTCCGGTCCAGGGAAGACATGGCTTGGCAGTTCGGGCTGGACTGTTCCCATGAGGCACAGGGTCAGACTGATTTGCATATGGCCATGTCTGAACTGGGGTGGTGGAGTGAGCTAAAGAATGATGATGGATTAAACCCAGATCAGTTGACTGGGGTGAGTGTTTGATTGGCTCAAACGTTCCGTCCATCATCCCCTTTTGTATCGCTTAAGTGAAAGTGAGTGCAAGGGAGTGAGTGAAGGAGTGTGAGTGTGTTAGAAAAGAGTGAGTGATTGTGGACTGTAAGAGGGAGTGAAAGTGAGTCAGGGGTATAGCTATCAATGTTGCAGTTGGTGCAGTTGTGCCAGGACCCGGAGTCTGTGAGTGTAAAAAGATGAGTGTGTGTAAGTGAGTGAGAATCAGTAAGTATGAGTATGTTTGTGTGTAACAGTGAACCTGAGTGAGTATGACTGAGAATGTGTAAAAAGAGAGTGTGAATTAGAGTGAGTGAGTGAGGTGGAAGAGATTGAATATGTGAGGGAGTATGAGTGAGAGAGAGTCAGTGACTAAGAGTGAGTTTGGGTATTTTATGATTGTGAGTCTGCTGCTGTCCATAGCATACTCAATACAATTCTGGGCTTATAGCGGCACAAAAGGTAACATGCTGCCGCTGGCATCTTGGAGATAATTATTAGCATACAGAAGGGTATCCTTGGCAAAACGCAGGCCCTAACATACTGGAAGTAATTCCCTGTGGAAAAATGCTGGAGAACGCTTTGGCACGGAGGCACCTTTAGCAAAACGCTGCAGCTGGGACTTTGGAGGTAATTATTGGCATGAATCTTTTCATCAGGTATATACGGGGTTGGAAGGTGATTAAACTGGACACAGGGAAAGAGTGTAGTTCTTGTTTTGGGTCCTTTTTAGTTGGGTACAGAGGGTTGGAGGTTTATAGGTGATTGATTTCAGGGTTGTAGTGGATCGAGGGAGTGTGGGTTAAAAGCATATTGTTTTCCAATCATGATGCAGTGGTTAGGTTGGGGGGTAGATTCGAGGGTCGTACGTATTGT
Organism: Calotriton arnoldi; assembly: GCA_963921515.1. Taxonomy (NCBI): domain Eukaryota; kingdom Metazoa; phylum Chordata; class Amphibia; order Caudata; family Salamandridae; genus Calotriton; species Calotriton arnoldi. The sequence goes on from CAWUFW010002619.1 coordinate 372,116, forward strand.
TTTGCACTGTTGAGTTGCAGTTTATAGTCACGTTGTGGGGTTATGGGATTGTTATTAATTGACACTTTAAATATAATATTGCTCGGTAATAAGTCTAAATGTTTTGATAAGAATAGAATGGTAAATTAAGGTTGATATGTTTTTGGAATGTGTGGGGTTTATATGCAACTGTGACTGAAATATATATATTTTTACAATTCATAGATACTCCTGAGGAAGGTTTTTTTAAACCGAAATGCATTGAGTAGGAACTGTATCGATTCTGGTGGAGGTCTGGAAATTCGCCATATGTTCATGTATAGGCCTGGATGGGCAATGCATCGAATTATTAAAATGCCCAAAAATTAACGAATTTCGTGCCTTTTGACGTGATGGTTAAAAATGGACAAACCATGAGAAACAATGAGAAAATAAACAGACAGAAATTGGATTACAGCGGTGGATGTGTATTATTTTGAAATACCAATGTTTACACGGCTGTGCAACCCTTACGTGACCTGCTAAACCAGCGTGCCACCATTTCAGAGTAAATGCTGGTGCTAGCATAATTGGAGGTAATGTGTTGCCTGAGAGAGGGTAGCCATGGCATATGGGGGTTGACAGGGTGAGTTGGGTGAAGCAAACCATGATAAAATGCTGTCTCTGAATACTGCAAGTAATGTTTGACATACAGGCCACCTATGATATATGGGCAGTATCAATGGCATACTTCTGGTACTGGAACATTGTATGAAATTCTTAGCATAAGGGGGTACCCATAGCAACTTGCTAACATTTATACAATGAAGATAATTCTTAACATATGGAGAATTTTGAACAAAATGGGGTGAACTCCTGGAAAGTATTATGCCCCACCACTTTCAAAGATCACCAGCCATCACCAGTGTTCCCTGTAGGGTGCGCGCATGTGGGCGCTTGCACCCAACCTTTCCCTAGCGCTCAGGCATTACTTCCAAGCGCGCATGTTACTTCCACGCCACTGTCTGCATCGGGCAAGAGTGTCAACTCGTTCATCAGCGCTGCATTGAAACAAGCATTGAAAATGCAATAGGTCTCGCCTTTGATTAAGTTAAAGCCATTTGCTTTGCTAATGGTATTGTATAGCAAAGCAAATGGCTTTAACTTAATAAAAGGCGAGACCTATTGCATTTTTAATGCTTGTTCTACATGTTCTCGGGTAACAACCCCCATGAGCTCTCGTAGAAGAGGTCTTGCTCACTCGCTTCACGTGTTCACTACAAATAAGGGAACGTGTTAGTTTCCACCACTTTCAGAGATCGTATCACACCCTAATATAGGAGGCATCTAAAACAGACAACGGAAGTTATATTAATCATTCAGTTATTATGGAACTTCAGCAATGTCAATTATTGGAGAATCATCAGGGTTATGGTTGTGACATCACTTTCTGATAAGGTTAGGGGTCATAGGTCACTTCCTGGGATGTTATTAAGGTCAAAGGGTGTGTGGCGTCACTTCCGCTACCCCTGGCATTTTGGTGAATAGACGTCCATGAACCACGCCCGCTCATGAGAGGGCTGTACACAGAAGCTCTGCTCTGTCTTAGTTACACGGCCTGAGAATCATAGGTGGTGGTGGGACCTTCTTCCGGTCCTAGGCTGACAGCTAACTCTTCCGTGGATCATACATATGGAAAGGGAACACATGCCCCAGAAACCTGCCTCCGCCATTGATGCAGGGTGTTAGGAAGCGTCATGAAAGTTACCACTCTGAAACCCTACTAGAGTTAATTTAGTGGCAAACAAACCAGACCTTACCTTCCACCTGTCCACACTCACCATAAACCAGTGCCGGTGCACCAACACCAGTCTCAGGCTGAGGAAATGCGCGTGGTGTGCTGCAGACATACTCAAGTGTAACAGTAACTAACACCAGACTTTACACGCCAATCTCTCTCTGCCTCGGAAAGGTAAAAGCTCTTGCCTCATAGTGCTCTGGAACATCAGTGCTTGAAGTCCTAGAACGTGTACTCTGTGAGGCTGAAAGGAGTAGGTCAGCTTACTTTGACCCCATCCAGACCCTCTGATCCATCCATCTGAGCCCCCCAGTACCTCAGTGACTGCAGCCTGAGCCTTGCATGCTCTCCCTGCATAGACCCCCGGAACACACTGGGCTCGACTGAAGACAGGCGCTTTGCAGCACATGCATCCAAGCTCTACAACACACCCCTAGTACAACGAACATTCAAGTCCAAGCCAACCCCACCCACCCTGCAGAAAAAGGCTCACTATTCTCCTTGGCTGAAGCCCCCGCACACCCGCTCATCTGAAGCGAAAAGCTTCTTGGGGGCGTTAGGTGTATAATATATGAATTTATATAGTGCTTACACCCCTGACAGGACGATGAGGCACATTCGCGGATGGGTAGCATGTTACACGACGGAGAGGGCGTGGAGGGAGCTGCAGGCCGCCTCCATCTATGCATCTTGTGTCCGTCAGAACCGACCTGACGCTGGTGCGGCGCTTCTTTTTAACGAACACTACGTCACAACACAGCGCCAGTCCCCTCTCGGTGTCAGAAACCAGCAGTCCCTCCAATCACTGACTGACAATATCGGTGCTTTTGACATGGTTCAGCGCCCAGCTGTCGGCTATGTTCACGCACTACAGATGCCGCATCCATCCATCCACCCATCCACCCACCCACCCAACCCAAACCCATCAATCCATACATAAATACATCCATCCATCCAGCCACACATACATACATCCGTGCAGACCACCCATCCTTCCATGCATACATCCATGCAGACATACATACATACATGTTACTTGGCTTGGCCATGCTGCACAACCGTCACTGCTGTGCAAGGGCCGTGGAAACGCTGCATTCTGGGCTTGGTGTGATGTAGTTGTGCTAACACTAGTGGCGACGGGACGAGCACGCATTCCATCAGGACCTAGATGCGGCCATTCACGCCGAAAGAAAGGAGGCGCTGGAAGGGTGGCAGAGATGGCCAGTAAATCGGACCGTTCTTGTGTTCTGTAACTGCGTCTTGAGATGCTCATGTTCAAGGGCAGAACTCTGCACCTCACGTCCTCACCCGTGAAACGCCCAACGGGTGGCGTGTTCCTCCTGCGAACCGTCTTTCAGCTGTACTGTTTGAAGTCGAAACTAATTTTAACGCGTCAGACATTTAGGTGTGGAGTGTCAGGGTTCTTAGGGTGCTGAAGCACTTTGAAATAAACGCAAAATAAGAAAGGCAGCAAGTTGTGACTGGCGCGCTTCTGCTTCGGAGTATTGATATTCCGTGAACATATCGCCTTTCAAGACTTGCGTGTAATCCTCTGTCTGACAACAGCCTCGGCGCCCACTGGAAATAAAAACAAGCGCTCGCCAGGCATCCGCTGTTTATTTTTGCATCGCGCTTTCACTTTAAAGTGAAAGCGAGATGCAAAAATAAACACGCGGCGCCATGTCTCCTTTTTTGTCCGGCCCAATCAGAGAGCCCGACTGGCGCGTGCAAGGCAGCGTGATGAAGCTTCTGATAAGAAACTTCGTCACGACAGCCGTAATGCAGGCGATCCAGTCCGGATGGGTCGGGCAAAAAAGCGAAAAGGAGGCACCCTAGAAACCTTATTTCCAATGGCAGCCCACCGTTTAACATAAACGGTGCCGCGAGCCAATGGGAATAAGGGGCGGGGCTTCAAGCCCTTTTCACAAAGTACTCATCTGCAATAAATCTCGCGAGGCGAGCAGCGCATGCGCTGCCACGCCACGCAAGACCTAAAAACAAGCAGCACTAGAATTAGCACATACATTAGCAGCCCATTAAGAGGTGGAGATCAGCGAAGAGGGCACCATAACGTTGCAGCAGGTGTTTTTCCAGGCCTCCAAGATTCAGAAGGGTCACAGAGTTCAGAGCAGGGGGCTCCTATATATGCCCTTTGCTCTTTTATTATCCAGGTTGGCGGCAGCATTCCAGGGATTGTCTGTTTTACAATCACTGCTAATCACCCCTTATCTTGCCCACAAATACTCGCTGGCTTGATGTGTTTTACCTACTCGGGGTCATTTAATTTTGTAACAAATGTGCTATATTTTTTACCATTAATTGTCTGTCTTTGTTTACTTGAATTATTAGTTAGAGTTTGTTAACACAGCTCTAGAACATATTTAAATGTGCTTTCTATTAATATTTCTTATTATGTATTGCTCTATGGCTGAGTTAGTGACCCTGACTAATAGTTAAAGTAAACACATGCAGAATGTTCATGTTACAAAGGATCACAGAGACGTTATGGGCCTTTGCATACCAATGACTGATATTTTTTCTCAAACTTAGCAGATGTGTTAACATGAATTTTCTGCCTTTATTTACTTTGTTTTACTCAAGAATCATTAACAGAGCTCTAGAACGTATTTAAATATGCTTTCCTCTTATATATTTTCTTATTGTTCTAGGGCTAGTTTACTGATCCCTTACTAATAATTTATGTAAATACTGACAGAAAGCTAATATTCCAAATGATTTGAGACAAGTTTATATACTGTCTTATTTAAGTATTGTCAGGGTCTTTGCAAACAAAAGGCTCGTATTCCCCCCCTGCCCTCTCCCCCGCCACTACCCGGAAAGATGGCAAACCTAAGTGTGAACTGTCTCCTTCACATGTAACTGGTGTGTTTTTATTTTCCCTATTGGGTTGCCACCTTTCCAAGAGAAAAAATACCAGCCATTTGATCATGTATTGGGAGTATGCAAAGGCCTAGATGTAATACCTAAACAGGACTTTATATTAAAAAAAGCCGTTAATCATTTCTAACATGACTTTTCTATCTTTATGTACTTTAATTATTCAGGCAATGCCATGGCAAATGCCATTGATTTTGGTAGTTGCGTGCTGCACTCGTGTGAATGGTCAGCTTCTTGGCACACGTACCCTTGGCTGCAGTGCGCAGAGACCTTACACTGCCGCACACAGTGGAAAAAAATTAGAGGGAACATTGGCCACCGCTGTTCATTCTTCTAATACAAAATGATGTTGCAAAGGAGCTTGTCACTTTTAGGTGGGCAGCGCTACCCCACCTCTCTCCGACCATGTCCACTTCTTCCATCTGCATGCCTCCCCCTACAACATTCATTGGTGACAGACAAATCAATAGCGTAATGGTTTGCGATTTTCCTTGACAAATTAAATGACCCTCTAGCTCAGAGTGCATGGATCCTGCATAGGCACTTCCAAGACCATTCACACTTCTTTTCGCCATTTATCTCATTTCAGTGTTTGACTCTAGGGTACAACATTTGTCCCGCTTCCATGGGACATTGACTACCCCTCCAGAAGTGCCAGCACTCTTCTTCTGAAACCACAAAGATTTGCCAAAAAGAAAACATACAACCAAGCCTTCTCTGGAATCGCCCCAAGGATCTGGAATGCACTGCCCCCAGAAACCAGACTGGATCCCTCTACTGCCTCGTTCAAGAAAGAAGTAAAGTGAGTAAGCTTACATGAACAACGAATTTGTCCCGCATAACGGATGTTGTCCTACATTGTTTTAGATGCCTTTGTATTTTATGTCTCTGCGCATACAACTTTGTAACTATCTATAGCAGGACACAATAATGGCATACATCGTACTTTTGCTCTATGTTTCCCCCTGTAAAGTGCTCTGATACCCGCAAGGGTCATGTTCTCGCTATATAAAACCTTCAAAATAAAATAAAAATAAATAAATAAATACCTAGGGTGAGCCTAAATATTGAACTAGCGGAACTCAAAGTACGGCCCGCGGGCCACTTGCGGCCCGCCAGGCCTTTCCTTGCGGCCCACATGGAAAACAGTAGCAGTCATGGATTCTGTGCCATTACTGCTGTTGTGATTCCTCGGGGGCCGCATTCGCCGGGAAAAGGTCAAAGGGGCATGCGCAGACAATCAGTTTCTTGCATGCTCACCTGTGGCCCCCACCCTCATCTGCCTCAGTGACGTAATTTGCTTGCGTTGCGGCAGAACAGGCTTTTAAAAGAAGGCATGCAAGTTGCTGCCTTTCTTTACCAGCCCTTATTCTCACCTAGCTCGCTCTCGGACTGACCCTAACGCCGGCGGAGGCAGTGTGTGCGCAGCTGAGACGGAGCTCAGATTCATTGCCCCAGGGCCCCATTTGCAGAGTCTCGCCTCTGAAAGAAGTAAGTGTATACCATGGCACCCTTGAACACTACTGATCCCCATGTTATGTAATTCTCTGTTGCTCGCGCTCCTCGTTCGTGCTATAAGCACTAGGGTGACCAACCATCCATAAATTTCACGGACCGCCCATTATTTTAGTATGATGTCCGCAAGGCGTCCGTAATTTGGGGTCCCCAAATTACGGACGCCTTACAGACATCATACTAAAATCAAATTGGGAAATTTCAGGAAGGTATGCTGTTTCCCTGCAAGAGGCCCCGTGAGTTTACACGTTTTCACTCGGGCCTCTCGCACTTATCTTTTAAACTGAAGAGGCTGCCTGCAGCAGCCCCTCCCGGACCTCACGCGGACTGTGGAGTGGCCCATTGTCATTCTGAGACTGCAGCGGATTAGCACTTATAGAATGACAATGGGCCCTATTGTAGTGACAGCATGTGGTGTGCCTTCCCCTGCATCAGACTAGGGCAAGGCATTCTGCATTTGTCTTGGCGCCATGCTGGAGAAAATAAATATAAAATAACTAACAGCGTTTTCACTGTACATTTAAAAGCAAGATTTAAACATACAAATAAAAAAATACTATTTAATGTTAATTGTTACATTGGCACAAATCTTGATTACAGAAAGGGCCTGATGTCGCTTTCCAAAGCTGCGCGCATACTGAAAAACTGTGAAGTGCACGATTGTCTCAACCTTATATAAACTTATTTTGACTTGTACTTATTTTGCTTGTCTATTTACTTACTTATATATTATTGCGCGACATCCTCTGATATGTCTGTAAAACGTATGTTTTATCCCAAATGTTTGTCCTGAATTTTGGTCCTGAATTTTGACCCTTTGTCCTGAATTTTTACACTGACCGTCCTGAATTTGCACCCATGCCAGTTGGTCACCCTAATAAGCACCCACACAGAAGTGAAAGGTTTCCATGGGGGGTTTCGAGGGGGAGGGGGGGGGGTCAAAATCCTGGACAGAAGCATTACTAATTTCCTTTGGATTCAGTGCGAAGGGTTAGGTTTTACATATAAAGTTAAGTGCATGCGACAGTAGATGGCGCTGTTGCTGCAGTCTATGAGTGAGCGATCGTGTTTGCTATTTTCCTTATAAGTTTCTCGTCGCAGATGAAATGAACTTTTGAGGCGAGGAGTTTGTTGTTCTCCCTGAATTAACTGGTGTATAACCAGGGAGGGCTTTAAGTGGGCCGGGTGCTTACAAGCAGGTGCTGAGACGGGTCCCTATCGGGCTCTCCATTTTCGCCCTCACCCTCAGGGTGAAAAAAGAATCCCAACTCTGCAGCAGCACCACTGCTCAAAGCCTTTGATGTAATTTCAAATAGACTTCTTTCACAGTCTCATCATTTCAGAACTGAAGCATTTTCAATATTATATATTATATACAGCAAAGCCATAGTTGTTGCTTATTTATCTTTTGCAACTAACAACCATTGACAAAGCCAATAGTCCTGGCTTATTGCAGGTATAATGTTACTTATTGTATCGGATATATCTGGATGCAATGACAGAAACAGCAAAATACCAGTAGGGTGGCACATTATGCTAAGCACAGATTTTTAGCGTACATGTTTTTAAGCCACGTCCTTAATTTCATCGGCCACAGCCCTTTGAGAGACCCCCCCAGGTTTTTCGTCCCACTTAAAGCCCTGTAACCAGGCGATCCGTGTCAGTTATTTGTATATATCGCCGTAGTTCGATCTAAAAATCTATTTTTAGGATCTGTTGCGTGTCTGTTTATAGTAGAGAAATACTGCTATTTGATGAATAGTTGAGAAAGTGATGTTTTTTTCAGAAGTGTGTAAGGATTATTTTTAATGAGGCTGTAGTTCACATTTTGTTTATTTTCAGCGTCGTTACTGTCCTGACATTATTTCTTTATGTTTAGTCAGAGCCCAAATCTGGAGCTATTTCTTGAGCATTCATTATATTGCACTTATCAAGCAGGATGTAGGCTCCGTTAAGAGTCCGGGGTGTCTTTTCCCACAATGTCAGTGTCTTTCCCGACACCCCCATCCAGTCTCCCTTTGTAGGAGACCAGGGGACCCCGTGGGTGGGTGCAGGGCGTGTCTTCATTTCCCAGTTGCTGTGCATACACAGGGCTGTAAGTGGGATGAAAAAAGTGAGGGGTCCCTGAAAGGGGTGGAGCCTATATTATTAAGCAGTGTGTGGCTATTCAAAGCTAAAGTTGCTAAGTGTAGCAGTACATGCTTTTTGAGTAGGCACATCCCTCCAGCTATCCAGTACAATACTTTTACAGTGGTATTCTTGCATTATTGTCAATTCAGAAGAATTAATTTTGAAGAGAAGAGAAATGAGCCACAGGGGCTATCATTAATTACCGCTCACCATCGAAAGATGCCCGCTTTTGTTTCAGCACAGTTTCCAGCTAATGCATGGGACAGTATCCTCTGTGCTTAATAGTGGGCATCCACCATTTTGGATGTTTGTGGCCTACTTCTGGTTGCAGATCCGGGCTGTTTGTGGAGCCCGGATCTGCAACCAGAAGTGGGCCACAAGCCGGTCCCTAAAATATTCATAACAGTACACCATTTTGTACAAATTTGAATTCATAGGTGCACAAGGGGACACTTCCTCCTTTAGTAGCTTTATGGTCCAAGAAAGAAACAGGGATTGTAATAAGCGGTATAGATATGTGAGAATAATGGCGCTACTAGTTTAAAAGAAATTGCAGCCGACTGCGAAATATTTCTCTGGAAACAAGTTGACGTTGATAGAAATAATACCTTGGAAAAGCAGCAGGGAGAACATAAGATATTCATAGGCCACTGAAGTGTAATGATTAATGCTCTGTTTCTGTATAGTGCATTATTCCTGTGTACATGTCTCTCTTGTGTATTTTGTGTGCACGATGCATTGTTTCATGCAGCAGTATTGCACGTAGAAAAGCTGGGTTCTTCTTTCAGGCTTGGGAAGAATTTGTTTTGTATTTGACTCACAGAATCTCACATCAATAGAGAAAATTGTTCCTGGGTTAGCACTGCTTTGCGTTACTGAGCACCGAAGGGGGTGCACCATGGGTGGAGCATGAGCGTTCCCATGCAACCACCCAAGGTTTCTGATGCTATACCCTATTTACTAAATAAAGTAGGCAGGGTTTAGCATCAGAAAATGTTGTCCTTTTGTAGTAGGCACATCGAAGGAGAAATGCTCTCATTTGTCCTTCCTTTTCCAGCTTTGCACATGTGCTGCACTTTACAGCACACATACAAAGAGGGAAAAGGGTTAAAGTCAGTCTATGCATAGTATTTTGTACAGGAAAGGTATTCCTTCAGTCCAAAACATACGTTAGACTCACAGAGACACCCTTGCACTATGGCGCAAAGGTGTCTCTGCGCCACACTGCTGGTGATTTCAGCGCCGGCGCTAGGGAAAGGGGAGGAGAGTGCCATATTTCTGTAACTATGGCATGCTCCTCCTCTCTCCTTTTCACACAGTGCATTTGCGGCTGCTGCACTGCGCTGCATGAATAAGTGGTAAATCTGGCCCATAGTTTCACTTCTGCAGAGTAATTTTGCAGGGAAGTAGGACCTCTGCCCCAATGACTACCAGAGGGCAGGACTCTCTCTGACCCAATGACTACCAGAGAGAAGGATCCTCTCTACCATATGTGGCCTGCCAGGGCCTCTAGACTTCAGTTCACTATTGCAAGTGGCAGGATATTTTGCGTAGCTACTATTTCACCTGTCAGGGGAATAGGGAAAGGGATTTGAGGTAGTGGATGCACTGTACAAATGTGAACTTAATTTATTAAGAAAGATTGGTCTCATGTTATTTCTTTCTTCATTCCACTAATGCTCTTAAGTAGGGATGGCTGTACATGAGAAATGTGATACCAAGATATTTCATTTGTGAAGCACTAATAGCTAGATATAAGCCTAAATGCATGAATACATCTAAATATGTGCAAATAGGGCACTGTCAAAACATGCAGAGAGGCGTAAACACTCAATGTGGACATTTACATTTTTTAACACAAATTTTATTTTCAAACATGTTTCCCCCAAATAGCAACACTCAAGTGTCACCTTGTTGGTTGTGTGCAGAGCTCTGTAACTAAGACACAGTTGTGCCATCGGTTGTGAGACGGGGTCGTGCCATCGGTCGTGAACACAAATACTGTTTTCCTGCAGTGTTCATTAGGAACCCAACAGAAATGGCATACAGCCCAGTAACAAAGTCTTGCAAAAGACCCAGATCCATACAGAGTGAACACAGGGTGTTTCAGGCTTCGTGGGAAGAAGAATATCTTTTTGTGGAATGTCCAAAAGAGAAAGCTACTTGTCTCCTTTGCAACAAAAAGGTTTTTCCCTCAAAAGATATAACCTGGATCAGCACTCTAAAACCCAACATTCTGACTTCACAAAAAACTTCACAATGTCCTCAAAACCGCATTCTGTGAAGGTGGCATCACTGGAGCAAGCCCATCTATCCCAACAAAAGCTATTTCTTTGCCAGATGAAAGAATCTGAGGCTGCAATTGAGGCATCCTTCCAAATATGCTACTTGCTAGCAAAACATAAAAAACAATTTACAGAGGCAGAGCTGGTTAAGAAATGCTTTCTTTCGGCAGCTGACATTTTATTTGCCTACTATCCTAATAATCCAACATTATGAAGGAAATAGGTGCATTATAACTGTCAGATTCCACATGCACACGTAGAATTGAGTCAATGGGTGACAATGTTCTAGCACAGGTCATCAATGCAGTCAAGCTGTCTCCTTTCTTTAGCATTGCGGTTGATGAGTCAACAGATGTAGGCGATGTGGCTCAGTTAATGGTTTGGGTGAAGTATTTGGAACAAGAAATCATTCTAAAGGAAGAGCTACCCTGCCTTTTGCCATTACATGGTCACACAAGAGGAGAGGATGTATTGACCAGCATGTGTAATTTCTTTGAATCTCACACCTGCCATTAAACAATGTTGTATCACTACAGATGGGGCACCCTCCATGATTGGACATGAGAGGGACTTTGTATCTCTGTTAAGAAAAGACTTCAATCATCCACTTTAATTGATTATCATTGCATAATCCATCAGGAAGCATTGTGCTCGAAAATAACAAGGACAACTAAATGTTGTTATGAAGCAAGTAGTAAGAATTGTTAATTATATTCGAGCAGAAGCACTCAACCACAGACTTTTCAAATTATTACTGAAGGATGCCGAAACTGAATACGCAGACCTGTTGTTGCAAACTGAAGTTAGGTGGTTGAGCAAAGGTAGACTGCTAGAAAGGTTTATTATTCTGCTTCCAGAAATTGAACAATTTGTAATCAGTCGAGGACAGTCTTTCCCAGAATTGTATGACTTGCAATGGCTCACCACGCTCCATTTTCTGTGTGACATTTTCTCACATTTCAACAACCTCAATCTGTCACTTCAAGGTAGACAAAACCTTATGTCCTCAATGATGAGTGCCAAATACTCCTTCGAAAGTAAACGTGACCTGTTTAGAGAGCAGCTGGACAATGGTGATCTCACACACTTTCCTAAATTGCAGGCTTTAACCCAGAGGGATGAAAAAGCTCAGGAAATGTTGTTGAGTCTCAATCTGTGTGCTTATCTGGAGGAAATTTCTGGGTACATTTAGAGGCGATTTTCTCAGTTTAGAGTTCTCACCCCACTTTTTAGGCTTGTAGAAAATCCATGGATGGTTAGTGCAAGTAATCTTGAAGCTGTTGCTTGGTTTGAAAAGGGCACAAGCTGAGATGGAACTAATTGACTTACAATACAGCTCTGTGCTTGAGTCCTCTTTCTTGGGGAAGGAACCAGAAGATTTCTGGCAAAGTGTGCCATCTGAAAAAGTCCCTCTTCTTTTTACCTTGGCACAGAAAATACTTTGAATGTTTGGGTCCACATATGTATGCGAGTGTTCCTTTTCCACAATGGGTGTTCTAAAATATAAACTAAGAAACAAACTGACTGATACACATCTGAATCACCTCCTGAGACTTGCACTTTCTGAAAAGGTTCCAGAGTACAAGATATTAACTGCGGACATGAAGTGTAAAATGAGTGCGTAAACTCTGTGCCTTGGAAAAGACTTTTCCCGCATTATGTGTGCTTGTGTACTTACTGTTCTACAGTCACTAAAAGGCCTTCAAATCAGAGTAACACTTTTTATGCAGCATCTAGATTGGGAGACTTGCACTGCAACTCTTGCACACTGGTGAACACTCTGCATGTCTTCTTCACTGAATCTATTCATGTGTGATATGAAGGAACTACTTGTACCTCAGCTACTTTCCGTCTTTGAATATTAATTTGATTTACATTTCTGCAACATTACCAGTGATACCTAATCAGAATGCTTTAAGTACATATCCGGAATGCTACTTTATCAGAATAAAAGACATTTAAAAAAATGCTGGGTTGAATGTACTTTCAATTGACAGAGCTTTATCATTCTTACATCAATGTGTGTGATTTATACCACAAGGGTCACATTTTCTATGAATTACTTAAACATCCGTTGGAATGGTTACACTTCAAACCTATCCACATGTTTGTTTCACAATGCAGCATTCTCTCAATCTTTGTAACAGTTTATTTAAAGAAGTTCTTTTGTAGATTCCATGCATTGTTTCTCTCCATGCGGTTTCAAATTGTCCACCAAAGTCTCCACTATGCCATGTCCTCCCCAACTTAGCCCTGCCCCCAAATCACCCCACCCGAATCTCCCCACTTACACGCCCATCCCCCAACGGTTATATGTGCAGCCCCCGGTGATAACCCAGACAGTGCATTTCGGCCCCTGAGGAAATGTTTGTGAGTACCCATGGATTGAACACGTGGTATTATGGGTGTGTCCACCATTTGCACATGTGCCATTCAAGTGTTTTATTTTGCAGTGCCGATCACAAATCACAAATTCAGCATGGTGTCTCTTGTCTCACTTACTAGTTTGACTATATTTTGCCTATTGATTGGCCGTAAGATTGGATTGCGGTGTACTGGTATGACCAACAGACAGGTCTACCAGCTATTAAGTACATGTCTGCCTGTGTCATTTCTGATTTCACAGCTACTCTTTTGGACCCCAGCTGTGATACATCCAATGGGAGTACCACACAGTGTACGTATTTTATATCATTGTATGACTGAATGAGCATTTGAAAGTGAGAGTGGTAATTTATTGGGGATGAAGGCCATGAACTCCTGGGTAACCCTTGGTGGTGAACTCCGCTCCGCTCGCAGAGTTTGCGGAGTTTTCCGCACTCCGAGTTACTCAGAGCTCGTGGAGTTCCAAAAAACTCCGCTTCGCGCAGCGGAGTGGAGTTTTTTTCCTCGCTCGCGTTCACCAACATCAAGTTGGCGAGCGCGAGCGTGGAAAATAAACCTCCCGGTGAGATTTCTCAACGCGGGGGGGTCGGGTTTCTCATTGCGAGTGGTCGCGTATGCTCGCGACCGCTCACGTTGAGAAACTGCCCGTTCGCGTTGAGAAAGCTGCTGCTCGAGTAAAAATCTACTCGAGCGGCAGAAAGGAAAGCAGCGTTCGCGATGATTGCACAGTGCGGACAAGCATCCGGCACTGAAAATCACCGCGAACGGCATTTTTCTATCGCACTCCGCCGCTTGCGGAGCTCCGCGTAGCGCGGCAGAGTTTTTTTCCCACTTCGCGGAGTTTCGCGTATCGCAACTCCGCGAACTCCGCCCAGGGTTACTCCTGGGGTGGGGGGGCAATAGATGGCTGAAACATGTCGACTGAATCAAGGGATCTGGAAACGTTAATACTGTCAGGCACTCACCGAATGTTCCCACAGGAGTGAGCTGGATACACGCTGCTGAGTCCCAACTCCACTACCAGGCTAAAGTCGCCTATTCATGTTACGAATAATCAAGGCAACTGGAACCCAATGGGGGAAAGGGGAGTGGGAGATAAAAGACACGGCTCTGGATCCTGGGACCTTCCTTGGAAGACTGCTGCCTGGAAATACGCTGGACGTCACTCCCTGGTGGACGAGATTAAGATTAGTGATGTGAAATACCCTGATGTCCCAAATATCACCCTGTGCTTCAAAGGCTACACCTGGTTCATCCCCTTTCCCCGCCTATCTGAAGATTTCTCAAAAGACGTTGAATGGTAAGGACAGGAAGGGCAGGTATATGTATAAGTAGTGAACTGTTGGTCTATCTATTATGGATATATAAGCTTTACATTCATCAAAGCGACATGAAACAATGTACATACCATAAGGTATACCAGGAAGCACCTAGTATCTAAATAAAAATGTCTTGTAGAAAATAAAGGTAGGTTATCATGAACACAAAATAAAACCTAGACACATGCTCTTACATGCTATAGGGTACATGCATGGTGAAAAATGTCAACGTTCTTTGAACAAGGCTACAAGTAACTAGGTAAGTTAAGATCACTCACCAGTCAGATACTATGCCACATTATAATCAATCATGTAGACTTTATTCATGGGAATAACAGTCTTGCCAAGAATGCATTGGAGTCTTTTGCATGCTGTAAATATAAGTCATAAGTCAGAATACCTTTATTTTTATGGGCACAATTCCATTGTCACATTTCTATGTATCTGTTTTGTTGCAGAGCGTGATATCAGAATGATGCCAGCAGGAAGTAATGCAAAGCTTGTCAGGACGTTGGAAGAAGACGCATTCATCAAGACAGATAGAATGCGAGCGCAATTACCACCTTCAGAGATTAAACAGAAATCATTTCTTGTTTCAGTTCTTAGGTACAAGGAGAACTGCGGGAGAAGATGTAGGCAAAGACGTGGACAAAGCCACCTGAGAACCGCAGCCAGGAATGCTGAGGAAGCAGAGAATCTTGTGAGGCAAACAGGAAATCAAGTGCAGTGGAAGACTGGAATGACAAGCGTTGTATCTCACTTCCCCTGTGTCTAAATAGTATTCATGATCAAGATGGCCGCTGTCTCATGACCCAAAGTGAGACTTCGGCTCTCAGTTCTAAATGTTTACGTCTTCTCCTGTATTGCAGGTGCACACCGCCCACTGATATCAGCCAGAACTCTGCTATTACCACGCAATGGACCCAAGGTAGGTTCACCATATTGGCAGGCACGACAAATACTCCCTGAGATCCAGCCTTCTGTTTTTAATATCACACAGGGACATATCTACTGAATACAATATATTGATTTGGGTACCATTGCAGGGCGTTTTAGCCACATTGCGATGCCCTACATACCACCACCAGGTAGGTCCACAATCACCACCTAAGAGTTCTCGATGAGGTTGATTGATCGCATCTGTCGCCCTCTTACAACAACTGTTGGGCTGATGTAGACAACCCTATGATGAAGCACGACACCTGGCTGCTGTATGAGGGTACGTCTACATTTTTCAGGAATGACCAGACAAATTCACATGTCTAAATCTGACAATAAGATCTGCTAAGATTTACCGAACCTTTAGCGTCATAGATCAGTTTTCCAAGGTGGCTTTTTTAAGCTTAGTTAGATTATTTGGGACACTATTACCTTGGGCAGCATTGTCTCTCATTACCCCTTAGTTTTGTAGGCAGATGGTATAGTCTAGGGTGGGGAAGCCAAGGAGACAGCCTGACGCAGGGACTGGATGACATAGTCTGGGGGTGCTTTGATCATCAGAAAATATTATGTGGGCTTGAAGGGGAAGTTGGAGCCAGTAGAGAATCTTAGGGCCTTCCCACCTCCTAAGACTTGTATCCATTTTAGCGGTAGGCTACCTCTTCTGTAGTCTCCAACCCCAGAAAATAGTAAGTACTAGCAATCAGTGTGAGCATGGCCTAGGGCTGTCTGACACCGGATAAAGCATTGAGACTATCGCGCTGCAGGCAGTAATAAGATTGTCTTATTCACCTCCCACCCACCATTGTGGCTAGCTACAGAGGACATTTAGGAAAGCCCCCACTGTGGCATCTTCAATTTGATTGCCAAGTATGTAAGCCTCCCACACCAAAGAAATACAATTCTACCCGGGCTACTCAGGAAAAGGGAGCGTGTGGGGGGCATGCCTTCATTTGTTTTCCCTCACTGTTTGTAAGCAACACACTTTTGCCATCCTAAATAAAAGTACTGCATTGGTCCTGAACCTTCCTAGAAGAACATCCACTTCTAAAGCTCTGTCTACTCTTCGCTAGCTGCCAGTGGAAAAGAGGATTACCTACAAAGCCATGTGCTATTGTCACAGAATTCTGTGGAATAGAGACCCAAGTTACCTCCGCTCGATGATAACCTCTTACACTCCTTCCCGCAATCTTAGATCTGCGGGAGCCCACCTTGTCATAGTGCCAAAAATCCAAAGAGCCAGGATAGGAGCTCGATCTTTTGGCTATCTCGCAGCCAAAAAGTGGAACATTTTACCACTGACTCTGAGAGCTGAACCTATTAAAAGCATCTTTCCCAAAGAACTAAAAACCTGGCTTTTTCACCCCTAATTTAGGATTTTCTGTATGTCTTTCTCAGAATCCCATTTCCCCCTAGTCAAGGTATAGTCTTTCTATTTCCTCTGGGGGTCTTCATCCTAGCGCAGGGACACACCGTTGGGTGTAACAAGGTGCTTTACAAATGGAATTCTTCCTATTATTATTATTATTATTATTATGGGGTAGAGGAAAGACAAGGGATGATTGGAAAGGGAGGCAGATAAGAGGGAACAGGAGAGAACATGAGGTAGCATGAAAATGAGACATAAAAGATGGGGGAGAAACAAAGAGGAGTGGCAAGTACGTTATTAGAGAGGAGGTTGTCAATGTGGAGCTCTGTCGACTTGTGAGGATGAATTACTTACTTTCATTAGAGTCCAATGGTATACCTTGATATGTAATTGTGCTACCACTACGGTTGTAAGGGCTCATTACCCGTGAAGTGTTCTCTTACAGCCTTAGGCTTGCGGAGTCTTCCTATTGCTCATTATCTGGGTAGATGATTTTTCTAACTTGAACAGTCAAAACATCATTGATGAAATAGACACTATTTGCTTCTTCCAACTCTGTATCATTCGAAATCATTCACAAGGACACTGGCTCAACCTATTTTCAATGATTTCTGAGCTCCCAGAATTTATCCTGGTCAGTCCACAGTATGATTAACTGCTCCAATGAAAGAGAGTTCTGTAAAAAAAGAAGTAAATCTTTCTTCTGCTTCAGAACACTGTATTTCACAGAAAATTAATCTCAAACCTTCCGATTTCACGCAACTGCTTCTCACAAGAACTTACTTGAATGCACCTTCGGAAATTATAGTACATATTGAAAAAGAATTCTTGTGCATTAGATACACTTGCCCCTCTCACATGCAGGCCTAATAACATGAAGACAAATAAATGGTTTACAGATAACGGTTGCCGCTTGAAACATCTAGGCAGGGCCCTAGAAGGATATTGGTATAAATAAAATCCACTATGTCAATATACCTATCACATAGTAGGGGCGACAGATGAGCTTGCATCAAAGCTAAAAATAGGAGACTTCCACACTGAGATTACTGAAGTAGATAAGGCAACCAAAAAAATGTTCATGCTTAGAAGGAGATGGTAACCCATAGACTAATGGCAATCCTCCTGGGATCCTCAAATGAGTATGTGCCTTCTTCTATATGGGATCAAGACCTCAAACAGGCCATCATCGCCCCTACTGTAAAGAGCCCTTCAAGAAACCCTTACATTCTTTCAAACTAAGGATCTATCCCAGGCTTATCCTGTGTTGCAATGGCACTTGAACCAGTTAACTCTCCTCATACCTGGAATCAAATAGGCTTCTCATTGACTTTCCTTTGCGGTACAGAGTCAACACTGTTTAATATGAGGAAAGTACTACTCAATACCCAGGGCTAAGGGCCTGATTACGATCTTGGCGGACAGGGTTACTCTGTCACAAACGTGACGGATTTCCCGTACGCCAAATTACAATTCCATAATATTCTATGGAACTTGAAATACGCCGGCCGGGATATCTGTCACATTTGGATCTATCACATTTCTGATGGAGTATCCCTTCTGCCAAGATCATAATCAGGCCCTAAGTCTTGCTCTCTGTGTTGACTTTATTAGACGTCTTGTCCACATTTCAACACCATCAGCCACAAAGTGCCCCTCAACAGGTGATGTCATTTGGTTGGCATAAGTATTATAGTGCTATTTTAGTTTACCTCCTTCCTAAAAAATATGCTATTAATGAAGTGCAGCAAAAAACCTTGTGATAGCCCCACAGTACTTTGGATCAGATACATTAAAGACTTAAAATGGATTTCATTCTGAATATAACTAGACATCCCTTGGAGTGGAATTATCAACTAAAGGAATCCATCTACCCTGCATGCTGATAGAAAGGTGATAAAGACTTGGTGAAGAGTCTGCAAGCCGAAGGTTGAGAAACTCGTTTTTGAGCATCTGACCAATAGGTCTGAGGAAAGAGAGAAAATAGAGGCAGGCATAAGAAGGGCTAGCCAGAAGACTGCCCAAGGAAATGGATTTTTAACAATCTCCTAAATCATATTCCTTGTATAGAGAAAGTGGTAGAGAGCTTCTTAGAGATGAAACTTGCACATAATATGCTATTCCTCCAAATTTTTTGTAACAAGTCACGTAGATGTCAATTCACCACAATGCCAGAGGTAGCATGAAGTGATATAATTCACCCCCATTTAACTCAATTACATCATAGGAAGTGACATCATATGGTCTTTGACTTTGAATCTCCCAGGAAGTGATGGCACATGAAGTTGATCTTGATAACATCACAATAATTGACATTGCTGATATTAGGAATCCCCGTATACACTTACATAATAAGGCTACTGTTACTAAAAGAGATAAAAATCTACTTTATTTACCACCTTTATAGTAAATAGGGTGCTCACATTTTAGGAACATTGCACATTTCTCTGTTTTACAGCATGAAAAATGATGTCTTTGTTGGAAGAAAAACACTGGGAACCCAAATTATTCCTACCATAAACGGTCATGATTTAATGGTTCCTCTAGAGCCGTGGTACTCATAGTACGGGCCGCGGGCCGCCATCGGCCCGGCAGGCCTTCATTGGCAGCCCACGGACCTTGCCTTGCTGTTTCTACGTTTCAAGTGAGGCCAACAGTAAACACAGAAGATGACCGCAGGAGCATACGTAGTGAATATGTATTAAATAGGTATTCACTACGTATGCTCCTGCGGCCATCTTCTGTGTTTACTGCCGGCCTCTTTGGCACCGTCGGAAAGCTTCCCAAAATGCCCTTTAAAAGTCAGCTGTAAGCGCTTTCACAGCTGACTTTTAAAGGGCCTTTTGGGAAGCTTCCTGTTTGGACAGACCGATAGAGGCAGAGACAGATAGAGACAGATAGAGACAGAGATACAGACAGATAGAGACAGAAACAGATAGAGATAGAGACAGACAGAGAGAGACAGACAAGCAGAGACAGATAGAGACAGACAGATAGAGACAGACAGAGACAGACAGAGATAACAGATAAGACAGATAGAGACAGAGACAGATAGAGATAGAGACAGAGATAGATACAGAGATAGAGACAGAGAGAGACAGGGACAGACAGAGACAGCTAGAGACAGAGACAGAAAGAGACAGAAACAGATAGAGACAGAGATAGAGACAGATAGAGATAGAGACAGATAGAGATAGAGGCAGACAGAGGCAAACAGAGGCAGACAGACAGAGGCAGACAGACAGAGACAGATAGAGACAGAGATAGAGACAGCAGATAGAGACAGACAGAGACAGAGATAGAGACAGACAGAGATAGTGACAGAGATAGATACAGAGACATAGATAGATACAGAGATAGAGACAGAGAGAGATAGAGACAGGGACAGAGAGAGACAGGGACAGACAGAGACAGATAGAGACCGAGACAGATAGAGATAGACAGAGAGAGACAGAGAGAGAGACAGAGAGAGACAGATAGACAGCAGATAGAGACAGAGACAGATAGAGACAGACAGAGATAGATAGAGACAGAGACAGATAGAGACAGACAGATAGAGATAGAGAGAGATAGAGAGAGACAGATAGAGACAGAGACAGATAGACATAGAGACAGAGATAGATACAGAGACAGAGATAGCAACAGAGAGAGACAGATAAAGAGACAGATAGAGACAGAAACAGATAGAGACAAACAGATAGAGACAGAAACAGATAGATACAGATAGAGATAGAGACAGATAGAACTAGAGACAGATAGAGCTAGAGACAGAGACAGCAGATAGAGACAGACAGAGACAGACAGAGACAGAGATAGAGACAGAGATAGATACAGAGATAGAGACAGATAGAGACAGAGAGAGACAGAGACAGACAGAGACGGAGACAGATAGAGACAGACAGATAGAGACAGAGATAGAGACAGATAGAGATATAGACAGAGATAGAGACAGAGACCGAGACAGTTGGAGACAGAGACAGACAGAGAGATAGAGAGAGAGATGGAGAGAGAGATGGAGAGAGATAGATAGAGAGATAGATAGATAGATAGATAGATAGATAGATAGATAGATAGATATAGAGAGAGAGAGAGATGTGTGTATGCCGGGTCTGGTGGCTCAGTGGATGAATGCGTCCGCTGCAGGGGCCTGTATTCAACCTCAAGGTCACAGGTTTTTTTTTTGCTCTAGCCCCGCCCCCCCCACTGACCCCGCCCCCACCGGTGCAGCCCTCGGCCACAAACCACACTGTAAATTTGGCCCCCGAGAGAAAGTTTGTGAGTACCCAAGCTCTAGAGTATACTCCTTATACCGCAAGGATATAATGTACATGTAAATTACAGGGAGATGCATAAAAAACAACAGCTTTTTTATCCACATATATTAATTCATGCAGACCATATTTTGAATGTGAATTATGTTATTAAGTTAACTTGTTCTTTATCATAATTAAGGCTCCCTGTTTTCGTTTTTACGGATTTTTACAGGTAAATACAGACAGAAAACAATGTGTTTTCTGTCTGCATTTATTTTTAAAAGTGGATAAATACAGAAAATGTGCTTCTTTCAAGTGACTCTTCGTGCTGTCTTTCATGAATTATAGCCCAACAGCTGAGCAGATGGACAGCATGGGAAATTATAAAACGGGATGAAATTTCTTTAAATTACTGCATGTATCAATATACATTTGTGGCATAGTGCTAATATTTGCCAATGGATGTAATGTTATGTAATATTTAGCAACTTAAATAGCTAAAACACGACGGACATCAAAGTATGAGTGCGCGTCTGTCATTTAAATAAATACGGAAATGCACAGTTTTACAAATACATTTATACGCAAAACACAAAATAAATATGGATAAATACAGACAAAATGGGCAAAAAATAAATATGGATAAATACAGACGGAAATGTTATAAAAATAAATACCATAAAACCGGGAGCCCTAATCATAATTAATAAATGTTCATTATTATAACGTGTAAGACATTATCACCATGCATAGGAAAGGTGAGGTTTTTTTCAAACACATCACCTTACATGTTTTTCCAGTAATGAAAATCAGGAGCATGTTGTTTAAATTGTATGTCAATCCTTAATTTAATCAGGAGACTGTGCATTGCACTGTTGAATGTATTTGTTCAACTGAACTAAAAGTTTAATGTCCCAGCTCGCTGGGGAAGCTGTCAAAAGTCAACAGTGCTCATCTGGGCACTGTTTACCTTCTGTTCTTGGCATCAGCTTTGCCACCAGTGAGGCCAAGGTTGCAACAGCAGTGCCAGAGGTCACAAGGGGCAACCCAGGGGTTTCAGGCGCAACCCATGGCAACCTCAAAATGACGTCCATGACAAGTCGGATGGGTGGATGGTAATTTAAGATTGGAAGACATTAGACATTCGATTGGAGATAATGGGCAAGCAACGCTGACAGGTAATTTGGAGCTTGGCCATGTAAGACTTTGTGAACAAGGCCGCTGAATTTGAAATTTGCTGTTTCATTTACAGGGAGCCAGTGGAAGGCTTTATGCCTAATTGTGATATGGTCATGCTCTTTTAGGCTGAAAAAGAGATGAGCAGGATGGTTCTGGACTCTGGAGTTTGGATAGTCATTGGATAGGGAGTCCACTGTAGATGCTACAGCAGTAGTGAAGATGAGCTGTTGATAGAGAGCTGTGGAATATTTCTCTACCCAAAAACACCACAGAGTGGGTTTTTTTCATAACATTTAAATACTTTGTCTATGAAAGGAAGAAATGTTTTTCAAACAACAGCTCAAACAACATCTTTTGTCTGTGTCAGGTGTCCTGACACAACACTCCATGACAGAACATACCATGAAGACAGCACCTCTTCACTCATACCTTTGCAGTGTTTGCACTGCACAGGCAGGCGACCACAGCCCATTTGCTCACTGACCCCACCCATGTACATCATTTAGCTCCTGCAAGCATTTAATGTGGGATTTGGCAATGGGCATTGATTGGTGCATTGAGTGCCTCTACATAAAGAGGTAGGAATAAGTTGGAGCGGGGGAGAAGTGTGTGCACCTGCCTTGGTGAGCTGGGTGGGAGTTGATTTATTTTTAAATTAGAACTGCACTGCCTGCTAGGGCAGACCCAATATGACATGATGCAGCGCCTTCCGTACCATGGGAGACTCTAAGGGGCTTATTTACGAGGTTTTGGTGCAGAGCAGCACTGCAAGGAATCTTGCTATGCTGCCCTGCGTCAAAAGATAAGGGCAGGAATGTGCCTTATCTATGAAATACGGTGCATTCCTGTCCTTTTCACCCAGCACCGGCGCCCAATGGGCTGCCATGTGCCAATGCAGGGATCCTTGTGCCATGGTACAAGGGTGCCTGCGTTGCAGGGATTATTGTTACTGTGCAGGAAGGAACACCTTCCTGCACATAAGCAATCATGAGAGGTGTTTTCCTCTTTCTATGTGGGCTGCAGAATACCAGCACACTGCGCCACGGGAGTGTAAAAAAAGCCACACTCCGGTGGTGCAAGGGGCCTCGTAAATGCGGACCAAAATTAAGCCTGTTTTATGCGCCCAGTGCAACCTACTGTCAACTGCATAGTGCTGTCTTCTGCTGTTGCATCATAGTCATTCTAAAAAAGACATTGGCCCACATACCACAAAGCGGGCACTCCACACTACAAAAATAGCCCGCATACGGCCATAAAGCCGGTCTAAACATGTGCCAGTCAGATTGGCCTTTCTGGCGCTGCCTGATTGCACTATAGGCAAGTCCAACCCTGGGAGGAGAGATCTGGTACCTTTACTGTTTTTTACGGGCAGACCTGCTTGTGCCTGCTCACTGGCGTAACGAAAGTTTAAGGGGCCCCCCTGCAAGGTACACAGAGGGGCCCCCGCTCTGGATTTAATACGGAGCTATCATGCCTGAGTTCTGTGCTGAGGGGGCCACCTGCAGCTCGGGCCCCCCCTGCAGCTCGGGGGCTTCCCGCACTGCAGGGGGGGCCTGTGTTACGCCCCTGTGCCCGCTCCCAAGATGTTCCAAGATGCTCCAGCGATGGTGGGCGTCAAAACGAGTTACATGAGTTCACATAGTGAACAATTTAGGATGGCCATTGACACCAAACTGGTGACCATGTTTTTCACTACTCAAATTGTAGTCTGCACTCAATGCCTGACACCTCATTGGTCCTTTATGTTGAATAACCCACAGCTGTGTCTTGCAAGACATCCTGAATTGTGTGTACAAAGGGTTCATTCCCATGGACATAGGTTGTCTTCTTACCATCTGGACTGGTCACGTTGTTGACCGGGGCTGCACAGTATGACTCCAGGATGGCCACGCTACAGCTACAAAAGCAACATTCCTCTACAATGCCAGGCCGCGACCTGCTACGTACTGGTGCAGAAATGCCTTAAAAGAGATTAAAAGTTATAGTTATACACCAAAGTTGTCTGACTGGGAGACATGCAGGTGTAACATGACCTCTTACAGCATACCATGTTTAACATAACTGAGCACATCACAGGAGTAGTACTAGGCAAGCACATGTCTACAGAAAAATAACTGTTTTATCTGCCTAAAGCTTCTATTGTGTTTCAAGAGGAGAATCACATGAAGGCAATGAAGCAGAGAAAATTGCAGACCAGAGGCTTTGCTGCTCAGCAAAGTCGGAAAGTGTATTGAAATCCTCTCTTCCAGTGTCTGGAAACTGGGGAAATATTGCCTAATCCATCCTGTCTCTGTGGACACTTTTTGCTGTATGCCTGTCTTCTGCAATTTCAGGCCACATTACACATTGCTGTAGCTCCTGTAGACACAAAATCTATCCCATTCAACTTTCTTCTAGTTACCGAAATCTGGTCAACTTCCAACTAGTATTCCAAGACAGCACCAGCTTTAGCGCTGCAGTGCGACAGTCTTTGTTGGAAGCCCCCAGTGACCTCCTTCTCCATTGATCCCCTCATTGTCATCCTCCAAGGGTACCCCGCATCTCTCCACAGCCCCTCTCTCACATGCATTTAATTGCTTTTATAGCGCTAATCAAACCAGTGTACGGTGCCAGGGCACTTTACATCACACACATTATACAGAGACAATGAATCATACAAGTGTGTAAATCAATGTATAGCAAATGTTACATAAGATAATGAGGGTTAAAACGTGTAGGAGTCACATGTCGTCCATACTGGTAGGCAGTATATTTGAAGAGTGCTTGGTCTGGTAGAAGCACAAACTCAGGATTTAAAACATAACACAGAGGTGGCGTTGGCTTTACATATGAGAATTTATTTCTACCAAATGAACCCTTTTTAGACACTTTAGGGTAACAAAAGACTATGGAAAAAAGGTTCAAAACCATCCTGTGCAGTTTGCATGCCGCCCTTTGATGCCAGTTCATAACTCACTGTGATAAGTTACTGCAGGTAACAAAAGTATCTATGTGACAAAAGCAGTAACCCACTGAGATAGCTACATAAAATATAATTCTGTGATCTACTTGTCACACATGTTTTGAAGCAGGCACATTAACCCCCGGCCCTACTTTATGACGAGTCAAAACTGATATTAAGCAAACTTTGGATCTCTCCAGCAGGTAAATCAATCACCAGAGTTATCTTGACATGTTTGTTATAGCCTGAAAATTGCTAAGATCACAAATAACTCTGGAGCAGATGCTTTTAAATCCATAAGATCTTCAGAGTGCGTTCGGCCCCAGGTGCAACGGCACACATCACACGCCCCCCTAAAGTCAGCACCGATTCAAGAGAATACAAGGGTCCTGGACAGATCCACACCCCACCAGCCGGAAGTGAAAAATCACTAGAATTCAGCATCAATACAGACCTCTCCTTCAGAGCACACGTTTACACGAAGGTGTTTAGACAGAATATGTGAATCAAAAATATTGTGGGACAATCGTGTCAAGAATATATAGGACAAAATATTGTGAAAGTAAGTTTCTATAGGTAAGCAAAGTTTTACTATATATAACTCCACATATATGTACCTTGATGATATATATATCTACAAGGTACGTAGATGTGAAGTTAAGAATAGTAAACCTATAATTACCTATTTGCACTTACCTTCTCGATAGTTAGGTCCTCGATATTTTAGACATGATATTCTATCCACAAGATATTTTTGGTTCAGATACATCCACGAAAGCACAAATAGTTTGGTCTAAACTATCCCTCTTGTGCAGACTAACAATGTACCATCCTGAAGCCGACTTTAGAATCACCAGTCGAGTCATGGTCCTTTCCGATCTCCTTGAATGCACCATCCTGCTTGCCGGTGTTATTGTTGCTCGTGCGGCTGTACGCTTTTGCACCATTCCGAGATCATCTAAGTGTGACCTCATGAAACGAGTCATGACAGCACTGCAGTGGATTATCATGCAGATTGCCATCATGCCTCTGACCTACTGGTAACTCACAAGGTAGAGACAAGTAATACGTCACTCTACCTGCCAGAAAACCTCATAAATGCAACATATAGCCATAATATCATCTTTCTTGAACCAAAGCTGTTTAATGGTGCACACCCATAATCCGAAACAACATCCCTACAAAGATCACGTCCACGCCCACCCTCCTATACTTCAGAAAGGAGCTGAAAATGCATCTCTTGAAGGAGCACCTCATTGGCCATAGATAAGAACCTAACAAGTTCCTCTGGCCCGCAGGTCAAACAGCGGAGGGGTGTGCCTCGTACTCAGCTTTTACACATCTTTAAATCACCCCCAACTCGTCTACTATGTACAGTGCTTCCCAGCTGGGTACAAGCTTCCCAATATGTAAACACAAAGGTCACATCTGACATAGGGTCCTTTCAGAAGTTCGTACATCTCCAGATACTTCCATACTCACCTACGTCCAAGGATTCGGAACCAATAGCTCTTTCAAACTTTACAGCATTGAGCAATGCTTCCCTTGAGCAAAGAAAAGTTTCCAACATAATGAAAACCATTTCTCACTTCCCTCTCCTCAAAATGCCTTTCTGGGTATAAAATAAATAGAAAATTACTAGCCAATTGCTATTCCCAAAATCCTAACAAAAATTACTAGGACAGATGCTGGTAGGACAGTTCCAATATGACTTGGACAAAAAGGATTTTATGAAACCCATGCAGCCTGAGTTTGCAGCAGGTTATAGCACAGAAACAACATTGCTAAATAATTTTGAAACAAGATTTTCTCTCTCTCTCTCTCTTGTTCTTACGGTATCGCTCATTATTGCCACACTATTTTCCTTAATATCAGGCCCTGGACTAGGAAACTATTCTCAGGTGTGTCTGTGTTAAATTCGTCCCAATGTGCACACAGCTGTGTCTTCCTGTTATTTTGCTCTATTTCCTGGCTTACCCTATGCTCTTCCTAAAGTGTACTTGACATCAGCCAGCCCTCTGGAGATGCTTCAAGTGTTTTTGTATTGCTCACCAGAAGAATCTAGAGGTGAATTTAGCTAAATTTAACAGAACATATTTTTAGACAGGCCTAGTCAAGCCTCAAATCCTTTTGCACTTGTTGTGCACTGCACATTTTAAAATAAACATGTTTTTTGTTACTCGTTTCTTTGTATATGCGGGTTGAGTTAAGACGTGTCCTTCAGCATTTTGCAAATATTCCTAATTCAGGCAATTTTAAGGTCTTGTTTTCCTAGTATCTTAAAATGTATTCTTCTTTGTGTTTCTAATGGTCTTGGAGGAAGGAGCAGAGCTCAACTGTATCTTTACAAAACCACTTCTTCTGGCTAGCGGAGGCTGAGTATGTAATTTCAAATGTGGCTTTATTTTCTGTTTCGATGCACAGTAGTGGCTTATTCATTAGTAGTAGATCAAAAGTAACTTTTTTGAGATGTGTTTTGTTTTACCAATGGATATTGTGGTCTTTAATTTGTTTCACACCGTGCTGAAAGTGGGATTTCTCTGTTTGAAAAACTACATAACATGCTGTTTTTGGAATGTTTCCAATGTCCTCCTTGGCTTTCCTTAGAAAGCAGACTCCATGTTAGTCTATTTATTGACTCAATAATTGGAATATTTTAGGAGCTTCCTCTTGACTTTAAACAGAGCTGACTTATGTCTGTCTTCTTGCTAATGCATTATTTTGCCTTGTGCGAGACCGTTTTGTGTTCTGGGTTTATAACTAGAGTAGGGACTGAGATAACTATGCTAATTCCCATTGATTTGTATTTGAGCATTTTGATTTGAACTGCGGAGCTAACTATTTTTATCTTCTGTAGTGATTCTGAAAATGTAAATAAACCTTCATGGTTTTGACTTTAAGCATTATCTGGTGTAAATGATTTGACTTGGTTTAGCTCTACTCCGGGGTCATCGTCCTTTGGAACCGAAAATGAGACCTTAGGAAATAATAATTTAGTGACAATAGTTTTTAGAGTGAAAAATAGCACCGACGAGCTCAAGGCTATGCTGGGGTGGAGGTGCATAGAAAGAGCACCGCACTCATTATCCAGGATGTCTGCTGTACCCTCACCAGGATATGGGAGACTGTTTTTTGGTGGCAGCTGAAATCCTAGGAGGGGCACAGGCATTCTCACATGTACCTCTGAAAGATTTACTGACTCTTTGTGAATGAAATCTATGCAATGTATCATATTTTGGTTCTCTTCTCAGTGACTGTGTGCAGTGTGTGGGTACTTACTGGGAGTCATATCAAACATTATACAAGCATTGTTAACCCTACAAAGGCATAAAAACACCATAAACAATTGTAATTCACACCAATGTTTGACCTAAACAAGATTTGCTAATCCACTTCTAAATGCTCAGTTTAGCAAGGATAACATCTATGGGGATGGGGCACCATATTCCTAAATCTGCAATTAACTGGTAACACTTTTGGCATAGCATTTAAAAAATCACATTCCTGGCATTATATACACACATCTCCCTTATCTCTGCCAATAACCTTCGTCAGGGTGATACCTAGAAGAGAAACCCCTCATCCAGATATCTCATTCTCCGTTTTGATTTAGTCCTTTATGGGCCATGAGTATCTCCTTTGGGTGGTCCTTATCTGTTCTAGTTCCAGCATGAGAAGTCCTTGAAGTACCATGTGACTCTGAGTTAGACGGTTAGTCGTTCCTAATTGTCTGTGATGTTTTATGCTGTTTAGTCATTTCTGTATAGTATTAGCTAGTCCTCCATTGAGGGTCCAGTTGCTGAATTCATCAAAAGACTAGAGAAACGTTGTTGAAAATAACAGAGGGATGTTGACCTGGCTTTGGAAAGTATACTCAGGCATGCATCTCTGGTTGAGCTGCAGCCAGTTTGACCAAAACCAACAGCAACTGACCTGTTAATTATTACTGGTCTACTCCCCTCAAGTCTGCTTGGCCACACATGGAGCCTACTATGTTTTTGTGGAAGAGACTGCGCTGCACTGTGGAATACCATCCTGGAACACATCACACTCTGTAATGATGAACTGGGATTTACAAGTTGTAAACAAGGCATTAATTCAGACATCTTCAATCTGTGGGGCGCGACCCCCATGGGGGCCATGGAGACATGAGTAGAGGGTCGCACTTCCCCAGACTAACTTATGCCTCGAATCCAAAATATTTGCTATTCGTTTTGGATTCGAAATACTGGCATTTCAGGAGGCTCTCTCATTGGAGGACATCTTTAAAAAAGCCAATTATAATGTGGCTATGTCATCGACGACTGTCCTCCAATCAGAGAGACTGCAGCCTGGATACCAGGAAATGCCCGCGAACTGTGTCCGTAAAGATGCAACAGCACCTTTGGAATGAGGGCTGTACTTCCTGGGAGTTCTTCAATATTCAACGTTGTCACTGCTGCCTTCCACTCCATCCTGTTGCCTTTCTCGGCCGTCGCTGCTGCTGCTTTCATCGGGATCTCCTCGCTATTTCCCTTGCTGGTTTCCAAGAAAGGCCACCGAAGCTTCCCAGCACTAATAGGTAAGCTGCCTCTTCCACGCTTATCCACCATGCCCTGGCTTTTCACCTCGCAGACTTAAACTCACACTATCATACATGCACACCACACACACACAGAGTCCTAATTGTTTACCTGAGTGAGCCATGTGGGGGGTTGGGGCAAAGGCTCCGGTTCATTTTTTTATTACTGTGCAGTGTTGTGAATTTTCGATGCTCTTTCCGTCCTGGTCATTTGTTCATGATTACAATTCTGAAACATTGCTGAGTGTCTCAATTTAGTAGATAAGAGTATATCACTAAATGGAGTGAACTTTATTGAAACTAATATTTCTTTTAACTTGAAACACTAAATGCCCCATGTCCTGATTACATTGCCACAACTAATTTAAAATGTGTCACTTTGTTTATGTTCTCTATTTATGTAGCCTAAGTTATTATTAAATGTACGGCAATATTATTTTACATGGACCAAACATAAGTGAGTTTTTTTGTGCAGCACAGATCCTCGATTGAATTACTGTAATGTGCTCTGAAACTGGATTGTTAAGGAAAATGATGCATAGTGAATGAAGTAAAGCAACGGGCCACGGATCACAGTTTGGTCAAATGAGGAAGCTAGGATTTTAATTCAGAATTGCATATTGTGCTGTACAGAAATGGTATGATTACACCCTTCTCTCTTCTATTTAACACCGAGGGTCAGTGCTTTGTGTTCAATTATTCAGTTAGCATTAGTATATGGACTTCAATAAATACAGTTATCATACCTTAAATAAAAGTGAGAAAGCGGTCCCAGAGGTAGGAATTCCTCAGATTTTTGCCCATTAATAACTTTGCACCCATTTGAAGAATCGCCACTAAACATTGCAGACCTATAGCTTTTTCTGCATTGGTAGATGATGCAAGGTTTTGTGGTGATTGGTGAAGGGGGTGCAAAAAAAAGAGGGACTTCAAAACGAGTTTTTCCACCTATGCATTTTCCGTAGACTTATGTGTCTCGTGTAGCGCTAATGATGAAAAATATTTTGTTTTTATTTTTTAAGTCTTTATCATATCTTCTCATGAAATTTGTTGTCTGATTTAAATCTTTTGATGGCTTGGCTTGTGCTTTGGCTCATAAAGCCAAGCCACACCGCTAGCTCAGCTCTTCTCAAGGCTGTTACTGTCCCCCACCACACTTCCCTCCAAGACGTTTACTGTCTCCCACCCCCTTGGATCCATCTCTGTGTGATCTACAACTCCAGCAGATCTGTCATCTCAATGTAGAGAAATTATGAAAATAATTTTTAGTGATTTATGACTGCCGGCACTGCTAATTAACTCAGCACTGGATCTCAGTGAAGTGGGGCATGTGATAAAAATTACTGGAATTTTCTGGGCCAGATGGTGAATATAGGGGACTGTTCCAGGGCTACCAGGATGCATGGTCATCCTAACTAAATCTGATATGTGGAAAAAAATTGGTGATGATGAGGAGTACCAAGTTCTAGAAATTTGTGTCAGTGGGGGGTCCTTATGCCTAAAACATTTTGACAGTGGGTCTCAGCATTAAAAAGTTTGAAGACCTCTGCATTAATTCCAAATGACCTTGATGTTTACACTGTAACATCTTACAATTTATTAGAACATTGGAATGTGGAGCACTCCATTGAATACAATCTAGTGCTCCCTGCTTCTACGGGCCAGTAAAAGCCCGCAGAGCAACATTCCACGTTGTCTTTGTTCACAGCTGTTGCTGTGAACAAAGGCCTCTCGGAGCCCGAGTGGATTTAAACCCCCTCCGGCTCCGAGAGGCCTTTGTTTTATTTGTTAGAACATTCTGCCCTCTGGTGGGAGAATGTTCTAATAGCTTTATAGCCCTTCATAGCTGGGCTATACCTTCCATTAAAGTCCCACTCCCTTGTTAAATGTCCTCTAGAGCCGGCCTTTAAAGCACTTGTTGGGATAAAGGCCCCTGATTTAGAATTCTTGTGCTTCTCTGTTCCTGCTTTCAACATTTATGGCTGAGTATATTTTCTGAGGCAGGGGACTGACTGGTCTTGTACATATTTTTGTACCAATTGCTCACCAGCAAGGTGCTGGTCTCTGATGGGTCTGGGTTCACCCCAAGGAGGAGTTAATTTCAACCTGGATGGCTCCTGTTCCCATGTCCATCCCATAACTGATGGCGGCAGCTAACAATCAGGAGGCACATGCCGTTTTGCATCCACTCCTAGTTGGGGAGGCTGCCGACTGCTCCTCCGTGGTAAATCTGTGTGGCCTGCCATACCTGCCATCCCTCTCTTCACTTAGAGTGCAGGATGTTTGCTTCTAGCATACTGAGTGCATGAGGGTAAATGAGCCTGGCACTCCGCCAATCTATGTGTAGCCCCAAGATTGTGGATCGCCATATTAGAAGCAGAGGCTTTGAGTGAGTTGTCTCCACATCCTCTTGCATGTCTCTCCTCCTGCACACGTCACTGTAGCCAGGTAACTATGTGCCTGCTTTGGATAAATAAACTCTGAATGGAACCAGGAAGGAGTATTTCTGCTCACCTCATTAATTCAGAGCAATTTGGAGCGGCCAGCCTGGGACCTTCAAAGCTTCAAAGAAGCCTCACCTTCACAAAGTCTATGATCAAGGACATGAGTACTGCTGTCACCTGACCAAAGGAGTTAGGGTGACTGCCCATCCAACACCCCCCCACCCCTTCCGCCGCGGATAACAGTGACAGAAGAGGACTGAGGTACAGCAACAAGAACCTGGTTGGCTGAAGGACTGTCTGATCTGGACTAACCCCGACTCATCTGCCAGTGTTTATGAGCACAAGCTTGCACTGTGAAGCAGGTATTCATGTGCACAATTGAATTCAAGCACATGCTCTGTGCACAGGCCAGAGGAAGCACTGAACCAGGGGCATCAAACAGAGCTGCCTGTCTTTAGACTCTGGTCTAGACTTTGAGGACAAGGAAAAGGGTGAAGGACTTAGACCAAGGTGTGCAGCTGCAGGATCTGAAGTACACGCTGAGAAGCTGCTGAAATCACCAGACGAACTCACGGGCCAATGTGCTGCCATGGGGAGCGCTGCCTAAGTGAGGAGTAAGTGCCCCATAAGTAGTTAAGCCGTCATTAAGGATTTCTAATGAACACGCCACAAGCTAAACTAGGGATGGTGAGACTGGAAGCTTCTTCCAATGGCCTGAACATAGGTGGAATCTATGGCAAAATAGATGGAAATGACATAAAAAGCACAAAACGCAATTCACAATCAATTATTGGGTAGAGAATAAGACAGACATACAACTTACTGAAATAAAAGCCGGTGGGCCCACAGATAAACTGCAAAATGTCCACCAGTTCGGCCCCGCAGAGCATCTCTTTGGACCGGTGTCGGTAACAGCGGCCCTCGGACACGTCTAGGCACGCGGCGAGCAGCAAGGACAGGCACAGCAACGACGGACTGATGCTGCGTCGCGCTGCCTTCTGGGAATCCGGAAGAAAAGTGCAGATGATAAGAATCGAAACCATACGTTTGACAAGAATTAATTGCATTACGTTTGTATCTTAACTGCTCATCATATTAACCCCAACCCCACCTCCCCCCAGCCCTTTAGATGCCAAAGTGCATTTGTGGACGGCAGGTTGTGTTTGATTCATAGGCTGGTGAATTGCAATGTGGCCTCTATGGGAAACGTTTTGGTCTTGTGTGTGGTGACCAAAGTTGTGCCGAAACCACCAGCCTTCCTCAGCCCTTTACCACTGACCATAACATTTGCATAATACATTCACTAAGATTCTCCCAACATTGCTGGCTGGGAGCACTGTGTATTTTGGGCACTGTTGAGCAAATTAGTCTTCTATGCTTGCTAACCAGTTATAATTTATTGATGTCCTGTTTTGTTAAATTTGCTTATTATGCTTTTTATAAACTCGTACGTTAATTTTCACGAACTGTGAGATATGCACACATACAGTTTGTAATAAGTTATATTAGCTATGTCATGCTTGTGGGAAAGAGCACCTTTTGGAGTAGTTCCCATCACTTTTCTTTAGCATATTTAATTGTATTTTAATTCTCAGTACTTGAAATACTTGGAAATCACTAACTGGACTCCCAGTGGTGAAAGATTCACTATTCCCAATTGAAGTATTTAACAGTAGTGGTGCAAACGTTGCACCAGAAGTGTAAATGGTTAATGTCACATATGGACTGCAGTGCAGATTAGCATCACCTACATTAGAGACTTTAAAAGATAGGCTTTTGCCTACTCGTCTGGTTGTCGCTCTGTTTCAGACAGTACACCTCAAAGGTAAACCAT
This sequence comes from Calotriton arnoldi, assembly GCA_963921515.1. Classification (NCBI taxonomy): domain Eukaryota; kingdom Metazoa; phylum Chordata; class Amphibia; order Caudata; family Salamandridae; genus Calotriton; species Calotriton arnoldi. Next base: position 405,924 of record CAWUFW010002619.1, read on the forward strand.
TTTAGACACGGTGTAAGGCTTACCTGGCTTTTCCTTAACCATTACCTTGACTGTAACCAGGTATATTTGAATCATAGCTGAATTAGATTACATGTCAATGTTCCCCACCGATCAATCAATTAATCAATCAGTAGATTTGTAGAGTGATACTTGTCACCTGTGAGGATATCCAGGCTCATTAATACTGCAATGGGACTCAGGTGAGATAGCTCGCTTGTTGGAACATCTCTGGCCAGGTCAGGGAGGGAAAAGTATTGTCTGAGCAATGTGGGGCAGGAAGAAAAGCTGTGCACTTCAAACACCACACTAGGACCTGGTTGGACTTATGCAAGGACCCTTCAGATATTCAAAGAGGATTGTGGTGTGGGACCCTTCAGCTATACGAAGAGGATTGTGGTGTGGGACTCTTCAGCTATTCGAAGAGGATGGTGGTGTGGGGCCCTTCAACTATTCGAAGAGAATTGTGGTGTGGGGCCCTTCAACTATTCGAAGAGGATTGTGGTGTGGGGCCCTTCAACTATTCGAAAAGGATTTTGTGTGGGACCCTTCAACTATTCGAAGAGGATTGTGGTGTGGGACTCTTCAGCTATTCGAAGAGGATGGTGGTGTGGGGCCCTTCAACTATTCAAAGAGAATTGTGGTGTGGGGCCCTTCAACTATTCGAAGAGGATTGTGGTGTGGGGCCCTTCAACTATTTGAAAAGGATTGTGGTGTGGGACCCTTCAGCTATTCGAAGAGGATTGTGGTGTGGGACTCTTCAGCTATTCGAAGAGGATGGTGGTGTGGGGCCCTTGAACTATTCGAAGAGAATTGTGGTGTGGGGCCCTTCAACTATTCGAAGAGGATGGTGGTGTGGGGCCCTTCAACTATTCGAAAAGGATTGTGGTGTGGGACCCTTCAGCTATTCGAAAAGGATGGTGGTGTGGGGCCCTTCAACTATTCGAAAAGGATTGTGGTGTGGGGCCCTTCAACTATTCGAAGAGGATTGTGGTGTGGGGCCCTTCAACTATTCGAAAAGGATTGTGGTGTGGGACCCTTCAGCTATTCGAAGAGGATGGTGGTGCGGGAACCTTCAGCTATTCGAAGAGGATGGTGGTGTGGGGCCCCTCAGCTATTCGAAGAGGATGGTGGTGTGGGGCCCTTCAACTATTCGAAAAGAATTGTGGTGTGGGGCCCTTCAACTATTCGAAGAGGATTGTGGTGTGGGGCCCTTCAACTATTCGAAAAGGATTGTGGTGTGGGACCCTTCAGCTATTCGAAGAGGATTGTGGTGTGGGACTCTTCAGCTATTCGAAGAGGATGGTGGTGTGGGGCCCTTCAACTATTCGAAAAGAATTGTGGTGTGGGGCCCTTCAACTATTCAAAGAAGATTATGGTGTGGGACGATTCAACGAGGATTATGGTGTGGGACCCTTCAACGATTCAACGAGGATTATGGTGTGGGGCCCTCCAATGACTCAGATTATGGTGTGGGACCCCTCAACGACTCAGAATATGGTTTGGGGCTTTCAACTATTCAAAGAGGATAATGGTGTGGGCCTGCTTTATTGAGAGGTTTGGTTCAGTTCGAATTTCTTTTGTTGTGCAGGTAGGGCAGGAGGCACCAAACCAGTTTAGATTGGATCAATACTGTTGTACCAGGGGAGGTAACTAGTGTAAATAGACCACCCAACTCGCCTGTGTGAGGGCACATTCAGCAGGATGTGCTAGTAATTGTACTTTGCTTTTGTGATAACGGTCTCTGGTGGCCACTTTTGGGTAGTGCACAGAGGATCCTAGTGACATTCATACCTAAATCAAGCTTGTGAGCATTTTGTGACATTTACTTAAATCTAAAAAGTCTAATTGACTTATCCAAGTTTTGTCATTTTGGTCTTATTTTAAACCCAAAATCATTTTTCCTTTAACTAAATTGATTTGCAAATTTTACTGATTGGTTTATTGACTCTAGTTTGGGTACTGCTTGAATCCTTTACTTGCATTTCTCTCGACAATAGCCTCTCACTTTGCGCTGGCGCGGCTAGGGGTAATGCCAGGTTTTCTCAGTGAAATTGTATTTACTTAACAAGGGGTTACAATACTATGATGGTGGAACCCAGCCACAACACAGTACAAATCTGTTTTCTTAAAAAGTTTCGCAAAAATTATGTCAGATCATAACATCTGTCTTGTAAACCGTTACTCACATAAGTCTCAGGAATTGCATTTATCATAGTTTTTAATTTATAGGCTGCACATTGGACTTTGTCATATGATAACTCCTAACCTCTTAAATCATAGTAACCAGATTTCTGTTCTGTAGCACTTCAGACCACTTCTAAGGACAGTAAATAACTTTAGTCCAGTATTAAAGTCATTGATTTACTGACCTGTGAGGATGGCTGTGCTTGTCGGGGTTAGAACCAATACCTGCAGGCCACAGCAGATGTCAGCAGAGTTTAATTTACTGAGACACCTTGCTGGCATCACACCTTGTTGGCATCTTGTGTATGCACCAGTCTATCTACATACTGCATGGATTCAAATCTAGATATACTTCACATATAGTAAGTAATCTGTCAGCATGCATAACATTTAAAAATCTATCAGCATGTTTCCTAACTTACACTGTATTGACATGCTTTACAGCTTCCAATCTGTCAACATGCTTCAATCATATCTTGCAATCTATCGTGTCTCGCTTCACTAAGACACACACAACAAGATGAGCACGGACCTTTGTCCACTTTCAGATAAACAAGTTACAGCCTGGCAGCATCAGTGCAAATTCCTTCATGACCAGCAGTCACCCTCAGATTATTCCGCGGCACGGCAACAGCCGCTGTCTAAGTAGTAGATGACTCTCTCCTGATCCATGATGAGACCCATGATGCCCATGACCCTCTTGGGTGTCTCTGACACAGTTGGCCACTGTGCCCTCATCCACACCCTCTCGCCTCCAATTGGGTGCACTGCCATTGTCCTGCATTGGTTCTCCTTTTACTTATCAATGCGCCATCAGATGACCCAGATTAGTGCCTCAAGGTCTAAGTAGCTCACCATCACCTGATGAGCATCCCAGAGCTCTATCCGTGGCCCTGTAATCTTCCATCTCTACATAGCAGCCTTCCCAACCTTGCTTATTGACGATAAAATCATAATTTACCATATTTCGTCACTCAACTCTATATTAAAATCTTCTCAGTGACTTAGACTCTGCCTCCTTCTCATTCATACCTGGATGTCTAGTATCTACCTGAAGGTTAACCCCACTAAGACTGAATTACACCTATTCTCCAACAACAAGACATAACAACTCGTTCTCACCTACCTAACCGACATGAACAGGGATGGCTTCAACCCCCAGCTAACAACCAATGCCAAATCACACAACTTCACGTTCAACACCTATCTCGCTCTCAAGGAGCACATCGCCAAGAAGACCAAGACAGCATTGTACCAGCTCTCCCTCTTGAAAAAAGTCTTACCGTTCTTTCCTGAAAGTTGCTTTGGAATGGCCATATAAGCCCGCATACTTTCACATCAGGATGGAGGTGAGGCTATGCCCCATTTCCACCCAGATACCACACTGGCCCTCTGAAAGGCAATCCAGCATGCCACAGCATACCTCATCAAAATACAGATTTTTTTTTTCATACCTGTACCCTGATGCAAGGTCAATTCTCCTCCTGCTTGCCTGCATCATCTTCAGAGACAGCTGCATCTCTTACAAGGCCACCCAAAAACATTATTCAACATGCCGCAGAATACCTCATTGAAAGCCTGAAGAAATGTGATTAAATATCTCTACTCTTACACAAATTCACTGCACCACATGAATGCCTGCATTATCTTCAAAACCTTCACAGCTAGCTGCATCTCTTACAAGGCCAACAGGAAAGGCTAAAGTCTTCTGACACAAGTGCAGTCAGAAAACAGTTAGACCAAAGACATAGAAATGTACGTAAGAAAAAACATGAAATAAGCCTTTTCCTTCCGGGACGTAATAGCACACCTCATCGAAAGCCTGGGGAAATCTGATCATATATGCCTACTCTGATACATCGTCAGCGATACCTATACATGTCTACATCATCTTCAAAGCCACTTCAATCTCCTACAAGGCCACCAGGACAGGCTTCCCTGGAGGATTGCGAGACATGTGCAGCCAGCATATAGTCAGATCAAACACAAAGAAATGCAAGAAAAAAAATAGAACAGGCCTTCTCCTTCCATGCACCATGCTCCCCTCAGTGGACTTGCCCCAACCATCCTCCAATTCTGAAAATAATTGAAGTTTTATCTCTTCACAGAATATTTAATCCCAACACTTTAGAAAGCTCCTCGCCCTTTCCCAGCTTCAGTAGCCTCGCCTGTCCACCTATGAATGAATGAATGAATGAATGAATTGTATTTCTAGAGAGCAGCTGATACTCCAAGGGGCATGCCATCTGGGTGGTGGTTTTGGGGTGATGGAGGGTGAGGGAATGGCAGGAGATACAGTGATAATCAAGAGAGAAAAATAAGTATGGGGTCAGCATAAACGATCCTGGGCACCTGCCCTGCGCTGCACTCTGTTTCGTCTAACCAGTTTAGCACTTTATAATACGTGGGGTCCGGGAATCCCAGTATAAGAGCTCATCTCTAATTTCCTTCTTACAGGTAACTTACGGCACATCAAGTAACATGTAAGAAAGAAATGGCATAGTCACTCAACTGTAATACGATATTACAGTTGCGTTCTGATGTCATAATGCCTGCTTCCACAGCCAGCAGCAAAGGTGAAAGTCAGTTTACAGAGCATAATTTCAATCACAATTTAAAGAAGAAAAATGAGAATTAACTTTTCTTTATTCTGATGTGTTTTTCTAATGGCGTTCAAAAAGGAGTCATTTATCTTTTGGCAAAAACTACTAACCTATTGGAGTGTGAAGTGTCACAGTACAGGCTCTGCTTTTGTCTTCGTGTCCGAAATGAACATGAAAGAGCAAGACACCATGGATTCAAGCAGTTTGCTGGAAAGGTGTTGGTGTGACCATGAATAATAATGAAGAAAGTATCTCCTGCCCTACATTATAAGGACATTGCAAGTCACCTTGGAGTTCCATGACTTTGTAAAATAATTCAACCTTTTGCCTCATTTCTCAGTGATTTGTGATGGAGCAGAGAAAATAAAAAAAATGTAACCCCTAACAAATTTTATAAATAATTAATAAAATGTTCGTTTAAATGTATTAATCAACACTGTACGTGAGGGAAGGGTAACACGCAAGTATATGGGCTGAATAATCTATTAACGAATGTCTTTGTGTCTAATTATAACATAAAAATAATTGCGTACTAAATTAATAATAAATGCATGATTTGTGCTTCATAGAATATAAACGTGTCGTTGCAAAAACAATAGTGATGGTAAGTAAGGAACAGCTTAAATGTTGCTTTCTGCTAGGTAATAACTAATTGGGGTACGTAGATGATGGGTGGGAAACGAAAAGGCTATGTTTCTCTATTTTAATTATGTTTTGTTTATTTCAAAATAGTGCTTCTAAGTGTAAACGAGTGGCGATATAAAATGGCTGCCGGTTATTGAAGTGCGCATGTGCGGGGAAACGGGTGACAAGGGAGAAAAAGTTGGAGAAAAGCTAACCACGTGATGAGGCTGAGAGGCTAGGATGCAAGAATGGTCAAGGCTGATGTGACCTAATTGAACTGATAGTGTGCCGTGGTGATCAGCAAGGAACCGTGGGAAACCGTTTTAAGAGAAAGGACAATGCCTGCAGAATTCTCGAATGTATCGAAAGAAGTTACAAATGTACTGATCGAAGCGGATGGAAACATGTCTTGAACTGTGAGAAAGGAAATGATCATATACATTCCAAAGAACAAGTTGGATCCGGGAGAACTTGATTAAGAATGAATAGATGAAATTAATGGACCAATGAAAGAAAAGCGTGTTATTAATGTTGCAACAATTAGTTAGCAAAGTTAGAATTAGGGTATAAGAGGGCCTACTCTTAGTGGGAGGGGGTCACAGTCGGAGTTGGAGAGTCGCAGTCAGAGTCGGTGTTGGAGTTGGTGGCTTCCAGTGCTTGGTGGTCCAGATCGATCCACTTACTGAGCGGGAGATGCTGAAAGACTGTTAGATGAGACGGGTTGCAGGTAGCTGATGCTGACGAGCTGAAGTTTCTGTTGCTGTCTTATTTTTCCAGTTGAGTATGAGAATCAAGATATTTTTAATTCGTAAACTTAGGTTAGAAATCCTTAGGCTAAATTAGGGAAGATAGGCAGGTAATTAGGGTTTTTGCTTCATGACAAAATTTCCTTTCTGCAATAAAATTGATTTTGCTTAATAAATATTTGAATTAATAATGAATGAATAATTGAATAAAAAGTCTAAATTCTTTCTCATGCTTTTAAAATTATATAAAATTTAAGATTCTTAATCAAACGACTCAGTGGTTATTTTACTAAATGATTGTGACACTAGTAATTGGTTATTGTGATTTAGCTGGTCTTAATCACTACAAATTAATTTCTTACTAGATGATCCATCGACAAAACAATGAGCAGGAATATCTTAAGAAATAACTAAGAAAGCGATAGGTTAAGGTAATAAGGTATCCCGGCTCTTTCCAGCGGTACATAAATGGTGTTTTCCATTTAGTTCTCATGCTTCTCCTAGGAGTATAGAATTTCGTAAAGGTGTAAAGGAAATCCAGGTGTGTGTGTGTGTGTGTGATAGGCGATGTTTATGGGCCCCATCGTCATGTGGATGTGAGAAAATATAAGTCGCCCCTGGATGACCGATAAGTGACCTAGGAGGAAAATAGTTTTTATTGTACGCGCTGCATCAGATTTCTTGGTAGCAGAGTTATGGTTTCTATAGATTAGTTTAGTGATTATTGATTATTGATTATTTTTGATGACTAACACTATATGTTGAGTCGTGTTATGTTATATGTGAGTTTTCACGCTTCTGGGATGTAGGAAGTGGAACACGTGTGGCAAGAGAAGTCACATGGAATTTGGTACATGGTCTGAATTCATTTTGGTAATAACACAGGTTGTGTTATGTTAGGGATTTTCTGTACGAAAGGTGTGTAACTGAAATAGCAAATCACGTTTTCTTGTGAAACTTTGGCCTTAATTCTCAGGAGCCTAGTCTCCACATGTGTCTTATCCCCAGAGAAACGAGTTAATTGTTTGCTTGAAAGAAGGGTAAGGTAGAGGGAAGTGCTACTTTATCGGCAAGAGTTAATAATTCTGTGGTAGGGTAGAGGTAAGCGCTGCCTACTGGAAATACAGGATTCTTGTGTAAAAGGACAAAGCTGTCACTTTTTGTTTAGCGAATCAGACTATGGAATTGTTTTAATTGTTGTAACTAACGAAGAAAACAGTGAAAAGAAAATTGCCGATAATTGTTGTAAAGGAGGGGTAAAAGAGCAGGAGTGACATCGACAGTGCCGCGCTAGGATTGGATAGTGCGCTAGTCACGTGAACACAGAGTCAGGAGTGAAGTAGAAAAGTGCCACGCTAGGATTGGTTGGTCCGCGGACGAAGGGAATCGTTCTGATTGGTGCGTTAGTGTGAGTCGCGCTGTAATTGGTTGAAGTTCCGTACACGGAACAGTGTTGGTTTGAAGAGAAAAACCAATCGAAAACATGCCGTATTATGAGTATGAAAGGGAGAGAACGTCATGGACGACAAAAATAAAGAATTTCTTTAAGAAAGACAAAAAGGTTGGGACTAGAGAGGGACAAGTAATTCCTCCGCCGAAATCAGCAGCTTCACATATGATGCTGAAATATGGATATCATACATGCATATGGTTGGAAAATTGGGCAAAGTATACGAAGAAGGATGGTGCATTAGCTTTCCCTGAGAATGGTTCATTTAGTGTAGCGGTTTTGCGAAATTTGCGAGAAAAGATGACAAATCTAGAACCTAGACCTAGACCGACACAGTTTGAAGCATTGACGGAATGGGAGGATGAGATGTATGAGCGAGAGAGATTCAGAGGTTTAAGAGATCATGAGTTTATGCCTGAAAGAATGTGGGGAATAAATCATGAGGATAGAATAAAACGATGGAGATGTGCTAACATGACAGGAGGTTTGTTTCCGGCTTTTACAGTTGAGGAAGAGACTAAGAGAAAACGTACTGAGAAAAAGAAACATATGGAGAGGGAGAAATATATGCATGAGAGCGAAACGGATGATGAATTGCTGGAAGATATTTTAAATAGAAATCCACCTCCGTATCAGCAGAGTTCTACAGTGGTTACACCAAATGCGCCGCTAATAGAGACTGTGCGAAATAAAAGTCCGGTAAAAAGAATTGAAATAAATAGGTCACAAGATCAAATAAGAACTTCACAAAATGAAGGAATAGAAAGTGACAATGCAAGCGAATTAGCAAGGACAACAAAAGAACTAACTGAGAAAATTAGGGAATTAACGAAAAACATGGAAGCTGTGACTGTACCTGTAACAATAGGTCCAGTAATACCAGTTTTTGAGAATCAGAAAATTGATGAACGATCTTTAGTGATTCCTATGAGTTCACAATTTCAGAGAGAAAAAGAAAGGATGGAACCAAGTGCAAGTACAAGTAATTTGGCTAGTACTTACAGACCAAGTCCACCTACAAATTTGACTGTGAATGAGTGCAATGGTAGGAAAATGCATATGGTAACAGAATCTGCAACAGAGACTCCTGAAAAGAGTGGTAATTGGATAGAACTAAATAATACACCCATAGGTCCGACACCTGATGAGTTAAATGAGTGGATGAAGGCATTTAAAATGAAAGAACCAGAAGAAAAACCATTAGATGTAATTAGGTTAAAAATTGACATGGAAGAATTAATTCTAGGAACGATTGGTACAGAAAAGATAAAAAATTACCAGGATGATGAAATAATGTTTCTGTGCAAAAGTATTACATGGAGAGCAAAGAATTTACATGACAAACTAGAAGAGGTAGCCAGTGAAATTGGAATAGATTTTGCGAAAGTGAAAACATTGCAGAAACCCTACAGAGTAGACTTTTGTGAAAAAGATATTGAAAACTTGAACACGGCAGGGAGGTTGACACAGATAAAAGAGTTAATTGTGTTACTGAGAAAATGGGGTGATGTGGACAGATGGAAAGTTAGATGGACGAAAAAGAATGAGAAAACTACAGACAAAGCTTCTTTGGCTTTTATGATAACTGAAAAAGAACCTGTTGCCAGAGAATACCCTATGAGAGAAACTCCAGGTGGTAGTTATGTGCATGTTCCCTGGACTAGGCAGGATATACTGTCATTTACAAATGAATTTCCGAAGCTGAGAGAGAAACCAGTTGAATGGTACCGACAAGTAGAGAGGTTTGTAAAGGTTTCAAAAGTGTTGTGGATAGATTTAGATGGATTATTTGACATAGTGGTACCAACTGATTTGTGGTCAGAGTGTAAAATTACAGTTGACTGGCCAACTGCAGAATATCCAAGAGATCCTAAGACAGGAGCTCCAGGTCCTGAGGTGATGAGGAAGTACGATAAGGTGATTACCTTTTTGAAAAATAAGATTCCTCCTAAAGAAACAGATTGGGTGAAAATTGATAGAACTACACAGGAAAGTAAAGAGTCTGTACATGCATATTATGAAAGGTTGTTGTTGGTTTTCAAGCAGTATAGTGGATATGAGGAATTGAGTGAAAAAGATATGAGTCATTTCGTATACAGATTTGTGTTGGGTTGAAACCAGAGATTAGTGAAATGATTAAACAGCTTATTATTAATTGGCAGAATGGCACGGTAGACGAGGTACTGAGGTATGCTAAGTATTGCAGTGATGATATTGAGAGTAGACAGCGTAAATTGAAAGAGAAGGCAATGTGGGCACAGGTGAAAGTGGCAGAAAAACAAGAAGCTCAATTGGATAATATTAGTGGGAATGAAACAGGACAGAATAAATCGCGACCTAACATAGGTAAAGGGAAAGGTCAAGTGAGTCTAGAGGAGGCAAAGAAGAAGTGGCCCTGTCATAATTGCGGAAAATTAGGGCATTGGAGAAACGAGTGTAAGTTCCCACCTAAACCTAATCCGGAAAATCAATCATTAACTCCACAGGTGCAGAATGAGGTAGTTGTTCAACAAGGTCAGGTGCCACAACCACCACTTCCCAACACTGTTAACCAGCAAAGATACAGTACAGAAACAGGATTCTACGGAGGAGAGCAGGTAACACAGTTGCCGCGAGCAGCTAACATTTCTCAGTATTGGTTGCGACAGAGTGAGGATGAGGCGGATGAAAGCTCATGACGGTGCCTAGGAGAGGGAAAAGAGTGCGTACTTGGCGCAACTCTAGAGGTAGATCAGTCTGGTCCCTTTGTGGATGGAGAAGTGAATGGTGCAAATGTAACATTCCTTGTCGATACTGGAGCTACCCGTTCTACTGTTAGATCAGTGGAAATTCCAAACCTTCCTCTCTCAGGTGAATACATCCAAGTAGTAGGAGTAGCAAATCAGCAGATTAAAACACCACTTACTGAATTAGTGGAAGTAAAAATTGGTTCTTTTAGCAAAATGCATAGATTTGTAGTGTGCGATTGTAGTCCTGTAAATCTTTTAGGTCGTGACCTTTTGTGCAAAATGAATTGCACAATTTATTGTACACCAGATGGAATTGGATTTCAGACCCCAGATGAAGATGTATTGTATAAAGTAACTTTGATGAATCAGGAACCTGAAATGAATGGTTTGTTTCCTGCATTTGATGCAGAAAAACTTCCAGAAGAACTAAAAATTGCAGTGAAAGAAAATGTGTGGGATTTTACAGGAGAAGATATTGGATTAATGAAAGAAGTTGATCCCGTAAAAGTAACAGTAAAAGAAGGAACAACTTACCCAAATACGCCACAGTATAAATTAACTCCAGAAATAATTGAAGGAATAACTCCTGTAATAAATAAAATGATCGAACAGGGAATTCTAAAAGAATTAATGAGCAGTCCATGTAATTCACCTATTATGGGACTGAAAAAGCCAAACGGAACATATAGAATAGTACAGGATTTGAGAAAGATCAACAAAATAGTTGTGCCTTGTTGTCCAATAGTGCCAAACCCTGCAGTAATTCTATATCAAATTAAACACGAAGCTGAGTGGTACACAGTGATAGATTTGTGTCATGCATTTTTCTCTATTCCTTTGCATCCAGATAGCCAGCCATTATTTCGTTCCGGTTCGGAGAGCGTATTTTGGCATGGTGCCGAATTCCTCAGGGGTATACAGAAAGCCCTTCGATTTTTAATCAGATTTTAAAGAAGTCCTTGGAAGATTTGAAAATGCCAGAAAAGTCAGTGATGGTGCAGTATATCGATGACCTGTTGGTGGCATCGAAAACAAAAGAAGCATGTGTAAGTGATACAATTGCTTTACTGAACCATCTAGAGAAAAGAGGACATAAAGTGTCCCCTTCAAAATTGCAATTTTGCCAAAAAGAAGTTCAATATTTAGGGCATAAAATTGAGAAAGGAGTGCGAAAGATAGCGACAGAAAGAGTAAGAATGATTCAAGGAAAGAGAGCACCAATGACGCAAAGAGAGGTAAGAATGTTTCTGGGAATGGTTGGATATTGCCGACAATGGATAAGTGGTTTCTCCTTGATTGCTAAACCATTACAAAAACTGACCAAGAAGGATGTAAGAGACCCTTTTGAGTTAAATAACGAAGAAATGAAATCTTTCAAAGAGTTGAAAAAGAAATTGTGTGAGGCCCCTGCTTTAGGAATGCCTGATTATGAAAAGGATTTTGAATTGTACTGCAGTGAAAGAGATGGATGTGCGTTTTCAGTACTGGTACAAAAACATGGAACAATGAAGAGACCAATTGCTTATTTTTCAGCTGTTTTAGATCCTATAGCAAAAGCATTGCCTGGATGTCTGAAAGCTGTTGCTGCTACTTGTGTAAGTCTGGAACAAAGTGAAGGTATAGTGATGGGGTATCCACTGAGAGTATATGTTCCCCATTCAGTAGAAATTCTTTTGACAAGAACAAAAACACAGTACATGACACATAGTCGGCTGACTAAGTACGAAAAGGTAATCTTGAGTGCAGAAAATGTGACCATAGATAGATGTATGAATGTGAATCCTTCAACATCATTGCCAGATGAAGAGAGTATAATTGAACAAGACGAAGTAGATCATGATTGTCTGAATGTGCTGGAATATTGCACAAAACCAAGAGCTGACATAAAAGATGAGCCTTTAAAGGAATCGGATTATGTCATGTTTGTGGATGGCTCATGCTTGAGAACGAAAGAAGGAGTTTTAAGCGCAGCTTACGCAGTGTGCACAGTGGCAACTGTGATGGAAGCGTCTTGTCTGAAAGGAATAAGCTCTGCCCAAGTTGCGGAACTGATTGCTTTGATTCAAGCATGTAAGTTGGGAAGAAATGTGCGAGTTACGATTGTGACCGATAGCCAGTATGGTTTCGGTTTTGTGCATGACTTCAGTCAGATTTGGTCACAAAGAGGTTTCTTGACGTCTGCAGGAACACCTATCAGAAATGGAGATTTTGTTAAGAAACTGCTTGAGGCGATACAGCTGCCTAAGCAGATAGCTGTAGTGAAATGCAAGGCACATAAGAAAAACGAAGATTACATAGCTGTGGGTAATAACTACGCGGATGAGATTGCCAGATATTGTGCAGAGAACATGGTATCCCTAAACAAGAATAGAGAAAGGGAGCATATCTCTTCTCCTTTGCTTTTTACTAACACTGTCGAGACATGGGATGAGGTGAGACAGTTACAGGAAGCTGCAAATGATGAGGAAAAAGATTACTGGATAAAAGCAGGATGTAGAAGACAAGAAAACAATGGTGTGTGGGTATACAGAGATGAAAGACCAGTTATGCCTGATAGCATGATTGCAGACATGGCACGGATGTACCATGGACAAGCTCATATTGGGAGAGATGCAATGATCAGACTTTTTAGACAAACCTGGTATAACCCAAAATTCAGAGCCATAGCTGAAAGTCTTTGTCAAAGATGTCTTATTTGTCAACAGTTTAATCCAGGAAGAAAGACAATAGTGAGTCTAGGAACAATAGGACGAGAAGGAGGTCCGTTCACTAGAATGCAATTAGACTTCATCGAAATGCCCCCTTGTAACAGACTAAAATATGTTCTAGTGGTCGTCTGTTTGTTTTCTCGTTGGGTGGAGGCATACCCCACTAGAAGGAATGATGGAACAACGGTAGCAAAACTTATGCTGCGAGAGTTCATTCCAAGGTATGGTTTTCCAGTCACGGTTGAGACAGATAGAGGAACACATTTTCAAAATGAGTTGATCCAATTGATTTGTGAAGCATTGAGTATTAAACAAAAACTACATTGTGCATACAGACCAGAGGCTTCTGGGGTAGTAGAGCAAATTAATGGAACAATTAAGAACAGATTAGGAAAAATGTGTCAAGCTACAGGACTCAAATGGCCAGATGCACTGCCCCTTGTTCTGATGACCATCAGAAGCATCCCTGAAAAGAAAACTGGACTTAGTCCTCATGAGGTGATCATGGGACGAGCAATGAGACAAGCACAAGTACCTGTCAACAAGTTATTGACTATAACTGATGATCTAGTACTGGATTATTGCAAAGGACTGGCTGATGTGGTGCGTTCTGTGTTTCATCAGGTTGGACCGGATGCGACCACTCTTGAAAGAAAACCAGCCCACGACTTGAATCCAGGAGACTGGGTCCGCATAAAAATCCACAGGAGAAGAAACTGTCTAGTTCCTCGCTGGGACGAGCCACGACAGGTAATCCTAGTGACAACAACTGCAGTCAAGTGTGCAGGAGTGAAGAACTGGGTCCATGCCAGCCACACAATGAGAGTTCAAGAACCTACTGATCGACATGTGAGTCGACGTCTGGAAGTGTGGGATAAGAGTTTAGCGACTGGGACAACAGGAATAAGAGAAAGGGTGCCAGAACTTGAAGATCGACCTGAAAGTCGACATCTGGAAACCCCAACTGCAAGCACCTCTAGAGAGGAAGAGGAAGAAGAAGAAGAACGAAGAATTTCAGAAATTCCAGAACCTGAAGATCGACCTGTAAGTCGACATCTGGAAATATCTGACACGAGTTCAGGATCTGATGATTCAGTTGCAAACTGTGAAGAATTTCGAAGGAGAACTTGGGAATATAAACCAATTAGAGAAGAGAATGAACAAGAAAATGATCTAGATGAGCAACCAAGTACAAGTTATGGTGGAAATCCTTCAAAAGTAATATTAATAGACAAAGTAGGGAAAGAGATAAATAAAAAGTTAGAAAATCGAGAAGAACCCCGAGGAGCAATAGGGACAGATAGTGAAACAAAAGAACAGGGAAATTTAGAAGTAGAGAGTGAGGAAAATACCAATTCGGAAGAACACCGAGGAGGGACAGTAATAAGGGAACACAAGAAGGAGAAAACAGATCCACCAGTAAGAGAAGATGAGATCATAAGCTTCAAAATAAGAGACAATAGTGAAAAAGTTGAAACAGAATCTGAAGAAAGTGGAGAAGAAGAGAAAACAAAAACTGAATCAAGAAAAAGAAACTGGAAATCAGAAAGAGAAGAAAAAGAAGGTGAAGCCAAAAGGCCAAGAAAAGGAGATAATTGGCCCAGCAACTATATAAGAAAATTGAGATATAGAATAATCAGAACAGGAGAAAAAAGTGCTGAACAAGTGAATGAAATAACAAGTCAAAAGGAACAAGAAAAGCCAAGTGGAAAACGAAAGCAAAAGTCTAAAAGAACAAAGAAAGTGAATGCAAAGTACAAGTCACCTGAGTGGCTGTACATCGCACTGACGGATTACAAAGAAGAAGGAAACACTCACGAGAACCCGAGACTAAGAAATCGAATGGGTAAAGATGAGATGCAACAAACCTGAAGTGAAGACTTATAGTGCTTCTGCCGGACGTGACAATTTTACTGGATATGACAAATTACCGGATGTGACAACGAAAGAATTCTGGAGAGAATTAAAAGAAAGTACCAAGCAAAGACTTTTGAAAGCAGAGTGGCATCTAAGTCATTTCTGAGGTGTAGTGACACAATTTTCTGAAACTTAACAAAAAGATAAAAGCAAAATGGAAAATACTAGGGATGGAAGAGATAAATGTGAGTTTGTAAAAAGATGGTGTAAAATGTGCTGCTTTTGTACAGGATTATGAATGACAGTATGGATAGTTTTAGCAATCACAATTCCTATTAGTTTAGCTGTAATAGAAGCGAAGAATGATACTAAACCAGAAAAAGAAACTAATATTAAAGAACCAGTTATTTTAAGAAGTAGTGCAGAATTACATAAGGATAAGTCAGTAACAGACTTTTCAAAAAATGTTTTTACAAAATTGTTGTATGAGTATGTAGAGACAATGGATGTGAGAGATTGTTATGTTTGTATGCAGTTACCTGCATCAGTGTCAGAAGGTGTGACTTATCATCACCTACCTCTAACTTATGGAATAACCTGTAGTGTAATAGCAAGTTTATTTTATAAAACAGGTAGATTAGAGTTTTATTATACTGATATAGATAAGATTTTTGCAAACGTTCCTGTAGTACCAGAACTTAACAAAGTAAAACAAGCAAAAGTTTTAGGAGAATTCTTTTTAGAACATAGAAAATTAACCTTAGAAGAAATAGCTAAAAACAACCTTACCTGTGAATTAAAGAAAGAAGAAAAGGTATTTTTAGAAATGGTTGAAGAAAGAAGAATGAAATTTCAAAGAGAAGCAATAAAAGAGGAAGGAACACATCTATGGACGTTTGAGGAAGGAAATCATGAAGGGAAAAAGATAAATGCAGCAATGACATTAGATTGGCCGCAAACAGGAAAGTTGTGTATTAGGAGAAATAAGACAGTCTATGACAATTACTTTGTAGGTTCCAGTATCTGCCATGACAATTATCAAATTTTGGGAGCTTGGGGATTCAAAGGTGGAAAGGATCCAATATTTCCAGGTATCTATTATATTTGTGGGAATAGAGCTTATTACAGGTTACCGGACTATTGGTATGGAACTTGCTATGTAGGCCTGGTCTTTCCAAAAATCTTTCATATGGACAGAGAAGAAAAAGGAACATACAAGATGATTAATAGCTTTACACGTAGAAAGAGGGAAAGTTTTTCAGAAATTGTAGGTGATATTTTTGGAGCATTAATACCAGCAGTGGGAATATCTTTGAATGCATTTAAAATTCGGAAGTTATCCACAGTAGTAGATCGTTTGTCTACAGATACTGCAGGAGGGTTCTTGATGGTAAATACCGAAATGGTTGCCATGAGAGCTATGGTGATGCAAAATCGGCTTGCCCTTGATATTCTTTTGGCAAAAGAGGGTGGAGTCTGTGGAATGCTGAAAGTCCAACATTGTTGCACTTACATTCCTGATAAAAGTGAAAATATACAAAAGTATATTACAAATATTACAAATTTGCACAAAGAATTAGTTCCACTGGAGGTTGAAAGTGTCTTGGGAAAACTTGGTAGAGGGTTTTCTTCCGTAGCAAATTGGTTAACCAGAATGAGTAGACTAATGATAGGGAAAGTTATAATAATAGCAACTGTAACAATATTGTTAGCCATGGTGTTGAAAATTGTAATAACGTGTATAAAAAGAAAAGTAAGACAAAATAAGATAAAAAGAGATAACAGAATAATGAAAGAGAGAGAGAGAGAAATGGGTGAAATTGAATTAGAGAAAATGAAAGAAAGCATGTATAAAGAGACAAGAAGACAAGATGAAATGGAAACAGATGTGTAACTAACAAAAAGCAAAAGGATGAAAGACATATGCTGCCTGAAAAAGAAGTATAACTTGGGTTTTATGTGGTGATTGATTTAAAAATCACCAAAGGGGGGAGTTGATGGAGCAGAGAAAATAAAAAATGTTTAACCCCTAACAAATTTTATAAATAATTAATAAAATGTTCGTTTAAATGTATTAATCAACACTGTACGTGAGGGAAGGGTAACACGCAAGTATATGGGCTGAATAATCTATTAACGAATGTCTGTGTGTCTAATTATAACATAAAAATAATTGCGTACTAAATTAATAATAAATGCATGATTTGTGCTTCATAGAATATAAACGTGTCGTTGCAAAAACAATAGTGATGGTAAGTAAGGAACAGCTTAAATGTTGCTTTCTGCTAGGTAATAACTAATTGGGGTACGTAGATGATGGGTGGGAAACGAAAAGGCTATGTTTCTCTATTTTAATTATGTTTTGTTTATTTCAAAATAGTGCTTCTAAGTGTAAACGAGTGGCGATATAAAATGGCTGCCGGTTATTGAAGTGCGCATGTGCGGGGAAACGCGTGACAAGGGAGAAAAAGTTGGAGAAAAGCTAACCACGTGATGAGGCTGAGAGGCTAGGATGCAAGAATGGTCAAGGCTGATGTGACCTAATTGAACTGATAGTGTGCCGTGGTGATCAGCAAGGAACCGTGGGAAACCGTTTTAAGAGAAAGGACAATGCCTGCAGAATTCTCGAATGTATCGAAAGAAGTTACAAATGTACTGATCGAAGCGGATGGAAACATGTCTTGAACTGTGAGAAAGGAAATGATCATATACATTCCAAAGAACAAGTTGGATCCGGGAGAACTTGATTAAGAATGAATAGATGAAATGAATGGACCAATGAAAGAAAAGCGTGTTATTAATGTTGCAACAATTAGTTAGCAAAGTTAGAATTAGGGTATAAGAGGGCCTACTCTTAGTGGGAGGGGGTCACAGTCGGAGTTGGAGAGTCGCAGTCAGAGTCGGTGTTAGAGTTGGTGGCTTCCAGTGCTTGGTGGTCCAGATCGATCCACTTACTGAGCGGGAGATGCTGAAAGACTGTTAGATGAGACGGGTTGCAGGTAGCTGATGCTGACGAGCTGAAGTTTCTGTTGCTGTCTTATTTTCCCAGTTGAGTATGAGAATCAAGATATTTTTAATTCGTAAACTTAGGTTAGAAATCCTTAGGCTAA
The DNA here is from genome assembly GCA_963921515.1 of Calotriton arnoldi. NCBI lineage: Eukaryota > Metazoa > Chordata > Amphibia > Caudata > Salamandridae > Calotriton > Calotriton arnoldi. The sequence goes on from CAWUFW010002619.1 coordinate 423,935, forward strand.
ATTAGGGAAGATAGGCAGGTAATTAGGGTTTTTGCTTCATGACAAAATTTCCTTTCTGCAATAAAATTGATTTTGCTTAATAAATATTTGAATTAATAATGAATGAATAATTGAATAAAAAGTCTAAATTCTTTCTCATGCTTTTAAAATGATATAAAATTTAAGATTCTTAATCAAACGACTCAGTGGTTATTTTACTAAATGATTGTGACACTAGTAATTGGTTATTGTGATTTAGCTGGTCTTAATCACTACAAATTAATTTCTTACTAGATGATCCATCGACAAAACAATGAGCAGGAATATCTTAAGAAATAACTAAGAAAGCGATAGGTTAAGGTAATAAGGTATCCCGGCTCTTTCCAGCGGTACATAAATGGTGTTTTCCATTTAGTTCTCATGCTTCTCCTAGGAGTATAGAATTTCGTAAAGGTGTAAAGGAAATCCAGGTGTGTGTGTGTGTGTGTGATAGGCGATGTTTATGGGCCCCATCGTCATGTGGATGTGAGAAAATATAAGTCGCCCCTGGATGACCGATAAGTGACCTAGGAGGAAAATAGTTTTTATTGTACGCGCTGCATCATTTGCAATATCCTTACATTGTATGGCAGAGGGTACTTTATTCTATATCTAAATACCCACTTAAGACATACAAGCTTCCTTTACATATAAATAAGTAGACCATAGGCAACATCAGTATTAGGCCCAGGTAGAATTTTAATTTCACAAGCGAAATTGCAGAATTTTGGCGACTCTTCATTACTCTTGTAACGCGGAGTTCTCATCAATCGCTGCGTGGCAGACTTTTTCATATTCGAGCAGAATTTTTTCCCATTCGAGTGGAATTTTTTCTCATTCGAGCATGAGCTGGTTAGTGCGAGCGGATTTGGCACTCGCTAGCACAATATCTGGTTGCTAGGAGGACTTCAGTGAGATGCTACAAACTTGGGCGGTCCCCTGTGGTCATGGTCAGAGGGCTGCTACCCGAGTAGATTTTCTACTCGAGGGCAGCAAAATCAACTAAAAAATGGCGTGGTGCAGTTCGTGCTGATTTTTCATCATGGAACGCATTACCAGTGCTATAATCGAGGGAGCAGCATGAGATGCATTTTCCGCCCATTGGTGGAACTCCACAGAATCACGCAGAGTTTTTACATAACTCTGCATGATTCTACGGAGTGAAATTCCACGAGTTCCACCCAGGCCCAATCAGTACAAGATTTACCCATACATAGAGCACAAAGAGCATGAGAGCAGTGCAGCACAAAAGAAAGGCACAGCTTGGCAGGAGCAGTGCACAATTTCAGATACACACAGACCAGCGCGTACAACTGGCACACATGGCACAGGTAAATTACACGGAGCAGCATTGCACCTATTACTTAGCCCTGCCTCAGATTATACCCCCCCCCGTGCAACATATCCTAAAGCATCTATATCTCCCCATTCTTGTACACACCTAGTATTCAAAAGACACCGACATAAACACACAGATAGATAAGCACCTGGACACAATTGGCATATTTAAGACAAGAAGGGGCCTGGTACCTGGTACCTGCCTGCATAATCATGAACTTATCAGGTGGCTGCATGAACTGGCACAAGTTGTTCTATTCCTAGGATTTCATTTAACAAATCAAAGCATCCTGGGAGTTGTAGTCTTGGTTTAATTACATTGAACTAAATGCACTAGACAACTTTGATTTGTTAAAAGAAAGCCCAGGTGTCTAAAGACTGTGTCCTAAAAATATTGAGTCATCTCGTAGCACCCAAAGGTGTTTGAGATAGAACAGAAATAGAGCATTATATAAGGCACATAAATTACCACAATCACATATATTTAGTAACAGAATGAAAACAGATGCAAGGCTAGGAAGGTGCCAAATAATATTGCGGTAGAGAAGTAAGTCTCAAGGCAAGGATCAGTGCAGAACATAGCGCCCTCGGGCTGTAAGGACAAAAGAAATGTATTTACAGTAGAAGGGCTTTCAGTTTAAATTTAAAGATCGCCAGTGATGTAGTGGTGCTTAGGCTCGGAGTAAAGTGTTCTAGCCACTGGTCAAACTCTTTGAAAATAATTGGGCAGTAAATTGTTCCTTTTTAAAGGTAAGGGGTTCTAGAAGCAGAGCTTCAGCATTCCATGATGGTCTAGACCCATCAGATATCTTTAGCTTGGCAGCCAGGTAATGTGGAGAAGATGTGTGAAAGGCCTATTGAGTGATTTGTTTTGTATGTATCGTGGGCTTTAATGGAGTTTTGAGATCTGCTCTGGAATGAAGCAGCAAATTCCCCAGAGAAGATGTAATTGAAAGCATGCGTTTCTGGCTATGGTGTTAACTTGCCGCTGTAGACTGAGTCTTTTATCTAGGATGACTCCTAGGGATTTGGCATTGTTGATGTTGTAGGTTTGCAGTTGAAGATGTTGATTGAGTCCAACCATATTGGTAGTGGTGATTAAATGCCCCTATGACCTGTCCATGAGGTATGATTCAGACCATTTGAGGACCACACCATCAATTCCCATCTCATTTTTGAAAATGTCAAAGGCTGCTAATAGGCTGACAAGCATCAGCAGAGAGGAGTTGCTGGATCCTGGATGCGATCTGCATTGTTGAAACCTGTAGCAGTGCTGTTTCAGTGCTGCAGTCTTGATTGAATCTCAACTGGAATTCATCCAAGAGGAGTGTTGTCTTGGATGTGTGGGATAAGTTGCTTTGCTACACATCATTTGATTACTTTTGCAAGGAACGGGAGGATGTGTACAGAATAAAAGTTATTGAGATGGTTCATGTCTGAAGAAAGTTTTTTGAGAAGTGGGGTAATATGTCCACTCTTGAGGCAGTCGGGAATCATTCTCTGGCTGAGTGAGAGATAACTTGTGTAGTCCAGTATTGAAACACGCATATGGCAAGGTTTTTCGGTTATAACGCTGGTAATTAGGTCTATGAAATGGTTTGAGGGTTTGGTCTTTGTGATCGTTTTTAGTAATTCATCCTCCCTGATATTATCAGGGTTGGCAAATGTTCTTGGATCTGCAAGTGGTGATCCAAATTAGGACAGATTATCAGCAACTGTTCAATGGATTTCACTTTTAGCATCAAAGAAAGGTACACATACTTCTGCTTGAGCTACAGGGTCATCAAATGTAACTGATACGTGAATGTTGCTGGCAGTCCTGACTTACCACATGCCTGCTTCTAATCATTGTCTTAAGCGTCCACTGAAGCAACTAAACACCTGTGATTCTTTGAAGTAATGCCCCTACCAGCTACTCTCTGATTCTCTTCACTGATTATTACACTGCAGCATGTTGTCTATTATAAGTGTTTACTGTAGGTGTACATTTTTGTTTATTTATTTAGTGCTTTTGTGAGCACTTTTACCTCTTCAGGGAGCAAGCATTGTTTCATCAGGATGGATCCTCTGTACTGTCACAACAGGTGGATAAACATTGGGAGTGGTGGATCCTCCAGTGTTTCTAGAGTTTCTACAGCAACGGCTGGCAGCGAATTGCAAAACTGATCTTAGACATTGGCCAATAAAAGTTGTGGTTGTTAAAATGCATTTGACTCTCAGCAGGCCTCCTTCAAGCGGGCGAGTAGGGCTTTGCAAAGTGCCAAAATGTCAAACATTGGACATGCAGGGATCGTCCAACAAATGTGAAATATCTGACTGGGAAGAGCGTTAGTATGCTTTGGGTTGTCGATCCCAGATGACGCGGGGGAGAAAGTGATGTACCAAGGATACCAGGTGTCAGCCTGAATGCAAGCAGGGACAATAGGCTCCAGGCTGGGTAAGATATTTGGGGTGCAGTGGCACGTCCGCAGCTCTGAGAACTGCTGTCCCTGTTGTACTATTGAAAGCTACACCCCTGGACATAGGCAAAGGTACACAACAGGGGGGCAGATTTACAAGCCCCTTGTGCCACTTTTGCATCACTTTTCCCAAGTTAAAAATGACGCAAAAGTGGCGTAAGTGCCTTGTAAATAAGCCCCAGGGTATTTTACCCTGCAGCAGCATATAGCAGAAGATGAGCCCACTTTGTATTTCACTGGTGGGATAAATCCGAGAGATTCTCTGAGCTTGAAGGTGGGGCTCCAGAGGTGATGATCTAAACCACTGGGCTTGGACAGCTCATATAACCTGATCTATGGGCTGTGGGTGGGCTACTCCAGACTGTGTCCCTCTGTCACAAGTCTCCACAACTCCCCCATCTCTTCACTGCCCCACTGGTTCAGTGTAAATCCTTTCAGTAGTTTTGAAGAATTGAGCATTTAAAAAGGAGCATGGGTTGAGCATAAAGAGGTTACATTTTAGAATTTATCTGGGCTAATAATACAATATGTATGTCCTCACAATATTTATACCAATGAATAACATCTTAAAGTGAAATGTGATTGAACAACAGCACCAAATAAAACCAATTATTGATTGAGATATATATATATTTATAGTCACTGAAACTACCAAAGGTTGAAGTGACATTATATTTAGAACATACAGTTTTAAACGAACAAAACCACTGAAAATCACCAGTCATATTTATCTCAAGCAACTATATTACGTGCCCTTTAACTTGCGCCCGCCATGCACAGTGTTGTCATCAATGATGTCACTTCAGATGTTGCAGCGATGTTATCAACAATGTCATAGACCATGTCATGAGTGATGTAATATGTGATGTAAGAATCAGTGCCTGGCCAGGGCACCAGTTATGGTTACTTTAGGGCCCAGGTGATAGTGACTAGAGATAACTATGACTGGTGAAGTTCAGTGGCTTTGTTTGTTTGGAACAGAATGTTCTAACTATAACGTCCCTTTAACCTTTGGTTTTTTAAGTGAATTTCTCAAGTTTTTTTGAATACCTAACTAACCGTCACTGTAACCTTTGCTTTTTTTCCAGCGAATTTCTAGTGTTTTTTTTAATGTAAATCAATGTCAATATATAAGAGGCAGGCCTATTTGTTTTGTCAAGGGGTCATTGCAATGTCTGTCAAACATTTAAATAAAGCCTTTATAGTCAAAACAACATTAAAGAAGTGTCAGAGTTTGTCTTTTACACACTCTTCAAACCACATAATGCATCCATACGGCCATCCACAAGGGGTCCTTGCATTCCCAAGTTGAAGAAAAAACGCTCTAGCTCGGGGAATGCCTAAAACTATCAATAATTTCCCCAGGGGTTGTGTTCATTAGACCCAAAGAAACATAGGGTTACTTTTTTTAAAGTATTCTGGTGCGCTGCTTTAGCCCCCCACAACACTTACAAAATATGCGGGTGGTGCCCCTGCTCAGATTGGTACATCAACAAAGATGGACAACCCAATAACCCCTTGAGAGCTGGGGGTATAGGCGTAAGTAAAGCTAATTTACCAACAAGGGGATTGTTTGGAAATTGTCAATCAAGGAGTAAGTATAGGCGGTATGCCCCAGAATGGTGATAAGAAGAATGAAACTAGAGGCAGAAATGCCAAATGAATGACCATTTGAATTAATCAAAAATGGAATAGGCATACATAACATCAGTTTTGAAAGTATTGTCTATATTATTACGTTTTCTTAAAATAATTGCACTATATAGGGCACAGAGAACATAAACAACCCTTGGCCCTTAACCTCTGGAAGATTTCGAAAGATGCTAAAGAAATTGGATATTTCTCAAATTAGGCACTATGGATTGATGCCATTCTATTATTTACTTGTATTCACCCAAAGGATGGGTGCAATGGGGGTAGGTCACTTGTGAAGGGCTGGCCACTGAATAATATTGAACAATAGATCCCTTGGTCAACTTTTGCTGTGAATGGCTGATGGCTGAGCAAATAGGGTGTTAGGTGCTCATGGAACAATGGGCGCTGGGCCTGGCCTCAGGTGAGACCTATGGGCAACCTCCTCCCCCCGCCCCCACTGCATTTGGCTGAAGGCCATGCCCAGTGAGTGGTTATCAACATGCTATGGGTTGGAGCAGGATCCAGCCAGTGCAAGCCCAACTCCTATTGCATGTTGGATGAAGGGTCTGGTGTAACGCTAGACCTTGCAGACAACCTCCGCTGTGATGTGGAAAGGGGAAGCTGTATTCATGCAAACTTCTCTCTCACTATTTTTAGCTGCATTAAAAAACATTGTGCCTCAAATGACTAAAAACTAGGCTTTGGCAACATTTTAAGTATGCTGGACTAATTGGAGTAATTTCAGTAATTACCCATTACTCTTCTGATGCAATTATGCCAACTTGAGTAATTAAGGGTAATTTGGGGCAAAACCCCTGCCGCAGGAGCACAGGAACAACGAACTAAGAGAGGGCGAGCGGCTGCTGGCTACTGCTGTTTGTGTCCTGTAGCATTTAGTGCTATTTCCTTAGCGCAAAATGCAATCCTCAGGCCCATTTTAGAAGTGAAGGGGCATTTGCACTAAGAAAATAGCTCTAAATTCTGGATTATGCTTCTCACGTAATTACTCATGCTTACAAGTAATTTTGACTAATTACGAGTAATTAAGATAGAGAGAACTACGCTCGTTACGCCCATCCCTACTAAAAACCCATACCTCACCTGACATTTTTATTCTGCTGGTTTCATGCCTGCCTTAACATCTCAATGCTCATTTAGTTCAGCCTGCTCCTCCGGAGAAGCATTAAATTCAAAAGAAACAAGCATTTGCAATGCAATAGGTCTCGCATTTAGGAGAGTTTGAGCTACTGCCATTGTAAATGATAATAGCTTAAATTCTCACAAATGCGAAAGAGAAACAATTGGTTATTAATAGGCACAGACAATATTTCTGAGGATTGCTCACATTGTTTTAGCAGTTGGAAATCGAGCCCAAAGCAACTAACATTTAAGCCAATGTGTTTTTGCTCCACCTATTTTCACTACGATCTAAAACAACCCTGTAAAATGCCTTCAGAAGGCCGCAACTGCAAAGCACCACAGCTAATTGAAAAGCAGTGGATCACACATACCACGCTATACAAGATATTGTAGAATACAGAAACTGCCAAGTGATACATTGAAAATGCTGATGTTAATATGAATGAGCGTTAGGGACAGCCTTTCATTTTGGCAACTTTAAACATTTTGTCTGAAGTTTCCTGTTTGTATAACAATCTTATTTTATCCGACACATATCCATCCAGTTAAGAGCGACCCGTCATAACTGCAAATGTCCCCATTCAATTACTTTTGGAAGAAGTCTTCAACAGGCAGCAAGTCAACTAAGACACCTGCACCAAAGAGATCCATCTTACACAAGGTGACATTAACTTCACTGTTGGGCTGGGAAGACTGTTTTAGGGCATGACACGTGTATCACATGATGATAGACAAGGGGGGAGGGAGGAGCATGGTCTAGCGGCCATATTACGGTCAGGCACAATGTGTTACAGAACCAAACGTCAGAATGACTTAAACAGAGTAGGATGTCTGTGTATATACAGTCATAAGAAGCACGGGCACATCTGCCAGTGTGTGAACTCGCTTGCGCCCTGTCAAATATACCTGTGGTCGTACTCAGCACCTTGACCTCGTGGCGCTGAGGAGTCCAGGAGGCGGATGACAGAGCACCCCGCCGCAGCAATACCTGGTTCAGAATGACCCTGACCCTCCTGGCTGCGGAGGGTCCGGCTGGGAGGCATAGGAGGGATTGCATTACGGGGGCAGGGGCAATGGATGTGACTGCAGCGGGTAATTGAAGGACCCGGACACATAGGCTGCTGGTGACCCGCATCCGGTACCTGTGCTGCTACTGCTAACGGGGGAAGCGGAAGTGAAGCACAAAGTCCAACCGGAAGCAATCCCGTCTCAGCAGCAGCAACCCTTGTCGGAGGGGTGTTGCAGTGACTCGTATATGCTCCAAACTGTAGTCACATTTTCAAATCCCATACAAATTTGGCACTTCATACACCATGAATGGTCGCTCTCTGTAAATCCACGAGCGTTTTAGTTTGTGTAATTTTATGGGAAACGTTTTTTAAGTACTTTCAGTTCAGTACCGTGGCGTAATGGCCAGAGTTGCCGACTTCGAAACGGGGAACGAATGCCTTCGAGTCTTGTTCGCGCTATATTTATTTGTGCGATTTTAAGAACGTTACATGAGAAATTCTGAGTATCCTCGTAGTAGAAGACAATCGGTATAGCTACTACTGTTACTCGTGGTGAGAATTACGTATTTGCAAATTACATACTCATTACAGCTTACATATTTCGAAAAGAAGCGATGAAGATTACAGATACATACAGGGTTGGATTGGGCACTGATACGCATTAGTGGGCCCGGCTGATATGAGTCCCAAAGGCAACAAGGCGGAAGAGATGCTGTGCGCGAGCGAAAGAGACGCCGTGCGCGTGCACAATCTCCAGTCCGGGTGGGCGAGCCGGAAAGGAGACAGGGAGGGGAGCAAAAAGCCTCACTGCAAATCAAAGGCGCGCATTTAACATAAAGTGTGACGCGCGCCAATGAAAAGCAGAGGCGGAGCTTCCACCCCACTTCCACAAGCAACCCAACGACAATAGATCTCGCAGAGCGAGCAGTGCATGCGCTGCGACGCTAGGCGAGACCTAAAAAGGAAGCATTATAACGCAGCCAGTGCTGGGCTTTATAGCGCTTTTTTCATAGCACTATAATGCAGCACAGCGCTACTCTTTCATCACTTTCAGCCATGCAACAGGGCTAAAAGTTAGGAGAAAAGCACTACGACGGCTGAGCTGGGGAGAGTAAAGCAGCATGAAAAGGGGAGGTGGGGTTAAGCAGTAAAGCCCTTCACGTCTTTATAGATGTCAGTAGCGTGCATCATCACTGTGCCAAACGCCAGTTATGTTGTGTGAACTGCAGAACTTAATGATTCCGGCGGATAACACAAAAAACTATATTGTGGTGTCCGTTTAGCTGTCACAGCCCAATTCGATAATTATCCTTGTGATGTGGCGAGCCTAGCCCTTGGTGCCCCTAAACTCGCCCTTCTCTTTTATTGCTGCACTGTCCATGTTTTGGGACGCCAGTCTTGACATTTTATTTGAGCGTGATCCAGTGTAAATCCTGCAGATGACAAAGTTGCCTTTCTTAGCGAACCTTAGTTGCCTACCTGCCTTAAATCGACATTCTACAGCACAGTTGATCGTTTAGTGAATTAGAATTCCTATAGACATGTCACTGTTGTGCGCTTTCTGGACAATAGGTTACTTATGACAATATACTGTAAAATGAAGTTGAATATATACGTTGTGATTGTGAGCGGTCTCGTACTGTAAAATGAGATTGGATAAGCACTCTCATGGGAGATGTAAGGTCATAGCTCTGTTTTCATAGCACTATAATGCAGCACAGCGCTATGTTTTCATAACTTTCAGCCATACAACAGGGCTAAAAGTTATGGGAAAAGTGCTTTGAAGGCAAGGATGGAGAGGGTAAAGAAACACGCACAATGGAAAGAGTTCCTGAATTTCAGCACGATCAGCGGAGTGACACTAATTAAGGTGAATAAATCTGTACTTTGTCAATGCTCCACAGAACAACAGGAAGTGAAGGTAATGCACATGCTGGCTAATTTGGAGGCAGCAAAAAAGAGTGCCCATTAAGCCAACGAATGATAAGCAATAGGCGATTGCGTGCCCCTTATTGTACACAATAGTGTCTCGAAAGCAAGAGCGCATGTGCTAGCCCATGCTGCTTACACAGTCTCGACCCTAAAAATGGGACCCAGTGAGGCCTCACTTTTGTCTTGAATACAAAATGTTAGCACTCTAGTTGTTCATCAGCACTATGAAGTGATGCTGTAGTTGATTACTAGTTTGTTAACTGACAGATTGCTGGTGGTGTTGGAAGTACATGTTTCTCTCTGCATTTCGGAATAAATGGATGAGGAAGATATTGGAGAGCTCGTAGAAAATGTATTCTCATTTCAGCTTTCTAGAGCACTAACCACAATTTCTATGACAAAAAGAACCCCCGTATTCCTTCATTTACTGCAGTATCCTCTGTAGGAAATTCCCTTCATTTTTTTTTACAGCTATGATTCCATCAAGATGACGTTATGGTATGCCAGACTTTTGTTATAAAATCAGAATGTTAGCACTCTTTCTGTTCTTTAGAAATGTGTGGCGAAGCTTTAGTTGATCAATAAGGAGGTAAGTACATGTTTCTATATATTTCAGAATGTTGTATTCACATGGATGAGGAAGAAATTTGAGAGCTAATAGAAAATATGTCCTCATTTTTGCTTTCTTGAGCACTAACCACAATTTCTATGACAAAAAGAACTCCTTCATTTTGTTCTTTTACTGCGGTCTCCTCTGTAGGACGTGATTTCAGTCTACAGCTGTGATTCCATCAAGATGGCATTAAAGTGTGCCATCCTTTATCATAAGTATAGAATGTTAGCACTCTAGTTGCTCATTAGAACTCCGTGGTGAAACTGCAGTTGATCACTAAGGAATTAACTCTCAGAGCTGTTGGAAGGGCATATTTTACTCAGAAAATCAGACTTCATTCTCAGATGGCTGAGGAAGATAGTGTGAACGTAATGCATGCTATCATTTTAGCTTCTGGAACAACTTCCGTAACCTCTATGAGAAAATCATGAGAGAAAACAGTTTTCTCTCAAAAATGGTTCATCAAATCTCAGCCGGTGGTCAGCATTTTTCACAGAGTAAAATCACCTAAGAACTCATTAGAGGGGCGAGTTATAGTTAATGTAGCATGGCGAGTCAGGTGACAAGACTGTGTACGGAAGTGCGCGAGTGACATTACTTGAAAGGTGGTGCGTAAGTGTAAATGTGAGTGATAAGAATCACTTCAGTAATATGAAAGTGGTGCGTAAATGATAATTTCAACAGATAAGTCTAAGTTATGAATTTGTTATGGTTGTAAGGTGTGTTTTGCAGAAATACGTTACAAACAAGTGCGTAAGCTGGCTCTGTATATACTATACCAAACTAAGGTATAGTGTGCACAGAATCCAGTGTATCCCCAGACGTATAGCAGAGGCTAAAGTAGTAGATCGTACCTTACTCTCATTTGTGGTAGTGTGGTTGAGCACTTAGGCTTATCAGAGAGTAGTGTTAAACATTTGTTGTACACACTCAGAGAAGAAATGATGTCACACACTCAAAGACTGAATCCAGACCAATTGTTTATATAAAAAGTTATTACTTTGTTATTTTTATTACTAGAACCAAGATTTACTCAGTAGCAGGTAAGGGATGCTTTAAATACAATTATACTTTTCAAGATACAGTGTGTACTGGTTTTGTAGGAGCATACAAATTACTTTGCAGTCAAAAAATGGGTTGTAAGCTCTTCAGAATACTTGAAATTACTTAAGATTACTTTTTAGTTACTTTTCTACTTTTGCACAAAACAAACTAAACACACAGTTTGGGCATTTTAGTACATTAGCAAGCAGGTTATCTCTTTTGAAGACAATAAGTTACTTTGTTGCAGTACAGAACAGGTCCAACACTTAAAACCCCACCATACAATCCTATGAAGAAAAACAAAGTGTTAGGTTTGCAGGTAAGTAAATGGTTTTGGTAACTGAGTTTTGGGGGGTAGAACTAAGGTTCCTCAAGGTTCAGTTCAGCACTCGAGGTGCACCACCAGCGGCACTAGGGCGGCCGGGTGCAGAGTGCAAGGGTGCCAATGTTAGCCAATGGGGCGAAGGGGCACCTCGGTTGGTGGCTGCTCACGTGCAGGCCACACGGTTTTGGAAGGCAAGCTCCTGGGGTTAAGGCAAAGGCAAAGGGGGGGTCCCAGGTCAGCACCAAGTCCACAACACCAGCCGCGCAGGGGCAGCCGGATGCAGGGTGCTTAGGCGGTGTCTGGAGCCCAGTGTGTTCCTATGGAGATTGCCGGTCAAGGAAAAAGACTGCAGGCTGGAGCCAGAAGACTGGAAGAAGGGAACCAACGACTGGAAGATGAAGCTGGAGAGTTGCTGGATACCAGGACACCATCAGTCTGGCATCTCACGACTCTGCGGCTGCGGGTGCAGGGGTGTCTTTTTGTGTCGGGTTCTTCTCACTGGTTCCGGACGCAGTCTGGGGGACCCTTCTGGATGATGCTGCAGGCGTCGAGGAGAATGTCGGAGGAGGTCGTCCAACACTGGATCCCAGGTCAGGATCACAGTGGGGACCATGCTGGGGTGTTGGGCCACTCAGACTCGCACCGTGGGCTTCGGGTGCAGAGTTGTGAGGACTCGCAGTTCCAGCTGGATCCAGACTCCTGGCTTGGATTGCTGTTGGACAAATCTGGTGTCCATGGGAGATCAGAATCTTTTTAAAAAGCAGGGCAGGTCCCCGGGGTCGTGGAGGCTGTGGCTGCAGGACTCGCTGGTTTCAGCTTACAGGGGTTCCAAAACAGGAGACAGGCCGGTAGGGCTGGGGCCAAAGCAGTTGTCGTCGTCCTCTTCTCTGCAGCACGGCTCTTCGGTCCTTCTTCTTCTTGTCGAGTCAAATCTGAATTCTGGGTTCAGGACTGCCCCCTAAATACTGTATTTAGGGGGCATTTTAGGGGTCTCGAGGTAGTAGCCAGTGGGCTACTGTCGTGAAGGTGACTACATCCTTAGGGTGCTCACCCCACGTGAGGCAGTGGGCACCATCCCTAACCTTGATTGGAGGGTGCTTCCCATCTGCAAGATGGTGGGCACTGAAGAGTAGGCTTCACCTTGCCTTCCCCACCTGAGGGGTGGGGTTGGCAGAGGTGGGCACACCTTCTGGGTTGTCCTGATTTTTTCCACCTGTCTTTCCGCCGAAAAGGGGGTGAGACAGGAAGGGGGCCTGCTCCTGATAGCAGGAGAGGCTGTGTATTGCGTTGCAAAGGCCCGGGGAGAGAATGTCCCCCCCCCCAGGGGTCCAGAATCTTGTCTCCTGATGGCAGGCTAGTGTTCACCAGTGAGAACCCCACCAGTGGTTGGTTTTGTTCAGGGGTCCCCTCTAGAAGGGACCCCTGAGTGCAGGGAATAACAAATCTGACACTGAAATAAGTGTAGGTTTATTATTCTGAGATGTTTGATACCAAACATCCCACGATTCAGTAAAGCCATTATGGTGCTGGGAAACACGTAATGACCAGTTTCTAGACCATATACTCAGGATGGCTTTTCTGGGCACTTATAATATCTAGGAATGGTCTTAGATATTATAGGGACTTGTCTGCACATGCAGATAGGTCCTCACATGAGGTATAATGCACCCTGCCTTAAGGGGGACTTGCCTAGGCCTCATGCAGTGCCGGGCAGGCATCGCACACAGGGATGTGTGCCATGTCGACTCTTCACTTTTAGCTGCACTACAACATGCAGGCTACAATGGCAGTGGTGCATGTTTGTGGTGAGAGGTCTCTGAGGGTGGCATAATACATGCTGCAGCCCTCAGAGGCCTTTCCCTAGCTACCATGCCCTTGGTACAATAGGTACCGTTTACAAGGGACTTACAGGTAGGCCAGAGTTGTGCCAATTGTGGAAACAATGTAACAGGTTAGGGAAAGAACACAGGCCCTGGGAACCTGATTGGCAGGGACCCAGGGCACACTCAGTCAAATTTCATCAGGTATCTGGCAAAAAGTTAGGGGCAACCATGCAGAAAGGGCACTTTCCTAAATTAACTATAACTGTAGAATTTCTAATGTTTGTGGCGCTTAATTTGGGTTTGTATACCAAACCTAAATAAAGTTTCCCTAACTATAACTGACGTGTAACCTTAAGTTTTTTTGTGAATATATATATATATATATATATATATATGGGTGTGTGTGTGTGTGCGTGAGTGTAATATATATATTGATGTGATCAAGGTCACGGCAGTGACCGAAACGCGTCAGAACAAGCGGGAGCGGTTTTTGGAATAAACAGAAGTTTGGCACTAAAAGTGGAGTCCGTACCCTTTCTTGCTGTCGGAGTATGGATGGTTTGGGAACTTGTTTTTTTGGAGATATATATATATATATATATATATATATATACATATATATGCATTCAGTCTCCCAAAATTCCTGAATAGATGAGTCCAGCCACTCCGGTACTGCAGTTCAGTGATACACCTTTATTAACAAACGAGGATAACGCGTTTCGACTCCAAGGAGTCTTGGTCACATATATATATACATATATATATATATATATATATATATATATACACACATATACATATATATATACACACATATACATATATATATATACACATATACATATATATATACACATATACATATATATATACATATACATATATATACATATACATATATATACATATATATATATATCTATATATATATATATATATATATATTCCAAAGCTCTCAATGATACTTGCCCCCCAGATCCGAGGGCATAGAAGAAAACAGCACAGCCAGGTCACTGCAGGTTGTAAGTAGTCCTTTTATTTAGTTTTTTGCCACCGACAGTGCAAAATAAGAGACCATGTGTTTATATATATATATATTTTTTTTTTTAAACTTCAGAAGCGCCATACATATTATAAACGGGGTGCAAGAGGCATTTTTGGATGGTCACTGAACCGTGCACTGTGGTAGATAAGGCAGGCCATGCCGGGACTTAACTTGAAGGTAGAGTGCAGGAGTCGGTTAAAGCCCAACTGGCAATGAACGAAAAGCCCTGTCTGTTGCGAAATGTTATGAAGGTCCACGAAAAGCCTGTTTTTGTCAGTATTATCACTGCAGTAAAGAAGCCAGTTTACCTTATCTACCCCCGGCAAGGCATAGTAGATTAACTACACATATTGTTATCTTTACTGCCTCTCTGCTTATCTTAATAAATCCTGCTCTTAACAGGTCCACGGCTCGTGATGCATACAAGACGTACTAACGCCGGCAAGGACACAGTGGCAAATTCAAAATGGAATCAAGTGTTATCAATTATTTATGTAGGAGTTTTATAAAGCGCTGCATGTCGCACAGACCTCTTCAGAGTGTTGGAACATAAGGCAAACATGAAAGGTGGATGGATACCAGCAAGCCGGAAGAGAGTGTGGCGTAACGGTCACAGCTGCTGACTTTGGAATTCAGGCGCCAGGTTTGACTTTCGGCGTCTGTGTAACAGCCTGTGACTCTGGGCATACTGGAAATAAACGTGTCCTTCTGTAAAGCCACTGGCGCTCATGTAAGGCTCTCCAGTACCTTCGAGTCGAGCTACATCACAAGAAGGTGTACCGAGATATGGCAAGTTGAGGGCCTTGGACCACCAAGAATCTTTCACCATTCTTCGGCCTCTTAAAGAAGCTTTGTTGGATAAAGTGAGCAAATTTACATACCTAAGTAACACTCTCTGCCATCGAGGAAACGAGGTGTGATGACGGATCGTGTCTGCCTTCCAATGTACTCCCCCTCCAAACAAAGCCAGCACAGAAGGAGCTGTTAGATTTACCCATACTTCGAGAACTCTACCTCTGCACAGAATTCATATGCTGTGCACCCTGAACTTTACATCAGTGACGTACAAAGCTGTACTCCTGCTGCCACTTACTGATTAAACCTCCGCTGGCATTGGTAATTATCTGTCTGTCTATTGATCGATCGCTACATATATGTGTATATCTATATATACATTTACTATACGCTATACTCACAATACAAGCTTGCCATGCCCTGTACTAGAGATTGAACATGAATCAATGGATGTTTTAAAGCAGGCTTTTGCCAGATTTCTTACAAACATTTCATTAATATAATGTGTATTAGTAAAGCATTCATTCACCTTCACCCAGAGGGGTTTCTTTGCATTGTATAACAGATGTTTATCATTACCCAACTGAATTGTACTTATTTTATCGACCTCAGGAGGATGAAAGCTTGAGTGGACCCCACCAGGTTCCAAACCGGTTGATATGTGCAGAATGGCCTGACTATAGATTTTATTGACCTCGGACTGGTGCACCGCAACGAGCTAGGAACCCTCCTAATGTAATGAGAAATTACACAAAGGGCCGGATTACAACTGCCCTAAGGGACAGATCACCTGATAAAATCCGACACTCCAGGGTTTGGAATTTTCAGGTGGCACCTATGCCGAGTATTTCCCTTTAATGGGCAATAACATGCAGATTTAAATGCTTAGCTCACCAAAACCCGCATGTCTTGAATAATCCCGGCTCTTACCCATGTTAAATCCTGGCTGGTTTTACCTGCTAAGATGTACTATAGAGTGCTAACTTTGCCACACTGGGTAATTACTGGGTGTGATAAACTTCACACAATTTATAATTGCAAATTATATAAAAGATTCCAAATTAGGACCGGTCGCACCAAACATCTCCAATTCATTGAAATTTCTACAGAAAATATTGTGCATCAGCCAGGCTGTTTTTGTTGTGATTTCATGATCAAAAATATCTCATTTACATCATAAATCATCTATTTGTTTTATGGCTGATTTCATGATCAAAAAATCTAATTTACTTCATGAATAATTTATTTCTTGTATGGCTGATTTCATGATCAAAAACATCTAATTTATATCATAAATCATTTATTTGTTGTATGTCTGTATTTGCTTTCATCTCATGATGCAGGATATTTTTACCCACAACAGCAAATCAACTTTTTAAAGAAATGACACTGGAATTAATATATTTGATCTACTCTATCAATGACCAGGCAGGGGAACTTACAACTAGGCAGCTTGAACACCTACAGTCATGTTAATGAATCCAAATCTATAATGCCATCAGGAGCAAACCATAGACAGTGTCAGAGGAATGCTACTAATGACTTCACAAATAAAGATGCAGTCTGTAGGTAGGCATCTGCAAGTGGTTTTGCACCATGGGTGCTTCTATCATATCAGGGGACTGTTTGTTCTTTAAACCTGGTTGAAAAGTGGAGTAAAATCTGTTTGCTCTATCCGTTCTATCATAGAATAAGTAAGGGAGGAAATTGTTTTATCTCCATTTTTGCCCCGGTGCACTACATAATGTAACCTGGGACGTATTAACATTGAAGTAAAATCTGTTTGCTTCATTCCATATAAGCTACAAAAATTACGTAAACTGAAGTTGCACAATTTTCAACTCAGTGCTTAATGTAATATTGTCCCAAGCCCTTTAGCAGCCAAAACATGCTTCACGTTGTCTAGTCTGAAAAACTTCAAAGGTTTCGCTATACAACAGTTAAGACATAGAAAATTACCATTAACTCAATAACGTGATGGCTGCTATAGACTTCCCACTCCAGCATTCCAATGTTTATTTATGGTTCTGCTTGTTAAACTTAAAACATTCTTCCTGGTGGGTAGAATGATCTAATGCAGCGCTTCTTAAACTTTTCAGACCACACCCCACTTTTTAGAATGACACATTTTTAATGGACATGAGGATGGCAATTTTTGAATGTAACTAAAGCATCGTGTAGTAACGTGCTATTTACAGTCAACACATTTTCCAATGAAATGGCACTAAATTTGCACAGACATGCAGTTTTACTGATAAAACTATATTGCACATAAATGATAATGTGTGGAAATCGGTTTCAGTGAATATTTATGATTTGTGCATCTCCAAGTAAAGTGCCTTGATTTGCTCTGAACCTATTAAAAGCTTGGTTTCCATCAAACATACAGAATTACAAAAAAATGTGCTTCATTTTTGTTTTCTTAGCTGCTGAATGTGTACAGTTCATTACAGGTATTACTTTTTGTTGTCTGCTGGGACAAAATGACATCCTACAGCCTTTGCTTTCACAATCCCTGTACCCCAGAAAGATTGTCACATAATTAACTTTAATTTTCTTTCTCCAACTGCAAAGTGAGGGAAGTTTGTAAACACCAGTTCCAATGTTAAAAAATAAGCAGTCATTTGTTAGAAAACATAGCCTGACATTTGACCTCTGTCTTTGAAGCGCAGCAAATGTGACAAATATGGAATTTAAAGGCATCTTTATTTATTGCTTGGGCCTTAGCCCACAGTTTGGGAAATGCTGCTCTGATGTTTTGTTTAATAAAGCTAAAATGCTAAGTTTTAGCTCCTCTGAAGAGCTGCCGAAATGAAGATTGAATAAAAAAAAATGCAAGACTGCATCTGCCACAATGCCATGGGGCCTTACTTCAGGCACAGCTGGGCCACGGTCTGCCCTGGGCACAATCTGCACTGAGATTATAGCCAATCACAAGGAGAATTCTGAGGCCTCCTGGATCCGGTAGAACATTATTGAATGGTCTCCAATGTTACATTTCCGGCCAAGACGCCTGAAAAAGCTGCCACCAGTCGAATTCAAAGACATATTAAAATCAATGCCTACTTGGGCGATTCCCGGGTGGGGTTTAGACCTGGTGGGTGCCCTCAGAGGCTCGCTCAATCCCTGCTGACGTCAGTGTGTTGTGACAGTGTCATGGCTGCTGCTACGGCGGCCAATGCAGGAGCAAGGGGAGTGATGGGAGGGGGGATACCGGGAAAGAGGTGGGGGCACAGGGATGCTGCATCATGGGTGGGGGCGGGAAGTTGGCTTACTGTGGAGATGGAAAGGAAGCCACTGTGACGCTTACAGGGAGCTCTGGCCGCAGCTGCAGGTGGGGATATGGGAGTGGGATTGGGAGCTCTGCAGGATGGTCGGGCATCATGGCAGGGAGCGTAAAACAGGATCCTGCACCCTCTGCAGCGCAGAGGGAGGTCTCAAGGGGGTCTTTGGCCCCATCCTTACCGAGGGCCCCTATGCAGCCAAAGTCCAATGAATATCTGTAAGATATATGAGACTCAGGGGCCCTCATCACGTTCTGCGCCACATTTTATTCTAGTCTCACTTTATTATTTTGCAATTTTTTACGCTTGTTAACAAACGTATGGGCATAAGTTGCACATCATTAGTACCAATTTAACACCTAAATATAGCAAAAAGCAACAGAAAAGTGACCAGTCAACCTTTGCAGAGGGCTTTCATTGCACAGCAACATGTGTTGCTACGTTTAAGTAACTTTTGAACTGTTTGAACTAGAAACAATTTTTCTTGTTAAAGTCTGCAGATTGTGCAGCAGGTGGTGAATTATGTGGCAAATGCAGCGAATCCATAATTATGCGTATATTTCCACTGGCCATTGCTATAGTTAACAAAAGGCAACAACTAGAACCACCTTAGTGGTGTGTTGGAATCCACAGGTGTCCACACTGTCATCTCTACTCACATACATGAGAAGCACTCATAAAGTCCTGGGAAAGGCTCTCATAGTCACACAATAACACACTCACGAGGAGACAACTGACAGGCACACCTCAGACGAGGTGGAAACAGTAAGGGCCTGGTGTAGAAATTGATAGAATGAAACAAACTTCCAATTTATGGAGGAAGTGCTCGATCCACAAGGAGAGTCCACCAGTGGAATTTCCTTTAACCTATAGATTGAATGGTGGATTTTTCTCTACCACTATCAGTCAGGTCAATAATTACATTGTTAACCCCTCAAAGCCTTGGAGTTGGAGCGGGTCAGTTTCAACAATAGCAGTAGGGTTCCAATTACTGGGGAAATGTAGGGAGGAGGAGCGGGAAAGGGATAATACACAGGAAAAATGAGAGCTGGAGGATTCCAAAAATCCGAAAAATGGGAAAAATGACAGAAAGCAGGAATGTCATCATGCATGGGACAGGAAGCTACAGGAAAACCCAAAAGAGCTAAAAAAACTTGGGAAACAAGTAGGAAGATGGCATTATGCATGGAGCCAGGGCTTAATTTGAGCCGGAGGTTGCAGGTGGGGCCACTGGAACTCATTTTTGGGGATCATCACTTATTTTTTCTCTTCCAACTTTGCTCCAGAGCAAGAGAAAAAAAAACACAGAATGGGGGAAAGAAGGAGGAAGAGAAACATGGAAAAACTATGATAAAGGAAGGAAGAAAGTAAGAATGAAAAAGAACCTGCAAGAGTGAGAAAAAGCGGCAGGGAGTGTCTGATGGTGGATGAAAAAGGCACGAGTGGAATCAAGACTAGGCAGCTTTGGTATTTGGCACCCCAACATTCTGTTGCGCCAGCCACAGGCCTCTAAGCAAAACGTTGGTCCTCAACACTTTTTCTTTTACAAATCAGGCACTGCATGGGACAGGGCAGCAGAAGTGCCAACCATAACCCATGGAAGAGCAGGGTGGAAGGAAGAGTGAACATGGATCATGCATGGGGAGAGAGGCAGAGAGAGAACCACCAAGAGGCAGAAACAAGCAGGAAAGCTTGAAAGAGGAGGTGCAAGGGAGATCACACAAAGAAGAACCCTAACAGAAAACAGCAGGAGCACCCCAAAGAGGGAGAAACGGGCAGAGTGTGAAAGGCATTGTGCAAGAGAGAAAAAAGTATAACCCCCAAAGAGTGAGAACAACTAGTAATCGATGAGGTATT
Organism: Calotriton arnoldi; assembly: GCA_963921515.1. NCBI lineage: Eukaryota > Metazoa > Chordata > Amphibia > Caudata > Salamandridae > Calotriton > Calotriton arnoldi. The sequence continues at coordinate 444,253 of CAWUFW010002619.1, forward strand.
TGAGGGAAAAGGAGGTAAGAGAGAGGAGACTGTGAGAAGACAAGACAAATGGTGAAACAAGTAAGAAGAATGTGCATGGCATGGATAAAAAGAAAACAGCAGCACTACAAGAGAGTGCCCCAAGAGCCCCTGAGATGATGGACGAGGAGCCATGTTACCTTCTTACGCAGGTGTGCACAGTCCTGTCTGGGCAAGTCCAGGAAAGCCATGGCTGCGCTTCTGAAGGGTGGAACCACTTGCCTGCTGGCTGTCATAAAGCTCTGCCTCCTGGATCTGAAGCCCCCTAGAGTGCTGAAGTCCTCTTCCAGCCTGGCTGGTTTGATCATTGCCCACCTTACCGCCCTCAAGCCCCCCAGAGCCTTGCTGTTTGATCAGCTGGCCGTAGAGCTTGCTGTGCGGGATCTGAGGGCACCCTAGAAGTCCTAGAACTCCGCAGGCCTTCTACAATGCTGTTGGGTGACAACCGTCATTGATGGAGCTCTGTGCTGAGGTTCTGCAGCCTTCAGATCTTGGCTTTTATGATCTGCAGAGCTCCTAGAGTTTGCAGACTTGATCTTCAGACCGCCTTGAGATCTCCTCACAGGATCTGCAGCTCTTCCAATGCTCTGCAGCCTACGTCACCAGTCCTTCTGGGGTTCTAGAGCCTGCAGCTGTATTCCTCTTATAGCTTTGTTGGCAGGTTCTGAATCCTGATTAGAGCCCACCCTGGAGCTCAGCTCGCTGGTTCTGTAGGCTTACGGAGCCTCCTAGAGTTTACTGACCAGATCTCCAGACTGCCTTGAGATCTGCTGGTTGAATCTGCAGCTCTCTTAAGTCTCTACAGTCTACAGCATCAGCATCATCATACAGCTCTGCAGCTTGTGTCATCATCCCTCCTAGACCTCTGCAGCCTGTGGCATTATCAATCAATCAATCGGGATTGGTAGAGCGCGGCTAATCACCCGTAAGGGTATCCAGGAGCTAGGATCTAGCTGCTGAGGGTGGTATCAGTCAAAGAGCCAGGTCTTGGGTCCCTTTCGGAATTCCAAGAGAGAGGGAGAAATTCGGAGGTGAAGGGAAAGGTCGTTCCAGAAGTTGGCGACGAGGTAGGAGAAAGAGCGTCCTCCACTGTAGCTTTAGCGGATGTGGGGGGGGTGAGCGAGGGCATGGGAGGAGGATCGCAGGTGTCTGTAGGGTCGGTGGAAGTGCCGGCTTTGGTTGGTTTATGCTGTTCCTTGGTCATGAAGTGCTTTGTAGGAGTGCATCAGACTCCCTCCTGGACCTCTGCAGCCTCCGAGAGCATTGGTTGTCTGGTAAGAGCGTTTTGAGGCCTTTAATGACTGGATCTTCAGCCTGTCTCAAGATCTGATGGTTGGATCTGCAGCGCTTCTAGAGCTCAGAAGCTTGTATAATCAGTCTTGCCACGTTTTTGCCGTCTCCTGGTTGTTTGGTAAAAGCACTCCAAGCGCTTCATCAACTGGATATCCACGCGCTTTTAGAACAACTAGCTGGATCTGCAGCTCTCTCGGTGCTCTTCAGCCTGTATCATCAGTCCTTCTACAGCTCTTCAGCCTGTATCATCAGTCTTCTAGAGCCAAGCAGCCTGTATCTTCAGTCACTCTAGAGGAATGCAGTCTGTATCATCAGTCTTTCTGGAGCTCTTCAGCCTGTATCATCAGTCCTTCTAGAGCTCTTCAGCCTGTATCATCAGTCCCTCTAGAGCTCTGCAGCCTGTATCATCAGTCCTTCTAGAGCTCTTCAGCCTGTATCATCAGTCCCTCTAGAGCTCTGCAGCCTGTATCATCAGTCCTCTAGAGCTCTGCAACCTGTATCATCAGTCCTCTGCAACCTTTATCGTCAATAGTTCTAGAGCTCTTCAGCCTGTATCATCAGTCCTCTAGAGCTCCGCAGCCTGTATCATCAGTCCTTCTAGCGCTCCGCAGCCTGTATCTCCAGTCCTTCTAGAGCTCTGCAGTCAGTTGCTTCAGTCCTTGAGCTCTGCAGCCTGTATCATCAGTCCTTCTAGCGCTCTGCAGTCTGTTCCTTCAATCCTTGAGCTCTGCAGTCTGTATCATCAGTCCTTCTTGAGCTCCGCAGTCTGTTCCTTCAGTCCTTGAGCTCTGCAGTCTGTTCCTTCAGTCCTTGAGCTCTGCAGTCTGTTCCTTCAGTCCTTCTAGAGCTCTGCAGTCTGTTCCTTCAGTCCTTGAGCTCTGCAGTCTGTTCCTTCAGTCCTTGAGCTCTGTAGTCTGTTCCTTCAGTCCTTGAGCTCTGCAGTCTGTTCCTTCAGTCCTTGAGCTCTGCAGTCTGTTCCTTCAGTCCTTGAGCTCTGCACTCTGTTCCTTCAGTCCTTGAGCTCTGCAGTCTGTTCCTTCAGTCCTTCTAGAGCTCTGCAGTCTGTTCATTCAGTCCTTCTAGAGCTCTGCAGTCTGTTCCTTCAGTCCTTGAGCTCTGCAGTCTGTTCCTTCAGTCCTTGAGCTCTGCAGTCTGTTCCTTTAGTCCTTCTAGAGCTCTGCAGTCTGTTCCTTCAGTCCTTCTAGAGCTCTGCAGTCTGTTCCTTCAGTCCTTGAGCTCTGCAGTCTGTTCCTTCAGTCCTTGAGCTCTGCAGTCTGTTCCTTCAGTCCTTGAGCTCTGCAGTCTGTTCCTTCAGTCCTTGAGCTCTGCAGTCTGTTCCTTCAATCCTTGAGCTCTGCAGTCTGTATCATCAGTCCTTCTTGAGCTCTGCAGTCTGTTCCTTCAGTCCTTGAGCTCCGCAGTCTGTTCCTTCAGTCCTTGAGCTCTGCAGTCTGTTCCTTCAGTCCTTCTAGAGCTCTGCAGTCTGTTCCTTCAGTCCTTGAGCTCTGCAGTCTGTTCCTTCAGTCCTTGAGCTCTGCAGTCTGTTCCTTCAGTCCTTGAGCTCTGCAGTCTGTTCCTTCAGTCCTTGAGCTCTGCAGTCTGTTCCTTCAGTCCTTGAGCTCTGCAGCCTCTATCATCATCAGCTCTCCTGGAGATCTGCAGCTTCCTGGAGTTCTTTCTGATTGTGTGGTAACAGCCCTCCAAGAGTGCTCAGAATAGATGTCTAGAGCTCTGCTCTCTGGATAAGCGACTCCCCCACAGCTCTGCAGCCTACACGACCAGCCCTCCTTGTGCAGTCTGCCTCAGCGCTCCTCTTCTAGCTTTGTGCGCCGGTTCTAGCGCTCAGCAGCGGGTGTTGCATCCTTCATTGAGCTCTACTATTCGGATCTTCACGCTTCTTTGAGACCTGCTCTGTGGGCAGTTCAGTTCTAGCGCTCAGTCCCCAATGTTGCATCCTTCATGGAGCTCTGCAGGTAGGATTTGTACCGTTCACCGAGATCTGCTTTATGTGGCAAATCTAGCGCTCAGCTGCTGGTTCTGCAGCCTTCACGGAGCTCTGCACCTTTCATTGAGATGTGCTCTGCGGGCAGGAGAGGTGGCGGGACTTTGTCCGGGGGAGCTCTGCGGCCATATGGCACCGGCTGCCCTGCGCGTGTTTGTGTGCCAAAGGGCTCTGAGAGGGAAGGTTACTCAGCTGTTTTGGGTGGCTGGCAGGGCAGGGGGCGGGAGGGCAGCCCTGTGTGGCTGGACATCAGGGTGTGGGGTGGGCGGGTCACACACTGAGGCCTTTGTGGATTCAGGCCGGCCTAATTCAAACAAGAGGCTGAGTTCTTAGAAATGGAGGCCCCACAGCAGGTCGACCCTAAACCCTGCACTCGGAGAGCTCGGTCACAGCCTGTGTGCTCTTGTTTATCAGACTGTTCTGCCAACCTGCCCCCTCCTGCTTTCCCCTCCGCTCTATTTTCTCTGCTAGACGAAGTCAACAATCCCTGTAAAACATACTGGCCGTCGTTGAGTGACCTCTGACCCCAATGACATCAGGAACACGGGCATCGTCTGACCTCTGACATAACAGGGCCTGTGCTATTTATGGGCCGAGTAGACATGGTAAAAATACGACAGCGCAGTCTATGCGTGTGGTCGGCTCCCGTATAATGGCATAGTGTCGTGTTGCTTCTAACATAGTTCCCACCCAGTATAGTGCCCGCGCTACGTCACATTTAATAACCCTGATTTGAGAGGTTACCACCATGAAACAGTACTATCATATACGAGGAAAGGGTTCTGAAGGTATTTTCACATTTATCGTCGCAGAGCTACCTCGAGCTCCATGACAGTGCTGACGAAGCACTTTTTCCACGCTGTAATCCACTATAAACACGGTAACACCGCATTGCTTAATTATTTGTGTCACGGTATAGTATGCGCACAACGGGACATTCCCTCCTCCCCAAATTCCTTCCCTTACCACCCGCTACGCCCAATAACTCTCGGAATCAGGACATGTTGTCTACGGCATAGCCTTTTATTCACATCAATCCAAGTGAATCATCATAGTTCATTACCAAATAAAAGTATCCTTCTTGGATATATAAGAACTATTCACAGCATCACATTTTATCTGCATCAACATGTCAACGGCAGTAAGGAAATTAGGTACGACATTACACTTTAACATGAACAACTTGGCCATACATTTCGAACTTACACTTTAACTTTTAACTTGGCCGTACCCAAGAACTTGGCCGTACATTTGAACTTGGCCGTCTAGGCCGCCAATCTCCCACTCGGCTGCGCACATTGCGCCGGCAGGCCCCAACTCGCTACAGCCAACAGTTACATTACTTGATATCCTGGGCACCTCATACCGCACCGGTCTACCGGGGTACCTGAACACAGGCATCTTCCCCACAATCCCCAACTCGGCTGCGCACATTGCGCCGGCAGGCCCCAACGCGCTACAGCCAACAGTTACATTACTTGACATCAAGGGCACCGCATACCGCACTGGCCCACCGGGGCACCTGAACACAGGCATCCTCCCCAAGATTCTACTCAGTCCATACGTGATGGGTTAGGGCATTAGAGTCCAGGACTACCGGCAGGCCAGTCCCTCCTCCCCGCCTACCCACTGCACTCGTGGAATCTACCCCTTCCAGGGGTCCATCGAATGGCTGCATCTCCATTGTTGTGCATCACCCTTTGTTGTAAACTGTCAGCGCTCCGCCTCATAAAGCCTTGGCCTTCTGCCGGGTGGTCGACGACGCTCCTGTAGCCAGGCTGTGGTCCGAGGAGACAAAGAGAACGAAACCCCTGGAGCACAGCCTTAAATACCTCTGCTAAGTTTCATTTCTGATAAGTTTCGTTTTTCCAAACCGCCAGCCCTTCATTATCCAGCCAGCCCCACCTCCTTCTCTGATCCACGGAGGAGGCTCAGCCCCGAGGCGCAACTAAGGGCGCCCCTCCCCTAGTCGCGGGGGGCGCCTGTTCAATACCGCTATAGCAATACCATAGGTTCACAACTTTTTGGCTCTATACATGCATGCTGCAGAATGCCTTTTATAGTGGGCTGTGCATCGTTGACGGATTCGTCGCCATAATATGATGCGGTATTACCACATGCGGTAATACCGTGGCCGGACCCTTAATACCGATTCCAGTAGCGCAGTAAGGATGCCTGGGGCCCTGGTGCAAGCGAGCAAGCTGTTGGGGTAGTATAATACAGTAATTATCAGAGTTCAATGGATCACTCAGAGCTCTGGGCCCCGGCGCCACTGCACCTGCTGCACCAACGGTATCCAAGCCCCTGTTCAGACGGAAACGCCTGAATCCACCCAAATCTGTATTTAGAGGCTATTCGTCGGACCAGAACCTGGAGGGTCCGAAAAATGCTGATGGGGAGGAGAGGTCTGCATTCATAAAGAGTTTATGTATAGTTAAATTGATTTTATTGAGAATGGGGTGTTTAGAATCTTCACTGAGCCTGGGAGTGCGGCTGCAGAAAAGGAGCGGAATTAGTTAAATTATTTTAAAAACATATGTGCTGGTTTATGATCCTAAAATGTTTTAGCCCTAGTAATGTTTTTTTTTAGCTCTCAGGATTTAGAAGATATTTTGTGTATTGGAACAAGGATCTGTAAGTCATTTAATTGAACTTTCAATCATTTAATCAGGGGTTTGTAAAGCGCAGCTACTCACCGGAGAGGGTTTGAAGGTGCTTGGGGGGGGTGGGGGGGGTGCAGATCTGTCTGGGCGCTGGGTTAATTCGAAGAGCCAGGTCTTGAGATACTGCCTGAATTGGGACAACAATGGGGATTGCCTGAGGCGGAAGAGCATGGGGTTCCAGGTCTTGGCGGCAAGATAGGAGAAGGAGCTTCCTCCGGTTCTCGTCCTGCGGATCCGTGGGACGGTGGCCAGTAACAATTGTGCGGAGCAGAGGAGTCTGTTGGGTGCGTGGAATGAGAGGCAGTGGTTCAGGTATGCTGGTCCGGCGTTGTGAAGGGCCTTGCATGCGTGGGTGAGGAGCTTGAAGGTTATTCTTTTGTCGACTGGGAGCCAGTGGAGTTCACGCAGGTGTGTGTGATGTGGCTGCGGCGGGGGATGTTTAGGACCAGTCTGGCTGTGGCATTTTGAATGTTCTGGAACTTCCGAGGAGTTTCTGGGTGACGCCTGCATAGTGTGCGTTGCCGTAGTCGAGTCTGCTGCTGATGAGAGCGTGGGTGACCGTCCTCCTGGATTCAATGGGGATCCATCTGAAAGTCTTTCGGAGCAGGCGGAGCGTGTTGATCTTGTTTTCCACTTAGCTTACAATGTATGATTCTCTTCTTTCATTGATTCTGGTGTTAATGCTATTAAAGCAAAGTAGTGTTATTGAACTTTCGCTATACAGAGTGCAACAATTTGAAACATTTTTCTATTTTTTTTTATGTCGGGCATTAGTCAAGACCTTTGATTTTTAGTAAAGTTGCATATATATAATGTACTTACTTACAGGGACTTTCAGCCAGCTCTCTTCATCCATTTGTCAGTTGTGTCATTCATATTTTCCTTCTGCCACCTACAGCATGCAGACAATGGGGCAGTCCACTTCAGCCATTGGCTAACATCACTGTGAGTGACAGCATACTGCTCTTTCACATAGAACACATACACACACAAAATAGTGCACTTGAGGGCCAAGGACTATGATTGCAATATGTGCTTTTTGAGGCCAAAAAGTACTTTAGTTTTTTTTCAATTTTTCTTTAATATTGGCAAGGGCCTGACTGCTCTCAGAACAATGTGTTATAACTAGCATTGGCAAAGCCAATAGGTTTCGCCGGTGCGAGAGCTGCTAGCTTTGTCAATTCCTTTTAGCGGTGGAGTACAGCAGAGCTGCAGCTGTGCAGCATGGCTGAAAGTTACAAAAAATGCTCTATGACATGGCCAGCACTGACCATGAGGGGCAGTGATCCGTTTTCTTAGAATGAAATTATTCTTTGCCTTCACAAAAAACATAAATAATTACTTTATGGCTAAGCCGAAGTGTGCTGTATTGGCCCTGCATGTGGGCAGCGCCAAAAAGGCCATGCAGAACAGAGAGCGCAGTGCTGTTTGCATCTTTGTAGCCTGTTGATACACATTGGCAGAGGTAAAGAGAGGCAAGGGTGACTTGAGGGTTATGGGGTGGGTATAGGTAAAGGGAGGTGAGGGTGACTTGAGGGTTCAGGGGTAGGTAGAGGTAATGAGAGGTGAGGGTGGCTTGAGGAGTCAGGCCTTGATAGAGGTAAAGCGAGGTGAGGGTGATTTGGGAGTTCAGGGGGGGGTAGAGGTAAGAGGAGGTGAGGGTTGCTGAGGATTCAGGGTGGCTAGATGTAAAGGGAGATAAGGGTGACTTGAAGGCTCAGTGGTGGGTAGAAGTAAAGGGAGGTGAGGGTGACTTGCGGGGTCAGGGATGGGTAGAGTTAAGAGGAGATGATGGTGACTTGAGAGTTCAGTGGTGAGTAGAGGTAAAGGGAGGTTAGGGTGAGTTCAGGGTTATGAAGTTGGTAGAGGGAAGGGTGACTTTAGGGGTCAGGGGTGGCAGGAGGTAAGGGGGTGAGGGTGAATTTAGGGTTATGGGTGGGTAGAAGTAAAGGGAGGTGAGGGTGATTTGACGGGTCAGGGGTGGGTAAAGGTAAAGGGAGGTGAGGGTGACTTGACGGGCTAAAGGTGGGTAGAGGTGGAGAGAGGTTAGGGTGAGTTCATGGTTATGACGTGGGTAGAGGTAAGGGGAGGTAAAAAATCATGGGTGGCAAGAGGAAAGGGGGTGAGGGTGAGTTTAGGGTTGTGGGTGGGTAGAGGTAAAGGGAGGTGAGGGTGACTTGAGGGTTCAGGGGTAAGTAGAGGGAAAGGGAGGTTATGGTGACTTGAGGGCTCAGAAGTGGGTAGAAGTAAAGGGAGGTGAGGGTCACTTAAGGGCTCAGGTGGGGAGGTTAAGATGAATTCAGGGTTATGGAGTGGGTAGAAGTAAGGGGAGGTAAGGGTGACTTCAGGGTTCATGGGTGGAAAGAGGTAAGGGGGAGTGCGGGTGACTTGAGAGCTCAGGGGTGGGTAGAGGTAAAGGGAGGTAAGGATGACTTGAGGGTTCAGAAGTGGGTAGAGGTAAAGAGAGGTGAGAGTGATTTGAGGGTTCATGGGGTGGGTAGAGGTAAAGGGAGGTGAGGGTGACCTGAGGGTTCATTGGTGGGAAGTGGTAAGGTGGATGAGGGTGACTTGTGGGTTTAGGGGAGGGTAGAGGTAAAGGGAGATGAGGGTGACGAGTGTTAAGGTGGTAGATGTAAAGGGAGGTGATGGAGACTTCAAGGCTCAGTGGTGGGTAGAGGTAAAGGGAGATGAGGGTGACTTGAGGGCTCAGGGGTGGGTAGAGGTAAAGGGAGGTAGAGGGTGACTTGAGGATTTAGGAGTGGGTAGAGGTAAAGAGAGGTGAGAGTGATTTGAGGGTTTAGAGGTGGGTAGAGGTAAGAGGAGGTGAGGGTTGCTTGAGGATTCAGGAGTGGGTAGATGTAAAGGGAGGTAAGGGTGACTTGAAGCTCAGTGATGGGTAGAGGTAAAGGGAGGTGAGGGTGACTTGCGGGGTCAGGGATGGGTAGAGTTAAAGGAAGGTAAGGGTTGACTTCAGGGTTATGGGGTTGTTAGAAGTGAATGGAGGTGAGGGTGACTCGAGGGTTCAGAGGTGAGTAGTGTTAAAGGGAGATAATGGTGACTTGAGATTTCAGTGGTAAGAAGAGGTAAAGGGAGGTTAGGGTGAGTTCAGGGTTATGAAGCGGGTAGAGGTAAGGGTGACTTGAGGGGTCAGGGGTGGCAGGAGGTAAGGGGTGAAGGTGAGTCTAGGGTAATGGGTGGTTAGAAGTAAATGGAGGTGAGGGTGACTTGACGGGTCAGGGGTGGGTAGAGGTAAAGAGAGGTGAGGGTGATTTGATGGGTCAGGGGTGAGTAGAGGTAAAGGGAGGTGAGTGACTTGAGGGCTCAGGGATGGATAGCGGTAATTGAAGGGGAGGGTGACTTGAGGGTTCAGGAGTGGGTAGAGTTAAGGAGAGGTGAGGATGACTTGAGGGCTGTGGGGTGGTTAGAAGTAATGGGAGATGAGGGTTACTCGAGGGTTCAGAGGTAAGTAGAGGTAAAGGGAGGTGAGGGATACTTGAGGGCTAAGGGTGGGTGGAGGTAAAGGGAGGTTAGGGTGAGTTCAGGGTTCAGAAGATGGTAGAGGTAAAGGGAGATAAGGGTGACTTGAGGGTTCATGGGTGGCAGGAGGTAAGGAGGTGAGGGTGTTTTTAGGGTTATGGGTGACTTTAGGGGTTAAGGGTGAGTAGAGATAAAAGGGAGCTGTGTGTGACTTGGGTGTTTAGGGGTGGGCAGAGGTAAAAGGAGGTGAGGGTGACTTGAGGATGCAGGGGTGGATATGGGGTAAAGGGAGGTGAGGGTGATTTGAGGGCTAAGGGGTGGGTAGAGGTAAAGGGAGATGAGGCTGACGAGGGTTCATGGGTGGGTAGAGGTAAAGGGAGGTAAGGGTAACTTGAGGGGTCAGGATTGGGTAGAGTTAAAGGGAGTTGAGGGTAACTGGAGGGCTCAGAGGTGGGTAGAGGTAAGGGCTGGTGAGGGTGACTTGAGGGTGCAGGGGTGGATAGATGTAAAGGGAGGTGAGGGAGACTTCAGTGTGCAGGGGTGGATAGATATAGAGGGAGGTGAGGGAGACTTGAGGGCTCAAAGTGGGTAGAGGTAAGGGGAGGTGAGGCTGACTTCAGGGTTATGGGGTGGTTAAAAGTAAAGGGAGCTGAGGGTGACTCGAGGGAACAGCAGTAAGTAGTGTTAAATGGAGGTGATGATGACTGGAGGGTTCAGTGGTAAGTAAAGGTAAAGGCAGGTGAGGGTGACTTGAGGGCTAATGGTGGGTAGAGGTGGAGGGAGATTAGGGTGAGTTCATGGTTATGAGGTGGGTAGAGGTAAGGGGAGGAAAAAGGGACTTGAGAGTTCATGGGTGGCAAGAGGTAAGGGAGTTAGAGTGAGTTTAGGGTTGTGGGTGGGTAGAGGTAAAGGGAGATGAGGGTGACTTAAGGGTTCAGGGGTAAGTAGAGGTAAAGGGAGGTGAGGGTGACTTGAGTGTTGAGGTGGTAGAGGTAAAGGGAGGTGATGGAGACTTGAAGGCTCAGTGGTGGGTAGATGTAAAAGGAGATGAGGGTGATTTGAGGGCTCAGGGGGTAGATTTAAAGGGAGGTAGAGGATGACTTGAGGATTTAGGAGTGGGTAGAGGTAAAGGGAAGTAAGGGTGATTTGAGGGTTTACAGGTGGGTAGAGGTAAAGGGAGGTGAGGGTGGCTGGCTTGAGGGTTCCTGGGTGGGAAGAGGTAAAGAGAGGTGAGGGTGGCTGGCTTGAGGGTTCATGGGTGGGAAGAGGTAAGGGGAGTGAGGATGACTTGAGGCCTAGGGGTGGATAGAGTTAAAAGCAAAATAGGGTGACTTAAGTGTTGAGGGGTGGGTAGAGGTAAAGGGAAATTACGGTAACTTGAGGATTCAGGAGTGGGTAGAGGTAAAGGGAAGTAAGGGTGACTTGAGAGTTCAAGGGTGAGTAGAGGTAAATGGAGGTGAGTGTGAGTTTAACGTTATGGATGGGTAGAGTTAAAGGGAGGTGAGTGTGACTTGAGGGTTCAGGGGTGGACAGAGGTAAAAGGAGGTGATGGTGACTTGATTGTATAGTGTGGTATGGTACGGCCTTTCATTGTATAGTATGGTATGGTATGAGCTGTTATTTTCTGGTATGCTATGGCCTGTTATTGTTTTGTGTGGTATAATATGGTATGATATGGTAGGGACTGTCGTATAATATTGACATGTTATGTTATGGTCTGTTATTGTATGGTATGGTGTGGTATGTCATGGCCTGTAATTGTATAGTATATTATGGTATGAGTAAAGTATAGCATGTTATTGAGGCGTACAACCTATGAACTGCTAACAGCATGCATACACATGCATTTAGCCAAGCGCTGATATCACTGGTTGACACAATTTAATAACATGTAGTTTAAAATGGCTTTCCCAAATTGGGTAGGAAGGTGGCATTACACAGAATGTGACCAAAATGAGGACAAGTCATAAACAAACACACCTTTAGTGAATGCTGCAACATGTACGTTTATCAACATTTAATAAATTGTGTTGTTATGCGGTTCAAAAAAGACTGGCCGGAGAAAAGCGTCTTAATTGAAAGAGAAGTTTTGAAAAATCTGGAAAGCAAACACCGAGCTAAGGGAGCAGTTGGCCTAAAACGAAAAAACAAAACAAAATTGAAGGGGAATAAAAGCAGTTACAAAATGAGATAGGGAGGCCACTAAGATGGTGGTCGCTGTCTAGCAGTGCTCTCGGCCATCTGACCCATCCTGCGGCATCCTGGATTCCATCGGGTTCTCTTCAGTGCTGATTCGGCTGTGGGCATGGCCAATCCCAGGTACATCTCCCTTGCCCACTGGGGGCACCTTGGTCTGCCATACGCAAAGGACAGAGGTGTCGGCCCAGGGTACTGGTGAATGCGGTGGGCCGTCCAGGGACTGAGGCCTGTGTGGCCACACAGCGTCCCAGGGACCCAGCTGGGGCCTGAACTTTATCAACGTGGACCTACCCCCATGAAGTAACCTGGGGGGACACTGAAGCTGCACATGCTGGGTCCCGATGCAGTGACAGGACCTGGCAGAATCTCTTCTGACATGCCGGACCGTGCGGACTGAGAGGCATGGCCTGCCTCCCATGGTGGCCGTGGCCTGGTGGGACCGGTGTGCCCGGTGGAGGTAGGCTGTGTTGGCCATGGAGTGAGCTCGGAGGGCAGAGCTTGAGGTCGAGATAGAAGGCACACATTGGCTGACGGGGCCTGGTGTGCGGGGCCCAGTCAGCTAAGCTTCACATCCGGCTACTCATGCTGCCTCGACTTGACCCGCGGGCCGGTCCTGGCCCTAGCTGGACCTGAGCACTGGGGGCAAGCGGCAGACACTTGGACTGTCAGCAATGCACCTTGGTGCATTCTGTGGTGTTGGCCTGAGCTGGCTGCTTGTGCTGCCCCATTCAGGACCTTGACATCACTGAATAAGCGGGAGAGGGGCAGTGGTATATCTGCACATCAGCCTCTTCGCCATGATAGAATGACACCCAATTGGGGTCATTGGCAAGGATCAAGGAGCTGCTGCCCATGCCAAGATGGATAAAAATACTACCTCTACTCAGGCTCCCGTGGGGATCCCCTCCCTGGCAGTGGCAACGATGAAGCCAACGGACCACTTGGACTCTGTGGCGATTCCAAAAGCCATCCAAGCCTCCCAAGAGACAGTTGAAACCCAGCTTGGAGAAGTCCAAGTGGATGTCACATTGCTTTGCCATGATCTCAGTAATATGGCCAACTAGGTTACAGAGGCAGAAGGGTGCATCTCGACTCTGGAGGATGATATCTCGCCCCCTCAAAATGAGCCAATAAACTCCTCTCAGCCACCCAACAACTCAAGCGGTGGGCAGAAGATGCTGAAAACAGATCTAGATGTAACAACCTCTATTTTGTGGGGTTACAAGAGGGAGCCGAGGCCAGCAACTGTGGATGCTTCCTAGAGTCCTGGATACACTTGTGGAGGCCCTCTCCAAATGGTTAGTTTTTGAATGGGCCTATAGCTCGGTGGCACCTTAGCAGCCTCACGGTTGCCCTACGAGACCGCCCATAGCAAGAGTCATGAACTACAGAGACAGAGATGCAATACTTCAGGAGGCCCACAAGCTCTAAAACCAACCATATGAAGGGTCCAGAATCATGATCTTTCTGGACTAAAAGAAGATGGTACAGGATAGGCGCAGGTCCTTCAAGGAAGTCAATTAAAAACTCCGGTCGATGAGTCTTCGCTATGTTGATTTTCCTGGCTACGCTGAAAGTGATCTACGAATCCAGGACACATTTCTTTGAATGCCCAGAGGAGGCATGGGAATGGGCGGAGAAGAGAAGGGTGCTGGGCTATCCTTCCCAGAGGAATTCTCCTCTGTATGACTGGGGGCCCACCCCCGCCGATCCTCGTGGGTTGATCCTCCTTGCAGACAAACCCGTTTGAGAAAGCGGCAGGGACGTCAGCCCAATCACTGGCTACCTTAGACACTGAGACTGGGCTGGAGTGCTCCCAGCCTCCGGCAGGGGTCAGACGGACCTGCCCTGTGACCTACAGCTGCAATTGGAGATGCCTGCGAGAACCCGATTGGGACCCAGTAGTGGGACCCAGAGACCCGGTTTGGCTACACTGAAAGCGGTCCAGATCCGGAATCTGAGGGGCTCCTCCTTTGAGGTCATGGACAATATACTGTAGCATTTGTCAGATTTCGCACTGGGATTTCCCTCCCCTGTGACAGTTTCTAACCAAACTATGAGGGTGTTCAAGGGTGACAGATGCTTCTGGGAGGGAAGGATGGGATGCAGGTAGTTGGGGGGTAGCTGGAAGACAACTTTGTTGTTAAGTTGTTGTTACAGGTATATTAGCTTAGCATGTATGCATACACACACACCACGACCACCTACACCTGCGATCCACATAGCAGATGCATCACTTAAACCCATCCACCCAAGAATGCCCCATACCATACGCCTCTGCCCACATGATCGTCCAATCAACAGACACCATGCCGGATATCATGTCCTCTCATGGAATGTGAGCGGCCTACTGGACCGTATCAAGTGCACAGTGGTTCTCTGGTATGTCAAACGGATGGCCCCGGACATACTGCTGTTTCAGGAAACCCACTTAATGAGTGCTCAATGTTCCTCCCTGGGCCGATACAGGTACAATAGAGTCTACCACTCTTACTTCACCAGAGCCTCCCGGGGGGTGACCATCCTTCTTCATATGTCTTTCCCCATGACACTTACCAGAATCCATACAGACTCCCTGGGCAGATATGTCAGAATGGAGGTTTTTCTGGAGGGGAAGCAGCTCAACCTTCTAAGTGTATACATTCCCCCACAAGTTCCCAGGGCAGAGCTTGAAGGTTGTCGTATGATACTGGCGGTGTTCCCCAAGGTTAGCAGGATCGTAGCTGGGGACTTCAACACTGTCCCAGATGCTAGCATTGACACGACTGCAGGGCCAACACCCCACAGGCTTGGCACATCGAAGATGCTTCAAGATTGGATGAGAGCCTAAGGCTGTTGCAACATTTAGAGGGCATGGCACCCCACGTCCGGGAATATACTCATACTTCTGCGGCACACAAAACCTTTGCATGTATTGATCTCATCCTGCTACCCACCACTGAAGCTTCCTGGGGGGCCCAAGTTGAGATCCACACTGGGGCATTTCTGACCACTCTCAGTGCTACCTTAGGATTGGCTCCCCAGGGTCCAACAGGAGACCCATGTGGAAGTTCAAAGCCTGGTACTTGACCGACACTGAGTGCACCAACACATTGGCTACTGAGATTGAGGATTTATTTTCAGGAGAATCAGGAGTCAGTTTCCTCAGCGGCCACACTCTGGGAGGTGGGCTTTCATACATGCATAAGAGGAGTCAAAGCAAAGTCACGTGTCCGGGCATGAGTCCCGGATCCGGATTTTAGAATGGCAATATGTCCTTGACATGAATGCAACTACCCTGCGGCAGCTGGATTTGAACAAAAACTCCCTTCACTAGCTAATCCTTGAGGAGGCCACCAGTGTTGGAGGGCTACACCCCAATGGGTCTATGAGCATGGGGATAAATCCAACAAGCTCCTTAACTGGCTGGCAACGGCAAATCAGGCAGCCAGGATCGTGCCGGAGATACTTGACGGACATGGGTGAATACAAACCTCTACGGTGCAAATTGTACAAGTCTTTTCATATTACTTTCAAACGCTGTACGCACATGTCCCACACCCGCTGCAGAACTGGAGGATCCTAACCTTTGGGCCATTCCACTGCTGGCCCTATTGGCGGCCTAAAGGGAAGTCCTTGAGGCACCCTTGACCCTCGAAGAAGTAGGGGACCCCTCTCGGAGCTGAACGCTGAGAAAACGCCAGGCCCAGAAGGGTTCATGGTTGAGTACTACCGCTGGTTTCATGACACACTGATGCCCCACCTGCTCAACCTATTTGTAGAGGCGGTGGAAAGGGACATTTCCCAATGGAGCTAGATCTGGCGAGTATAGAACTGATCCACAAGTCTGGATGGCCCCCGGAACAATGCTCTTCCTCTTGGCCAATCTTGTAGATCAATACAGAGCATAAGCTCTAAGCAAAGGTTCTGGCCCGCCAACTCCTCCAAGTGCTCCCATCGCTTGTCCACCCTGACCAATGTCTTTTTCTGTCTTCCTGTAGCACCCAGCTCTGCATTCGATGCCTTCATCTTGCTCTGGCTCACAGACACGAACTCCAGATGTTGAGCACGCTTCTCCTAGTTGACTTTGGGAAGGCATTTGAGACGGTTGACTGGTCCTACCTAGACACAGTGCTGGACAGGATGGGCTTTGACCCCCACTTCCGATCACTGGTGGGGCTTGCCCCAAGGGTGCAAATAAGTGTTAACGGGGCATTCTCTGACACCTTCCCTATTGGCAGGGGAACTAGTCAAGAATGCACCTTGTCTCCACTCCTCTTCACTCTAGCCATTGAGCCCCTGGCAAGGCTCATACGATGTGATGCTCAGATCTGGGGGTATAGATGAAAGGGGGAGAAAAGGACCAAACCGCACTCTATGCGGACGATGTGCTATTGTACTTGGCACGGCCGCAAGATTCTGGGCACTGTGTATTGCTCATCCTAGAGCTCTTCACAGAGACCTCTGATCTACAGCCCAACTGGTCTTAGTCGCTCCTGGTACCGGTCAGCCCAGATGCTGAGGTGGGGACCTTGAGGAGAAATATCGCTGTGTGGTGGCTCAGCTTTCAATACCTGGGTGTCTTTATTTGGCTGGAGCCGAGCATAACCTGGAGCCTCAACCTGCGACCATTGGTAGCAAAGATTAAGGAGGATCTCCGGAAAGGTACCAATCTCTCACTCTCGGTGTCGGGTCATATGGCCCTCTTCAAGATGAAGATCCTTCCCCATCTCTTATACGCCCTCCAGAATTTTCCCGTCTGGATCCCAGATGCTTGGTTCCGAAGCCTCACAACCAACATGTAAGCCTTTTTATGGAGTGGCCCTAGATAAATGCTGTCAATCGACATATGATAGGGGCCTCGGCATGGCAGATATTAGGATGTACTATTCTGCATCACAACTTGTAATGATTAATGACTGGCTTAACGGGGAACGGGGGGGACCCCGCCTATGGGACTGAGTTCTCATTAATGGGGCTAGACAACATCATGCATATACTCTATGGGGGGCTCAATTCGCCACACCCTTCCGGCCCCAACTAGAGTGGCCCTAACGACATGGAGACAAGCATGTCCACTGTTGGTATGGGGGGAGGCTCACCCAGCTTACCCCGCTCTGGATAGGCATCTGGCTCCAGCACACAGCTCAGTTGGAGGGATTCGCCAAATGGGATGCGATTAGCATTTCACATTTGGGCGGGATCGGCCATTAGATCATTCCAGGAGCTGCAGGATCAATTCTCCCTATCTGATACACAATTTCACAAATACCTCCAGCTGCAGCATGCACGTGCAGCAAGTGCCCCAGAGTTGCAAGAAGTCACTAAGCTCAGTCCTTTGGAGGCTAAACTCCTCATGGGTCATTTAGGGAAAGGGGGAATCTCACAACTATATAAACACTGATACACAATGCCCCAGACAAGCTCCCTGTAGTTAAGAGTACGTGGGAAAACTGGGTGGGACCCTTGGCCAACGCTGATTGGAAAAATGCCTGAATGGCGCAGCAGACCCTAATCATTTCAGCACGACTCCAACTTATATAGCTTAACTACC
Organism: Calotriton arnoldi; assembly: GCA_963921515.1. NCBI lineage: Eukaryota > Metazoa > Chordata > Amphibia > Caudata > Salamandridae > Calotriton > Calotriton arnoldi. The sequence goes on from CAWUFW010002619.1 coordinate 461,438, forward strand.
TCCACACCACATACTAAACGCCATCTGGCTGTGCAGGGCCAATTTATACAGCACGCGGTTGCCCTTGGAAACATCAGAAGATTTGGGGGATTGGTGGGAACATTCGGGGCTGGCTGTTTTGCCTGTTATCGGGTGAGGGGTAGGATGGGGTTGGCACTAGGGGGAGATCAAGGATGTGGGGTGGTAGGGGTGGCTTTGGTTGAGGTACGTGGTAAGTGCTGGTTATAGGATGATACATACTGTGAAAACTCATTTAAATTGGTTATAAAAAAAAAGAAAGCAGCATAGGAGCATGTAAAAAGAACATACAAACAAACAATACAAATTCACACAAAAAGTACCACAATCCGAGCATAAGCAGTGTAGCAGAACACTAATGAAGAAATGAATCAGTACTTGGTCCAAGCTCCAGAGAAGAAACCAAAAACACTGAGACAAAGTGAAGCTAACCTGCACAGACACGCAGAAAGAGACAGAGAAGAAAATAGGAGTGACAATGAAGTCAACCAATGGTAAGTAATGGGCGGGCTAAAAACCCCTTTTTAGAGGGATTTCTTTTACAGTCAATAGAACGTCACAAGTGACAGCGTATGCGTGCTGCCACAGGCAAGACCTAAAACCAAGGCAACCCAATGCCAGACCGATTGGTTTTGCTAGTGCTTGTTTTTTATTGATGGCTTCCTAGACGCTAGGCTTAGGGGCATGTTAGACAGCTACTAGTATAAAGGGTCAGGGAAGATTTTAAGAGATTGTTGTAATTTACCTTATTCTGAATATGTTCTCCCTTAGTGCCAGATGTACAAAGCTTGCATTTTGCGACTTGCAAATTGCGTCGCTTTGCAACTCGCAATTTGCGAGTCGCAAAATGCAATGTACAACAGTGTCACAGACACTGTTAGCAATTTCCAATGGAGTCGCAAATTGCATGCCTCATCAATATTCATGAGGCAAGCGCTATTTGCAACCCCATTGGGAATGGCTAGCACTCCCAGGGATGGTGGCCTGCTGGGGTCAGCAGACCATCACGTCTGGGACTGCTTTTTACATAAAGCAGTTTTTCGTTTTTAAATGCAGCCCGCTTTCCTTAAAGGAAAACGGGCTGCATTTAAAAAAGAAAAATGAAACTTTTCAGTTTCATTTTTAAGGGCAGGCAGTGGTCCCTGGGACCACTGCCTGCTCTTAAAAATATTTTCGCACCCATTCACAAATGGAAGCAAAGCAATGGTACATACCATTTGGATTCGCTATTAGGAAGGGACGCCCTTGGCGCGCCCCTCCCTAATAGCGAGTCGCAAACGCTGTTTTGCGAGTCTGTGACTTGCAAAATAGCGTTGGTATATACCACTACCATTTTTTGCGGTCGCACAAGGGTTAAATACCCATTTGCGACCGCAAAAAACGGTCGTACATCTGGCCCTTAGTTCCTTCCCACCCCTTGTTTCCCTTCTTTGGTACCTCCCTGGACTGTTGATCTCTTTAAAATGCTGAAGTGAAACCTGAATAGAATGTTGGTGTGAGGGACTGTGTTTTGGCAGTTGGTGACTGAAGAGCAGAGCTGGAGGCACATCTACGATAAATCTTACTTTAAATTGGCAACAAGGACAGGATCAACTGTGCAGGGGGCAACGTGTGCCTCCACCCCATATGTCATACTCTCTCCCTGGATTTTCTCTGGTCTAGTGTTGGAAATGTGTCAGGGGGTAATGTCCTTGTGCAGTCATCATAAGGAGTACTAGTAGTAGTGTTGAAGCTTGCCATCAGGAATCATAGCAGAGTTTACAAGTGCCAAGTCACCGAGTCATTGCTGACATCTGACAGTCTTTGCCATGACTGGAGAGCTTTGTGAGAATCAATCATATTGGCCTCATAGTCTGTGAGACAGCAATGGATTAGAAACCCTCTCTGTTCAGTGTTGGCTGCATAGGGAGTCCTGCAAAGCATTTGGAACAGCACAGGGCGGAGGCTCAGGAGGCACCATTCTGCAGGGGCAGTGGGAGGAGGTCCATGCTGAGGAGACACCAATCCGCAGTGGCAGTGGGAGACTTCCTGTGCTGTGGACTGCTGGATCTGCAGTCTAAGGAAGTGCCTGTTCCTTTCCATCACAAGGAGGTGGGCACTACCCATCCTTGCTATGCAAGCTGTGGAGACACTTTCCCTCGTCCCTCAGGAAGCGGGCCTGTGCAAAACACTAGTCTGACACAGGCCATGAGGAATCCATTTGTCATCCCTCAGGAGGCAAGGCACTAATTCGACACAGGCTTTGAAGACGCTTCCAACTTCCCTCAAGAGGCGGAGCAGTGCAAAGCACCTCTTTAGTCAGCTGTGGCTGACAGACCTACGGCATCCAAATATATTGGATACAACCTGTGACTGCCACCTTCCATACACTTCCACCTGGGTGATTTTACATTAAACTCTGTCCACCGTAATCTAGGAGGAATTTATTTTGGTCTGGAACACAGCAGAGTGGAAGGAAGGAACTTTGTGAAGGTAACCTAAATAAAGTGAAATTCAACGGTTGCATGTTCAATTCATGTGGCACTCTTTATATCTGTGGAGAAAACATTTACCCTCAGCTCAGAGGGTTATTTCTCAAATATTAGCATACAGAATTCTGTGTAATATGCAACTTTCAAGCATTTATTATTACATAACTGATTGTACCTTTTACTTATGTGGAATAATTGTGAATTGTGGTGTACAGTCAAGTTAGACACACAGTTCTACACAGCCTAGCCTTATTTTCTAGCTTTCAGTTCTTTTATGGTGGTTGTATAACTTCCAGTAAACAGCAAATTGTACATACCATAATTTCGCAATCCCCAAATTCACTCGACTACTTTGACTTTGATCCTCACTTCACCTTATATATATCATTAGAATGGCTGTGTCAAGTATGTCCCAACCACCACCATTCTTTGAAGAAGTAGGTGAATCCACTTTACCCTGGAAAAGGAGGATGAAACTATTTGAGTCATATTTGATTGCTAGTGGGAGGGATAGATTTTCCTCACAACGAAAACAAAAACAATATATTTTGTTGCATAATTTAGAAATATAAGGAAGACATTTCTTTGATGATTTACCAAAATCTGATAGTGGTGAGGGGGAAACAGAAGAAGGAGGTATATCAAACAACTTTGAAAAAATTAGAACATTTTGGTGAAAAAATCAATATAGCAGAGAGGCACACATTTTTCTCTAGGTCACAAACTAAAAATGAAAAGGTAGTAAGTTACATTGCTGTGTATTAAAAGGCTTGGCTGCTATGTGTGAGTTTAGGTACTTGACAGATTCTCTCATTAGAGATAAACTTGTCAGATGTACAAATAATATTAAAATACAAGAACAGTTATTAGCAGAAAATTCTCAATTACCAGAAGCTATAAACATCGCCAAAAGTATAAAACACTCTGCAACATGTAGCAAGGAGATGAATGTGTCTAGTGAATTGCATAGGGTCACTACTGATGTTAATAATGGAGCAGCCTCCACTGATGAGGTATACAAAACAACAGGGAAAAATGTATATAAACAAAAATCTAAGTCAGAAAAGTTGGATAGATTAAGATCTTATAAATGTGGTAAAAACAGTTCTTTGGCCAATAATTCTAAGTGTCCAGCTAGGACTGTGACATGCAGAAAGTGTAATAGAAAAGGTAATTTTGGTAAAGCTTGTAAAGATGCAGACAACAAAAATGTACATATGGTCAAAATGGTGGAATTGGAGAAACAAACATTTGTTTTCCAAATCAATTCTGTAGTAAAAGATAATGATATGAAATATCCAACATGTAATATTGATTTCGATGGGGTAACAATAAAAGTGTTTGTAGATCCATGCTGCCCTTACACATTAATATGAAAAAAGTTATTCAGAGAGAAATTTAAAGGGAAGGGTTACACGTTTGATTTACCAGATATAAAAACCGGGCAGGAATAGTTAAGACCCTGTTAAAAATGCTCATCACCTTCAAAAACAGAATGAATGTGGGTAAGGTTTATATAATTAAACAAGGATCAAGCCTATTGGGGTGGAAACACCGGAAAGACATAGGAATTAAACTCAATCCTAATACTGAAGAACAATTTTAATTAGTGGACATATCCATTAACGGGGTAGAAGCGTGTAAAGAATTCCCTGAAATGTTCCAAGAAGAATTAGGATTGTTAAAACATTTCTTACATAAGATTAAACTAAAACATAATACAGTTTCTGTGGTACATAGAGCAAGGTCTATCCCTTTTGAGGAAACCACTGAGGAATGAACTGAAAAAATAAGAATTGCAAGGAGTCATAGAACAAAATTGAATGCTCTGAATGGATGGCTCCTTTAGTGATCAGCTCCAAAGATGGGGGCAATAGCATACACCTGTGTATTGACCTCAGAGATCTTAATTCTAACATATGGGTAGACAGGCACACTTTCCCTAAAAGTAATGAAATGCTAAGCCAAATCCATGACACTAAAGTTTTTTTTTGTGTACTCAACCTTTCATCAGCTTATCACCAGGTGGCACTCCACTCTGAGACAAAGTCCCTCACATCTTTTATTACACCATTTGGAGCATACAGGTTCCGCCGGATGCCTTTTGGATTAGCATCAGCTGCAGCAGTGTTCCAAGGAATTATGCAACACATTTTACAAAGTGTACGTAATGTCCTATGCTTAACAGACAACATTTTAATATATGGAGTTTCAGAGGCATAACATAACAGTACTCTGAGAAAAGTCTTACTTAATCTCAAGGAAGCTGGATACATTATAAACATTGAGAAGTGTAAAAAAGGCATCAGGTCTGTTGAATACTTAGAATATACTAACTTGAGGGAAGGAGCTAAACCGAAGAAAAGTTTAGTGGATTCGGTGAACCTAGCACCACCTCTCACAAGCAAGGAAGAGCTCAACTCATTCTTAGGTCTAGTAGAATATATAGCCTAACATGTTAAGAATGTTGCTGATCAAGTTCACCTGTTAAGATCTCTATTAAAAAAAAGGGGTTTCCTTTCAATGGAACAAGGAATGCCAGAATTATTTCATTAGGATCAAATAGGCTCCTCACATAGGTAATTCTGATGTCAAACTTAAGACTTTATTCACTAAAGATGACAGTAACAAGGGTCTGAGGTGCTACCATATCCCAATATATAGATGGTAACAAAAGGATTATAGTCTTTGCTCCAAGAACACTCAAAGATGCAGAATACAATTACTTTACCGTAGAGAAGGGGCCTAGGCATATTATTGGGCTAGCAACCATTTTAGTTCTATCCTTGGGACCTTCCTATTACTCCAAGGACAGATCATAAACCTCTAGTGTCTGCATTCACCAACAAGGAAACTGAAAGAACTACACTACATATTTCGAAATGGGTGTTAGGGTGATAACTTCAAGATAGAGCATGGAGCAGCGTAATTTAGTCTCCACCCTTACACTTCACAGAAGTGCAATTATATACGTGCACCTGACATTATATTCACTGTGTGCCTTAATCTTATTAACGTGTGTGACACATTTAAACATATTACTGGAATGTATTCACTGTAGAACTTAGAAATTTAAAAAGTGTGCACTAATGTTCAGTTTAAACATGAACTATGTATTCTTTATTTGCGTTTTACATTTACACTTCAAGTTATAATTGAGTATATAAACATGTATACATTTGCAGTTTATTAAAAGATCGAAGTGTGCATGTATAGCCATGTAATCAAAGTGCATGTTAAATGCTCATTTAAGGTCACTGGCTACAGACCTCAGTTGAAATGTATTTCCTTGCTTGCATGCTTTTTCTTTGTTTGCAGGTTTATTATCTCAATTAGCTAGTGAAAGGCTCTTTGTCTGTCCTAGACAATTGAGAGAGACTGGACATTGAACATGGAGAAACAATTTGTCGAAAGAAGCTTCTATTCACCATGTACCAGGATGGCAAGATGTTCATGGCTGAGAACGGTAGCCTTAGTTGGATGTGTTGGGAATTGAAAGCAATGTTGCAGAAGTACATGTACAGCATTCTGATTGGATGTTGGTGATGTGCACCAAGATAACACACATTTGAATCTCCTGTTTCTTTTATATTGGTGTTCACACAGCTTTGAGTTAGTTCTGCTGAGAGCACTGTTGGAGTTAGACTTGGACAGGTACAGACCTCTTTGCTTTCCCTATTCTTATGTGTGAGGCTTCATGCCAAACATTTATTTCCTTTTCTTTTGGACTTCTACAGGAGTCTGATCATGCTGACACCTTCAGTTTATATGCTCCCGAGCTAGAAACTCTCAATAGATGATCCTATCTTTGACCCATGTTAGAGTAGAGAAGGGAAGTTTCTTTATGGGACAGCTGTTTGCTTTTATTTGCTATTATATGACTGTGGCTGTTGCAATACTGTATATTGTTCTATGGCATCTCAATCAGCCGAGAAATTTTACTTTGCCTATTGTACTAATGTATTATTTTTTTTTTACAGAGTTTTATATAGCGCGAACTTGACCCGAATCGGGTATCAGAGCGCTTTACATAGCACCGGTTGCATTACATGAGGACTTATTGCATTTACATATGCTTTGCATATTTACTGGATTGATTGGGAATCCAAATAAAACCATTTAAATATTCATTGATTCCAGATCTTCATTGTGAAGTCACACGGGCTCCGCACGTTAAATTATATTGTTGATGTTTTCACTCTTTCAATGTTTCATGTCAGCTATAAAGGTCCAATATATTTATGAGTACAACCTTCGACAACTTGTCTGAGAGAGACCACAGTTTATAGGGCCTAGGATACTCCAGCAAGATGGTAGCTTGTCGGATGGTTAGCTACTGGAGCAAAGGGAGTTGGTGCATCTCTTGGAGAAATTCAAAACTTACCCAAACCCAGCCCTAATCCTTAGTGCCCAAGTCCAGATTGAAGGATCCAGTGGTTGGGAAAAGAGTTGTAACAGCAGAGGAGTGAGTATTAATAGGGTTGCATGTTGTAATTGTTAATTTCAAGCTTGCAGTATTTTGCCGAGATTGCTTGGTGTGATGCGATGATGATTTCGTTGTGGTACAGATGTGAATGCACTTAATACTGAGAAGTTAAAGTTGTTATCGGGCTCGACATAGCCTAAGATCCCAGTATAGATAAAGTATAGAATACAGTATTGTAATTTGTCTGCTAAGTCTGGTGGGGCTAGTCATGATATGTTGTCTGATGCACAACTGAGATAGGGACATACACCTCTGTGTGAGAGTAAGGTGTGGTTGGAGTAGTGAATCCAATTGCTCTGAGGAAGAGCTGCACTGATCCGGGTGATTCCTGCTGGTCAAGGTGTCACTCGAGTATGTATCTGTGTAGGTGGGGAAGTGTCACTCTGAAGCATTTCTTGTGTGACTGAATACTTTAATTTCTTTAGTGGAGCAGACAAAAGTTGTTGGTTGAAATTGCTTTGCATTATGTTTTGTGTGTTTAGTGTTGAGAAGAGAGTGCGTTCATGAAAATTGTAAAGGAGGGTGAGCGACTGTGAGGAGTGAGAACTACCTGATAGTGTGCTGTGCTGAGATTGGTTCTTGGCGTTTGTGCAGCTCTGTTATTGGTTGATGCATCACTAAGTGTCGCGCTGTCATTGGAATTGACAGTTCCTTTGCATAATCCTGAGTCTTAAAGAACCACAACACATGCTTTGACGGTTCCTACTGGAGTAAATATGTCAATTAATATCCCTGTTGTTCCTGTATGGGGAGACTTGGAAAGAACTCCTTTGCTTCTGAATATGGTGGCTTCACCATATGTTGCTCCTGTACCATCAGTAGTAACTTTGACAGGGCAGACACCTGTATGGGAACCATATCAGAGGTCACAAATTTCTCACATGTCCATTTGAAATTCACCTCAGTGTATCACAAGTAATAGTCCCCAAGTGGTGGTTACGCCTAATACTTCTGGAGTCCAAAATGGTATTAATTCACAGGAATTAGATGATTTGATCAGGGTTTTCAATCTCCTAGATGGGAGAATGCAATAGATGTGGTCAAATTAAAGTGAGAATTGGATGAGATGATTTTAGGGAATCTTGAGTTTACTAGATTGGATACCTATCAAGAGAATGAGCTCTTGTACATGAGTAAAGAGGTTACCAAACATGCAGGACAAGCTCATGCTAAACTGTCTGAATTAGCTCAAAAGTATGAGGTAGATTTAAGTGGAACTAAGTCTGCAGAAAAGTGACAGTGTAGGTTTTGATGAAAATGACAAACAGTATGAGGACATCAGGAATGAAATTACAAATTAGAGAAATAATTGGCAGCATACAAAGATGGAGTGAATTAGACAAGTGGGAAGGTAGATGGGCGAAAAAGAAAGTCCCAAAGAAAGCGAAAGAAGAGCTGCCTCTGGCTGCAATAGATTTCAATAGATTTGGAAAGTACTTTAATTTTTTCGTAGAGTGAAGTGCTTGGTGGAGGTTATGTTCATGTACCATGGAGCAGAAGTGATCTTGCGGCATTCACAAATTTCCCAAAAATGAGAGACCAGTGGAATGGTACACCCAAGTTGATTGGTTGGTCAAGATTTTACAGGTATTGTGGATAGATTTGAACACCCTTTTCGACAATGTGGTCCCGAGTAATTAATGGGCAGAATATAAAGTAGCTGTACAGTGGCCGTAAAAGGAGCCACAGAGAAATCTGATATATCACATGCCCCGTCGCAAATGGTGATGAAAAAAAGTATCAACCGGTAATTACCTTTTTGAAAGGAAGGATACCGACGAAAGACATTGATTGGGCTAAGACTGACAGACAACCCAAGAGCCTAAAGAGACTGTGCATTCTTTTTATGAGAGAATTTTGCAGGTCTTCAAGCAACACAGTGGAATGGAGAATCTTGAATCCAAAGATATGGAAAGTTTTGTTTCCAGGTTTTTGACAGGATTGGGAGTTGAGGTTAACATGATGATTCAACAGCATTTGATTTGGTGGCAGAACAAGTCGATTGAGGAGATTCTGAGGTACACAAAACATTTTAGAGATAAATTGAAAATGAAACAGAAGCGGTTAAAGGAGAAATTGATGTTGGTACAGATGAAAGCAGCACAGAGAGGAAATCAGAGTCAACCGTATATAGGGAATGTTGGTACTATGCAAGGTGTATATCCGCAAGGAGTTCCTATGATGAAAGGTGGAAATGGTTATCCACAACAGGGTAGAGGACGAGGTGTCCCGATTGATCCGAGTACTAGAATGACGATTCTCCAATTATCAAACAGAGAGAATCTTGATTTCATTAAAGACAACGGAGGCTAACATTATGCAATATACTTTTATTGCTGCCCCAACAGGCAGCCCTTTAAAGAACACATTACATCATGAATGCATTACATCATGAATAACAAAAATTCCAAACAATAGTATATAGCGCCATGGCAACAAGTCAACATCCTCTTAGAGCTGCGACGGACAATCTTAAATGTATAGACGATGAGACGTTTCTTATAAAGATTAAGAATCTGAAAGAAAAGAAAAATCAAATTGGTAATTCCGTTTCAAACGGAATAATAACCTACAATTAAGGAAAGAAAAAGTAAGGAGTTAGAGTTCAATACAAAATACTTAAAAATGTTGTTAAATTGAAACCTGTAAAGAAGGTTAGATCACAAGAGCAAATGTAAATTTAATAAAATGTCGGAAAAAACAAATAGTTAGACTTCCACCAGGGTGTGGTGGGTGGGATAATGTTAGCCTCCGTTGTCTTTAATGAAATCAAGATTCTCTCTGTGTGATAATTGGAGAATCGTCATTTCATTACAAGACCGGAGGCTACCATTATGCATGTTTAAAGCTTTTTAACGCTGAACTGCTCACATGTTCCACAGGTCTAAGGTAAAATTGTGAAAAAGTGGAAACATTTGACCAGTCTGCAGCTTTTAAGATATCAGTAAGTGAACCTCCTGCCCAAAACACTTTACTGGCCATAGCTCCACGAGAAGAATGACTCCCAAACTTAGATAAATCTATTCCTGCTTCTGACATTATAAACTTAACCCATCTAGCAATGGTAGCTGTGGAAACTGCTTTGAAAGGTTTTACAAACGAAATTAAGAGTTGTTTTTCATCAATAGGTCTAAGGGTTTGCATTAAAGTATCATAAGATTTCATGCAGTCAACTACACATAATTTCTTGCAATCCGGGAAACAGGGATAAAAAATGTTTTCCGTCATAGTTTTAGTTCTTTTCCAAATTTCAAAATGTACTCCGTCTGGGGAATAAAATCTACTAGATATATCTAAAGCCTTAACATCTGAAACTCTTTTAAAAGAAATCAAACAGAGTAAGGTTGCTAGTTTATTCGTCAGTTGTTTTCTTGAAAGGGAAGAATTATCTGGCCATGTAGAGAAAAGATCAAAAACGAGGTTAACATCCCATAAAGAATCATACCTTGTCCTGGGAGGACGTTTGAGTCTAATTCCTTTCATTACTCTACGGATCAGAGGGTCTGAACCAATTGAACAGTCATTAATTAAGGAATGTCCTGCAGATATGCCTGACCTATAACAGTTGATTGTTCTATAGCAAAGGCCTGAATTAAATAAACCAGCAAGAAAGTTTGCCAAATCCACTATAGGAGCCTCCACGGGATCCAGACCCCGTTCCAGGCACCAACTACACCATTTTTTCCAAACTCCGATGTATCGTCTCCTTGTTCCTGGTGCCCAAGACTCATCCAGAAGGTCTTGAGCCTCTCCTGAAAGGCCTGAGTATCTCTTGGATCTCCTGAAATCTTCCAGGCAAGAAGGTTCATGTTGCCTTCAAGGAGGAGAGGATGTACTTCTCCATCTTGTCTCTGAAGAAGACCACTGTTCCCGGGGATAAAACGTGGAACATCTATTGCCAGTTCCATCACTCCGGGGAACCAAACTTGTGTGTTCCAAAAGGGAGTAATTAGGGCTATCGTACACTGTTCTGTTCTGACTTTTAGGAGAACTCTCTGAATTAGGGCAAAGGGGGGAAAGGCATAACAATTCAGACTGTTCCAAGACTGGGCTAGGGCATCCACTGCTTGGGCGTTGGGATCTGGTCTCCAACTGTAATAAGTTTCGATCTGAAAGGTGAGTCTGCTGGCAAACAGATCTACCTGAAAAGGACCCCACAGGTTCTGGATCTTTCTGAAGACAAATGGATTCAGTTTCCAATTGCTCGAGTCTTTCAGGAACCTTGAGTTCCAGTCGGCTCTTGTATTCTGATGGCCAGGGATAAAATTTGCTTTTAATATAATTTTCTGGTTCCAACAGAAGTACCAAATCCTTTTGGCTAGATCGGCAAGGATCTTTGATCTTGCACCCCCCAAGCGGTTGATATAGAAAACTGCTGTGAAATTGTCTGATTTGATCAGAAAAACACGGTTCCTCAGGGTGGACTTAAAACTCATAAGAGCGTTTAAGCAAGCTAACATCTCCAAACAGTTTATGTGGAGAGGGAGTTCTTCTCGGGACCACTTCCCACCTGTTTCTAACAAACCCATCCTGGCACCCCATCCTAGGTTGCTCGCATCTGATTCCACTGTGTGCTCGGGGGTGTTCCCGAAGATTGCCTTCCCATTCCAGCTGTCTAGGTTGTTCCACCACCATAGAAGATCTTCTCGGGCCTCCTCCGAAAGAGGGAGTGTATCTGAATACCATAGGCCCTTCCTTAACCCCAAGGATTTCAGTCTTTGTAAGGCTCTGTAGTGTAATGGGCCTGGTGAAACTGCTTGAATAGAAGAGGATAGGAGCCCAACTACTCTCGCTAAGTTGCGTAAGTAAGTAAAATATTAAGTAAGTAAGCTGACTATCTTCTTGGACAGAACGTACGAAACCTCTTTCTTTATCTTGGAGAGTTTCTTGGAAGGGAGTTGTAATTGGCTTGTAGTTGTATCTACCTGGAACCCCAAGAATTCTAAATTCTGAGAAGGTGTCAAAATAGATTTTTCCATATTGATGATGAAGCTCAAAGAGATCTACTGTCCATTTCATGTGTCTCAATAAGTCTTCCTGATTTTGCGACATCAAGAGGATATCGTCTAGATAGATTATTAAACGGACACCCTTTCTTCTCAAGGCAGCGACTACTGGTCTTAAGATCTTGGTGAAACACAGAGGTGCTGAGGAGAGTCCAAAAGGAAGGCTTTGAAATTGGTACGTTATACCTTTCCAAGAGAATCTTAGAAACCTGTGAGAGTCTTTGTGCATAGGAATTGTGAAATAGGCGTCCTTTAGGTCCAGTTTCACAAGCCAGTCCTTCTCTTGCAAGATGCCTCTTAGGAGGTGAATACCCTCCATTTTGAAGTGTCTGTAAACCAGGAAAGAATTCAGGTCTTTTAAGTTTATAACTGGTCGCCAACCCTTGTCTTTCTTTTTTACTAAGAAAATCGTGCTCATGAAACCCTGTTTTGAGTCTGACACCCTGCAAATAGCATTCTTTAACAACATCTGACTCACTTCCGTGTCTACTAGGGTGGATTGTTCTTGAGTCAAAATTAACTCCCTGGGTTGGCGTGATTGGAAGGGTGTTGAAATAAAATCTATTTTGAACCCCTTTACGGTTTCTAGTACCCAAGGATCGTTCGTTATTGAAAACCATGTTTTATAGAAAAGTCGGAGTCTTCCCCCTACATTTATATGGGAAAAAACAGGAGGAGGATTTTGAGATATTACCTTGTTCTCCAAAGCTTTGAGATCTATTTCTGCCACCACCACGGGTACGGGAGTTTCTGCCTCTTTGTGGGAAGAAGGAGGAATTGTGACCTCTGAAGGGTCTTCCATATCCACGTTGGTTCTGGTAATACGGGGACCTGTATTGCCCGCGGCTGGCAGCCAGTCCCCTCCTGCCAGCCCATCCAAAAACTCTATTGCCTTCGAACATCCATCTCATATTGAATTGTGCCTTACTAAAGGCCGAAAAGGTGACAACATATTTCCCCAGGAGTTTAACAAAATTTTCGCCAAATAGGAGGCCTTTGGGGTCACCTTGGACTTCTTTAGAGGCGAGGTCCCCCAACTTGGGGTTAATTCTCATAAGAATCGCTCTTCTATGTTCTGACGTTAGGCCGGCATTAGCATTACCAAGCAAGCATAGCGCGCGTTGGCTCCAACCCCTCAGTAGCTCTACATCTACTGGAGTGTCATTCAGGGATGCTTCCTCTGCCAAATCCAAGATTTTGGCTAAAGGGCCAAGAGTGTCGAGTACCTTATCTTGGCACTGCTTGAGACAACGTTCGAGACCTTTCCTAGGGTCTCGGCCTGATTTGAAGAGAAAGGTTAAGAGCTCAGGATCCAGGTTAGGGGTCAAGGCACACTTATTGACAAGAAAAGGTCTAGGGCACTCAGCCCTCATGAGGTTTCTGGTTTCCCTTTCAAGGGGTTTACGGATCCAGAACTTGATGAAATTGGATACGTGGTCCATTGGCCACCAGTCAGATCCCCTTGGGTGAGTAATACGAGTAGGATTAAACATCTCTACTCCTGAGGGGCCTTTAATTGTATTACTCATAGATGAATCGACTAGATCCTCGTCAAGGAGGTCAATGTCCAAGGTCTCGAGGGAGTCAAAAAGTACAGGGTAGAGGACGAGGTGTCCCGATTGATCAGAGTACTAGAATTGATGTTGCCACCTTTAAGAAAATGAATCCATGTCACTATTGTAACAAGTTAGGTCATTGGAAGAGAGGATGTCATCTTAATCCCAATAGAATATTAAATGAGAATCAAGTTCAAAATTCAGGGTTCACACAGACACAGGTTAATAGCCCTGTTCAGCAACAAAATGTGCCAAGACAGAGAATGTAAAGTCCCAATGTGCAACAACAAGTCCCCGTAATGCAAGTTCCTCAAGTCCAGATTCCACAGCAAAATATAAACGTCCCCAGATTCAGTTCTAGCCAGGTCCAGAGTTTTAATGAGAATCCCTTCCAGAACCAAAACCCGTTTCAGCAGTTTCCCATGTTTGACACACTGGAGGTTTACGGTTCAGATCAGTCCCTATGGCAATGCCTGAGGGGGAAGTACGATTGCGTTCTTGTTGCAGTCTTAGAGGTAGACCAGAGCGGTCCATTCGTAGAGGGTGATGTAAATGGCCATGCCATATCATTTTTGATTGATACTGGTGCTCAGCAGTTGCTCCCTGCCAGCAGCTGGAACATTTTTAAAATAAAATGATAACAAACCATGTTTATTATCATATTATTTTTTTCTCCTGGGCCATCGCAGAGGAAGTCACGGAGGGAAGCGTGGTGGGCACTGTTGTCAGTGCGCATGTGGGCTTGGCTGTCCGTCTTAGGACGCCAAACCAACATCCACACTGAAACTGTCTCCAACCCAAGCTGTGTTGCCGGGTTGGAGACAGCAGGCACAGGCTCCCAGTCTCTCTGGGAGCTCAAATCGAGGGTGCTCAGGCCAATCCTGATGCTGCTTTCATGCAGCATGGAAGCAGCGTCACGATTGGCCACAGGGGATTCTAGGAGCCTGAGCTAGTGAGGAGCAGAAGTGCGGCGATGAGGCAATGCAGCAGGTAAGTTATTTTTTTATTTGTTTTTTTGTTGTCATTGTTCGTCCCCCCCTTCCCCTCCCCGCCCTGCCACTCAGCCCGAACACCAGCCGCTACTGCTGGTGCTACCCATTCCACTGTTAGAGCAGCAGAAGTTCCAGAACTACCCCTCTTGGGAAAAAGAATCCAAGTTGTAGGAGTTACAAATAAACAAATGACAAACCCAGTAACACGAGAAGTGCCTGTTGAAATAGAGCCCTTTGAAGAGAAACACCAGTTTGTGGTGTGTGATTCTACTCCTGTAAATCTTTTAGGACGTGATTTGTTATCTATCTATTGCACCCCAAAGTGAGTGGAGTTTCAAACTCATGATGATGTCTACTTGAGCTGCAGCTTCCTCAACGCAAATGGAATATTTCTCAATGCGAGCAGTAGCGACCATCCGTAGCCGCCCACGTTGATAAATCTTAACACGAGGTAGTCTGGAGTAAGATTTTCCTAGCCCGCCAACTTAACATTGGCTAGCGCGAGCTAGGAAAAAACTCCGCTCCACATTTCGGAACTCCATGCACTAAGCAGAGTGGGAAAAACTCAGCAAACTGTGCGAACGGAGCGGGATTTCACGCCCAGGCCTATCTGGTAGTTGGGTCTGATGGAGCAGAGAAAATACAAATTTTTAACCCCTAACAAATTTTATAAATAATTAATAAAATGTTCGTTTAAATGTATTAATCAACACTGTATGTGTGGGAAAGGTAACATGCAAATGTGTGTGCTAAATAATCTATTAATGGATGTCCGTGTGTCTAATTATAACGTAAAAATAAATGCGTACTAAATTAAAATAAATGCATGTTTTTGTGCTTCATAGAAATAAAACGTGTTGTTGCAAAAACAATAGTGATGGTAAGTAAGGAACAGCTTAAATGTTGCTTTCTGCTAGGTAATAACTAATTGGGGTACGTAGATGACGGGAGGGAAACGAAAAGGCTATTTTTCTCTATTTTAATTATGTTTTGTTTACTTCAAATTAGTGCTTCTAAAGTATAACCGAGTGGCGATATAAAATGGCTGCCAGTGGGAAGATGTGCGCAGGCGCAAGGGGGACATGTGACACGGGATGAAGTCGGAGAAAAACTAACCTCGTGATGTTGCTGAGAGGCTAGGATGCGAGAAATGGTCAAGGCTGATGTGACCTAATTGAACTGATAGTGTGCCTTGGTGATCAGCAGAAGACCCGTGGGAAACCAGTTTAAGAGAAAGGACAATGACTGCGGAGTTCTCGAATGTATCGAAAGAAGTTACAAATGTACTGATCGAAGCGGATGGAAACATGTCTTGAAAGTGTGGGAAAGGAAATGATCCAAGGACCATTGGATCCAAGAGAACTTGATTAAAAGAATGAATAAGATGACATGCATGGACCAATGAAAGAAAAGCGTGTTATTAATGTTGCAACAATTAGTTAGCAAAGTTAGAATTAGGGTATAAGAGGGCCTACTCTTAGTGGGAGGGGTTCATGTCAGTTGCAGTCACAGTCAGGAGCGGAGTTGGAGAGTCGTGTTGGTGTTGGTGGCTTCCAGTGCTGGGTGGTCCTGATCGATCCCTTACTGAGCGGGAGATGCTGAAAGACTGTTAGATGAGACGGGTTGCAGGTAGCTGATGCTGACGAGCTGAAGTTGCTGTTGCTGTCTTAATTTTCCAGTTGAGTATGAGAATCAGGTTATTTCTAAATCTTAAACTTAGGTTAGAAATCATTAGGCTAAATTAGGAAGGTAGGCAGGTAATTAGGGTTTTGCTTCATGACAGAAGATTTCCTTTCTGCAATAAACTGATTATGCTTAATAAATATTTGAATTAATAATGAATGAATAATTGAATAAAAGTTTAAATTCTTTCTCATGCTTTTAAAATTATATAAAAATTAAGATTCTTTAAATCAAATGACTCAGTGATTATTTTCCTAAGTAATTGTGACATCAGTAATTGGTTATTGTGATTCAGCTGGTCTTAATCACTATGAACTAATTTCTTACATGAATGATTCATCGACAAACCAATGAGCAGGAATATCTTAAAGAAAATAATTAAAAGAAAGTGATAAGTTAAGGTAATAAGATATCCCGGCTCCTTCCAGCGGTACATAAATGGTGTTTTCCATTTAGTTCTCATGCTTCTCCTAGGAGTACAGAATTTCGTAAAGGTGTAAAGGAAATCCAGGTGTGTGCGTGTGTGTTAGGCGATGTTTATGGGCCCCATCGTCATGTGGATGTGAGAAAATATAGTTTGCCCCTGGATGACCTATAAGTGACCTAGGAGGAGAATAGTTTTTATTGTACGCGCTGCATCAGATTTCTTGGTAGCAGAGTTATGGTTTTCTATAGATTAGTTTAGTGATTATTGTTTATTGATTATTGATTATTTTTGATGACTAACACTATATGTTGAGTCGTGTTATGTTATATGTGAGTTTTCACGCTTCTGGGATGTAGGAAGTGGAACACGTGTGGCAAGAGAAGTCACTTGGAATTTGGTACATGGTCTGAATTCATTTTGGTAATAACACAGGTTGTGTTATGTTAGGGATTTTCTGTACGAAAAGTGTGTAATTGAGATAGCAAATCACGCTTACTTGTGAAACTTTGGCCTTAATTCTCAGGAGCCTAGTCTCCACATGTGTCTTATCCCCAGAGAAACGGGTAAATTGTTTGCTTGAAAGAAGGGTAAGGTAGAGGGAAGTGCTACTTTATCGGCGAGAGTTAATAATTCTGTGGTAGGGTAGAGGTAAGCGCTGCCTACTGGAAATACAGGATTCTTGTGTAAAAGGACAAAGCTGTCACTTTTGTTTAGCGAATCAGACTATGGAATTGTTTTAATTGTTGTAACTAACGGAAAAAACAGTGAAAAGAAATTGCCGATAAATTTTGTAAAGGAGGGGTAAAAGAGCAGAAGTGACGTAGAACAGTGCCGCGCTAAGATTGGATAGTGCGCTAGTCACGTGAACACAGAGCAGGAGTGACGTAGAAAAGTGCCGCGCTAGGATTGGTTGGTTCGGGAACGGAGGGAATTGTTCTGATTGGTACGTTAGTGTGAGTCGCGCTGTAATTTGTCGAGGTTCAGTACACAGAACAGCGTTAGCGTAAAGAGAAAACAAATAGAAAACATGCCGTATTACGAGTATGAAAGGGAGAGAACGTCATGGACGACGAAATTGAAGAATTTCTTTAAGAAAGACAAAAAGGTTGTGACTAGAGAGGGACAAGTAATTCCTCCGCCGAAATCAGCAGCTTCACATATGATGCTGAAATATGGATATCATACGTGCATATGGTTGGAAAACTGGGCAAAATATATGAAGAATGATGGTGCTTTAGCTTTCCCTGAGAATGGTTCATTTAGTGTAGCAGTTTTGCGAAATTTGTGAGAAAAGATGACAAATCTAGAACCCAGACCTAGACCGACACAGTTTGAAGCATTGACGGAATGGGAGGATGAAATGTATGAGCGAGAGAGATTCAGAGGTTTTAGGGATCATGAGTTTATGCCTGGAAGGATGTGGGGAATAAATCATGAAGACAGAATAAAACGATGGAGATGTGCTAACATGACAGGAGGTTTGTTTCCAGCTTTTACAGTTGAGGAAGGGACTAAGAAAAAGCGGACTGAGAAAAAGAAACATATAGAGAGGGAAAAATATATGCATGAGAGCGAAACGGATGACGAGTTGCTGGAAGATATTTTAAATAGAAATCCACCTCCGTATCAGCAGAGTTCTACAGTGGTGACACCAAATGCGCCGCTAATAGAGACTATGCGAAATAAAAGTCCGGAAAAGAGAATTGAAATAAATAGGTCACAAGAACAAATGAGAACTTCTCAAAATGAAGGAATAGAAAGCGACAATGCAAGCGAATTAGCAAGGACAACAAAAGAACTAACTGAGAAGATTAGAGAATTAACGAAAAATATGGAAGCAGTTACTGTGCCTGTAACAATAAGTCCAGTAATACCCGTTTTTGAGAATCAGAAAATTGATGAACGATCTTTGGTGATTCCCATGAGTTCACAATTTCAGAGAGAAAAAGAAAGGATGGAACAAAGTGCAAGTACAAGTAATTTGGCTAGTACTTACAGACCAAGTCCACCTACAAATTTGACGGTGAATGAGTGCAATGGTAGGAAAATGCATATGGTAACAGAATCTGCAACGGAAACCCCTGAAAAGAGTGGTAATTGGATAGAACTAAATAATACACCCATAGGTCCGACTCCTGATGAGTTAAATGAGTGGATGAAGGCATTTAAAATAAAAGAACCAGAAGAAAAACCATTAGATGTAATTAGATTAAAAATCGACATGGAAGAATTAATTCTGGGAACAATTGGTACCGAAAAGATAAAAAATTACCAGGATGATGAAATAATGTTTCTGTGCAAAAGTATTACATGGAGGGCAAAGAATTTACATGACAAACTAGAAGAAGTAGCCAGTGAGATTGGAATAGACTTTGCAAAAGTGAAAACGTTGCAGAAACCATATAGAGTAGACTTTTGTGGGATATTGAAAATTTGAACACGGAAGGAAGGCTGACACAGATAAAAGAGTTAATTGTGTTGTTGAGAAAATGGGGTGATGTGGACAGATGGAAGGTTAGATGGACAAAGAAGAATGAGAAAACTACAGACAAAGGTTCATTGGCTTTTATGATAACTGAAAAAGAATCTGTTGCCAAAGAATACCCCATGAGAGAAACTCCAGGTGGTAGTTACGTGCATGTTCCCTGGACTAGGCAGGACATACTGTCATTTACCAATGACTTTCCAAAGCTAAGAGAGAAGCCAGTTGAGTGGTACCGACAAGTAGAGAGGTTTGTAAAAGTCTCAAAAGTGTTGTGGATAGATTTAGATGGATTATTTGACATAGTGGTACCAACGGATTTGTGGTCAGAATGTAAGATTACAGTTGACTGGCCAACTACAGAATATCCAAGAGATCCTAAGACAGGAGCTCCAGGTCCTGATGTGATGAAGAAGTACGATAAGGTGATTACCTTTTTGAAGAATAAGATTCCTCCTAAAGAGACAGATTGGGTAAAAATCGATAGAACTACACAGGAAAGTAAGGAGTCTGTACATGCATATTATGAGCGATTGTTATTGGTTTTCAAGCAGTATAGTGGTTATGAGGAATTGAGTGAAAAAGACATGAGTCATTTTGTATACCGATTTGTGTTTGGCCTGAAACAAGAAATAAGTGATATGATTAAGCAACACATGATAAACTGGCAGAATGGAAGTGTAGATGAGGTGCTGAGGTATGCTAAGTATTGTAGTGATGAAATAGAGAGTAAACAGCGTAAGTTGAAAGAGAAGGCAATGTGGGCACAGGTGAAGGTGGCAGAAAAACAAGAAGCTCAATTGGACAATAATAATGGAAATGAAACAGGACAGAATAAAATGCGACCTAACATAGGTAAAGGAAAGGGTCAAGTGAGTCTAGAAGAGGCAAAGAAGAAATGGCCATGTCATAATTGCGGAAAATTAGGGCATTGGAGAAACGAGTGTAAGTTCCCACCTAAACCTAATCCGGAAAATCAATCATTAACTCCACAGGTGCAGAATGAGGTAGTTGTTCAACAAAGTCAGGTGCCGCAACCACCACTTCCCAACACTATTAAACAGCAAAGATACAGTACAGAAACAGGATTCTACGGAGGAGAGCAGGTAACACAGTTGCCACGAGCAGCTAACATTTCTCAGTATTGGTTGCATCAGAGTGAGGATGACCCGGATGAAAGATTCTGATGGTGCCCAGGAGAGGGGAAAGAGTGCGTGCTTGGCGCAACTCTAGAGGTAGATCAGTCTGGTCCCTTTGTGGATGGAGAAGTGAATGGTGCAAATGTAACATTCCTTGTCGATACTGGAGCTACCCGTTCTACTGTTAGATCAGTGGAAATTCCAAACCTTCCTCTCTCAGGTGAATACATCCAAGTAGTAGGAGTAGCCAATCAGCAGATTAAAACCCCACTTACTGAATTGGTGGAAGTAAAAATTGGTTCTTTTAGCAAAATGCATAAATTTGTAGTGTGCGATTGTAGTCCTGTAAATCTTTTGGGTCGTGACCTCTTGTGCAAGATGAATTGCACAATTTATTGTACGCCAGATGGAATTGGATTTCAGACTTCAGATGAAGACGTTTTGTACAAAGTAACTTTGATGAATCAGGAACCTGAAACGAATGGTTTGTTTCCTGCATTTGATGCAGAAAAACTTCCAGAAGAATTAAAAAGTGCAGTAAAAGAAAGTGTGTGGGATTTTACAGGAGAAGACATTGGATTAATGAAAGAAGTTGATCCCGTAAAAGTGACAGTAAAAGAAGGGACAACTTACCCGAATACGCCACAGTACAAATTAACTCCAGAAATAATTGAAGGAATAACTCCTGTGATAAATAAAATGATTGAACAGGGAATTCTAAAAGAAATCATGAGCAGTCCATGTAATTCACCTATTATGGGACTGAAAAAGCCAAATGGAACATATAGAATAGTACAGGATTCTGAGAAAGATCAACAAAATAGTTGTGCCCTGTTGTCCAATAGTGCCAAACCCTGCAGTAATTCTATATCATCCACATGAAGCTGAGTGGTACACTGTGATAGATTTGTGTCACGCATTTTTCTCTATTCCTTTGCATCCAGATAGCCAGCCATTATTTGCGTTCCGGTTTGGAGAGCGTATTTTGGCATGGTGCCGAATTCCTCAGGGGTATACAGAAAGCCCCTCAATCTTTAATCAGATTCTAAAGAAATCTCTGGAAGATTTGAAAATGCCAGAAAAGTCAGTGATGGTGCAGTATATCGATGACCTGTTGGTGGCATCGAAAACAAAAGAAGCCTGTGTAAGTGATACAATTGCTTTACTGAACCATCTAGAGAAAAGAGGACATAAAGTGTCTCCTTCAAAATTACAGTTTTGTCAGAAAGAAGTCCAGTATTTAGGGCATAAAATTGAGAAAGGAGTGCGAAAGATAGCGACAGAAAGAGTAAGAATGATTCAAGGAATGAGAGCACCAATGACTCAAA
Organism: Calotriton arnoldi; assembly: GCA_963921515.1. Lineage (NCBI taxonomy): Eukaryota > Metazoa > Chordata > Amphibia > Caudata > Salamandridae > Calotriton > Calotriton arnoldi. Next base: position 483,026 of record CAWUFW010002619.1, read on the forward strand.
GAGAGGTAAGAATGTTTTTGGGAATGGTTGGATATTGCCGACAATGGATAAGTGGTTTCTCTTTGATTGCAAAACCATTACAAAAGTTGACCAAGAAAGATGTAAAAGACCCTTTTGAGTTAAACAAAGAAGAAATGAAATCTTTCAAAGAATTGAAAAAGAAACTGTGTGAGGCACCTGCATTAGGCATGCCTGATTATGAGAAGGATTTTGAGTTGTACTGCAGTGAAAGAGATGGATGTGCGTTTTCAGTACTGGTACAAAAACATGGAACAACGAAAAGACCAATTGCTTATTTTTCAGCTGTTTTAGATCCTATAGCAAAAGCATTGCCTGGATGTCTGAAAGCAGTTGCTGCTACTTGTGCAAGTCTGGAACAAAGTGAAGGTATAGTGATGGGGTATCCACTGAGAGTATATGTTCCCCATTCAGTAGAAATTCTTTTGACAAGAACAAAAACACAGTACATGACACATAGTCGGCTGACTAAGTACGAAAAGGTCATCTTGAGTGCTGAAAATGTGACCATAGATAGATGCATGAATGTGAATCCTTCAACATCATTGCCAGATGAGGAGAATATAATTGAACAGGACGAAGTAGATCATGATTGTCTGAACGTGCTGGAATATTGCACGAAACCAAGAGCTGACATAAAAGATGAACCGTTAAAGGAATCTGATTATGTCATGTTTGTGGATGGCTCATGCTTGAGAACAAAAGAAGGAGTTTTAAGCGCAGCTTACGCAGTGTGCACAGTGGCAACTGTGATGGAAGCGTCTTGTCTGAAAGGAATAAGGTCTGCACAAGTTGCGGAACGGATTGCTTTGATTCAAGCATGTAAATTAGGAAGGAATGTACGAGTCACGATTGTGACCGATAGCCAATATGGTTTCGGCATCGTACATGACTTTGGTCAGATTTGGTCACAAAGAGGTTTCTTGACGTCTGCAGGAACACCTATCAGAAATGGAGATTTTGTTAAAAAGCTGGCTGCTTGAGGCGATACAGTTGCCTAAACAAATAGCTGTAGTGAAGTGCAAGGCACATAAGAAAAACGAAGATTACATAGCTGTTGGCAATAATTATGCCGATGAGATAGCCAAATATTGTGCAGAGAACATGGTGTCCATGAACAAAAATAGAGAAAGGGAGCATGTCTCTTGTCCTTTGCTTTTTACTAATGCTGTCGAGACATGGGATGAAGTAAGACAGTTACAAGAAACTGCAAGTGATGAGGAAAAAGATTACTGGATAAAAGCAGGATGTAGAAGACAGGAAAATAATGGTGTGTGGGTATACAGAGATGAAAGACCAGTTATGCCTGATAGCATTGATTGCAGACATGGCACGGATGTACCATGGACAAGCTCATATTGGGAGATATGCAATGATCAGACTTTTTAGACAAACCTGGTATAACCCAAAATTCAGAGCCATTGCTGAAAGTCTTTGACAAAGATGTCTTATTTGTCAGCAGTTTAACCCAGGAAGAAAAACAGTAGTGAGTCTAGGAACAATAGGACGAGAAGGAGGTCCATTCACTAGAATGCAGTTGGACTTTATAGAGATGCCCCCTAGTAACAGACTAAAATATGTTCTAAGTGGTCGTCTGTTTGTTCTCTCGTTGGGTGGAAGCATACCCCACTAGAAGGAATGATGGAACAACAGTGGCAAAACTTATGCTGCGAGAGTTCATTCCAAGGTATGGTTTTCCAGTCACGGTTGAAACAGATAGAGGAACACATTTTCAAAATGAGTTGATCCAATTGATTTGCGAAGCATTGAGTATTAAACAAAAACTACATTGTGCTTACAGACCAGAGGCTTCTGGGGTAGTGGAGCAGATTAATGGAACAATTAAGAACAGATTAGGAAAAATGTGTCAAGCTACAGGACTCAAATGGCCAGATGCACTGCCTCTTGTTCTGATGACCATCAGAAGCATCCCTGAAAAGAAAACTGGACTCAGTCCTCATGAGATGATCATGGGACGAGCAATGAGACAAGCACACGTACCTGTCAACAAGTTATTGACTATAACTGATGATCTAGTACTGGATTATTGCAAGGGACTGGCTGATGTGGTGCGTTCTGTGTTTCATCAGGTTGGACCGGATGCGACCACTCTTGAAAGAAAACCAGCCCACGACTTGAATCCAGGAGACTGGGTCCGTATAAAAATCCACAGGAGAAGAAACTGTCTAGTTCCTCGCTGGGACGAACCACGACAGGTAATCCTAGTGACAACGACTGCAGTCAAGTGTGCAGGAGTGAAGAACTGGGTCCATGCCAGTCACACAATCAGAGTTCAAGAACCTACTGATCGACATGTGAGTCGACGTCTGGAAGTGTGGGATAAAAGTTTAACAGCTGGGACAACAAGGATAAGAGAAAGGGTGCCAGAACTTGAAGATCGACCTGAAAGTCGACATCTGGAAACCCCAACGGCAAACACCTCTAGAGAAGAAGAGGAAGAAGAAGAAGAAAGAAATTCAGAAGTACCAGAATCTGAAGATCGACCTGTAAGTCGACATCTGGAAACATCTGACACAAGTTCAGGATCTGATGATTCAGTTGCAAACTGTGAAGAATTCCGAAGGAGAACTTGGGGTTATAAACTAATTAGAGAAGAAACTGAGCAAGAAATTGAGCTAGATGAACAACCAAGTACAAGTTATGGTGGAAATCCTTCAGAAATAATATTAATAGATGAAGTAGGGAAAGAAGTACACAAAAAGTTAGAAAATCGAGAAGAACCCCGAGGAGCAATAGGGACAGATAGAGAAACAGAAGAACAGGGAAATTTAGAAGCAGAAAGGGAGGAAAACACCAAATCGGAAGAACACCGAGGAGGGACAGTAATAAGGGAAAACAAGAAGGAGAAGACAGATCCACCAGTAGGAGATGACGAGATCATAAGTTTCAAAATAAGAGACAATAGTGAAACAGTTGAAACAGAAACTGAAGAAAGTGGAGAAGAGGAAAAGGCAAAAACTGAATCAAGAAAAAGAAATTGGAAATCAGAAAGAGAAGAAAAAGAAGGTGAAGCCAAAAGGCCAAGAAAAGGAGATAATTGGCCCAACAGCTATATAAGAAAATTGAGATATAGAATAATAAGAGCAGGAGACGAAAGTGCTGAACAAGTGAATGAAATAACAAGTCAAAAGGGACAAGAAAAACCCAGTGGAAAAAGATTACAAAAGTCCAAAAGAACAAAGAAAGTGAATGCAAAGTATAAGTCACCTGAGTGGCTGTATATTGCACTGACAGATTACAAAGAAGAAGAAAACACTCACAAGAACCAGAGACTAAGAAGTCGAATGGGAAAAGGTGAGATGCAACAAACCTGAAGTAAAGACTTATAGTGCTTCTGCCGGACATGACAATTTTACTGGATGTGACAAATCACCGGATGTGACAACGAAAGAATTCTGGAGAGAATTAAAAGAAAGTACCAAGCAAAGACTTTTTGAAAGCAGAGTGGCATCTAAGTCATTTCTGAGGTGTAGTGACGCAATTTTCTGAAACTTAACAAATAGAAAAAAGCAAAATGGAAAATACTAGGGATAGAAGAGATAAATGTGAGTTTGTAAAAAGATGGTGTAAAATGTGCTGCTTTTGTACAGGGTTATTAATGACCATATGGATAGTTTTAGCAATCACAATTCCTATTAGTTTAGCTGTGATAGAAGCAAAGAATGATACTAAACCAGAAAAAGAAACTAATATTAAAGAACCAGTTATTTTAAGAAGTAGTGCAGAGTTACATAAGGATAAGTCAGTAACAGACTTTTCTAAAAATGTTTTTACAAAATTGTTGTACGAATATGTAGAGACAATGGATGTGAGAGATTGTTATGTTTGTATGCAGTTACCTGCATCAGTGTCAGAAGGTGTGACTTATCACCACCTACCTCTAACTTATGGAATAACATGTAGTGTAATAGCAAGTTTATTTTATAAAACAGGTAGATTAGAATCTTATTATACTGACATAGATAAGATTTTTGCAAACATTCCAGTAGTACCAGAACTTAACAAAGTAAAACCAGCAAAAGTTTTAGGAGAATTCTTTTAGAACATAGAAAATTAACGTTAGAAGAAATAGTTAGTAACAACCTTACCTGTGAGTTAAAGAAAGAAGAAAAAGTATTTTTAGAAATGGTTGAAGAAAGAAGAATGAAATTTCAAAAAGAAGCAATAAAAGAGGAAGGAACACATCTATGGACGTTTGAGGAAGGAAATCATGAAGGGAAAAAGATAAATGCAGCAATGACATTAGATTGGCCGCAAACAGGAAAGTTGTGTATTAGGAGAAACAAGACAGTCTATGACAATTACTTTGTAGGTTCCAGTATCTGCCATGACAATTATCAAATTCTGGGAGGTTGGGGATTCAAAGGTGGAAAAGATCCAATATTTCCAGGTATCTATTATATTTGTGGGAATAGAGCTTATTACAGGTTACCGGACCATTGGTATGGAACTTGCTATGTAGGCCTGGTCTTTCCAAAAATCTTTCATATGGACAGAGAAGAAAAGGGAATATACAAGATGATTAATAGCTTTACACGTAGAAAGAGGGAAAGTTTTTCAGAAATTGTAGGTGATATTTTTGGAGCATTAATACCAGCAGTGGGAATATCTTTGAATGCATTTAAAATTCGGAAGTTATCCACAGTAGTAGATCGTTTGTCTACAGATACTGCGGGAGGGTTCTTAATGGTAAATACCGAAATGGTTGCCATGAGAGCTATGGTGATGCAAAATCGGCTTGCCCTTGATATTCTTTTGGCAAAAGAGGGTGGAGTCTGTGGAATGTTGAAAGTCCAACATTGTTGTACTTACATTCCTGATAAAAGTGAAAATATACAGAAGTATATTACAAATATTATAAACTTGCACAAAGAACTAGTCCCACTGGAGGTTGAAAATGTTTTGGGAAAACTTGGTAGAGGGTTTTCTTCGGTAGCAAATTGGTTAACCAGAATGAGTAGACTAATGAAAGGGAAAGTTATAATAATAGCAACTGTAGTAATATTGTTAGCCATGGTGTTGAAAATAGTAATAACATGTATAAAAAGAAAAGTAAGACAAAATAAGATAAAAAGAAATAACAGAATAATGAAAGAAAGAGAGAGAGAAATGGGTGAAATTGAGTTGGAGAAAATGAAAGAAAACATGTATAAGGAGACAAAAAGACAAGATGAAGAAGAAACAGATGTGTAAATAACAGAAAGCAAAGGATAAAAGACATGCTGCCTGAAAAGAAGTATAACTTGGGTTTTATGTGGTGATTTAAAAATCACCAAAGGGGGAGTTGATGGAGCAGAGAAAATAAAAATTTTTAACCCCTAACAAATTTTATAAATAATTAATAAAATGTTCGTTTAAATGTATTAATCAACACTGTATGTGTGGGAAAGGTAACATGCAAATGTGTGTGCTAAATAATCTATTAATGGATGTCCGTGTGTCTAATTATAACGTAAAAATAAATGCGTACTAAATTAAAATAAATGCATGTTTTTGTGCTTCATAGAAATAAAACGTGTCGTTGCAAAAACAATAGTGATGGTAAGTAAGGAACAGCTTAAATGTTGCTTTCTGCTAGGTAATAACTAATTGGGGTACGTAGATGACGGGAGGGAAACGAAAAGGCTATTTTTCTCTATTTTAATTATGTTTTGTTTACTTCAAATTAGTGCTTCTAAAGTATAACCGAGTGGCGATATAAAATGGCTGCCAGTGGGAAGATGTGCGCAGGCGCAAGGGGGACATGTGACACGGGATGAAGTCGGAGAAAAACTAACCTCGTGATGTTGCTGAGAGGCTAGGATGCGAGAAATGGTCAAGGCTGATGTGACCTAATTGAACTGATAGTGTGCCTTGGTGATCAGCAGAAGACCCGTGGGAAACCAGTTTAAGAGAAAGGACAATGACTGCGGAGTTCTCGAATGTATCGAAAGAAGTTACAAATGTACTGATCGAAGCGGATGGAAACATGTCTTGAACGTGTGGGAAAGGAAATGATCCAAGGACCATTGGATCCAAGAGAACTTGATTAAAAGAATGAATAAGATGACATGCATGGACCAATGAAAGAAAAGCGTGTTATTAATGTTGCAACAATTAGTTAGCAAAGTTAGAATTAGGGTATAAGAGGGCCTACTCTTAGTGGGAGGGGTTCATGTCAGTTGCAGTCACAGTCAGGAGCGGAGTTGGAGAGTCGTGTTGGTGTTGGTGGCTTCCAGTGCTGGGTGGTCCTGATCGATCCCTTACTGAGCGGGAGATGCTGAAAGACTGTTAGATGAGACGGGTTGCAGGTAGCTGATGCTGACGAGCTGAAGTTGCTGTTGCTGTCTTAATTTTCCAGTTGAGTATGAGAATCAGGTTATTTCTAAATCTTAAACTTAGGTTAGAAATCATTAGGCTAAATTAGGAAGGTAGGCAGGTAATTAGGGTTTTGCTTCATGACAGAAGATTTCCTTTCTGCAATAAACTGATTATGCTTAATAAATATTTGAATTAATAATGAATGAATAATTGAATAAAAGTTTAAATTCTTTCTCATGCTTTTAAAATTATATAAAAATTAAGATTCTTTAAATCAAATGACTCAGTGATTATTTTCCTAAGTAATTGTGACATCAGTAATTGGTTATTGTGATTCAGCTGGTCTTAATCACTATGAACTAATTTCTTACATGAATGATTCATCGACAAACCAATGAGCAGGAATATCTTAAAGAAAATAATTAAAAGAAAGTGATAAGTTAAGGTAATAAGATATCCCGGCTCCTTCCAGCGGTACATAAATGGTGTTTTCCATTTAGTTCTCATGCTTCTCCTAGGAGTACAGAATTTCGTAAAGGTGTAAAGGAAATCCAGGTGTGTGCGTGTGTGTTAGGCGATGTTTATGGGCCCCATCGTCATGTGGATGTGAGAAAATATAGTTTGCCCCTGGATGACCTATAAGTGACCTAGGAGGAGAATAGTTTTTATTGTACGCGCTGCATCAGATTTCTTGGTAGCAGAGTTATGGTTTTCTATAGATTAGTTTAGTGATTATTGTTTATTGATTATTGATTATTTTTGATGACTAACACTATATGTTGAGTCGTGTTATGTTATATGTGAGTTTTCACGCTTCTGGGATGTAGGAAGTGGAACACGTGTGGCAAGAGAAGTCACTTGGAATTTGGTACATGGTCTGAATTCATTTTGGTAATAACACAGGTTGTGTTATGTTAGGGATTTTCTGTACGAAAAGTGTGTAATTGAGATAGCAAATCACGCTTACTTGTGAAACTTTGGCCTTAATTCTCAGGAGCCTAGTCTCCACATGTGTCTTATCCCCAGAGAAACGGGTAAATTGTTTGCTTGAAAGAAGGGTAAGGTAGAGGGAAGTGCTACTTTATCGGCGAGAGTTAATAATTCTGTGGTAGGGTAGAGGTAAGCGCTGCCTACTGGAAATACAGGATTCTTGTGTAAAAGGACAAAGCTGTCACTTTTGTTTAGCGAATCAGACTATGGAATTGTTTTAATTGTTGTAACTAACGGAGAAAACAGTGAAAAGAAAATTGCCGATAAATTTTGTAAAGGAGGGGTAAAAGAGCAGAAGTGACGTAGAACAGTGCCGCGCTAAGATTGGATAGTGCGCTAGTCACGTGAACACAGAGCAGGAGTGACGTAGAAAAGTGCCGCGCTAGGATTGGTTGGTTCGGGAACGGAGGGAATTGTTCTGATTGGTACGTTAGTGTGAGTCGCGCTGTAATTTGTCGAGGTTCAGTACACAGAACAGCGTTAGCGTAAAGAGAAAACAAATAGAAAACATGCCGTATTACGAGTATGAAAGGGAGAGAACGTCATGGACGACGAAATTGAAGAATTTCTTTAAGAAAGACAAAAAGGTTGTGACTAGAGAGGGACAAGTAATTCCTCCGCCGAAATCAGCAGCTTCACATATGATGCTGAAATATGGATATCATACGTGCATATGGTTGGAAAACTGGGCAAAATATATGAAGAATGATGGTGCTTTAGCTTTCCCTGAGAATGGTTCATTTAGTGTAGCGAGTTTTGCGAAATTTGTGAGAAAAGATGACAAATCTAGAACCCAGACCTAGACCGACACAGTTTGAAGCATTGACGGAATGGGAGGATGAAATGTATGAGCGAGAGAGATTCAGAGGTTTTAGGGATCATGAGTTTATGCCTGGAAGGATGTGGGGAATAAATCATGAAGACAGAATAAAACGATGGAGATGTGCTAACATGACAGGAGGTTTGTTTCCAGCTTTTACAGTTGAGGAAGGGACTAAGAAAAAGCGGACTGAGAAAAAGAAACATATAGAGAGGGAAAAATATATGCATGAGAGCGAAACGGATGACGAGTTGCTGGAAGATATTTTAAATAGAAATCCACCTCCGTATCAGCAGAGTTCTACAGTGGTGACACCAAATGCGCCGCTAATAGAGACTATGCGAAATAAAAGTCCGGAAAAGAGAATTGAAATAAATAGGTCACAAGAACAAATGAGAACTTCTCAAAATGAAGGAATAGAAAGCGACAATGCAAGCGAATTAGCAAGGACAACAAAAGAACTAACTGAGAAGATTAGAGAATTAACGAAAAATATGGAAGCAGTTACTGTGCCTGTAACAATAAGTCCAGTAATACCCGTTTTTGAGAATCAGAAAATTGATGAACGATCTTTGGTGATTCCCATGAGTTCACAATTTCAGAGAGAAAAAGAAAGGATGGAACAAAGTGCAAGTACAAGTAATTTGGCTAGTACTTACAGACCAAGTCCACCTACAAATTTGACGGTGAATGAGTGCAATGGTAGGAAAATGCATATGGTAACAGAATCTGCAACGGAAACCCCTGAAAAGAGTGGTAATTGGATAGAACTAAATAATACACCCATAGGTCCGACTCCTGATGAGTTAAATGAGTGGATGAAGGCATTTAAAATAAAAGAACCAGAAGAAAAACCATTAGATGTAATTAGATTAAAAATCGACATGGAAGAATTAATTCTGGGAACAATTGGTACCGAAAAGATAAAAAATTACCAGGATGATGAAATAATGTTTCTGTGCAAAAGTATTACATGGAGGGCAAAGAATTTACATGACAAACTAGAAGAAGTAGCCAGTGAGATTGGAATAGACTTTGCAAAAGTGAAAACGTTGCAGAAACCATATAGAGTAGACTTTTGTGAAAAGGATATTGAAAATTTGAACACGGCAGGAAGGCTGACACAGATAAAAGAGTTAATTGTGTTGTTGAGAAAATGGGGTGATGTGGACAGATGGAAGGTTAGATGGACAAAGAAGAATGAGAAAACTACAGACAAAGGTTCATTGGCTTTTATGATAACTGAAAAAGAATCTGTTGCCAAAGAATACCCCATGAGAGAAACTCCAGGTGGTAGTTACGTGCATGTTCCCTGGACTAGGCAGGACATACTGTCATTTACCAATGACTTTCCAAAGCTAAGAGAGAAGCCAGTTGAGTGGTACCGACAAGTAGAGAGGTTTGTAAAAGTCTCAAAAGTGTTGTGGATAGATTTAGATGGATTATTTGACATAGTGGTACCAACGGATTTGTGGTCAGAATGTAAGATTACAGTTGACTGGCCAACTACAGAATATCCAAGAGATCCTAAGACAGGAGCTCCAGGTCCTGATGTGATGAAGAAGTACGATAAGGTGATTACCTTTTTGAAGAATAAGATTCCTCCTAAAGAGACAGATTGGGTAAAAATCGATAGAACTACACAGGAAAGTAAGGAGTCTGTACATGCATATTATGAGCGATTGTTATTGGTTTTCAAGCAGTATAGTGGTTATGAGGAATTGAGTGAAAAAGACATGAGTCATTTTGTATACCGATTTGTGTTTGGCCTGAAACAAGAAATAAGTGATATGATTAAGCAACACATGATAAACTGGCAGAATGGAAGTGTAGATGAGGTGCTGAGGTATGCTAAGTATTGTAGTGATGAAATAGAGAGTAAACAGCGTAAGTTGAAAGAGAAGGCAATGTGGGCACAGGTGAAGGTGGCAGAAAAACAAGAAGCTCAATTGGACAATAATAATGGAAATGAAACAGGACAGAATAAAATGCGACCTAACATAGGTAAAGGAAAGGGTCAAGTGAGTCTAGAAGAGGCAAAGAAGAAATGGCCATGTCATAATTGCGGAAAATTAGGGCATTGGAGAAACGAGTGTAAGTTCCCACCTAAACCTAATCCGGAAAATCAATCATTAACTCCACAGGTGCAGAATGAGGTAGTTGTTCAACAAAGTCAGGTGCCGCAACCACCACTTCCCAACACTATTAAACAGCAAAGATACAGTACAGAAACAGGATTCTACGGAGGAGAGCAGGTAACACAGTTGCCACGAGCAGCTAACATTTCTCAGTATTGGTTGCATCAGAGTGAGGATGACCCGGATGAAAGATTCTGATGGTGCCCAGGAGAGGGGAAAGAGTGCGTGCTTGGCGCAACTCTAGAGGTAGATCAGTCTGGTCCCTTTGTGGATGGAGAAGTGAATGGTGCAAATGTAACATTCCTTGTCGATACTGGAGCTACCCGTTCTACTGTTAGATCAGTGGAAATTCCAAACCTTCCTCTCTCAGGTGAATACATCCAAGTAGTAGGAGTAGCCAATCAGCAGATTAAAACCCCACTTACTGAATTGGTGGAAGTAAAAATTGGTTCTTTTAGCAAAATGCATAAATTTGTAGTGTGCGATTGTAGTCCTGTAAATCTTTTGGGTCGTGACCTCTTGTGCAAGATGAATTGCACAATTTATTGTACGCCAGATGGAATTGGATTTCAGACTTCAGATGAAGACGTTTTGTACAAAGTAACTTTGATGAATCAGGAACCTGAAACGAATGGTTTGTTTCCTGCATTTGATGCAGAAAAACTTCCAGAAGAATTAAAAAGTGCAGTAAAAGAAAGTGTGTGGGATTTTACAGGAGAAGACATTGGATTAATGAAAGAAGTTGATCCCGTAAAAGTGACAGTAAAAGAAGGGACAACTTACCCGAATACGCCACAGTACAAATTAACTCCAGAAATAATTGAAGGAATAACTCCTGTGATAAATAAAATGATTGAACAGGGAATTCTAAAAGAAATCATGAGCAGTCCATGTAATTCACCTATTATGGGACTGAAAAAGCCAAATGGAACATATAGAATAGTACAGGATCTGAGAAAGATCAACAAAATAGTTGTGCCCTGTTGTCCAATAGTGCCAAACCCTGCAGTAATTCTATATCAAATTCCACATGAAGCTGAGTGGTACACTGTGATAGATTTGTGTCACGCATTTTTCTCTATTCCTTTGCATCCAGATAGCCAGCCATTATTTGCGTTCCGGTTTGGAGAGCGTATTTTGGCATGGTGCCGAATTCCTCAGGGGTATACAGAAAGCCCCTCAATCTTTAATCAGATTCTAAAGAAATCTCTGGAAGATTTGAAAATGCCAGAAAAGTCAGTGATGGTGCAGTATATCGATGACCTGTTGGTGGCATCGAAAACAAAAGAAGCCTGTGTAAGTGATACAATTGCTTTACTGAACCATCTAGAGAAAAGAGGACATAAAGTGTCTCCTTCAAAATTACAGTTTTGTCAGAAAGAAGTCCAGTATTTAGGGCATAAAATTGAGAAAGGAGTGCGAAAGATAGCGACAGAAAGAGTAAGAATGATTCAAGGAATGAGAGCACCAATGACTCAAAGAGAGGTAAGAATGTTTTTGGGAATGGTTGGATATTGCCGACAATGGATAAGTGGTTTCTCTTTGATTGCAAAACCATTACAAAAGTTGACCAAGAAAGATGTAAAAGACCCTTTTGAGTTAAACAAAGAAGAAATGAAATCTTTCAAAGAATTGAAAAAGAAACTGTGTGAGGCACCTGCATTAGGCATGCCTGATTATGAGAAGGATTTTGAGTTGTACTGCAGTGAAAGAGATGGATGTGCGTTTTCAGTACTGGTACAAAAACATGGAACAACGAAAAGACCAATTGCTTATTTTTCAGCTGTTTTAGATCCTATAGCAAAAGCATTGCCTGGATGTCTGAAAGCAGTTGCTGCTACTTGTGTAAGTCTGGAACAAAGTGAAGGTATAGTGATGGGGTATCCACTGAGAGTATATGTTCCCCATTCAGTAGAAATTCTTTTGACAAGAACAAAAACACAGTACATGACACATAGTCGGCTGACTAAGTACGAAAAGGTCATCTTGAGTGCTGAAAATGTGACCATAGATAGATGCATGAATGTGAATCCTTCAACATCATTGCCAGATGAGGAGAATATAATTGAACAGGACGAAGTAGATCATGATTGTCTGAACGTGCTGGAATATTGCACGAAACCAAGAGCTGACATAAAAGATGAACCGTTAAAGGAATCTGATTATGTCATGTTTGTGGATGGCTCATGCTTGAGAACAAAAGAAGGAGTTTTAAGCGCAGCTTACGCAGTGTGCACAGTGGCAACTGTGATGGAAGCGTCTTGTCTGAAAGGAATAAGGTCTGCACAAGTTGCGGAACTGATTGCTTTGATTCAAGCATGTAAATTAGGAAGGAATGTACGAGTCACGATTGTGACCGATAGCCAATATGGTTTCGGCATCGTACATGACTTTGGTCAGATTTGGTCACAAAGAGGTTTCTTGACGTCTGCAGGAACACCTATCAGAAATGGAGATTTTGTTAAAAAGCTGGCTGCTTGAGGCGATACAGTTGCCTAAACAAATAGCTGTAGTGAAGTGCAAGGCGCATAAGAAAAACGAAGATTACATAGCTGTTGGCAATAATTATGCCGATGAGATAGCCAAATATTGTGCAGAGAACATGGTGTCCATGAACAAAAATAGAGAAAGGGAGCATGTCTCTTGTCCTTTGCTTTTTACTAATGCTGTCGAGACATGGGATGAAGTAAGACAGTTACAAGAAACTGCAAGTGATGAGGAAAAAGATTACTGGATAAAAGCAGGATGTAGAAGACAGGAAAATAATGGTGTGTGGGTATACAGAGATGAAAGACCAGTTATGCCTGATAGCATTGATTGCAGACATGGCACGGATGTACCATGGACAAGCTCATATTGGGAGATATGCAATGATCAGACTTTTTAGACAAACCTGGTATAACCCAAAATTCAGAGCCATTGCTGAAAGTCTTTGACAAAGATGTCTTATTTGTCAGCAGTTTAACCCAGGAAGAAAAACAGTAGTGAGTCTAGGAACAATAGGACGAGAAGGAGGTCCATTCACTAGAATGCAGTTGGACTTTATAGAGATGCCCCTAGTAACAGACTAAAATATGTTCTAAGTGGTCGTCTGTTTGTTCTCTCGTTGGGTGGAAGCATACCCCACTAGAAGGAATGATGGAACAACAGTGGCAAAACTTATGCTGCGAGAGTTCATTCCAAGGTATGGTTTTCCAGTCACGGTTGAAACAGATAGAGGAACACATTTTCAAAATGAGTTGATCCAATTGATTTGCGAAGCATTGAGTATTAAACAAAAACTACATTGTGCTTACAGACCAGAGGCTTCTGGGGTAGTGGAGCAGATTAATGGAACAATTAAGAACAGATTAGGAAAAATGTGTCAAGCTACAGGACTCAAATGGCCAGATGCACTGCCTCTTGTTCTGATGACCATCAGAAGCATCCCTGAAAAGAAAACTGGACTCAGTCCTCATGAGATGATCATGGGACGAGCAATGAGACAAGCACACGTACCTGTCAACAAGTTATTGACTATAACTGATGATCTAGTACTGGATTATTGCAAGGGACTGGCTGATGTGGTGCGTTCTGTGTTTCATCAGGTTGGACCGGATGCGACCACTCTTGAAAGAAAACCAGCCCACGACTTGAATCCAGGAGACTGGGTCCGTATAAAAATCCACAGGAGAAGAAACTGTCTAGTTCCTCGCTGGGACGAACCACGACAGGTAATCCTAGTGACAACGACTGCAGTCAAGTGTGCAGGAGTGAAGAACTGGGTCCATGCCAGTCACACAATCAGAGTTCAAGAACCTACTGATCGACATGTGAGTCGACGTCTGGAAGTGTGGGATAAAAGTTTAACAGCTGGGACAACAAGGATAAGAGAAAGGGTGCCAGAACTTGAAGATCGACCTGAAAGTCGACATCTGGAAACCCCAACGGCAAACACCTCTAGAGAAGAAGAGGAAGAAGAAGAAGAAAGAAATTCAGAAGTACCAGAATCTGAAGATCGACCTGTAAGTCGACATCTGGAAACATCTGACACAAGTTCAGGATCTGATGATTCAGTTGCAAACTGTGAAGAATTCCGAAGGAGAACTTGGGGTTATAAACTAATTAGAGAAGAAACTGAGCAAGAAATTGAGCTAGATGAACAACCAAGTACAAGTTATGGTGGAAATCCTTCAGAAATAATATTAATAGATGAAGTAGGGAAAGAAGTACACAAAAAGTTAGAAAATCGAGAAGAACCCCGAGGAGCAATAGGGACAGATAGAGAAACAGAAGAACAGGGAAATTTAGAAGCAGAAAGGGAGGAAAACACCAAATCGGAAGAACACCGAGGAGGGACAGTAATAAGGGAAAACAAGAAGGAGAAGACAGATCCACCAGTAGGAGATGACGAGATCATAAGTTTCAAAATAAGAGACAATAGTGAAACAGTTGAAACAGAAACTGAAGAAAGTGGAGAAGAGGAAAAGGCAAAAACTGAATCAAGAAAAAGAAATTGGAAATCAGAAAGAGAAGAAAAAGAAGGTGAAGCCAAAAGGCCAAGAAAAGGAGATAATTGGCCCAACAGCTATATAAGAAAATTGAGATATAGAATAATAAGAGCAGGAGACGAAAGTGCTGAACAAGTGAATGAAATAACAAGTCAAAAGGGACAAGAAAAACCCAGTGGAAAAAGATTACAAAAGTCCAAAAGAACAAAGAAAGTGAATGCAAAGTATAAGTCACCTGAGTGGCTGTATATTGCACTGACAGATTACAAAGAAGAAGAAAACACTCACAAGAACCAGAGACTAAGAAGTCGAATGGGAAAAGGTGAGATGCAACAAACCTGAAGTAAAGACTTATAGTGCTTCTGCCGGACATGACAATTTTACTGGATGTGACAAATCACCGGATGTGACAACGAAAGAATTCTGGAGAGAATTAAAAGAAAGTACCAAGCAAAGACTTTTTGAAAGCAGAGTGGCATCTAAGTCATTTCTGAGGTGTAGTGACGCAATTTTCTGAAACTTAACAAATAGAAAAAAGCAAAATGGAAAATACTAGGGATAGAAGAGATAAATGTGAGTTTGTAAAAAGATGGTGTAAAATGTGCTGCTTTTGTACAGGGTTATTAATGACCATATGTATAGTTTTAGCAATCACAATTCCTATTAGTTTAGCTGTGATAGAAGCAAAGAATGATACTAAACCAGAAAAAGAAACTAATATTAAAGAACCAGTTATTTTAAGAAGTAGTGCAGAGTTACATAAGGATAAGTCAGTAACAGACTTTTCTAAAAATGTTTTTACAAAATTGTTGTACGAATATGTAGAGACAATGGATGTGAGAGATTGTTATGTTTGTATGCAGTTACCTGCATCAGTGTCAGAAGGTGTGACTTATCACCACCTACCTCTAACTTATGGAATAACATGTAGTGTAATAGCAAGTTTATTTTATAAAACAGGTAGATTAGAATCTTATTATACTGACATAGATAAGATTTTTGCAAACATTCCAGTAGTACCAGAACTTAACAAAGTAAAACCAGCAAAAGTTTTAGGAGAATTCTTTTTAGAACATAGAAAATTAACGTTAGAAGAAATAGTTAGTAACAACCTTACCTGTGAGTTAAAGAAAGAAGAAAAGGTATTTTTAGAAATGGTTGAAGAAAGAAGAATGAAATTTCAAAAAGAAGCAATAAAAGAGGAAGGAACACATCTATGGACGTTTGAGGAAGGAAATCATGAAGGGAAAAAGATAAATGCAGCAATGACATTAGATTGGCCGCAAACAGGAAAGTTGTGTATTAGGAGAAACAAGACAGTCTATGACAATTACTTTGTAGGTTCCAGTATCTGCCATGACAATTATCAAATTCTGGGAGGTTGGGGATTCAAAGGTGGAAAAGATCCAATATTTCCAGGTATCTATTATATTTGTGGGAATAGAGCTTATTACAGGTTACCGGACCATTGGTATGGAACTTGCTATGTAGGCCTGGTCTTTCCAAAAATCTTTCATATGGACAGAGAAGAAAAGGGAATATACAAGATGATTAATAGCTTTACACGTAGAAAGAGGGAAAGTTTTTCAGAAATTGTAGGTGATATTTTTGGAGCATTAATACCAGCAGTGGGAATATCTTTGAATGCATTTAAAATTCGGAAGTTATCCACAGTAGTAGATCGTTTGTCTACAGATACTGCGGGAGGGTTCTTAATGGTAAATACCGAAATGGTTGCCATGAGAGCTATGGTGATGCAAAATCGGCTTGCCCTTGATATTCTTTTGGCAAAAGAGGGTGGAGTCTGTGGAATGTTGAAAGTCCAACATTGTTGTACTTACATTCCTGATAAAAGTGAAAATATACAGAAGTATATTACAAATATTATAAACTTGCACAAAGAACTAGTCCCACTGGAGGTTGAAAATGTTTTGGGAAAACTTGGTAGAGGGTTTTCTTCGGTAGCAAATTGGTTAACCAGAATGAGTAGACTAATGAAAGGGAAAGTTATAATAATAGCAACTGTAGTAATATTGTTAGCCATGGTGTTGAAAATAGTAATAACATGTATAAAAAGAAAAGTAAGACAAAATAAGATAAAAAGAAATAACAGAATAATGAAAGAAAGAGAGAGAGAAATGGGTGAAATTGAGTTGGAGAAAATGAAAGAAAACATGTATAAGGAGACAAAAAGACAAGATGAAGAAGAAACAGATGTGTAAATAACAGAAAGCAAAGGATAAAAGACATGCTGCCTGAAAAGAAGTATAACTTGGGTTTTATGTGGTGATTTAAAAATCACCAAAGGGGGAGTTGATGGAGCAGAGAAAATAAATATTTTTAACCCCTAACAAATTTTATAAATAATTAATAAAATGTTCGTTTAAATGTATTAATCAACACTGTATGTGTGGGAAAGGTAACATGCAAATGTGTGTGCTAAATAATCTATTAATGGATGTCCGTGTGTCTAATTATAACGTAAAAATAAATGCGTACTAAATTAAAATAAATGCATGTTTTTGTGCTTCATAGAAATAAAACGTGTCGTTGCAAAAACAATAGTGATGGTAAGTAAGGAACAGCTTAAATGTTGCTTTCTGCTAGGTAATAACTAATTGGGGTACGTAGATGACGGGAGGGAAACGAAAAGGCTATTTTTCTCTATTTTAATTATGTTTTGTTTACTTCAAATTAGTGCTTCTAAAGTATAACCGAGTGGCGATATAAAATGGCTGCCAGTGGGAAGATGTGCGCAGGCGCAAGGGGGACATGTGACACGGGATGAAGTCGGAGAAAAACTAACCTCGTGATGTTGCTGAGAGGCTAGGATGCGAGAAATGGTCAAGGCTGATGTGACCTAATTGAACTGATAGTGTGCCTTGGTGATCAGCAGAAGACCCGTGGGAAACCAGTTTAAGAGAAAGGACAATGACTGCGGAGTTCTCGAATGTATCGAAAGAAGTTACAAATGTACTGATCGAAGCGGATGGAAACATGTCTTGAACGTGTGGGAAAGGAAATGATCCAAGGACCATTGGATCCAAGAGAACTTGATTAAAAGAATGAATAAGATGACATGCATGGACCAATGAAAGAAAAGCGTGTTATTAATGTTGCAACAATTAGTTAGCAAAGTTAGAATTAGGGTATAAGAGGGCCTACTCTTAGTGGGAGGGGTTCATGTCAGTTGCAGTCACAGTCAGGAGCGGAGTTGGAGAGTCGTGTTGGTGTTGGTGGCTTCCAGTGCTGGGTGGTCCTGATCGATCCCTTACTGAGCGGGAGATGCTGAAAGACTGTTAGATGAGACGGGTTGCAGGTAGCTGATGCTGACGAGCTGAAGTTGCTGTTGCTGTCTTAATTTTCCAGTTGAGTATGAGAATCAGGTTATTTCTAAATCTTAAACTTAGGTTAGAAATCATTAGGCTAAATTAGGAAGGTAGGCAGGTAATTAGGGTTTTGCTTCATGACAGAAGATTTCCTTTCTGCAATAAACTGATTATGCTTAATAAATATTTGAATTAATAATGAATGAATAATTGAATAAAAGTTTAAATTCTTTCTCATGCTTTTAAAATTATATAAAAATTAAGATTCTTTAAATCAAATGACTCAGTGATTATTTTCCTAAGTAATTGTGACATCAGTAATTGGTTATTGTGATTCAGCTGGTCTTAATCACTATGAACTAATTTCTTACATGAATGATTCATCGACAAACCAATGAGCAGGAATATCTTAAAGAAAATAATTAAAAGAAAGTGATAAGTTAAGGTAATAAGATATCCCGGCTCCTTCCAGCGGTACATAAATGGTGTTTTCCATTTAGTTCTCATGCTTCTCCTAGGAGTACAGAATTTCGTAAAGGTGTAAAGGAAATCCAGGTGTGTGCGTGTGTGTTAGGCGATGTTTATGGGCCCCATCGTCATGTGGATGTGAGAAAATATAGTTTGCCCCTGGATGACCTATAAGTGACCTAGGAGGAGAATAGTTTTTATTGTACGCGCTGCATCAGATTTCTTGGTAGCAGAGTTATGGTTTTCTATAGATTAGTTTAGTGATTATTGTTTATTGATTATTGATTATTTTTGATGACTAACACTATATGTTGAGTCGTGTTATGTTATATGTGAGTTTTCACGCTTCTGGGATGTAGGAAGTGGAACACGTGTGGCAAGAGAAGTCACTTGGAATTTGGTACATGGTCTGAATTCATTTTGGTAATAACACAGGTTGTGTTATGTTAGGGATTTTCTGTACGAAAAGTGTGTAATTGAGATAGCAAATCACGCTTACTTGTGAAACTTTGGCCTTAATTCTCAGGAGCCTAGTCTCCACATGTGTCTTATCCCCAGAGAAACGGGTAAATTGTTTGCTTGAAAGAAGGGTAAGGTAGAGGGAAGTGCTACTTTATCGGCGAGAGTTAATAATTCTGTGGTAGGGTAGAGGTAAGCGCTGCCTACTGGAAATACAGGATTCTTGTGTAAAAGGACAAAGCTGTCACTTTTGTTTAGCGAATCAGACTATGGAATTGTTTTAATTGTTGTAACTAACGGAAAAAACAGTGAAAAGAAATTGCCGATAAATTTTGTAAAGGAGGGGTAAAAGAGCAGAAGTGACGTAGAACAGTGCCGCGCTAAGATTGGATAGTGCGCTAGTCACGTGAACACAGAGCAGGAGTGACGTAGAAAAGTGCCGCGCTAGGATTGGTTGGTTCGGGAACGGAGGGAATTGTTCTGATTGGTACGTTAGTGTGAGTCGCGCTGTAATTTGTCGAGGTTCAGTACACAGAACAGCGTTAGCGTAAAGAGAAAACAAATAGAAAACATGCCGTATTACGAGTATGAAAGGGAGAGAACGTCATGGACGACGAAATTGAAGAATTTCTTTAAGAAAGACAAAAAGGTTGTGACTAGAGAGGGACAAGTAATTCCTCCGCCGAAATCAGCAGCTTCACATATGATGCTGAAATATGGATATCATACGTGCATATGGTTGGAAAACTGGGCAAAATATATGAAGAATGATGGTGCTTTAGCTTTCCCTGAGAATGGTTCATTTAGTGTAGCAGTTTTGCGAAATTTGTGAGAAAAGATGACAAATCTAGAACCCAGACCTAGACCGACACAGTTTGAAGCATTGACGGAATGGGAGGATGAAATGTATGAGCGAGAGAGATTCAGAGGTTTTAGGGATCATGAGTTTATGCCTGGAAGGATGTGGGGAATAAATCATGAAGACAGAATAAAACGATGGAGATGTGCTAACATGACAGGAGGTTTGTTTCCAGCTTTTACAGTTGAGGAAGGGACTAAGAAAAAGCGGACTGAGAAAAAGAAACATATAGAGAGGGAAAAATATATGCATGAGAGCGAAACGGATGACGAGTTGCTGGAAGATATTTTAAATAGAAATCCACCTCCGTATCAGCAGAGTTCTACAGTGGTGACACCAAATGCGCCGCTAATAGAGACTATGCGAAATAAAAGTCCGGAAAAGAGAATTGAAATAAATAGGTCACAAGAACAAATGAGAACTTCTCAAAATGAAGGAATAGAAAGCGACAATGCAAGCGAATTAGCAAGGACAACAAAAGAACTAACTGAGAAGATTAGAGAATTAACGAAAAATATGGAAGCAGTTACTGTGCCTGTAACAATAAGTCCAGTAATACCCGTTTTTGAGAATCAGAAAATTGATGAACGATCTTTGGTGATTCCCATGAGTTCACAATTTCAGAGAGAAAAAGAAAGGATGGAACAAAGTGCAAGTACAAGTAATTTGGCTAGTACTTACAGACCAAGTCCACCTACAAATTTGACGGTGAATGAGTGCAATGGTAGGAAAATGCATATGGTAACAGAATCTGCAACGGAAACCCCTGAAAAGAGTGGTAATTGGATAGAACTAAATAATACACCCATAGGTCCGACTCCTGATGAGTTAAATGAGTGGATGAAGGCATTTAAAATAAAAGAACCAGAAGAAAAACCATTAGATGTAATTAGATTAAAAATCGACATGGAAGAATTAATTCTGGGAACAATTGGTACCGAAAAGATAAAAAATTACCAGGATGATGAAATAATGTTTCTGTGCAAAAGTATTACATGGAGGGCAAAGAATTTACATGACAAACTAGAAGAAGTAGCCAGTGAGATTGGAATAGACTTTGCAAAAGTGAAAACGTTGCAGAAACCATATAGAGTAGACTTTTGTGAAAAGGATATTGAAAATTTGAACACGGCAGGAAGGCTGACACAGATAAAAGAGTTAATTGTGTTGTTGAGAAAATGGGGTGATGTGGACAGATGGAAGGTTAGATGGACAAAGAAGAATGAGAAAACTACAGACAAAGGTTCATTGGCTTTTATGATAACTGAAAAAGAATCTGTTGCCAAAGAATACCCCATGAGAGAAACTCCAGGTGGTAGTTACGTGCATGTTCCCTGGACTAGGCAGGACATACTGTCATTTACCAATGACTTTCCAAAGCTAAGAGAGAAGCCAGTTGAGTGGTACCGACAAGTAGAGAGGTTTGTAAAAGTCTCAAAAGTGTTGTGGATAGATTTAGATGGATTATTTGACATAGTGGTACCAACGGATTTGTGGTCAGAATGTAAGATTACAGTTGACTGGCCAACTACAGAATATCCAAGAGATCCTAAGACAGGAGCTCCAGGTCCTGATGTGATGAAGAAGTACGATAAGGTGATTACCTTTTTGAAGAATAAGATTCCTCCTAAAGAGACAGATTGGGTAAAAATCGATAGAACTACACAGGAAAGTAAGGAGTCTGTACATGCATATTATGAGCGATTGTTATTGGTTTTCAAGCAGTATAGTGGTTATGAGGAATTGAGTGAAAAAGACATGAGTCATTTTGTATACCGATTTGTGTTTGGCCTGAAACAAGAAATAAGTGATATGATTAAGCAACACATGATAAACTGGCAGAATGGAAGTGTAGATGAGGTGCTGAGGTATGCTAAGTATTGTAGTGATGAAATAGAGAGTAAACAGCGTAAGTTGAAAGAGAAGGCAATGTGGGCACAGGTGAAGGTGGCAGAAAAACAAGAAGCTCAATTGGACAATAATAATGGAAATGAAACAGGACAGAATAAAATGCGACCTAACATAGGTAAAGGAAAGGGTCAAGTGAGTCTAGAAGAGGCAAAGAAGAAATGGCCATGTCATAATTGCGGAAAATTAGGGCATTGGAGAAACGAGTGTAAGTTCCCACCTAAACCTAATCCGGAAAATCAATCATTAACTCCACAGGTGCAGAATGAGGTAGTTGTTCAACAAAGTCAGGTGCCGCAACCACCACTTCCCAACACTATTAAACAGCAAAGATACAGTACAGAAACAGGATTCTACGGAGGAGAGCAGGTAACACAGTTGCCACGAGCAGCTAACATTTCTCAGTATTGGTTGCATCAGAGTGAGGATGACCCGGATGAAAGATTCTGATGGTGCCCAGGAGAGGGGAAAGAGTGCGTGCTTGGCGCAACTCTAGAGGTAGATCAGTCTGGTCCCTTTGTGGATGGAGAAGTGAATGGTGCAAATGTAACATTCCTTGTCGATACTGGAGCTACCCGTTCTACTGTTAGATCAGTGGAAATTCCAAACCTTCCTCTCTCAGGTGAATACATCCAAGTAGTAGGAGTAGCCAATCAGCAGATTAAAACCCCACTTACTGAATTGGTGGAAGTAAAAATTGGTTCTTTTAGCAAAATGCATAAATTTGTAGTGTGCGATTGTAGTCCTGTAAATCTTTTGGGTCGTGACCTCTTGTGCAAGATGAATTGCACAATTTATTGTACGCCAGATGGAATTGGATTTCAGACTTCAGATGAAGACGTTTTGTACAAAGTAACTTTGATGAATCAGGAACCTGAAACGAATGGTTTGTTTCCTGCATTTGATGCAGAAAAACTTCCAGAAGAATTAAAAAGTGCAGTAAAAGAAAGTGTGTGGGATTTTACAGGAGAAGACATTGGATTAATGAAAGAAGTTGATCCCGTAAAAGTGACAGTAAAAGAAGGGACAACTTACCCGAATACGCCACAGTACAAATTAACTCCAGAAATAATTGAAGGAATAACTCCTGTGATAAATAAAATGATTGAACAGGGAATTCTAAAAGAAATCATGAGCAGTCCATGTAATTCACCTATTATGGGACTGAAAAAGCCAAATGGAACATATAGAATAGTACAGGATCTGAGAAAGATCAACAAAATAGTTGTGCCCTGTTGTCCAATAGTGCCAAACCCTGCAGTAATTCTATTCCACATGAAGCTGAGTGGTACACTGTGATAGATTTGTGTCACGCATTTTTCTCTATTCCTTTGCATCCAGATAGCCAGCCATTATTTGCGTTCCGGTTTGGAGAGCGTATTTTGGCATGGTGCCGAATTCCTCAGGGGTATACAGAAAGCCCCTCAATCTTTAATCAGATTCTAAAGAAATCTCTGGAAGATTTGAAAATGCCAGAAAAGTCAGTGATGGTGCAGTATATCGATGACCTGTTGGTGGCATCGAAAACAAAAGAAGCCTGTGTAAGTGATACAATTGCTTTACTGAACCATCTAGAGAAAAGAGGACATAAAGTGTCTCCTTCAAAATTACAGTTTTGTCAGAAAGAAGTCCAGTATTTAGGGCATAAAATTGAGAAAGGAGTGCGAAAGATAGCGACAGAAAGAGTAAGAATGATTCAAGGAATGAGAGCACCAATGACTCAAAGAGAGGTAAGAATGTTTTTGGGAATGGTTGGATATTGCCGACAATGGATAAGTGGTTTCTCTTTGATTGCAAAACCATTACAAAAGTTGACCAAGAAAGATGTAAAAGACCCTTTTGAGTTAAACAAAGAAGAAATGAAATCTTTCAAAGAATTGAAAAAGAAACTGTGTGAGGCACCTGCATTAGGCATGCCTGATTATGAGAAGGATTTTGAGTTGTACTGCAGTGAAAGAGATGGATGTGCGTTTTCAGTACTGGTACAAAAACATGGAACAACGAAAAGACCAATTGCTTATTTTTCAGCTGTTTTAGATCCTATAGCAAAAGCATTGCCTGGATGTCTGAAAGCAGTTGCTGCTACTTGTGTAAGTCTGGAACAAAGTGAAGGTATAGTGATGGGGTATCCACTGAGAGTATATGTTCCCCATTCAGTAGAAATTCTTTTGACAAGAACAAAAACACAGTACATGACACATAGTCGGCTGACTAAGTACGAAAAGGTCATCTTGAGTGCTGAAAATGTGACCATAGATAGATGCATGAATGTGAATCCTTCAACATCATTGCCAGATGAGGAGAATATAATTGAACAGGACGAAGTAGATCATGATTGTCTGAACGTGCTGGAATATTGCACGAAACCAAGAGCTGACATAAAAGATGAACCGTTAAAGGAATCTGATTATGTCATGTTTGTGGATGGCTCATGCTTGAGAACAAAAGAAGGAGTTTTAAGCGCAGCTTACGCAGTGTGCACAGTGGCAACTGTGATGGAAGCGTCTTGTCTGAAAGGAATAAGGTCTGCACAAGTTGCGGAACGGATTGCTTTGATTCAAGCATGTAAATTAGGAAGGAATGTACGAGTCACGATTGTGACCGATAGCCAATATGGTTTCGGCATCGTACATGACTTTGGTCAGATTTGGTCACAAAGAGGTTTCTTGACGTCTGCAGGAACACCTATCAGAAATGGAGATTTTGTTAAAAAGCTGGCTGCTTGAGGCGATACAGTTGCCTAAACAAATAGCTGTAGTGAAGTGCAAGGCACATAAGAAAAACGAAGATTACATAGCTGTTGGCAATAATTATGCCGATGAGATAGCCAAATATTGTGCAGAGAACATGGTGTCCATGAACAAAAATAGAGAAAGGGAGCATGTCTCTTGTCCTTTGCTTTTTACTAATGCTGTCGAGACATGGGATGAAGTAAGACAGTTACAAGAAACTGCAAGTGATGAGGAAAAAGATTACTGGATAAAAGCAGGATGTAGAAGACAGGAAAATAATGGTGTGTGGGTATACAGAGATGAAAGACCAGTTATGCCTGATAGCATTGATTGCAGACATGGCACGGATGTACCATGGACAAGCTCATATTGGGAGATATGCAATGATCAGACTTTTTAGACAAACCTGGTATAACCCAAAATTCAGAGCCATTGCTGAAAGTCTTTGACAAAGATGTCTTATTTGTCAGCAGTTTAACCCAGGAAGAAAAACAGTAGTGAGTCTAGGAACAATAGGACGAGAAGGAGGTCCATTCACTAGAATGCAGTTGGACTTTATAGAGATGCCCCCTAGTAACAGACTAAAATATGTTCTAAGGGTCGTCTGTTTGTTCTCTCGTTGGGTGGAAGCATACCCCACTAGAAGGAATGATGGAACAACAGTGGCAAAACTTATGCTGCGAGAGTTCATTCCAAGGTATGGTTTTCCAGTCACGGTTGAAACAGATAGAGGAACACATTTTCAAAATGAGTTGATCCAATTGATTTGCGAAGCATTGAGTATTAAACAAAAACTACATTGTGCTTACAGACCAGAGGCTTCTGGGGTAGTGGAGCAGATTAATGGAACAATTAAGAACAGATTAGGAAAAATGTGTCAAGCTACAGGACTCAAATGGCCAGATGCACTGCCTCTTGTTCTGATGACCATCAGAAGCATCCCTGAAAAGAAAACTGGACTCAGTCCTCATGAGATGATCATGGGACGAGCAATGAGACAAGCACACGTACCTGTCAACAAGTTATTGACTATAACTGATGATCTAGTACTGGATTATTGCAAGGGACTGGCTGATGTGGTGCGTTCGGTGTTTCATCAGGTTGGACCGGATGCGACCACTCTTGAAAGAAAACCAGCCCACGACTTGAATCCAGGAGACTGGGTCCGTATAAAAATCCACAGGAGAAGAAACTGTCTAGTTCCTCGCTGGGACGAACCACGACAGGTAATCCTAGTGACAACGACTGCAGTCAAGTGTGCAGGAGTGAAGAACTGGGTCCATGCCAGTCACACAATCAGAGTTCAAGAACCTACTGATCGACATGTGAGTCGACGTCTGGAAGTGTGGGATAAAAGTTTAACAGCTGGGACAACAAGGATAAGAGAAAGGGTGCCAGAACTTGAAGATCGACCTGAAAGTCGACATCTGGAAACCCCAACGGCAAACACCTCTAGAGAAGAAGAGGAAGAAGAAGAAGAAAGAAATTCAGAAGTACCAGAATCTGAAGATCGACCTGTAAGTCGACATCTGGAAACATCTGACACAAGTTCAGGATCTGATGATTCAGTTGCAAACTGTGAAGAATTCCGAAGGAGAACTTGGGGTTATAAACTAATTAGAGAAGAAACTGAGCAAGAAATTGAGCTAGATGAACAACCAAGTACAAGTTATGGTGGAAATCCTTCAGAAATAATATTAATAGATGAAGTAGGGAAAGAAGTACACAAAAAGTTAGAAAATCGAGAAGAACCCCGAGGAGCAATAGGGACAGATAGAGAAACAGAAGAACAGGGAAATTTAGAAGCAGAAAGGGAGGAAAACACCAAATCGGAAGAACACCGAGGAGGGACAGTAATAAGGGAAAACAAGAAGGAGAAGACAGATCCACCAGTAGGAGATGACGAGATCATAAGTTTCAAAATAAGAGACAATAGTGAAACAGTTGAAACAGAAACTGAAGAAAGTGGAGAAGAGGAAAAGGCAAAAACTGAATCAAGAAAAAGAAATTGGAAATCAGAAAGAGAAGAAAAAGAAGGTGAAGCCAAAAGGCCAAGAAAAGGAGATAATTGGCCCAACAGCTATATAAGAAAATTGAGATATAGAATAATAAGAGCAGGAGACGAAAGTGCTGAACAAGTGAATGAAATAACAAGTCAAAAGGGACAAGAAAAACCCAGTGGAAAAAGATTACAAAAGTCCAAAAGAACAAAGAAAGTGAATGCAAAGTATAAGTCACCTGAGTGGCTGTATATTGCACTGACAGATTACAAAGAAGAAGAAAACACTCACAAGAACCAGAGACTAAGAAGTCGAATGGGAAAAGGTGAGATGCAACAAACCTGAAGTAAAGACTTATAGTGCTTCTGCCGGACATGACAATTTTACTGGATGTGACAAATCACCGGATGTGACAACGAAAGAATTCTGGAGAGAATTAAAAGAAAGTACCAAGCAAAGACTTTTTGAAAGCAGAGTGGCATCTAAGTCATTTCTGAGGTGTAGTGACGCAATTTTCTGAAACTTAACAAATAGAAAAAAGCAAAATGGAAAATACTAGGGATAGAAGAGATAAATGTGAGTTTGTAAAAAGATGGTGTAAAATGTGCTGCTTTTGTACAGGGTTATTAATGACCATATGTATAGTTTTAGCAATCACAATTCCTATTAGTTTAGCTGTGATAGAAGCAAAGAATGATACTAAACCAGAAAAAGAAACTAATATTAAAGAACCAGTTATTTTAAGAAGTAGTGCAGAGTTACATAAGGATAAGTCAGTAACAGACTTTTCTAAAAATGTTTTTACAAAATTGTTGTACGAATATGTAGAGACAATGGATGTGAGAGATTGTTATGTTTGTATGCAGTTACCTGCATCAGTGTCAGAAGGTGTGACTTATCACCACCTACCTCTAACTTATGGAATAACATGTAGTGTAATAGCAAGTTTATTTTATAAAACAGGTAGATTAGAATCTTATTATACTGACATAGATAAGATTTTTGCAAACATTCCAGTAGTACCAGAACTTAACAAAGTAAAACCAGCAAAAGTTTTAGGAGAATTCTTTTAGAACATAGAAAATTAACGTTAGAAGAAATAGTTAGTAACAACCTTACCTGTGAGTTAAAGAAAGAAGAAAAAGTATTTTTAGAAATGGTTGAAGAAAGAAGAATGAAATTTCAAAAAGAAGCAATAAAAGAGGAAGGAACACATCTATGGACGTTTGAGGAAGGAAATCATGAAGGGAAAAAGATAAATGCAGCAATGACATTAGATTGGCCGCAAACAGGAAAGTTGTGTATTAGGAGAAACAAGACAGTCTATGACAATTACTTTGTAGGTTCCAGTATCTGCCATGACAATTATCAAATTCTGGGAGGTTGGGGATTCAAAGGTGGAAAAGATCCAATATTTCCAGGTATCTATTATATTTGTGGGAATAGAGCTTATTACAGGTTACCGGACCATTGGTATGGAACTTGCTATGTAGGCCTGGTCTTTCCAAAAATCTTTCATATGGACAGAGAAGAAAAGGGAATATACAAGATGATTAATAGCTTTACACGTAGAAAGAGGGAAAGTTTTTCAGAAATTGTAGGTGATATTTTTGGAGCATTAATACCAGCAGTGGGAATATCTTTGAATGCATTTAAAATTCGGAAGTTATCCACAGTAGTAGATCGTTTGTCTACAGATACTGCGGGAGGGTTCTTAATGGTAAATACCGAAATGGTTGCCATGAGAGCTATGGTGATGCAAAATCGGCTTGCCCTTGATATTCTTTTGGCAAAAGAGGGTGGAGTCTGTGGAATGTTGAAAGTCCAATATTGTTGTACTTACATTCCTGATAAAAGTGAAAATATACAGAAGTATATTACAAATATTATAAACTTGCACAAAGAACTAGTCCCACTGGAGGTTGAAAATGTTTTGGGAAAACTTGGTAGAGGGTTTTCTTCGGTAGCAAATTGGTTAACCAGAATGAGTAGACTAATGAAAGGGAAAGTTATAATAATAGCAACTGTAGTAATATTGTTAGCCATGGTGTTGAAAATAGTAATAACATGTATAAAAAGAAAAGTAAGACAAAATAAGATAAAAAGAAATAACAGAATAATGAAAGAAAGAGAGAGAGAAATGGGTGAAATTGAGTTGGAGAAAATGAAAGAAAACATGTATAAGGAGACAAAAAGACAAGATGAAGAAGAAACAGATGTGTAAATAACAGAAAGCAAAGGATAAAAGACATGCTGCCTGAAAAGAAGTATAACTTGGGTTTTATGTGGTGATTTAAAAATCACCAAAGGGGGGAGTTGATGGAGCAGAGAAAATAAAAAATTTTAACCCCTAACAAATTTTATAAATAATTAATAAAATGTTCGTTTAAATGTATTAATCAACACTGTATGTGTGGGAAAGGTAACATGCAAATGTGTGTGCTAAATAATCTATTAATGGATGTCCGTGTGTCTAATTATAACGTAAAAATAAATGCGTACTAAATTAAAATAAATGCATGTTTTTGTGCTTCATAGAAATAAAACGTGTCGTTGCAAAAACAATAGTGATGGTAAGTAAGGATCAGCTTAAATGTTGCTTTCTGCTAGGTAATAACTAATTGGGGTACGTAGATGACGGGAGGGAAACGAAAAGGCTATTTTTCTCTATTTTAATTATGTTTTGTTTACTTCAAATTAGTGCTTCTAAAGTATAACCGAGTGGCGATATAAAATGGCTGCCAGTGGGAAGATGTGCGCAGGCGCAAGGGGGACATGTGACACGGGATGAAGTCGGAGAAAAACTAACCTCGTGATGTTGCTGAGAGGCTAGGATGCGAGAAATGGTCAAGGCTGATGTGACCTAATTGAACTGATAGTGTGCCTTGGTGATCAGCAGAAGACCCGTGGGAAACCAGTTTAAGAGAAAGGACAATGACTGCGGAGTTCTCGAATGTATCGAAAGAAGTTACAAATGTACTGATCGAAGCGGATGGAAACATGTCTTGAACGTGTGGGAAAGGAAATGATCCAAGGACCATTGGATCCAAGAGAACTTGATTAAAAGAATGAATAAGATGACATGCATGGACCAATGAAAGAAAAGCGTGTTATTAATGTTGCAACAATTAGTTAGCAAAGTTAGAATTAGGGTATAAGAGGGCCTACTCTTAGTGGGAGGGGTTCATGTCAGTTGCAGTCACAGTCAGGAGCGGAGTTGGAGAGTCGTGTTGGTGTTGGTGGCTTCCAGTGCTGGGTGGTCCTGATCGATCCCTTACTGAGCGGGAGATGCTGAAAGACTGTTAGATGAGACGGGTTGCAGGTAGCTGATGCTGACGAGCTGAAGTTGCTGTTGCTGTCTTAATTTTCCAGTTGAGTATGAGAATCAGGTTATTTCTAAATCTTAAACTTAGGTTAGAAATCATTAGGCTAAATTAGGAAGGTAGGCAGGTAATTAGGGTTTTGCTTCATGACAGAAGATTTCCTTTCTGCAATAAATTGATTATGCTTAATAAATATTTGAATTAATAATGAATGAACAATTGAATAAAAGTTTAAATTCTTTCTCATGCTTTTAAAATTATATAAAAATTTGGGGGCATATTAGCAAGACTGGCGATAAAATTATCGCCGTTTTAGCGGCAGGAAACTGCCGCTAAAACAGCGATAATGGGCTTGCTAATATGCGTTATAGAATTCCAATAGAAGCCCAGGTTAGATGTCCTGCACATCTAACCTGGGCTTCTATTGGAATTCCATACGCATATTATTAAGCCCATTATCGCCGTTTTAGCGGCAGTTTCCTGCCGCTAAAACGGCGATAATTTTATCGCCAGTCTTGCTAATATGCCCCTAAGATTCTTTAAATCAAATGACTCAGTGATTATTTTCCTAAGTAATTGTGACATCAGTAATTGGTTATTGTGATTCAGCTGGTCTTAATCACTATGAACTAATTTCTTACATGAATGATTCATCGACAAACCAATGAGCAGGAATATCTTAAAGAAAATAATTAAAAGAAAGTGATAAGTTAAGGTAATAAGATATCCCGGCTCCTTCCAGCGGTACATAAATGGTGTTTTCCATTTAGTTCTCATGCTTCTCCTAGGAGTACAGAATTTCGTAAAGGTGTAAAGGAAATCCAGGTGTGTGCGTGTGTGTTAGGCGATGTTTATGGGCCCCATCGTCATGTGGATGTGAGAAAATATAGTTTGCCCCTGGATGACCTATAAGTGACCTAGGAGGAGAATAGTTTTTATTGTACGCGCTGCATCAGGTCCTTATATAGGAGCCCCACCCAAATCGGAAAATTAGGGCCAAATCCTATCTTGGCAAAAACCTCTAATAATTACTCCTAACTGAGGGAGTCAAATGCCTTCTCAATGTCAAGTGCCACCAGGGCACAGTTCTCAACGGATTCCCCCAATGAGGCTACAACATGGTTTAGGCGTTTAATATTCAACGGACTGCTCTTCACTGGAATACATTTGCACTGGTCCTCATGTGTGAGGGCACTGATTGTGGTCACTAATCAATTGGCTAATATCTTGGAAAGGACCTTCATTTTGACATTCAACATGGGCAATGGTCTGTATGATCCAAGCTCCTTCGGGTCTATTTCAGGTTTGGGCATCTTAATAATAATGGCTTCCCTCTTAGTTGCTGGCAGTGTTCCACTCTGTTTAGCTAATAGGTATACCTCTAGAAGTTTGTCAGCCACTAGGTCCACATGTGTCTGCATATGTCTGATAGAACTCTGAGGAGAACCCATCCCCACCAGAGGCCTTCCTCAACGGGAGGCTGCAAATAACAGCAATCACTTCCTGCTAGTAATATCCAACTCCCAGTCCTCTGTACCCCCTCTGTGGTAACCTCGAGAGCCCAAGGCTGTCTAAATATGTTTCAGTCCGAGATACTGCAGGTATCCTCACACTTTTAGTTTTCTTTTTCTTAAGATTTCAAATCCTTTTCTGTATTCCGTTCTATGATGATGTTCCTTTCAAGAGGTGAGAAGTCAACAAATGTTGACACTTCTAAATTGGAAGAAAAGTGGGCTAAACCCCTCTATAGTGGGTTGTTTTCAGCTAGCGTAGAGAGTTTCATAAAAGTCTTTATAGATCTTGGTGACTTCGATGTTCTTAGTTTTGAGAAAAGCTTGATTATTTTTTATGGCTATTATCTTTGATTTTTCTTTTCTGGCTATGGGGTAGTTAGGTAGACATTTACCATCTGTGTTTTCACTAATGTGATATTTAGCTTTAACACTGAGAATATTCTGGGCTGCAACATAAGTGCATCTTTAATTAAATTCGGTTTTCTATTTCATAAGGTCTTTGTGTATGGAATTTAAATTAGCTTTGATATTTCAATTCACCATATTTTTAATCTTTTCCAAAGCTTTGGATTCCTTGACTGCTTTCTTCTTTTTTTTCTACCAAGGCCATGATTTCTTGATGAAGGGTACCTTTATAAGCAGCCCATATAGTTTCTTTAGAAATTGACTTTGAGTAATTAATATTGAAAAATTATTTTGTTATTGATGTCCGAGTCATTTAGGAGTCTTGTGTTTAGTCACCATCTTTGTACTTTGGTGTTGACTGAGATATTCTTAAACGTGAGTGAAATGAGTGCAGAGTCTGAAAGAATGCTTGACCCAAAGACTATTTCTGTTATGGAATTGAGAAGATGTCAAGAAGTAAGAAAAAAGTCAATTCTTACATGGGTATTATGTGGTTTAGATAAGAATGTAAATTATTATTTGTTGGGGTTGCTATACACCAAACATCTGCAAGGGTTTCATTTTCATTTAGCTTAGAAACACTTTTTGGACTTTGCTGGGAAGGTATTTAGTCGTAGATCATCTGTCCATAAAAGGGTCTATATACGAGTTACAATCTCCTCTTAGTATCATATTATAATAGTGGGGGTGTCTCTGATCACTTGTTGGATCTCTTTCGAGATGTGGACATCACTAGGGAGCAGAGCATAGATATTAATGACGTTGTAGTTAGGTTGACAAATTATGAGAGTGGAACTGGCCCTGCTGCCATTTTTGTCTGATTTGGTGGCTTTGATGGTGATAGTCAATTCTTTGTGCAGTTAGATTCCAACTCAATTTTTCTTTTTATTGGCTTTGAGTAGATAATGTCACCAAACCATTTTTTTAAACTAGAGATTTTCCTCTTTCTACAACGTGCTTTCTTGTATAAAGCAAATATTGGTTCGTATTTTGTGCAGGTTTGTGAGGATATTCAGCCTCTTTGATGGACTTTTTACATGTTTAGCAATCCATGAAACATAGTTGGTGAACTTGTATCCGATTATGGGGATATGTTGATTGTGATAGTTTGAGCAAATGGGCTCACTGTAGAACAAGTCATAAGGAAAATGACGATGGCGGGAAAGCGTTATCTAGCAAGTGGCATGCAGTAAGGACTGGCCTATGCACTTTACCCAGGCCAGGTTATAGTTGCAGTCCTTCTAGGGTGGAGCAGAGGCATTGGATGAGGAATATGAGGTATGCTCCCATCTTGTATCTAAATTGCCATTGGGGTTGTTTACAGCTAGATTGTTCTGTTTGTTTGGGAGGGTGATTGCTCTGCATTTCCTCAACACTTAGAATTTTTAGAAAGTGTGGAGGAATTTAGTTTTTTCTTTATGTGTAATTTTGAGAAACCATGGATATATCATGCCAAATCAGATGTTGTGGTGTTTAATTGTTGGCCTCTTATCAATAATTTTCATTTTCAAGCAGCTGTTCAATTGGCTAGGTTCTGTGTGATGTAGATTTTTTGACTGCACCAAGTGATTTTCTTTTGCTTCTTTGTAGCTTCTATATCATTGAGACCTAGGTGTATTCTGTAAAATATATGATAGCTCTGGATTTGGATTGTTGGAAGATAAAACAGCGGGGACCTATACAGTCGGTTAGTTGAATGCTGTGCATTACTCCAGCATGTAAAGTAGTTTAGGCAGTTAACTTGCTTAAGAGGGAGATAAAATCACCCTTTTCCCTCCCTTCATCTATGCCATATAATCTAACATTGTTTCTTCTGCTTCTGTTTTCCATATCTACTTGGGCTTAGCAGAGTTAGTGCATTTTGAGTAAAAGTTCTTGAATTCTAGAATGAAAACATTGGAGGTGGTCAGTACTATTGACATTGTCATTGATTTTATTCTCTGTGTTGTCAGGCTAGCCTTCTATTGTTTGTAGCTTGTCTGAAATTAGTGTTAGGGATGATTTAAGTTATTTGACTTCACTCATTACCTCCATGAGTGTTGGTTCATGGGGGAAAGAGGGTTCCATTTTGCTCTAGTATTGCTGGATTTGAGCAGGTTTTTAAAAAAGAATTTATGTAGGTCTCCCACTTGGTGATTGTGTTTTGGGTGGTCAGTTCATTTTTCCATTTTAGTCACTTCTAGAGTACTGTTGTTTACCATCTGCCAGGTGTGAATGCATATCTTGATATCACATTTAACAAGATTAGGCTGTAAATATTGTTTGCACATTTAGTTTTGAAATCTTGATGAATCACTTTTGCATGTATCTTTGTGATTGTTTGTCATATGCTTGATTTCTTTCTTGTACTTTTATTCACTTTGTAGGTTGTATAAGTGCTAAACTTGTATGCTGAAGAATAGCATTCTAGAATTGTGACCTATTTTGAGTGCTTCACACGTATGGCAACTGTCTTCGTGATGGCAGCCATAATAAGTACACTCAAAGCCCTTATGGGTTCCAAGTGATGATCAATGTAGTTTTGAAAGATGGCGTGTAGAAGGTTTGAGTCTGAGGTAATGTTTAGAGCCATATGTGTTGTAAGCAGGTGAAAAGTACGGTTTCTGAGAGATGGCACTCTGTGGGCTTGATGTGAAGGCTTAAAGCAGAGTCTTGTGGTAAAAAACATATCACTATGTCAACATTTAATTTCATAAAATGGCCACCATCCAATATAAGCACCTCATATGTGGAAGAGTGTTTCCAATATGGCCACCAAAATGAATAACAGAGCAGGCTGGAGTCAGAGGTAAAATCAGAGGCTTGCAGTGGGGAATATCTCTAGGAACCTGGTGTCAAGCGCATGTCTTGAGCTCGTACGTTGGTAGCAGTGAGTTCATGCACAAGGGACTGTGCATCAGATATGCAGTCCAGTACTCACCACAGGTTAGCAGCAATTGTAGGAGCTGTAGCAGTTGTAGCAATTACAGTGATTAATGGGGGCTCTTCTACTCTGCTAGTCTAGGTCTAGTAAACCTCCAATATTGATCTGATGCTGATCCGGTGCCGATTTGATGATGCCATGTAGGTTGATCCTGCCCTTGCTATGGCTCTGTAGATTGCCCAAACATGTTAAAACTGTTTCTTTTTGATTATAAGGAAAGTTTCCTCAGTGGGCAGAACCCATCCTATCCCTGGGTATATTGAAGGTGGACCACTCCATCACTACATTTGTAGAGCTCTCAGCCTATCTCATTGAAAAATGGCAGCAAACCCCTTCATCATCTTCAAAAAAGAAATGCTGCACTTGTAACATGAAGGTCTTCATTACAAGTGCAGCATAAAATTCTGACATATAAAAAAATCAATGTGAGATAGATGTTGAGAAGTGTGAGGGGCGTTTTGCACCTATGCATGTGCAACACCAGGAAGCGGCCCTCTCTATCCCTTGCTACCTTTGAGAAAATAGAGTGGAAGCATGCTTTGAAAAGAACACCCACCCACAGCGTTTTAGTAGATGTGTGCGCCCAGGATCACAGTGGATACATCGGGTGAACCATCCGATGAGTGTCTACCGCCATAGGATAATGTCCGGTTCGTGCTGCAATATGTAGCCCCATATCTGTTTGTGCTTGGGCGAGTTGAGACCTTGAACATTTAAAGAGAGCAATTTAGTTCCCATGGCCAGGGTCATCTGCGAGGAAAGTGTAGGTTAACATCTGAGGCCAAGAGGGACGTAGGAGGAGTGAGGCCAGGTGGGTAGAAAGGGGTCCTGCATCGTGCCGCATTTCACACCCCTGCAACAGGGATAGGATGGCTGAGCAGTCCCAATGGGTGAGGGCAGCCCATTGGGCCAACACAGGGGGTGGGAAGGAGATGTGCCTGCTGGCTAAGGGATGGTGATATGCACTGTACCACCTGAAAAAATCAAATGCGACAATCTTTAGCAGTAGTCGACCTAGAAAAGGTAAAAAAAACAAGAACCAAAATCAACAGACAAACCGGGACCAACACAGTCATCCACTTCCCTTGGAGATTGGCACAAACATGCACAAATCCCGCTTGAGGAGTCACCCTTCTGGGGTGCAAATCATGGGGAGCTGACCATCAGGAATAGTCTGAGTCCAACCATGTGGGACTAGACAGAATGGCCCCAGGGCCCTCGATGTATCCACGGTCCAAGGCTGCAGAGCCTGCAGAGGTCCCAGCAGAGGGGGAGCCCCACACGCCGATATCCAATAGACACTGCACTACAGAGATCCTTCTTCATGCTCTGGAGATCCTGAATAATGCCACATTTGGTCTTCTGAGACCCTCCTCTTTTTGTCCCTTGTCTGGGCAATGGAGCCGCACCATGGTGGGGGAGTAGTATACCCTTGCCCCCTCACGGTCTAAGCATAAAGACTCTGAGCGTCCATGGCGAGCCGCCCCACAGTGGAGGCACAGTCTTTCCACAGTCCAGTGTATCCAATGGGGGCTAGTCGAGGAACAGAAGGGACGTGGTTCTTCTGCTCTGAGCGGGCTTACAGGTCGTCAAAGGCGCTGCTCCTGATGACGTCTTCCCTAACGCTCAACACTTCCTGCAGCATAGACACACTCATATTCCAGGCCAGTCTCTGGGTCCCAGGCCTTAATTACTCATGGCATGTGGCAATCAGAGAGGGGAAGGCCGATTCCCGGTCACTGCGGACCTCAAGCTGGTCAAGGAGCTTATCCTGATACAGGTGGCGAGAGTAGCCGTACAGATGGGGTAAGCCTCAAGGTTGGTGCTCTCTAGGAGCTGCGCAGGCCACAGCCGACCAAGATCACCGCGGGCCCCAGGCAATCCTCACTTTATGACTGGCACCTCCGCCATGGTTCTCTGTCCAAAGGAAGGGCAGGGAGCACTGCTACAATGTTACTCCAGGGACACCGCTAAGAGCAAGGTGGCAGCTGGAGGGGAGAGAAGGAAGGGGAGAGGCCCACCGCCAACTCTCAGGGCTTACTCGCCACCCAGAGGGAACCCAGTTTAGCCGCTGTGCAAGATGGCCCCCCCAGGGATCCAGGATAGGACAAGTCATGCTCACCCAGTCAGTCAAGTCTCTTCACGGGCCCCCCTGAGCCGTCTGGACTTCCATAGCTGGGGCGCCCCACAGCCGTTGCAGCCACCTTGGGCCACCTATGGTCTTGGATAAGGCGGCAGTGCAGGGGGGACAGGGGCTGTAGCAGTGGGTACTCGGTGCTCTTACTGGGGTTCCAGGGTGGATGGGGAGGAATTTGCGGGCTCCCTCAAGCCCACATACTCTCTGTTGCATGTCTTCCCAGGGGGCCCCATTCTGGCCTCAAAGCCACTGACCCAGGTTCTGTCTGCATGTCCTTACCGTTGGTCGCCCCTGACAGGCAAGTCACTGCACCGCGGGCTCCGTTACCAGTAAGTCGCGGTGCCATCTCTCTGCAAGATGGCGGCCCTGCAGCTACAGCCGGTGCCAATGGGGGTTAGGAGCAAACAGGAGCCAGATCACTCGGGGTCCCCCTCGCCAACAGTTCACTTCACCTTATGGACTTTGTAGGAGGTTTCCGGAACAGACAGTTGTGCACCCCCGCCTCTGGTGCTGCAAATGGGAGACATCCCCACAAGATGGCGGCTCAGACCTGGCAAGGCCCCGACCAAAGGACCGCAAAACTATTGCCAGGACTTCAGCTGTGGGACAACATTGCCTCTCCTCCACTCCCCCCCCCCGTTTGCTGAGGGGGCCACCAATGTCCCACCGCCGCTAGGGCTAATTAATCACCGTACTGGTGCTGCAGATGGTGCTGGAAGGCCGACGGGGGCCCGGAGGTCAGACGAGACCCGTCTTACTCCATTCCCTGCTATGACACGCCCCCCTGGCTTTCTTTTTAATGCGTGGTTCTAGATACAGGAACCACACCTTCTGCCTTAGAGGTAGTTTTGTGGCTACCACTCCTTGATGTGCTTCTTGTGCAAGATCTAGGCCATGACTTTGCAGTGACCTGGGAATGGCCAATCGTGTGCCCCACAAGAGCAGTCTTTTTGTATGGGAAACTAGCTCTTCCTTTATGTTTTTGAATGCTCATAGAGCTTTCATCATACTCTGGGGATGAGACTTGTTAATCTTCTCCAGTCATTCCATCTCTGAGACTCGATGAGGGCCTTCACCGCACACATAGTGGGGTCTTGTCTGGATGCGAGTATTAATTCTCGACACTTCAGGGCATATGGACGTGACAATCAAATTAGATATCTCAGGTATTCCTCAGCAGTTGCTGAGCTTTCTTCATTAAATGAGAAATAAAGTCAGTAAGATTCTTGTTTTTTCAAGGTCTGTGAATTATTTTAAATCAGTATTCCTGCAAACACAAACACCATCTCTTAATACGGGGCGGCATTTTGGCCTTCAGGTTGCAAATATTGATAAAAAATGATGGTGGTTAGTCATAACTGTGAAGGATTTTCTATACAGGAAAAAAGGAGAGTGTTTACAGGCCCACGCTATAGCCAGAGATTCTTTGTACATCACCTAGTAAGGCTGCGACTAACATAAGCAATCACAAGTTAGGTGCTTCAGGTATCTCTCTGAGCTAGGATAGCTCCAAGTCATACAGGACTTGCATTGACCATAAGGTGGGTAATTTAGCATTATAGTATGCAAGGTTCCTGTTATTTTGTCTTTGGTGTCTTGTAACGCATGCTGACACTGAGGACCACATAAAAGTAGATCCCTTTTGTGTGAACTTTGTAAAAGGCTCAATTATTGAGGTGAAATTAGACGGGTACTTAGAACAGTAGCTGGCAAGCTCCAGAAAGTAACAAAGGGCAGAGACATTCTCTGTAGGTGGCCTCATGCAATCAGCTGTAAAAATATATACAAAGAAATTCAGAGAGTCCTTTTGAAGGGTGCATTTGTTTTTATTGAGTGTCACATTGGCATCCTGCAATGCTTGGCAGACTTAAGAAAGGGCAGAATCATGTCCTTTTAGACTCTTTCCATACCGCAGAATGTCATCTCTGTTGTTGAAGCAATTTTGAATACCACGTATGACTTTTCTCATCTCTTCTTGAAAGATTTCAGCTGCCGATAAGACATCAAAATGAAGCCTTTTGTAATGGTATAAACCAAAGTGAGTGGCAAAAACGGTTATATATTTTGATTCTTATGCTAAGTCCAATTGATAGTAGCCTTTGTTTGGATCAAGGATAGAAAAGACCCGGGCACCATTCGGCTGATGTATCATGTCTTTTATTCATGAATCAAGATGTCTTTTTCTTTGAAACGCCTGGTTAGGTTGGCGTATCTCCACACACAAACAGTTGCTGCCTCCCGCTTGATTCTTGGGAACAGGCGCAATGGGGTAGACCCACGGTGTGGGACCTTGAACAAGTTCAATGATGTCAAGTTTCACAAGATTGTCGAGTTCTTGCTCAGCTTGTTTTTGAATACGGTATGTAATGGCTCTAAAGGGTGGGACAACTGGTTTCCCATCAGTATCAATGTGTAGATGAACCTGGCGATCACTTAGCTTGCCTATGCCATCAAACAGCTTTGGGGAAAGTTCTTCAAGGTTCCAAGGCTCGTTCTGTAGAACCCGTAAAGCAGTACAACATAAAACCTTGAGGATGCCAAGCTTAACTGTTGATCTGAAACTCAACAGGGATCTTGTGCCTGCAGTGGCTTTAATGACGTATACCTTGGTTTGCAAAGAATGATCACCATGTTTGAGAAGTGGGCTAAAAACACCATGACATTTGAGGGGTCACTGGAATCCATAGGTAAGTGTTCATCAGTATTATTTTATGACAGGTTTATGCATGAGTGTGGCAAAGTCAGTGTCTGTCTTCACATTATGGTGGCACCTTTGTTCACAAAAAGGGAGATTGATGTTCAACTTACATCCATGTCTATAACAAGTTCCTTTAAGTCTTGCTCAATCTCTGTGGCCATGTCACTCCAGATTGAAACACTTTATTTTTTTAAGAATGTTTAGTTTCTGGGGGTGATGAATCAGATGACCTTGATGATCCCGGTCATGTAGCCACCTCCCTTACCCTGTGACGAGTGCGAGATGTGTGTTTCGATCACTCTCTCACATCTGCTCTGTCACCAGAGGTTGAGGTCACTTGTAAGCCAATTCATTTCTCCTTCTTACTTTAACATACTGATTGAAAGTGACTCTTCTTGCAACAATTGTGGCACGTGTTCTGCACAACAGATACATGAAAGATTTTCATAGTCTTCGAATTGATATTTGATATCACGAGAGTCAGGCCACACTCAGTGCAGAAGAAGGCATATCAGTCACTTTTCGTTCTCAATGCCTATAGCCCCTGTATACACAATGAAGTCTCTGATCCATCTGCACCATCTAGGCCTATGTTGTTTGTCTCATCCAAATTCAATGGAAGAGGTATTCCCAATGATAATAACTCAAAGGCCATCATTTTTTGCGGTGTAGTTAGCTGACTGATTGATGGTAACTTCAGGTAGGTATCAGTCGGCACCACAGGTTTGTCGACCTCAGAGGACGAGGAGGTCAACATATTCCTTGAAGATGCCTCCCTTGCTTTATCCTCGTCGCAGTGTAATGACTTGAATCACCTTATCGACCTGCAGCACATGCAAGCAACAGGAAACAACAGTTTATTTATGTATGCGTTTTTATATAGCACGTACTTTACCCAGAGGTGTCAGAGTGCTTTACAATAGAGCAAAGTACATTACATAAGAAATTCCAAGTAACATGGTAGAGGTGATAAAAAGTATGACTACTACAGTTACTCATGGTGAGAGTTACATATTTACAAGTTACATGTTCACAAAAAAACGAAAAAAAAAAGAAAAAAAAAAGACAAATTGCAGACTAAAGTTAGAGCGATTAAAGTTGCATAAGTACATTTTACATATTTACATAGTTGAGGCCGGAAGTCGAACTAGCTCTCCCGTGAGTGCAATGAAACAGTCAAAGTCACGCCAAGGGATGTGGGGGCGTGTGCCTGGTGGGGAGCTAGGCGAGGAGAATTATTGATAAAAGTGTCTTTGGAAGAGAAGAGTTTTGAGGTTTGTTTGGAAGATGCAGAAAGAGGTGGTGGTGCGAAGGTTTGGAGGAAGCGAGTTCGAAATTCTGGTTGCATTACCTGAGAAAGATTGTGCCATAAGTCTTTCCCTTTTGAAAGTCAGAGGTTCGAGCAGTAGGTTTTCACCATTACATGAGGGTCTGGAACCACCTGAAATTTTGAGTTTGTTAGCTAGGTAGCAAAGGGTAGAACTGTATGGATGGCTTTATGAGTGACACAGGCAGTCTTAAATATTGGCCTAGCTTCAATGGGAAGCCAGCGAAGAGTTATCAGCATGGGTGTGATATGGTTGTTTCTTTTGGCTCGGTGGATAAAACGCACCGCCCAAAAGAGGATGGATTTTAAAGGAGAAAGGTGGATCTTGGGGTGCCCTGCAAGGAGAGAATTACAGTAGTCCAATCTGGAGAGAACCAGAGATTGAACTAGGTTTTTCATGTCTTGTTCAGGAATGAAATGTCTGATCCCCCTGAGAAGGCACAGTTGGCAGCATGCATTTTTGGCCATGGTGTTGATTTTGGATTGGAGGTTAAGGGCCCGATTAACAAAGGTAAAGTGAGACGAAAGTCTAACTTTACGACTTTTGGTATTCACAAAGGGCATTTTCTACTCGTAAATGCCATTTACTACTCGTAAATGCCCTTTGTGAATACCAAAAGTTGAACTTTATGACTTTCTGTATTCACAAAGGGCATTTACGAGTAGTAAATTCTCTTTGTGAATACCGAAAGTCGTAAAGTTAGACTTTCGTCTCCCTTTACCTTTGTGAATCGGGCCCTAAGTCTTTTGTCCAGGATGACTCCTAGGGATTTAGCACTGTCAACTATGGTAGGTTTGCAGTTAAGAATGTTCAGATTATCAATCTAGGATTGTACAGGAGGTGGAGGGTTTGAGTTTGAGATAAGAAGGAATTCTGTTTTTGAGGGATTACGTTTTAGGTGGTGAGAAGCCATCCATTCTTGGATGGAGTTGAGGGTGGTGGCGAGGAGTGACATGTCGTGTGCTGAGGACACCTTGAGATATAGTTGGGTGTCGTCAGCATAGAGGTGATAGAGGATCCCAGTCTTTTGTAATAGCTCTCCCAACGGTTCCATTTAAAGATTAAATAGGATGGGAGCAAGGATAGATCCTTGAGGGATGCCATGATCCACAACCATTGATGTTGAGAGACTGTTTTGATTTTGATAATCTGAGATCTGCCTGTAAAGTAAGATTCAAACCATTTAAGAACTATGGGCCAGATGTATGAAGATAGCAATTTGCGATTCCCTAATTGTGAATCACAAGGATTCGCAATTAGGAAATTGCAGAATGCAATGTATAAAGGTGTATAGTGCACCTTTTGCGATTCCTAGGGGGTCGCAAATGATCTACTTCATGAATATTAATAAGGTAGGTCGCAATTTGCGACCCCCTAGGAATCGCAAAAATCACAGGGATGGTGGCCTGCTGAGGTCAGCAGACCACGATGTCCGTGAGTGCTTTTAAATAAAGCAATCTTTTTTTTGTAAAGCAGCCCGTTTTCCTTAAAGGAAAACGAGATGCTTTACAAAAAGAAAAATGAAAAGTTTTCTTTTCATTTTTTAAGAGCAGGCAGTGGTCCCTGGGACCACTGCCTGCTCTTAAAAATGGTTTAACAAACATTCACAAATACCGAATAGCAAACCCATTTGCGATTCCGTAACAGGTTACAGAATCGCAAAATTGGGTTTGCCACATCGGAAAAGCAATTTTTGCGTTCGCCAACGGGCAGATTCTGTGAATATGCCCATTTGTTTTACGAACGCAAAAAGGCTTGATACATCTGGCCCTATGCCTTTAAAACCCATTTTTTGTTTTAGTGTGTTAAGGAGTGTGTGATGGTTTACAGTGTCAAAGGCTGCAGAGAGGTCCAGCAGGTTCAGGAGGCAGAAGCTACCGGAATCAAAGACTCATAGGACATCGTCGAAAACCTGTATTAGCGCTTTTTCAGTGCTGCAGCCTTGATTGAAGCCAGATAGAAATTTATCTAGAAGTTTGTTGTCCTGGATGTGTTGGGTGAGTTGCTCCGATACACATCTTTCAGTGATTTTGGCAAGGAAAGGGAGGATGTTGATAGGGCGGAAGTTGTTAAGGTCGTTCACATCTGCAGAGGGTTTCTTTAGTAGTGGGATCACCTGACCTGTTTTGAGGGCATCGGGCAAGGAACCTAGGCTGAAAAAGAGGTTAATCAGATTAGACCAGTAGGGGAGTATGTCGGTGTAAAGGTCTATTGCAAGGTCGCTTGGGATAGGGTCTAGAGAGTGATTCGAAGGTTTTGTTTTCAAAATGTTCTTGAGGAGGGTATCATCAGTGATGACATCAAAGCTGTGCCATGAGCTGTTGGGTTTGCATTCCTCATGTGGGGTTGGATGTGAGGTATGATCAAGCAGCAAATTAACTTTTGCATGAAAGAATTGAGGAGATTCTGCTGCTTTCTTGGTCGGGTCATCAAATTTGACGCTTGAAGATGAGGGGGTGTTGGTGGTAGTTTTGACTAGGTCAAAGAGTTTCTTTGGTCTATTCTTGGCAGAGTCAAAGAGGGTTCTGAAGTGCTTTGATTTTTGGCAAAACATGTGTTTGTGATAGCGTGATCTAACGTATTGGAGATTAGAGAGATTAAAGGTAGAAGGTGACTGTCTCCATTTCTTCTGCAGATATCTTAGATTTTTCCTTTTTTCGTAGAGGGTCTTATTGAACGATGGGGCCGATGGTGTGGGCCTTTTATTTTTGCTTTGAAGTGGAGCTACATTGTCTATTAAGACAGAAAGATTGGCAAAACTTAGTTAAGTCACGTCATTGACGTCAGAGTTGGTTTGGAACTTTACTCATTCCTTTATTCACCAGCTTCCACAAACTCACAGGCAATCATTCGGGCGTATATGATAATTCATGAATGACCTCTTCAAAGGCCTGTCGAGGAAACACAAACTGGTTGATCTGCCTTATTCGGTGGCCGGCCGCTCGCCAAACACTCGCTCGCATGTCTCCACTCCCATCACGGGGCTTGGAAGTGCCTCATTGCGCTGAGAGAAAGGACGTGCCCCAGAGCTAACGCACACACAGTACACACAGGAGCGTCTATCTGGTCTGACTGTTAAGATCGTGTCCCTCTGGTTTGTTACAGATGGACTCGCTTCCTGTGCTCACCTGAAGAATCCATTATGGGGTTATGTTTTAGCGGCAGAGATATGACTCAATTGTTTTAAAATAGCCACCTCTGCACTATTAGTACGGATTGGTTAAAGGAAAGTATACGGAGACTCAAAGACAATTGTGTAATGTTCTACTCCCCTCAATAAAGGCACACCACACTAGAGATGTGCAAGGCTTATTTATTGGGTTAATTTCCTTTATAGCAGGAGAGCGCCGGGAAACGCGTCCGTACCGCTCTGATGTTGGGCGCTGAATCGGCACCCAAAATGGCGGCCGCGCTCTACGTCATCGCGCCTCCGCGCGACCACTAGAGCGCGACACTACAAATTGGACTGGTAAGACTGTGGTTATATTTTGGCTTTAGTCAGTGGAGTATTTTCAACA
Organism: Calotriton arnoldi; assembly: GCA_963921515.1. Lineage (NCBI taxonomy): Eukaryota > Metazoa > Chordata > Amphibia > Caudata > Salamandridae > Calotriton > Calotriton arnoldi. Next base: position 527,404 of record CAWUFW010002619.1, read on the forward strand.
GAGTGCTGTAGAGGGAAAGCAATCAATATTCAACATTTTCAAATGACACACACGTTTTGATGTAATACTCAGACATCCCCTAGAGGGTGATATTGATTTATGTTTGAATACTTCTTTTACTTACATCACACCTGCAGACAGCCATGTCCCTTTCAACTGGTGCTGTTTGAAGATGAGACCTGTGGTAGATCTCCCTCTTCTGAAATTCAGACAAACTGCAGTCAAAGTCATTCAATAAGGAACATCACAAGGTTTGGCTTGTATTTTACAGTCTAAAGATACAGAGGAGGTTTAAAAACTTCCTGTAACTTCTGGGCCCTATTAGCGGACCGGTATCCTTGCGAAGGATACCGCTCCCCCTGATCACGATCACCCAGCTTTTCCCACACCTGGATTTAACAGATGTGAGACCACTGTGTCCGATTTTACCAGCCCAAAAAATCCAGCTGATAAAATCACTTTAGATCTGAGCTGCAAACGACGTCTGACCTTCCTCTAAGGGCCCAACCAGGACCCACCCCCCTTAACCCACCTTCTAAGGTATGGTGAAACTAGCAACGCTCCCACTGCCAGGCCAAATCCTCCCTTCCCTCTGCCACCCTATTTATCCCACGCCCTGGTTCCCCGCTCATATATACCACCTCCTCTGAGTCTGGGTCTGCACGGTTATTCCTCATTTCATGGGGATTACCTCATGATAAGTGGCTATATGCAGAGCTCAAGTCCTAAAAAAAAAGTGGGGACCTCACCAAGTTAGGCAGAATGGGTGTGTCATTACAGCGCATGATATCACAGGAAGTGACATCACAGGAAGTGACATCACAGCACGTGACCGCATGTGGCATCACAGGAAGTGGCTTCACAACCCATGACCTCACAGGAAGTGACATCAGATCTTAAGACCTCACATATGTTTAGCAGTTCTATCATGAGTACACTTGAGCACATCACAATATTTAACAAATTAGATTGCATTAGAAGTGCCAAAATATTGACGCAACCCTGATGCAAAATCTGGGCCTCAACTTATACATTTCTTTTTTTTTAAACCCTGCCACAAAGAAACTGGCGACAAAGAGAAACGTGGCAGTAAATCTGTTCTGCTTAATTGGTTGCAATGTCTGTATTTTAAAATATCTTATGGGGTTAAAGCACCTGCTCCGGAGATCTTTGTGTGCCAGTTAAATCTCAGGGAATAATAATAGTGGTAAGATAACTCTGGAGGATAACTTATTTGCTGGACAGATCTGTGTTTTGCCTAGTCCTAGTTTTGAATCAATGTAGCATACAGGGTTATTATGTCTCCTGTAAAGCACATTATGTAACACGCAGATGACAGATTTTTATTTTATGAAAATGGGTAAGTGGGCTACTGCTTTTAAGGCCGAGATCCTTTTGTTACTTGCAGTTCATAAATTGTAATCCTAATATAGCACAGTGAGGTATGAAGGACATGTGGCTCCTAGACCTTGCAACCTTCACTGTCTTATGTAACACATCCTTTATAATGATGTATACACATATGTTTAATTGTCAACGTATAATCTGTATGTGCGATGTAAAGCACTCTAACCCCTCCCTGCATTGAGCTGAGTAGTGCTAAAGTGCTATAAAAGTAATAAAACAAAATATTTAAATTATTATTTGTGTAAATACTGGGGCGACCAACATATCTGACATTCTTACAGTGTATCCATATCTCTTATATACAGGGACTGAAAAAAGTTAAAGGCATTTCTCTCTGAAGTACCAGTGAAGTGATAAGATTTGAGCCTTTGTTTCCCCCCCCATTGCATCTAGGTGTGAGACTCCCGACAGCTCCCAGCTAGGATACTCCAACAAACAGAGGCTTAACAACCCCTTAACTCTGGCTTTTGTGATGGGCAAAGCTGGAATCTGATAAGCCCTTCCCTGCCTGCAAGTTGCTGCTCGGAACAAAAGGAGACAACGTGCAGGCACTGCTGAAAGTGTCCCGGCGTCAGAAAATTACACCGGGACAAGTTTAGCATATTTTTGTGAATTCCGGGAGAAGGAGGAAAGGAATGTGGCACTCTGCTGAAAGTGGCCAGCTTTGCAGCAGGGTAGACAGCATCTACCCTCTGAAAATAGTGGGTAGACGGCATCTACCTACATCTACCTTTGACTCGAGCCCTGGATATATGTGCAGAGATACTAGCCGGAATCCCAAATTCTGGCCACCTGTATAGCTCTGCATCTAATTCTACTCTACACACAATCAAGGCCCTTGTCAGTGCACTCTGGGGGTAGCCAATAGTTATTGCCTTCCATAAGACAAATTAAGGCAGCAGTGTTAGGGTGCCACCTAATGGTGCTGGCAAATTACTACTAAAGGCTTAAATAGATTTCTTTTTTTGGTGCATTAAGGCTACTCCAGGAAGCAAAACCTAATTTTGCATGGAGTGCTGAAAATCCTGACACCATTACTGCTGCGCACTACCCATTGTGGGTAATGTGATGTACCACTGGTGTTCTAGGGCCTCCGGTGCTCTTACATTTCTTTTCCCAAGTTATTCTGCTTGCACACCTGACTCTCCAAGGGTAGCTAGGCAGAGTAGTAAAGGCTTACTCCTGGATTTGTGGTGGATTTTGGACAGATGCACTATTAAGCACAGAAAAGACAACAAATTATCCGTCAGATCTCCATCTTTTAAAACTAATAGGTCTTAATACATCATAAATGCAGCAGAGTTAGGGCGCTTAGAATTATGAACAAATTAGAAGATTGTAGCGCCAAAATAAGACACTAAACAAGTTTATAGCGCTTTTGCAGTTAGTTGTTAAAATTTGAATTACGTCGTTGCCTTTTGACAATGTCATCATATGGGGTTTTAGCTTTGTGAGTTTTTCGGCTGTCCTTGGAAAGCTTAGAAACTCAATCCTCTTTCTATTGTTGTTTTACAGTTAATGGAACTTCAAGCTCTAGCCAGAATTTTACAGTGTATGGGGATGCATTAAGACACCTGACCTCTGTCGTAATTTCGCAGCTTTCCTTTGTAAATGGAAGAACAATTCAGTAGGTTTTAGCTCAAGTAGCTCAGAATCTGCGAAAGGTGTCACAAAGAACATGAACTGGGATTCCCACCCAGAAACGATGGTTTCAGCCAGGAAACCAACGAACCAGCCGAAAGGCGAAGTTCCAGTGCCCAGTTAATGGGCCTGTCAAATGTAATTGGAGTGAAGTCACTTGCAACGCTGATCGTGGATGGACATTCCCCTGGGCCTGCACCATGTTAGGACCTTGACAGCTGAAACAGGTTGCACACAAAGAACTGCATAACTGTCACTGCATCCCTCGTGAATAAGTGGCGAAGCAAGATACGTGCTTGTGTCACCCCAGGAGTGCACAATATATGCTAGAAGCCGTTTGGGTAAAAAATGCAAATGACGCACCTCATATCGGATAAAACACTAATTTTTTCCTATCTACGCCAGAGTAAATGGCCCAAACAAATTGTGAATTCGACCCACGGAAGCGATCCCTGAAAATAGTTCGATAGCACATTGTTTATTGCAACCTATTTGTCAAACACTTGGTCTAGAACAGTAGACTGGGAACCCTTAGGCCTAAACTGCACAATCCTGTCCTAGGGCAAGTTTCTTTATTGGTAAGTGCGAGATCGGAAATAACTGCATTTTTCCCCACTGTGCTCTTTTGGTTGCCAGTGAAAAGCAGCATGTAGCTCACAGTTCAGAAGCACATGTTTGCAGGTTTCCTCGCTGTGCACATTGCTCATCTTAACAAGCATTTGCAATGCAATAGGTCCAATTGCATTGCAAATGCTTAAGTTTAAAACTGAGCGCGGCGCCGCTTGAAGGACACCGCGCTCGTTTTTTATTTTTAAACTTTAACACTGAGCGCGGTGTCCTTGAAGCGGGCGCTGCGCTCAGTGTTAAAGTTAAAAAATATATAAATAAACCGAGCGCAGTGTCCTTGAAGCCGTTTGGGTAAAAAATGCAAATGACGCACCTCATATCGGATAAAACACTAATTTTTTCCTATCTACGCCAGAGTAAATGGCCCAAACAAATTGTGAATTCGACCCACGGAAGCGATCCCTGAAAATAGTTCGATAGCACATTGTTTATTGCAACCTATTTGTCAAACACTTGGTCTAGAACAGTAGACTGGGAACCCTTAGGCCTAAACTGCACAATCCTGTCCTAGGGCAAGTTTCTTTATTGGTAAGTGCGAGATCGGAAATAACTGCATTTTTCCCCACTGTGCTCTTTTGGTTGCCAGTGAAAAGCAGCATGTAGCTCACAGTTCAGAAGCACATGTTTGCAGGTTTCCTCGCTGTGCACATTGCTCATCTTAACAAGCATTTGCAATGCAATAGGTCCAATTGCATTGCAAATGCTTAAGTTTAAAACTGAGCGCGGCGCCGCTTGAAGGACACCGCGCTCGTTTTTATTTTTAAACTTTAACACTGAGCGCGGTGTCCTTGAACGGGCGCTGCGCTCAGTGTTAAAGTTAAAAAATATATAAATAAACCGAGCGCAGTGTCCTTGAAGCGGCGCCGCACTCAGTTTTAAAGTAAAAAAAAAAAAACAGAGCGCGGTGTCCCTGAAGTGGACGCCGCTAAAGACGCAGCGAAAATATAAATAAATAAAGTGAGCGCGGTGTCCCTAGCGGGCGCCGCGCTCATTAAAGAAATAAAAAAAACATACAATTTAGAGGGCATAGCGCTGCAGCATAGCGCTTCGTGGACGAATGACAAAAAGAAAGTGCCTACCAAGTAATTGAAGGAGACAGTCTAATGCCGCAAGTAAAAGATCCAGTCCGGGAGGGCGGGGCCAAAAGGAGACAGGGCGGTAACAAGGAGTGACTAAAAAGCCTCACTTACAATGGAAAGCCAGCGTTTAGCATGCACGATGACGCAAGCCAATGGAAAGAAGGGGCGGAGCCTACACTCCACTTCTGAAATCTGCTCGATTACAAGAAGTCTCGCAGAGCGAGCAGCGCATGCGCGCTGCAACGCAGGTCTGCGAGACCTAAAAATGAACTCAAGGCTGCGAGCTACTTTGAAAGTGCCTGGGACCTACTGGTAGCTCGCGATGGACTGGCTGGAGACACTAATACACACTGATGATACCTGTCTGTGTGAACACTTTGCCCCAGACATCCAGATGTGACCTGTAATGACAGCGCACACCCTGCACTTCCTTTACACCCCCAAGAGGCCATGTGCAGAGCCTAAGGCGCAGATACCACATTGTGCACTACGTCCAACTCACACTAATCACTGTGCCTGGCCACATATCCAAGCTCATCATTTATGCATTACCGTGCACAATGTTTAACGCACATGTACTGCTTTGCACATGGTGACTACCCACCTCTGCCCGCCAGAAGTGGACGGTGACCATCTCACCTGTTGAGGTGTCTTTGGGTACAAAGGAGAGAGATGTGACCCGCCGGTTTCCTCTGGGTATTTGGTAAACTTTGATAGTTTTTAAACAATGGATTGATGTCGCAAAACTGGTGTGTTTCTCATATAGTCAGAGACTGCAGGTATGAAACTGCCTGTGCAGCTTCTCTGTCGTAATGAAGTAACCCACCTAGAAGCACACACGTGCACAAGGTCACACATTTGGTTATGAATCCAAAGATGTCTCCAGATTTGGAATCCTCATGAGCCAAGCTTGCAGATGTCTGTGTGCAGGGTCCCATGGGGTGTGTGTGTGGGGTGGGGGGTGGAAGGGGGTTGACTGTGGAAGTGAAGGGCAGGACATTCCATTCTGAGGGGTAGGATCAAGAAGGAATGTGAATGACATTCACAGCAGGGTGCGCTGTGTCAGGCCCCAGCTTACTTGCCTTTGTGCATTGCTAACAAACGGGGTCGAAAGTGACGACTTCCAAAAAGGAAAAACATTTTAATTTCCGGGGTTTTTTTTGTCTTTGTTCTGCAAAAATTCATTCTGCACTGGTGATTGTGGTGCGGCTGCAGGTGTGTGTTTGTGCATCTGTTTCTGTTTGTGCGTCTGTGTAACTGAGTGCCCAAGTGTGGTTGTGTACCTGCGTGTGGGTATGTGTATGTTTTCCGTTAGTATGCCTTGTGTGTTTGTGTAGGTTGAAATATGTCTGTACAATTCCAACCAGAAATAAATCACATTTCGAACCTGGTTTCAGAGTCCAGGCGCATAGTGCCATTAAAGGCAACACTCCCCACCCACTGCCAAAGCATGCATGACGAATAAATAAATACACAACACAACTTTTGTTTGGGAAAATATTGCTGCAGGTTTATTCCACACAAAAGTATGCAATATGGTGGGTTATCTTACGGACGATCCAAGGGCAGGCAGCGGTAACTAACCTATGCTGCCGTGCCCGCCTGATGAGCCAACTTGCACTGTGGCAAACCCAATCAGTGCTACGCATTATAGAGTGATCCCCTTCCCAGGATCACCTGACCCATTGGACCATCTTACTCACGCCCCCTTTCAGGGCGGAGCGTTGCAAGGCAAGCCCCCGGTTGTTCAGGCTTACAACCGCCCTCAAGACTAGCGGGGCGCCGACGATTTTCTTCCAGGGACCTGCCATGAGGTCTCCTGGGATTTGGCACTGGCATCCCTATTGTGCTCCTGAAGAGGTACCCTTCTGTACCCTTCAGCCTCCAGATCGCCCTGTAACTCCGCCTGCAACACAAAAGAAAACATTACAAAGTTCCACCTACTCAGCTCACCAGCCACACGCCGGGTGGGCGGGAGATGGCGTGTCCGGCGCAAAGAGGGTGCCAGAAAGGCTGGGGGAGGTATAAGTACCCTCCCCCGACCCTCTAAGCGCCGCGTCTAGTGCCCCGTGCAGAGGGACTCCTCCCCCAGTCCCACAACTAGAAGGGGGTGATGGTTGTGCCTAATTGGCACTAAGGGGGCCGCCCTTTTAGGGTGGCCCACACGGGCAGCCGCATAGTGCCATTATAGGCAACACTCCCCACCCACTGCCAAAGCATGCATGAGGAATAAATAAATACACAACACAACTTTTGTTTGGGAAAATATTGCTGCAGGTTTATTCCATACAAAAGTATGCAATATGGTGGGTTATCTTACGGGCGATCCAAGGGCAGGCAGCAGTAACTAACCTATGCTGCCGTGCCCGCCTGATGAGCTAACTTGCACTGTGGCGAACCCAATCAGTGCTATGCATTATAGAGTGATCCCATTCCCAGGATCACGTGACCCATTGGACCATCTTACTCACGCCCCTTTCAGGGCGGAGCGTTGCAAGGCAAGCCCCCGGTTGTTCAGGCTTACAACCGCCCTCAGGACTAGCGGGGCGCAGACGATTTTCTTCCAGGGACCTGCCATGAGGACTCCTGGGATTTGGCACTGGCACCCCTATTGTGCTCCTGAAGAGGTACCCTTCTGTACCCTTCAGCCTCCAGATCGCCCTGTAACTCCGCCACAGCTCTGGGGGCGGCCCCCGTCGCCTACAGAGCCCCCCACCAACACTGCTACTTTCCTCACCTGCAACCCGCTATTTCCAGGGCCTCCTTCATGTCCAGTAAGAACAGATCCATGGCCACCTGTGACAAGTGCACTGCATCTTTGTCCAAATAACCTTTGGTGTTTGCCTGTATTAGCCCATGCCTGATGAAGCCAAAGCCCCTTTGGTCTGTGCACTTGCGCATCGCACGGTTTATCGTTCTCCGGGAGTGTTAAACTGCCTCACAAGACCTGTAGAAATGTGATGGCCTCCCAGGAGGGAGCTCTACTCTTAACCACAGCTATGTTCCCTTCAAGCTAATGTAGGCTCCAACCTCCTGCAACCTGTAGTTGCAATCCTTCTAGCACTTATGTGCCTAACACCTGTTTCCCCAATTTATGGAACAGCAGCACACTTGTTAGCTGACCGCTTCCGCAACCAGCCTATCTACTATGGCTATCAGGGCGGGGAAATTTATGCATAACTGCAGCAGCCCGTACTGAATGGGCAGTGTGTGCTCTTGAATTGTCAGCAATGGTGCTCCAAACCTGTATTTCTAGGCCTATTGGAGCCACAGCACACATTCTGGCATAACCAACTGACGCAACCCACCTGGCTGAATTGCCGCTGCGAGATTTTGATCTTATCACCATGCTCTTGTGGTTACTGGTGCACATCTTCTATAGGTCTTGCCCTCACTCTATTTATGCCGATTCCTGCAATGTACCCTTCTGCCCCTGTATGGGCGAGTAAAATACCTGTAACATTGCAAATCCCACTGCCCTCACATTCCCGGGCAGTCCGGTGGGGGGAGAGGGATCTTTAGCGTTAGGTTATGCTACCTACATGGTCTCCTCGTCTGCAAGCACCCTCGTCTGACAGCAGTCTATCTGCTGTGTCGCCCGTTCAATGTCCGCACTCTGGCGCAAGACGTCCCGTTCTATACTTCTGTAAGGATCACCTTGAGTGAGGCTGGAGTGAACGGTTATATGTTGCGCGTCTGACAGTAAGTACCTTGGTGTGCTCTGGCTGGGATAGAATTGTTGCTTCTGTCACACTCCAATTAGTGGCAATGTGCAGCTCTTTTGCATTCTTCACTGCAGACTGTGCCTGGTCCAATCCTAGATACATACTGCGTGCAAACCAGCTTTGACCCAAGATGTATAAGCACTAGACCTGGTACACTTTGTTACCCCGGAAATAATTGCCCTCCACCGAAATCCATGTGTCAGGGTAGCTGGTCACTGATTTAATTCCTAGTAGTCTATGTGTTATGCCCTACTCCTTTTATGCCTTTTTCCATGCAGTTAACCCGCTCACACAAGAGACCCGCTGGTAGCAAGTCCAGTATAACCTGTAAATGGTATTGTAATTCTCCTAACAGCTGCACTGAGGGCAAGCCACACTCACTGCTACTGGTGTCTGACTAATCGGCCATGAAGGCCAAAGTCATACTGCACGGTCAGCAAGTCACGCCCACTGTACAGTTGTAATTTAGTAATTCATGGCTGACACCCTGAGGGACCTGACAGTAGTCTTTAACCTATATATATTTACAGCATAGCAACACCCACCGCTGCCGATGCCTTGTTGCGTGAGCGTCCGCTGGTCGCACTGATCAATACAGCGATTATTGTAATTGAATATGATACTGTGTATATGAATAAACTATGCACATGCAATTGAAACTTTCACCCGTTCAGTAATGTGAAACATTTTGGACTAGATATCCAATTTAAGCCAGTCACCACCCTAGGTGAAGTCGTGCACTCCCAAACTTCTGCTAATGTAAAACAGGGAGCAGACAAGTCAATGGGAACAGGAGGGGAACAAATGTACAAATACCTGCCCTTTCTTGATATCTGGGAATGCCAAATGTTCTGTAATACCTTGTAGCCTATTTGTGCTCTAACCCAGTGTTCCCCAACATATTGAACTGCAGCCCACTTGTTATATGACAAATTCCACAACCCGCCTGGCTGCTATGGCTATAGGGCGGTGGTATTAGCATAACTGCAGCAACCTGTAACATGCCCTTGTTTACAGAGTGCACCTACTCTGCTGCCTCGACCAGACCTTTGCGCAGGCAGTTTAGTTGATAAACTGTGGCGAACAAATGAATGGTGTCACTCTGGTTCCTGTGACTGTATGTCTATTGTGCATCTGCCACTGAGTCCCTTGATTTGGCTGTGTGACCCAGAACATTCACAAACTTCCTTTACAAATACCGTTTCTGACTGCAATTGGAATGAGATTGCCAGCCTCGATCCCACACAACTAAAATTAAACATATTCCATCAGTGGCCATGGCCTTGTCTTTGCCCTCTGAGGTGTGATCTGGACTGCTAAGACAAGGCGTCCAAAAAGGGGGGGGGGTCACATTCACGTGTACCCATTCATCTTGTGCTACACATCCGCTGTGAGACTAATATGCTCCCTATCCGTGATACTTTTTATTAAATCACCAAGTGTCCTGATAAATCATTTATACGACCTCCGAAGGATGAAAGGCTGAGTGGGCCTGCCGGGATCTGAACCTGTGACCATGAGGTCATACACCCACCCCTACATTCGGTGCCTTGGTCCGTGGCCACTAGACCCGTGTCTGCATTCTAAACAGGGAACTAATGCTTGGTCTAGGTCCACTCTCTCCCCACTGCTCCGCTGTGCCGTCTCTTGCCTCCAGACCCCGACCTCCTCCTTGGGAGGTTCGAGGCTGCTACCCGCTCCTGCGCCTGCTGCCCGCTCCAACTGGGACCAGACTGCCTCCAACCACCGTAACCTTTCTCAGACGCTTTTTTTCTTAATTTTTTTTCCTTGTTGTGCCACTGTTATTGTGCCCATCTGTGTCTTGCTCTAATTCCACCACTGTTTTTATTTTCTCGTGCCTGCCTGTTCCTTTTGCCTTTCGCCGCTGCTGCCCCTGCGGCCCCTCCCCCCCAGAATTCCCCCCTGGAATTTCCCCTCCGGAATTTCCCCCCGGAATTCCCCCCCGGAATTCCCCTGCTCCCGCCTCCCAGCCTCTCCTCCCTCCCACCTCCCCTACTTAATGGTGGCCGCTGCGCGGTCGCGCCGCCAGCGCGCCAAAGGCAAGCCCGTCCACGACCCGACCGCGGCCAGCGCCAGGAACCCTTGCCCTCCCACTACCCATCGCTACGACACAACCACCCTCCTCGCACTCAACCCTGGAAGACTTAGAGAATGCCAACAGGCCTCGCCGAACACGACCCACGGCCAGTTCTCCTGCCTCCACTGCCGCAAGACCCTCACCGCCACCCCAGCCTCCAACACCGCCGACGCCAGCACCGGCGACACCCTAAAATGCATCCTCCTCAATGTACACTCCGTACACAAACACGCCATGGAAATCTGGAACCTACTCGACTCTCTTTCACCCGACATCGCCTTCTTCACAGAGACCTGGACCAACGCATCCTCCGCCCCCGACATCAGCACCGCCATCCCAGACGGATACAAGATCCAGAGGAAAGACCGCCCCAACCACCCAGGAGGGGGCCTCGCCATCGCCCACAAGAGCACCCTCCGCCTCACCACCTCCAGCGAAACCTTCCCCTCCGCCGAACACCTGCACTTCAAGATCCAGACCACCCCCAAAGCCACACTCCGAGGAACCCTCGTCTACAGACCCCCGGCCCCCGAACACCCTTCGCCGCCACCATCACCGACTTCATCGCACCCCACGCGATCGCCTCAACAAACTACATACTCATTGGAGACCTGAACTTCCACCTCGACAACCCCAGCGACCCAAACTCCACTATCCTTCGTGACAACCTCGCCAGCATCGGACTTAAACAACTCGTCAACACACCGACCCACAGACCAGGACACACCCTCGACCCCATCTTCGCGGCAGGAAACAGCGTCCATTTCAGCCACACAACGCAGCCGCCATGGACCGACCACCACTGCGTACACTTCGCCACCAACAAACCCAAGGCACCCAGACCAGCCCCACGCCCACCACGAAGGAACTGGAGCAAGGTTACCAACGAGCAACTTAACTCCACCCTCAACCGAGACAACCACACCTGGGCACCCGATGCAAACAGCGCAAACGACGCAGCCAGAGAACTCCACACCTGGATCTCCAACTGCGCAGATGAGCTCGCCCCGCTACGCAACCCCGACAGACAACGCCCCAGGAAAGCCGCCTGGTTCACAACCGCTCTCCAAGAAGCCAGACGCACCTGCAGACGCCTGGAGAATTACTGGAGAAACACCAAGACAACCGAAAACCACACCACCTACAAGGACGCCATGACGGACTACCACAACCAGATCAGAGCCACCAAAAGGAACTTCATCCACAACAAAATCCTGGTCAACTCCACCAACTCCAAGGAACTTTTCAGTGTCATTCAAGAATTCACCAAACCACGCAGCTAAGCCACAGACATCACCCCATCCCAAGACCTCTGTGACAAGCTTGGAACCTATTTCCACCTCAAGATCAAAAATCTCTACGACAACTTCATCGACCATCCACCAGGCGCCACAGACGGCCCCCCGCCCCCCAGAAACACCAGCCAGCCTACCATCTCCAACTGGACACCGATCACGGCCGAAGACACTGCCTCGACCATGAAAAGCATCCACTCGGGGGCCCCCACCGACCCCTGCCCCCCTCACATCTACCACAGAGCCGTGGCCGCCATCGCACCCAAACTACAACGCACCATCAACACCACCTTCAAAACAGGCACCTTCCCAGACGACTGGAAGCGCGCAGAAGTCAGACCCCTGCTCAAGAAGCCCACAGCTGACGCCACCGACCTCAAGAACTATCGGCCCATCTCGCTCCTCCCCTTCGCAGCCAAAGTTGCAGAGAAAACAGTCAACAGGAAACTGACACGATTCATTGAAGAAAACGCCGTCCTCGACCCGTCCCAATCCGGATTCCGAAGCAACCACAGCACAGAGACCACCCCACTCGCCGCCACAGACGACATCCGCATCCTCCTGGACCAAGGCCACTCCGCAGCCCTCATCCTACTCGACCTATCAACGGCCTTCGACACCGTCTCCCATCGCACACTAGTCGTCAGACTACACGACGCAGGCATACAAGGAACAGCCCTGGACTGGATCTGATCATTCCTCACCGGAAGAAGCCAAAGGATCAGACTCCCACCCTTCCTCTCCGACCCCACGAAAATCACCTGCGGAGTCCCACAGGGTTCATCACTGAGCCCCACCCTCTTCAACATTTACATGGCCCCCCTTGCAGCCATCGTCCGACAACACGGCCTCAACATCGTATCCTACGCTGACGACACCCAGCTCATCCTCTCCCTCACCAAAGACCCCACCACTGCCAAACTCAACTTCCAGAAAGGAATGCAAGACGTCGCAGTCTGGATGACCAACAGCTGCCTGAAGCTCAACGCCGAGAAGACAGAAGTCCTCGTCCTCGGTACCACCCCTTCTGCATGGGACAGCACCTGGTGGCCGACCGCCCTCGGAAGCCCACCTACCCCCTCAGACCACGCCAAGAACCTCGGCATCGTACTCGACTCATCACTCTCCATGAACCGACAGGTCAGCGCCGTCACCTCCAGCTGCTTCAACACCCTCCGCAAGACCTTCAAGTGGATCCCCCCCGAGTCAAGGAAGACAGTCACCCATGCACTCATCACCAGCAGACTGGACTATGGAAACGCACTCTACGCCGGCATCAACAAGTCCCTACTCCGCAAACTCCAGACAGTACAGAACACCGCCGCCAGACTCGTCCTCGGCATCCCCCGACACAAACACATCAGCCAACACCTACGAAGTCTCCACTGGCTCCCCGTGGAGAAAAGAGTCACTTTCAAAATCCTCACTCACGCCTACAAATGCCTACATAACAACGGACCCAAATACCTCAACGACAGAATCAACTTCCACGTACCCAAAAGAAACCTCCGATCTTCCAACCTCGCACTGGCCGAAACCCCGCGCATCCACAGAGCCAGAGCAGGCGGAAGATCCTTCTCTCACATTGCAGCCAAGACCTGGAACGAGCTACCGGCAGACATCAGACGCGCCCCCTCCCTGAACACCTTCAGGAAGACCCTCAAGACCTGGCTCTTCGGCTAAACAGATCTGCGGACCCCCCCCCTCAGCGCCTTGAGACCCTCACGGGTGAGTAGCGCGCTTACAATTCCCTGATTGAAGTATCCCTAAAGCAGGGCGTGACCCCGCGTGCAGAGCTACATCACTACTGATTAATAATTCTCTGCGCTGGAAAGCTGAGGAGGTACAGGTGGGTATTGCCTGATGAGCTGAGCTGGGTGCTGCCCCTTGCCGGTGGGTCATTCTACCCTATTAACGCACCCTCTGAAGACCAGGGGAAATTTTATCACCCTCTAATCTATCCTTAGTGGTTACAACTTGGCTCATGATGACAACATTAAATCGTTGTTCTATGTTGGACCTATAGATTTTAACTTCTGCGCTGCCATAAAGGACCACTCAGACCAGCAGTGACCCACAGACCTGCATTGTACACTTATTTGGCAGGCGTGTAGATCCACTGCGATATCCTACTTGAGTCAAAGTTTCCACTAGGCAAAACCTCTGGTCCTTCGAGGCAGCAATATCTCCTTCCCCCACAATAAGGTGGTCACAGGACACCCATGCCTGCATCCGCGCCCAGTGCGGCGGCACCACCTATGGCCCGCCCCGTCTACCACCATGAGGCTGTGTAGTGCACCCAGCTAAGCCAGTGCGTTGCTTTCCATTCATGGTGGGGAGCAAACCTCCCCGCCAATCCACTTACTGGGAAGTACAGGCGTTGCGCAAAATCGCTGTCCCAACCGGTATTACTCTGGCTCCAACCAAATTGCCAGTATGCAACCACTGGAACTGCCTAAAGGGGCGACGAGCCAATATGGCAGCAAAGCCGAAGGCAAGGCAAACCCCAACTTTGAACCCTATGAAGCATTCCTGAGATAATCCCCGCTGAAGGAGCGGTGCGGGATGTCACTGATCAAGCAAAGGGGTGGGAGTGGCCCGAGTCTCCGTGCCCAGAACCCCCCACCCCAAGACAATAACACTTAAAGCTATTGCTCTCACAGACCTGAGCGCAGGAAGTCGCACTGGCCAGTCCTTAGACCAACGGACCACTAACCCCAAACAAGGTGCCCACACCACAACAACTCCGAAATTGTCATTATGATCCCCCCGCATTCACAAAACAAGACTGCTGGGGGCGCATGCCACCAACTTCCCTGACCCCAGGCGACAGGACAGGCCGTGCTCATGCCCAAACCACGCGACACAACCTACCAACCACACGTGGCACAGCCCTCTTGCCAGTTTACCCCAAGCTTCCGGGGTTGCAGCAAGCAAGGACTATTGATTTTGACAATTTTGTTGATCGCCTATGGTAAATAAGCAACAACTATGGCCTTGTTGTAAGAATATTGACCAGGTAAGTACTACAAAATTGACACTACACTTACAAGCCAGTACTATTGGCTTTTACAATGCTTGTTGGATGCTTAAGCTAACTAAGCCCCAATATGGCTTCAGTGGAGTAGCATACTGAAAATGCTACGATTCTGTAACGGTGGGACCGTGAAAGAAGTAAAGTTGGCTCACCCCCCAACTGGCCCTGATCTCAACAGGAGGAAATTACCGATGCTGCCTGCAGGCACCGGAGTGCAACTCAGCACGGCGCAGAGTATACAACACAGAGCACCCCAACACCTGTGATCCTGTGCAGGGATCCAGTCATTCGACCTCGGGCATAACCGAAGGGGCTCTAGATTAACAGCGCCCCTCACTCCTGCCACTCAGACTCACACCAGAAACTGAACGGATATAATGTAATGTGTAACGATATTCCGAGTGCCTGATTCTAAGTCCTACGCAATCAAACGCAACCAAAGCAGACAGCATGAGGTGAGAGGCAACTACCGCTCTCAGCGAGTCAAAGTCTACAGGGGAAGAGACTAACCTCTCTGCCCTAACGAGCCGAACTCACTTCCCGGGAATTCAGAAAATCGACTCGCCTAACTGCAACAAGCTGGGCATGACCGGGTATCCAACTCAAGAGGGGGGAAAAGGGGGGGGAGGGGGGGTACTAAGAAGGGTGTATCCGATATTGGCAACTCATCCCTTCTATCCGAAAGAGGAGTCATTAACAAAACACCAAGCCAAGAGACTTACACAAGCTGTATCAACTATTAGCACATCGTCCCCTCTCACTGAGACTGCAAAGACAAAGAATGGTTAACACACCCCATTCCCATATTTCTCCTCACGTTTACAGTACCGTTTCGATGCAGTGCAGCCAGGAAGCCTAGTGCATATGGCACACCAGAAGGCTCTTCTTTGTGAAAGAACATCACCAAGGCTCTTCTTTACATGGCATCGCATAATCTGCCATCATGCAACCTTTACAGAAAGATGAACTGACTGCCACCGCCAGCACTTGTGCCTCGCCTTGGAGGGGCCTGGACACCCAATGCAGAAGTCTGTGCATCTGAGCTGCAGCTCATGCTTCCGCTAACCCTGCCGCATGTGCATTGTCCCGCAAAAGGAAAGGCTCCTGTAAGTAACTTAAAAGGCAACGTGCACCATGTAGGTATTTGCCTTGAACAAACGGATATAAAAAATTTTTCCCAGCATCCGTCTTCCTCGTCTACCTCAGGCCTCCAAATATTGACTCGGTGAAGTAAGAGCAGATGAAACAGTGCACGGCGATAAAGTGTTTGCCTAGAAACATGGGCCGCCGAGACATGTTGAAGTCGAAATCGGAGTAAGAGCGTGCCCTGCCACATGGCGCCCGACTCTTTGGGCCGTGCGGAGCACACACAAACCTAATTTGCCCTGTTGCTGTACAGTTGTGCAGGGCAATCTGTTGCATCATCTAACTCCGGTCTGACACTGATACATACTGCTCAAGCGGTAAATGTGGGCATCTCCCCAACAAAGACACCGCTAAGTTGCTGACCGATCCCGAACCTGTGCTCAACTAGCTCGAAACGTTTCAGCGACACTAGTAAATCTTCACAAGTCTGCTTGTTTAACGTTCACTTTTAACTCAAAAGTGCAAAGTACCATTGGTTGTCTCTTCACAGTTCTATCTAGCACCTACTCGAGCTGAAGGTATCGGAGCGCCTACATGAGCACCTATTACATTATACCAGGACATACGCCACTTGCAGGTACAGAGATTTACATGGCAGGGGGCCCCGCTAATTATTTTTTTGCCCAGAACCACAGGATTTCGCGCAGACGCCGGCACATGAACCTAGTCCCTCAGCTCCAAAGTCTCTAACCTTGACCGTTACACGAAGCACTGTCTCAAGGAGGAAGACAGATCAACTTTCCCAAGGTCACACCAATAGCTTAAGCGGGGAAGCCGGAAATCGAACTCCCGATTTAAATAACATCATCTCCACCCAATTGCCCCTATTGGGACACGGTAAACCTGGCGATGTATCTACATCCCCGATCTTGCACTTTTGACAGAAGTCTCTAGTTTGGTTTCTCCGTTTAGCGCGAACCAGACAGAATAGTTGCCCACTGAGTGAATCAGGCGATAGGGGGACGTCATACACAGGAAACCACCCGGTCCGCCTTTGCGATCGCCCCTCTGGATGAGCGCCTGTGCCCATGGGATTACCCACATCAAGTTGCTGACGATACAGAGCAATACAGACACACTAACTCTGTCTGCTGGGATTCGAGCGCACCCTATCATAGTGAAGGCAATGCCGAACTAGTCCCGGTTTTGTGTTGGAGAGTCGTTAATAGGGATGAAGAGTCTACTGACCTAGCACGTACGGGGACAAAAGGCGCATCAACAAAACTTCGTTTCCGCAGACTCAGCATCTTCAGCGCAGAGTGCAGTTTGGGCACTTTTTATTTTTCAATGTACATTGAATTATCAAACAATCGCTGTGCTACATCTTCAAATTACACAAATAAATTACAGAAACAGTGGCACCATGCGGCAACAATCATACGCGCCGGTGCCCGTTGCCAAGCGCTAGAAACCCGCGGCACAACTTAAGCGCTGCGAAATTACCGGCGAGGCAAACGCGGATCTTTGTCTATTCTTGCTACAAATGCGAATTCATGTGGGGACATTAACCACTACTGGGCCCATGCCGCAATTATCGGCAATTAGAAAGAATGGCAAATAGTGAGGATGATTAGGAGGGAAGGTCAACTGACCGAGTCAGCAACAGGGACGCCTACAAAGGTTGAGTGCACGCCACACTTCGGAAACACTTCAGGCCCAAACCTCCCGGAAGACGATCGGCCCCTCGGCTCAGTTACCCTGCTTGTCCCCAACGTCCCGGATCACCCCACACATTGGCGCCATCTTGGGAACACGAGAGAACCCATTGGCCATAAAACAAGGGACGTGTTAAGATCCTTGACGTGAAAAACGGGGGTTGGGGCCGGCCTCGAGACCGCGTGCGTGCTGGTGACCCTGCCAGCCCCCCACAGCCAACCCGTGGCCAACCAACCCTGCGAGCTTTTTTTTGCCCTCGTGACACTCGTGGCCGAACCGCACCACCATGCTTCCGAAACTGTCTACGTTGATCACCACCAGTCGGCAATTTTGAGAATCATCGAAAACCCTCAAAGCCCGAGGCTAGCCCCGCCTCCATGCTCGAGTTTGCAGGACGCTGGCCCCCGGGCAGACAGGTACTTCTGCTTCCGACTCTTATTTGCCAAAACCCCTTGTCGCCGCTCTATGATCCCCTTACAACGCCGGGCCGGGCGTGCCCTGAGGCCGGACCAGTGGGCCCCCACTCACTCACAAATGCCAAGGACATATTCCTTTTTGGGATCACAGGATGTTGAGCCCACATCAAGGCTCGACCCTGCTTCCCGAGCGTTCAAGTCCGCAACTCTGACCGTCAGGCCACAATATCTCAATCGCGCAATAATCACAAGCCACTACTTTTGTCATAGCAAAAAAGGCCACTTTATTAAGACAGGTACATTTCTTATCTCTTTGAAATCAAACAACTTTGCAAACAACTTGACATCATAAATATCTTAAATTATCTCATAAAAAACCCCCAACCTTTTGCGAAAATTTTCCCCAAACAGCTCAATCCAATTTTCTTGAACAAACCCCATGTAATTGCAAACCCCATTTTTCACTTCCCCTTCCCGGCGTTATTCCTTCCCCCCCAGGCCCCCAGAGGGACGGATAAGGCCGCTCCAGACTTTCCACCCCCCAAAAGCGCCACCCAGGAAAACCGTAGAGTTTTCCTGGCCCCACCTTAGAAATTGTTGAAAAGGAAAAAACATCCTTAAGTGTGATTGCACCAAATTCTCATTCCATTTATTTGCGAGCATATCCCTAAGTTCCAACAAATAATAGGCCTGACCCAGCTGAGATAAGTGAACACCATTGTCTCTAAATAAGTGCCCTTCAGATCTTGTAATGTTGCAATTGGACAACACTTTAATACCCATTGCTTGACAAAATACCTTCATGGCCCGATTGAGTTTACGTCTGGCCTTTTCATCTGCAGCATGACTCCTTGCACCCCTCCAATTTTTCCTAAAAATAAATTCTGTCCAAATTAAGCACGTGCCTGAGCAATTGTTCTTGATAACGGTGAGGTCCAGTTTCATTTGTTTAATAAGAGTCAAACCTGATAAAGACACCAAGTCATTTTCCCACAAATGGATGACCAGCATATCAGGAGGACCTCGAGAAGAAAAAAGTTCAGTTAACGTAGGAAACAAACCCGCCCACCGCATACCACTCTTGCCCTTCCATAAAACTTCATGTCTGGCACTTGGAAGTCCCAGGGATCTGCCATAAATTTGTTGTTCTGCAAAAATCGCTGCCCACTTTATGAATGAATGGCCCACTATCCAGGTGTTCATTTTCTCTGACAAGGGGCCCTGCACGCAACCTAAATGGAAAAACAAACATTAGCAAATAGAAAAGCAGAACAAAATCATTTTCTAACGTAACAAGCACAACATGATGATTTCCACCTCCCAATCCGCCGTATGTCAGCCCATGCCCAACCCAACCTTGCCGCTTCAGTAGCAGCGCCAATACGAAATGAATGAGTTCCAAACAAAAAGGGTTTTTTTCCCCACTTTACCAGAGCCTTCCTTAATACTGCTAGCAAGTGAGAACTAGTAAACTTAGATCCATTCATGTAACAAAATATTACACCAGACTTGAAACAAACAAGATTGGTAAAAACCTCCCACTCCCCCACTGGACAACAGCCCTCCACCCCACTGCTGTTGAAGTGTATCCAGGGACCCTTTCCTAACTGATCTGTTTTAGAAGCTCTCAACCAGATCCTAAGTTTTTGTTCCTGCAAGAAGATCTCATCACTACAAATGCCGGGGAGGCCCCGTAAACCCAATAACTCAGAAACCCTAAATGCACCAAAAGATAGCCAAATCATGCATAACCGAAAACGACAAACTTCCCACTCATCATAACAACAGAAAGGTAACTGCACCAAAAGCAACTGCAATAACTCAAAAGTGACTGGCTCCCGTAAAGGAGATGTATGCCTCCGCTCCCTGCTGAGACCCTTTAACACTTTCCTAACCAAAATACCTTCAACTGGGTCGTATCCCCACCACAACTGCCCATAAAAGGAAATTCCAGCTAACTTTCCTGCAATAGTGGTGTGAGATAGGTCCTTGTTTATTAGATGCATTACAAAACCCAAAATCAAGTTTTCATTATTGACCACCTTCCCAAATGGAAAATCAAGGTTGACATAACTTAGAAACTCCGACCAAGCCTGGTGATAGCTTCTTCTGGTGGAGGGAGCTATCGATTTTTCTACTAGCTCGACGATCCTCAATCCCCCAACTCCCAAACGCTCTGCGGAATCGAAGTCTTGGTGATGTCTGCCCCTGGCGCCAAACTGTGAAACATCTGCCAATGAAAGCGAGACAAAGCGTCTGCTATGGAATTATTAGTACCAGGAATATGTCTAGCTTTAAATACAATATTCAATTTTAAACTCTGCAACATAAATGCCCGTAAAAGTCGCAAAACTCTCAAATCTTTTGCTCTCTGCTTGTTGATTAAATCCACAATCGCCATGTTATCAACATGAAAAAGAACAGATCGGTCTCGGAATTCCTTTCCCCAGACAAAAAGAGCCACAATCAAAGGAAAAAGTTCCAAAAAGGCAATGCTACGCCCATGCTGTAACCAGTGAGAAGGCCAACTTTCGGCGCACCACCGACCGTCCCAGAACAAGCCAAATCCATTTGCACCGGACGCATCCAAAAAGAGTTGAATCTGCCATAACATATTCTCGTCAACAAAGTACAGAGACACACCGTTGAAATCCTCCAAAAACTGCAGCCAAATACAGAGATCTTCCCTAACAGCCTTGGAAATCCTGACCTTGTGATGAGGAAGTGAGGCCCCTGACATTGACATTCCCAAACGCCTGCAAAAAGTCCTGCCAGCCCTGACCACTCTACATGCAAAATTCAAATAACCCAACAAACGCTGAACTTCTCTGAGTTCTAATTTTGGCTGATCAATGACAGTTAGCAAAAAGGACCTAATTTCTTGTACTTTCTCTGCAGGCAATCTTGCCATCATATCCATTGAATCAATCTCAATTCCTAAAAAGGTTAGCCTTGTACTGGGACCTTCCGTTTTCTCTGGGGCTAAAGGGACACCCAGTTCCAGCGCCAAGACTTGAAAACTTTGCAAAGCCAATCTACATTGATTAGTATGACCAGAACCAATGAACATGAAATCGTCCAGATAATGACAGACCATAGTATGACCACTAAATTGGGTAAAGCACCATTGTAGAAAAGTGCTAAACGTCTCAAAGAGAGCGCAGGAAACAGAACATCCCATAGGGAGGACCTTGTCGACATAAAAAGCACCATTAAAAAACATACCCAGGAGTTCAAAATCAGAAGGGTGTATAGGCAAAAGACAAAATGCTGATTGAATATCACTCTTTGCCAATTACGCCCCAGTCCCCACAGACCTCACCAACTTCAAGGCATCATCGACTGAAGCATATGACACACTGGCGTCCGATGGAGAAATAAAGTCATTGATGGACTGACCCTCCGGCCAGGATAAGTGATGAATCAAGCGATACTCCCCAACCGACTTCTTGGGTACTACTCCTAGGGGGGACACTATCAAATCTTTGAAAGGAGTCTGTAGGAAAGGACCAGCTACTCTGCTAGCTTGTACTTCTGAGTTAAGTTTCTGCTGCACTATCTGAGGAAGTTCCTTAGCGGATTTTAAATTATCTGCCCATCTCCTCTGCCTAGGCCCTCGATATCCAATTTTAAAAACCTTCTCTGAAACCCCAGTACAGCTTAGCAGCGGCCTCTACGTCTGGATATGAACCCAACCATTGTTCTAAAACCTCAAATCTAATTGGGGTATGGGCCCTTTGGTGGATATTGAAATGCTGAACCCCTCCCCCTCTGGAATCTCCCTTGGTCGCCAAACTTGGAACCCGCGAAACATTGAGTGAGTGGATGCTTTCCCCCACATTGCGAGCAGTCGTGTTTGTAACGACAAAATTGTCTGTTACAAAATCCCCTATTAAAGTTCCAGCAGGCTCCTGAAACCAAAGGTTGTCCTCTCCCATACCAACCCGCCCCAGCCTGGGCGGGACGGGGTTGAAAGGGCCGATAAGTGACCGGCAATTACTTGCTGTATGTGTTGTGGCTGGTGGGTGAGTAGAAGACATCCATTGAAGCCACAGTTTGGAATTTACATCCCCCCCAAGGCATGTCATGAAATATACTGATCCTGGCTCTAAATTCTTCATCATAACTTAACCAGGAATAGCCACCAAAGTGCATTTGGGCCTTACGAATGATATCCATATATTTGAACATAGCTACTGCCCTATCTTGGTGACGTTCACAATATATGCTCGCATATATGAGAAAAGCTGATGTCCAATTTTCGATGGTTTTGGGAACCCTGGCCTTTTAGCCAGCTCCCATTCCTCTTCCTTAGATCCCTCCTTAGCCTGAATGTCCCTGTGTAATAATTTAAAAACATCTACAAATTCATGCTTCCAAATTCTGTTTCTTGTTCTGTCTGAAAGATGTGACCCCAAAGGCATCACAATACCCATATAAGGAAGCTTCTTATGGATATTCTGATCTTCTTCCTTCTCGTCTTTATCAGAATGAGCTATCTCCCCCACTTTCTTTGGCTGAATAGTAGAAGCTGCGTCTCTCATAACACTACCTGCATATTTAACCTGTGTGCCTGGATTCTGTAATACAACTTCAGGTTGTGAGACCACGTCAGCATTTAACAACCCCTCCCCCACACCAATGGAACGTGTTTTATTTTCTTTGTGATCATTCTGATGCCACGTGTCCCACCAATGTGCCTTACCTGACGGTAGCTGAGATGAACGTTTATGAAATTCCCTAGGATCATGCCGCTGTTGAGGGCCGCTCAGCCGATCTCGATCCGTCGTCCGGTCCGCTCTGGACTTCTGTAATACACTAAAAACATTTGTTATCCACAACAATCCCCTTTGTACCCCACTGTTTAGATGTGAAACCGTCAGGGATTCCGCACAATCCCCTTCCCTCAACTCCCCCTCCTCCAATTCATCACTGTCATCTCCATAATCCAAATTGTCATCATGCATATCCAACCCAGCATTACTCACCCCCGGCTTTTCCCCATCACCCACACCCCCATCATACGACGTTCAATTATGCGCAGACATCCGCTTCAAATGTCCAGCTGATGAAAGAACATCCGCGCGTGATCTTCTTTGAGTTTTTATCCCACGTAGTGAGGCCGCATCGTGCTCCGCTGACAGAAATCCGGGTTCCCCAGACTCCGTTATAGTAGAAGAAAAAACCTGTGCCTTCAAACCGCACTTGCCTGAAGGAGGCGCTAAACCTAGTGTCCCTTCCACCCTCCGTAACGCCATGCCACCTGACGCTGATGAGGAGGCTACTTCTGAATGTGCGACCCAAACCCACTGACCAGACTGTGGACCTAAAACTGAGTCGAAATATGAAATGGGCTGGGAAACAGGATTGCAATTAGCAAATCCTAACTGTGAAAAATTTGAATCGCCCTGACAACTGTGAACAAGTGGGGCCCCAACATGTTCAACTTGAGAGCCAACATTTTGATCCATCAACATGTAGTCATCTGACCTTGAAACCTGGCCAGAATCACCAAACCCAGGTACTTTGTCAGAAAAAACCTGCCTTTCAACATTGTGATCCTTAACCAAAGCTGCCCTCTCAACAGGAAATACACTCCTTGAATTAACTCCACCAAGAGGGGTTGCAGGAAAAACTGTGGCAGGAAGAGCCGGTAATTTAATGGACTCCGAAAAGCCCTCCTCCCCGCTGTCACTGGAATATGCAACAAGCGAGGAGGACCGCCGAGAACGCTTCTTGTGGGGCGATATGTTTTCTTTATTGTCACATAACTTTACGCTCGTTAAAACATTACGAGCTGTCACAGCCCCGTGTTCTTGCACTGCAGGAGATAAGCTTGCCCGTCTACGCAGGCCTGAAGAAACATCAGTTTTTAAACCCCT
Source organism: Calotriton arnoldi (assembly GCA_963921515.1). NCBI lineage: Eukaryota > Metazoa > Chordata > Amphibia > Caudata > Salamandridae > Calotriton > Calotriton arnoldi. Next base: position 551,413 of record CAWUFW010002619.1, read on the forward strand.
CCCCCACTTCTGGCCCCCGCGGGAGAGAGACACCGCTAGCCTTGCCCTGGAAGCTCCGCCCCCCTTAGACGATAGCCGCTTAACCAGCTTACCTCCACGAGAGCAGGGTAGAGATTGAGGCTGCTCCGCTCCTGACATCTTCAAAGGAGCAACAACGTGACCGGTCGAGTCAGCAACCAGCCCTGAAAGGGGACGCTGGGCGGGCGCGCGAACCGAAGCTTTCTTCGCCGCTAAGATATGCGAGGCATTAGGGGGCCTAGCCTGCGCCGGTAAGCAGGCGGCAACTGCCTCAGCCACCCCTTTTGCCGCCTTACGTTTCGGGCATTCAAAACCCACCCATGCCTCCCCAGGGACACCATGCTGCAACAAATCCTCCCGCCCAGCTTCGCAAAGGACGCGTATTGCGTCGCGAACAGCGGCGTTATTAGCCATTATCAACAAAAGGACCAATTAACGGAAATTCTCAATCTGAGGTACCTGACAGAGAAATATGTCAACAAAGTCCTACTACCCCCTGGGGCACTGACGCCACAATGAGCGTCTTCCCGCCAAGTCACCCCTACAAATAGAGTTACCTAAGTCCCGCCCCCTCGCTAGACTAAACCTATCAGCTAGCGGGCCCGCTCCACTTGCGCGAAAAGCCCAGGGGGAGATCGGCTCGTGCCATGCTCCCCCTGGGTTCCCAACGAACCCAGGTCCCCCGGGCAGTACACTCGTCCGTCGACCGTAGCCACCGGGGCGGCACGGCCCCAACTCCGCGTGTCGAACGCGGCACAACCCACGCTGCCAACACACTGCCCCCCCCTTCACAAAAAACACTGGTACCCGAGCACCCAGGACAGCCACAGGCTCCAACCGTTACGTTACACTAGGGCACATTCATTTTTTGTAGGCAGGGGTAGAGGCAGTGATTTGCCCAGAATCACAGGTGTCGGGCCGACGCCGAGACTCAAACCTGGTTCCCCGCTCCAAAGTAGGCAGTTCCGGCCATTATGTCACTACCTCTCCCCTCAGACCGTAACATTTGCAGTGCAGTTGCCCTTACAAGTCCAGGGTGCCGCAACACCAGGAAGTCGGGGCCAGAGTCCCATATGGGGGAAAATAGGAGGGAGGATGATAAAACCCGGCAATGGCCCCTCCTGGCCCGTACTCACCGCAAACCAAGTTGGAGCCGACGATGATGATACCGGCGGGACTGGACAGCGTGCCCAGAGACAGCGTGTCCGGCGCAAAGAGGGCACCAGAAAGGCAGGGGGAGGTATAAGTACCCTCCCCCGACCCTCTAAGCGCCGGAAGTGACGCGTCTAGCGCACCGTGCAGAGGGACTCCTCCCCGAATCCCACAACTAGAAGGGGTTTGATGGTTGTGCCTAATTGGCACTAAGGGGGCTGCCCTTTTAGGGTGGCCCACTGGATGGGCCGCGGGCCGTGGCATTTACCAGTTTGCGCTTGCTGGGTCGAGCCAGAATGTATAGCTTTAACAAGGGCAACTGCAGACTGCCAACTGAGCCCAAACTTTAGCTGGTTCCTCAATACAGTCTCGGCCCCAATGTTTCATAACTATCTGATCTTTTAAGTCCGAAAAGGGTGAGCTATATTTGAAATAAATCGTGAATTCGCTGGCTCAAAGAAGCGTTAAAAGTTAAAAAGAACAAAAGCTTATTTGACGCATAAAAACTGTCGAGAAAAACCTTGGGAGCTCTTCTTAACATTTTTTAAAACAATACTTCTAATGCAAACTAATAAAGATACCACATATTTGAATTTCCCTCCCCGAAGTATGACGTCATTGTGCTGTGAGGAGGTTTACTTTATAATAGGATCAACTCTATGTTTGCAAACTTTTCCACACTCAATCCTTGTGAATCCAGAGCAAAGTTGAATGTTTCTGAGCTAGGAGCCACATTTGCGCCATTCTTTGCCACCTTTATACTTTCTCTTCCTGCACCACTGGTTCAAGCCGTATAGTACACAACTCACTGGCGTTTAAGTCATTTATTTGTATGTCTCTTTCATGCTCAAAATCTGCACCAGTGTTCTGACATCATTCTACCAGCGGCGGATCCTTCACTATGGCGGAGTAGCGTCGCTCCCCGCCAAGCCAGCAGCCGCAAAACTCAAAAAAGAAAACAATAACAACACAGGTTTATTATCATTTTATTTTTAACACGAACAAGTCTTGGGGCGGGGCCAGACGATGACAGGCTGGAGGGGGAGTGATGGGCACTGCTGTCAGTGCGCATGTCGGTTTGGACAGCCGTCTTAGAATGGCCAAACCGTAATGCGCACTGGGATGTCTCCAACCTGAGCTTAATTGCCAGGTTGGAGACAGCAAGCACAGCCTCCCAGTCTTTCTGGGAGAACAAATCGAGGGTGCTCAGGACAATCCTGGTGCTGCTCTCATGCATGAGCGCAGCGTCAAGATTGGCCGCAGGGAAGTCTGGGAGCCAGTGCAGTGCAGCAGAAGAGCACCCAGTTGCCTGCTCATTGGCAATGCGGCCAGCGGCAGGTAAGTGTTTTTTTGGGGGTTTTTTCCATCGTCGTCCGCCTCCCCGCCCGCCACTCTGCCCCGATACCAGCCGTCACTGCATTCTACATCTCAAAAGGCTGTAGTAGCAAGTGGTATTATAGCTCCATTTAGTGCTGCTCATTTTAACAACCTCAGAAGGATGAATTGCCTGGTCTACTTGCCAGGAATTCGGAGCTGTGCTCTGTATGTTACATACCTAGACTAAGGCAGGTGTAATATCTCCCCCTTGACCCCCCCGGCCCAAGCTACCATACCAGTTTGTAGATTCCACAGAAAGTTCCACATACACAAGATAATAAAAATCATCTCTCAAGTGATAAGAGGGGGGAACGATTTTGGAAACATTCCTGCATTAGTACCACACAAACATCCCCATCTGGCAGCGGGTGCACTATTCAGAAGAGGCTGCTTGTGTCTACGACTGGTCACAGATCTCCGTGCAGCCTCCATAACGATGCCACCCAGCAGCTTCCCCACTCCGAGTGTAAATAACACCAGTGGCATTGATTAATTATTCCCCTGGACTTGCCACAACTCTGACTGCTGGGCTGTGCAGAAGAAAGGCTGCAGTAGGGAGGGAAGGGTGCTGAAAGAGTCCAAGGGAGCTGTCAGCGGCTTGATGTCCATTTATGATTTGGCCAGCCTGGACCACGTGCCCCGAAAAGGGAGAGGAGGAGGGACTAGGGAGCTGGGCAACACGGACAACGAGAGGTGGGTGGGAGCGGGGAATTTACAACACGGACACCATGGGGAGGGGAGGGATGGGTCTAAAGGCAACATGGAAAAGGGTGGTAATCAACAACAGGCCAGCGATGACGAGGAAAAATAAAACCAGAGGAGGGAGCAGCCTTATCAGACTCAACCTAAAGCTGCTTCCCGGGGTTCTGGCACCCTCCGAGAACATAATGAGCGGACACAGACAGGTGCCAGAGCTTGGGGAGAAGCTGATACAGCATTCCCTGTTTTTTTGTGTTGTTTTTTTGGTGTGATGAAACAATAAACTTAGGCTGCCAGCACAAACTTGTATTTGTGTGACACACTCAAGCGGCGAAAGCACGCCGCTGCCGTGACTCGTTGCCACCGTCCTTCCTCATGCGCAGCCAATGATGGACAAAGCGAATGAAAAGTGGGTCTGGATAATAAAAAAAACGGTGCTTGGAGCGAATGAAAACACCAGCGCTCCTGAGGAGGGCCTGTAAACCAAGAAAAAAGAAGTTCCTAAAATGGTCATAAAATGAGGGATAGTGTACTTGGTCTCTGCTCTCAGGGAGGGGTAAACACAGGAAGAGGCATGACAAAGGCATGCCAAGGACAAATGGGGAGACAGAATAGGAGAGCAACGATGGAGCCAGCAAATGGGAAGCCTATAGGCGGACTGAAGCTCACAAAGTAGATACAGCAGGTCTCTTCCAGACAGTGCATGAGCTATCTACAGCAGAGACCTAAAACGTACCTTCATCCCAGCACAAGCAGCAGTGGAAAGACATTAATCACAGAAAATCAATCTGTACTTGCTCCATGCTCCCAAGGAAAGAAGAGGTAGTCAAGTTGGCATGCGCTGTCCAATTAGGAGGCAGAAAATAAGAGTGACAAAGAAGCCAACAAATGATAAGCAATGTGCAGCTCCTTGTTGTATACAATCCCTCTTGCAAGCCAGAGCGCATGCAGCTCATGCACTGTCACTGGCGAGACCTGACAGCCAGCGCTTTAAATTGGTTTCCTGGCAATGCCTGCATTGCTGCTACAGCCTCCCCAGAGCAAATGAATTGTCTCATTGACAAAGTAAGACAAGCAGGGAGGGGTTGTGATATAGATATATCTATATATATATATATATAGATATATATATATATATTATTATTATTTTTTAAAGAAAAAGGCTGGGCTTCGAGTTTCAATCAAGTGCGGCCTGCATTAGTCTCTCTGGGCAGACCAGATGGTGCTAAATCAATAAATTGTTACAGCAGCCAGGATCAGGAGGAGGGACAACAGCACCACGTGACCGGATCCGGCGGCACCTTGCCTTCTGTTGTTTTCAGGTAAGGCTCCCAGTCACCACCACACAGGCAGCAGATGTCTGATTGGCTTACAGCAGCGGTGGCAGCTTTGTCTTTTTCTGTGAAGTTGCCCACCCGCACGTGACCCTGAGTGGTCTTCCTCCTTGCTGTGGAGGAGGTTGTGCTGGTAGAATGATGTGCCCCTGGCTGGCTTGAGTGAGTCCTGTCCTGCCAGCTTTCAGGGTAACCCCTCTGACATAATTTTGGCCGCCCAGGCCTAAACTTCCCTCCGGTCACATGTGTTTGGGAGGTGCCGGCTCAGGGGTACAGTATGTCCGGTCACAGCGGCCGACCAGCCAGCCTATGCCCTGTGGATGGACCTGAGTCAGAGAGACACAAAGAGCAGAGCCTACCTTCTTGCTGCCTACCTCTGCAACGGCACCACCACCAGCTAACAGCCAGGCAGAGCTGGCCCTACCTTGGAGCAGTCTTGTGACACAGCACTGCAGCCAGAGCAGAAGTTAAGATCAAGAGCAGGCGTCTTTCCTGCAAGCACAAGGGTCAGCCTGCTGGCAATCAGCACAATATGATGCATCACTGTATGCAGCCCAGTAAGTGGCTAATAGAGTTAGAAACTGCAGAAGACAATGGTATGAAGGGGAGACCGGGAGTGACTGAGACACTCCAAATGCCACTACCCCCTCCACAGACCTAGGATTGTTCAATTCACAGTCTAATTCTTTCAGAATTGAAACATTTTCAATTCTAATTATTAACAAAATAGTTGCTGTTACTCATTGATTTGATTCCGCTAATTAGCATTGGGGACGTCAACATGTCTGGCTTATTTTAGGCATATGTTTATTGCTGTGTAATATGCAGAGCCACTGGAATTATGCGGCAGGAGAGGGCCAAATTATGCGGCAGGGTTAAGTAAATATGCAGCAAGGAAAGGCGAATTATGCGGCATAATGCGGCCCATATTGTAATGTAATAGTATTTCTTCATTATTTTGTCATTTTTAAACTTAGTAATGCTGTCTGGGCATTGGCTGCACCTCATTAGTACCTGCTTAACACCCAAATATAGCAATAAGCAATAGAAAGGTGACCAGTCCAGGTTTGCAAAGGGTCTTCCACCGCGCAGCAACACGTCACTGCATGTTTAGTAACGTTTGAACAGTTTGAGCTAGAAATACAATTGTTTTTTTAATTAAAATCTGCAGATTATGCAGCAGATTATGGCATATGTGACAAATCTATAATTATGCGAAAATCACTGCAGCCGCACAATCACATAATTCCAGTGGCTCTGGCTAATACGTCTCGATTCAGTAACTGAAAACTCAAAGAGAGACACTCAAATACTGCCCATTGCTTTGATTCACTTGCAAGAAAGTGTCCCTCGTTTGACAGTAGATTGTCACTCATAAATGGCCTAAAACATAGAAACGTCACATATAAGTAATCTGAAAACTTGCCAGCTATGATTTTATCTAAGGCATCACAAGTGACATCAGTTTCATTTTTTCCACAGCCTAAGCAGGTGTGGCTGTCGAGCTGTTGGATTTTCAAAGTTTTTTTTGTTTTTGATGATTTTGGTGAAACAAAATGTTTTTCATTCATTATGAAAATTCCCAAATCTTTTTAGTTTTAACGCTGCACTATCTGTCACCAACATACGTCAGTGACTTATGCTCACAGTGAGTGTTTCTGATGCGTGGGCAAGGCTCTTGGTATGGCTGCATCTGAGTGCCAAGTTCTGAGTCGAATTCTCCATCAAGGAGGAGCTATCTCCAGAGAAAGCACATGGAACCCAGGAACATGAGAGGTCTTCCCCCTCCTGGGGCACAAAGAAAAACAAAGTTTTTCAGCCATTTTCTTGCATACACACTATTCTAAGGTTTTGTTCTCTTTGTACCAACTCATATTTACAAGAATTGGCAATATCTACTTTCTTCGCAGATTACAATCTCAAAACTATTTAATTGCCTCTCTGGCACCTTCCCTTTCATTCGCCAGTCTGAGGATAATAAAAAAAAACTGTACTATTTCAATGCTCTTTCGCTTTGCTTTGTTGAGTTGGGGGGTGTTCACAACCTGGTGCAAACCTGAACGTGGACCCCTCAACTCCTCCACTTCTCTCCTCACCAATTAACAACCCGATATGTCATCAACACGCCACCCCAGTCTCCAGCTGGGGGTACACCGAATTCGAGTCACCTTCAAGGAGCTGACACTTTGGGTCTAAGGAAGGGGCTATGCCCTAAGACCTTGCAATCAGCCCTTAAGACACTGGTGACTACTTGTCACCGGGAATAGTTCCAACAGCTCTACATTCCCACCTCTATGTCACCTGATTTAATTAAAGACTTGGGCTACCCTGTGCGCATCCGACACTGGGCTTTTAATGTCCTTGAACACTGTCTATGTCTAGAATCTCTGGAAGCTGTGGGCCCGCTACATACTCTCCAGCATAACTCCCATGTCAATGTCTCTCTTAGACCTTGTCGGAGTCGTGCTTCGTACAACCAGTGGTGATCAATGGCTCTGTGGGCACTTGTGGAGTACTCAATGGCATTAAAGTACATTGGACTCTCCCAATGTGCTCTCAATCAACATTGACCCATCCTCCGTTTATCCATCCTCCCTGCAACCAGTCGCCAGCCTCAGGGGACACATTCGAGTCACAGCGCCGTAAAGAATCCTGGCGGTTCATCCAGAGCTGTAGGTTGTACAGGAGTTTCGTCTGTCTCAGGTTGTTTGTTTGCCCTCTTTTTAACTTTCTCATTAGCCAAAAGCAGATGGCACGAGGATCCTTGAAAAGCTCTCTGTGGGACATGAAGGTGCTAAGCATGGCACATTGGTTGGAAAGTAGATTATTTCAAGCTGGTCTTCTCTGAAGTTAGGGTCTGTTATGTCCTTGCAGGAAGGACACAACTGAGAAGAAAGCAGCTAATTCTGCAAGGGGCAAAATCGTGTCTAGTAGAGGCAATCTTTTCAGGCTGCTACCTGGTCACCCTTTGTTTCTTTCTCAAACACTGCTATTTGGATGCCCATTGAAGGAGGCTCCACATTTTGTAAAGGGTGTCCTTCTGGTCTTTTCATTCAACCCCTCCTTTGTTGACTTTTTGGAATCTGTGGAAGAAGTGATGCAGCGCGTACAATAAAAACTATTCTTCTCCTAGGTCACTTATAGGTCATCCAGGGGCAAACTATATTTTCTCACATCCACATGACGATGGGGCCCATAAACATCGCCTAACACACACGCACACACCTGGATTTTCCTTTACACCTTTACGAAATTCTGTACTCCTAGGAGAAGCATGAGAACTAAATGGAAGACACCATTTATGTACCGCTGGAAGGAGCCGGGATATCTTGTTACCTTAACCTATCGCTTTCTTTTAGTTATTTCTTAAGATATTCCTGCTCATTGTTTTGTCGATGAATCATTCATGTAAGAAATTAGTTCATAGTGATTAAGACCAGCTGAATCACAATAACCAATTACTGATGTCACAATTACTTAGGAAAATAATCACTGAGTCATTTGATTTAAAGAATCTTAATTTTTATATAATTTTAAAAGCATGAGAAAGAATTTAAACTTTTGTTCAATTATTCATTCATTATTAATTCAAATATGTATTAAACATAATCAATTTATTGCAGAAAGGAAATCTTTTGTCATGAAGCAAAACCCTAATTACCTGCCTACCTTCCTAATTTAACCTAATGATTTCTAACCTAAGTTTAAGAATTAGAAATAACCTGATTCTCATACTCAACTGGAAAATTAAGACAGCAACAGCAACTTCAGCTCGTCAGCATCCGCTACCTGCAACCCGTCTCATCTAACAGTCTTTCAGCATCTCCCGCTCAGTAAGGGATCGATCAGGACCACCCAGCACTGGAAGCCACCAACACCAACACGACTCTCCAACTCCGCTCCTGACTGTGACTGCGACTGACAAGAATATCTCCATCAACTCCCCCCTTTGGTGATTTTTAAATCACCACATAAAACCCAAGTTATACTTCTTTTCAGGCAGCATGTCTTTTGTCCTTTGCTTTCTGTTATTTACACATCTGTTTCTTCTTCATCTTGTCTTTTTGTCTCCTTATACATGTTTTCTTTCATTTTCTCCAACTCAATTTCACCCATTTCTCGCTCTCTTTCTTTCATTATTCTGTTATTTCTTTTCATCTTATTTTGTCTTACTTTTCTTTTTATACACGTTATTACTATTTTCAACACCATGGCTAATAATATTACTACAGTTGCTATTATTATAACTTTCCCTATCATTAGTCTACTCATTCTGGTCAACCAATTTGCTACTGAAGAAAACCCTCTACCAAGTTTTCCCAAAACACTTTCAACCTCCAGTGGGACTAGTTCTTTGTGCAAGTTTGTAATATTTGTAATATACTTCTGTATATTTTCACTTTTATCAGGAATGTAAGTACAACAATGTTGGACTTTCAACATTCCACAGACTCCACCCTCTTTTGCCAAAAGAATATCAAGGGCAAGCCGATTTTGCATCACCATAGCTCTCATGGCAACCATTTCGGTATTTACCATTAAGAACCCTCCCGCAGTATCTGTAGACAAACGATCTACTACTGTGGATAACTTCCGAATTTTAAATGCATTCAAAGATATTCCCACTGCTGGTATTAATGCTCCAAAAATATCACCTACAATTTCTGAAAAACTTTCCCTCTTTCTACGGGTAAAACTATTAATCATCTTGTATGTTCCCTTTTCTTCTCTATCCATGTGAAAGATTTTTGGAAAGACCAGGCCTACATAGCATAATTATTGCCGACGGCTATGTAATCTTCGTTTTTCTTATGCGCCTTGCACTTCACTACAGCGATTTGTTTAGGCAACTGTATCGCCTCAAGCAGCTTTTTAACAAAATCTCCATTTCTGATAGGTGTTCCTGCAGATGTCAAAAATCCTCTTTGTGACCAAATCTGACCGAAGTCATGTACGATGCCGAAACCATATTGGCTATCGGTCACAATCGTGACTCGTACATTTCTTCCTAATTTGCATGCTTGAATCAAAGCAATCAGTTCCGCAACTGTGCAGACCTTATTCCTTTCAGACAAGACGCTTCCATCACAGTTGCCACTGTGCACACTGCGTAAGCTGCGCTTAAAACTCCTTTTGTTCTCAAGCATGAGCCATCCACAAACATGACATAATCAGATTCCTTTAACGGTTCATCCTTTATGTCAGCTCTTGGTTTCGTGCAATATTCCAGCACGTTCAGACAATCATGATCTACTTCGTCCTGTTCAATTATATTTTCCTCATCTGGCAATGATGTTGAAGGATTTACATTCATGCATCTATCTATGGTCACATTTTCAGCACTCAAGATGACTTTTTCGTACTTAGTCAGCAGACTATGTGTCATGTACTGTGTTTTTGTTCTTGTCAAAAGAATTTCTACTGAGTGGGGAACATATACTCTCAGTGGATACCCCATCACTATACCTTCACTTTGTTCCAGACTTACACAAGTAGCAGCAACTGCTTTCAGACATCCAGGCAATGCTTTTGCTATTGGATCTAAAACAGCTGAAAAATAAGCAATTGGTCTTTTTGTCGTTCCATGTTTTTGTACCAGTACTGAAAACGCACATCCATCTCTTTCACTACAGTACAACTCAAAATCCTTCTCATAATCAGGCATGCCTAATGCAGGTGTCTCACACAGTTTCTTTTTCAATTCTTTGAAAGATTTCATTTCTTCTTTGTTTAACTCAAAAGGGTCTTTTACATCTTTCTTGGTCAATTTTTGTAATGGTTTTGCAATCAAAGAGAAACCACTTATCCACTGTCGACAATATCCAACCATTCCCAAAAACATTCTTACCTCTCTTTGAGTCATTGGTGCTCTCATTCCTTGAATCATTCTTACTCTTTCTGTCGCTATCTTTCGCACTCCTTTCTCAATTTTATGCCCTAAATACTGGACTTCTTTCTGACAAAACTGCAATTTTGAAGGAGACACTTTATGTCCTCTTTTCTCTAGATGGTTCAGCGCCCGACATCGCCATAGCCATCCCGGACGGATACAAGATCACCCGGAGGGACCGCGTCAACCAGACGGGAGGAGGCATCGCCATCGTACACAAGAACACCATCCGCATCTCGACTAACTCCGACGAGACCTTCACCGCCGCCGAACACCTACACTTCCAGATACACACTGACCCCAAGACCACCCTCCGAGGCACCCTCATCTACAGACCCCCGGGACCACGCACACTATTCAGCGAAGACATCGCAGACTTCATCAGCCCGCACGCCATGCCCTCCGCCGACTACATCCTCCTAGGGGACCTCAACTTCCACCTGGAGAACAACGACAGAAACACCACCGCCCTGCTGGACAACCTCGCCAACCTCGGACTCAAGCAACTGGTGAACACGCCCACCCACTACGCCGGCCACACGCTTGACCCCGTCTTCTCTTCCAGCAAGCACATCTCCTTCAGCCACGCCACCGGACTCCACTGGACCGACCACAGCTGCGTCCCCTTCAGCTTCAGAAAGACTGCGACCCACCACCACCCGCAACAGGCTCCCCGCCGGAGCTGGAGCAAGATCACCGCCGAGCAGCTCACCGCCTCCCTCAGCCAGAACACACCCACCAACACAACGGACCCAAACGAAGCAGCCAGCAACCTCGCCAAGTGGCTGACCGCCTGCGCCGACGACCTCGCACCACTAAAAACCCTCCCAGCAGACCCGGAAGCAAGAAAACCCCTTGGTTCACCAACGAACTCAAGGAATCCAAGAAGAACTGCCGCACTCTCGAGAAAACCTGGCGACTCGACCAGACCACAGACAACAGGACCGCCCTCAAGCACGCCACCCGCAAACACCACCAGCTGATCCGTGCCACCAAGAAGTCGGCACTCAAAGAACGACTGGACAACAACGCCCACGACAGCAAGGAACTTTTCAGCATCGTCAAAGAGTTCTCCAACCCCAGCGCCCGGAAACAACGACATCACCCCTCGCAAGACCTCTGCAACTCACTCGCCGCGTTCTTCCACCACAAGATCACCGACATACATAACAGCTTCGACGCACAAACCACGCATCCTACCGCCGAACCAACGCCCGCCACCACCACCCTCTGCAACTGGACCCCGATCAGCACCGAAGACACCACCCGCACGATGAACTCCATCCACTCCGGATCACCAACCGACCCCTGCCCACACCACGTTTTCAACAAAGCCGACGCCACCATCGCACCCCATCTCCGGGACATCATCAACTCCTCCTTCCACACCGCCACCTTCCCGGAGAGCTGGAAGCACGCCGAGCTTACCGCCCTCCTGAAGAAACCAACGGCGGACCCCACCAACCTCAAGAACTACCGTCCCATCTCGCTCCTTCCGTTTCCGGCCAAAGTCATCGAGAAGACCGTCAACAGACAGCTTGCCGCCTTCCTCGAGACGAATGGATCCTCGACCCCTCGCAGTCCGGGTTTCGGGCCAACCACAGCACCGAGACCGCCCTCATCGCAGCCACCGACGACATCAAAACCCTAAACGACAACGGGGAAACAGCAGCCCTCATCCTCTTGGACCTCTCCCGCGGCGTTCGACACCGTCTGCCACCGCACCCTAGTGAAGCGCCTCAGCAACATCGGAATCCGAGAGAAAGCACTGGAATGGATCATCTCGTTCCTCGCCGGAAGAACCCAGAGAGTCCGCCTCCCCCGTTCAGATCCGAGGCCACCGAAGTCATCTGCGGCGTTCCACAAGGATCTTCACTAAGTCCAACCCTCTTCAACGTCTACATGAGCCCCCTCGCAGCCATCGCACGCCAACACAACCTCAACATCATCTCCTACGCCGACGACACCCAGCTGATCCTCTCCCTCACCAACGACCCCACCACCGCCAGAGCCAACCTACACGACGGGATGAAAGACGTCGCCGACTGGATGAGGATCAGCCGCCTTAAACTGAACTCAGACAAGACGGAAGTCCTCATCCTGGGCTCATCACCCTCCGCCTGGGACGACTCCTGGTGGCCCCCGGCCCTGGGCACCGCGCCCAAGCCAACGGACCACGCACGAAACCTGGGCTTCATCCTGGACTCCTCCCTGTCGATGACCAGACAAGTCAACGCCGTCTCATCTTCGTGCTTCAACACCCTGCGCATGCTCCGCAAGATCTTCAGATGGATCCCCACTGAAACCAGGAAGACCGTCACCCAGGCACTCGTCACCAGCCGACTGGACTATGGGAACACCCTCTACGCCGGAACCACAGCCAAACTTCAAAAAGACTCCAGCGCATCCAGAACGCCTCCGCACGACTCATCCTGGACATCCCCCGACACAGCCACATCACCGGACACCTGAAAGACCTGCACTGGCTCCCCGTCAGCAAGAGAATCACGTTCAGACTCCTCATCCACGCACACAAGGCCCTCCACGACCTGGGCCCAAAGTACCTCAACGACCGCATGACCTTCTACACGCCCACCCGCCAGCTACGATCAACCAGCCACGCCCTCGCCACCGTACCACGCATCCGCAGAACCACCGCCGGAGGAAGATCCTTCTCCTACCTGGCAGCCAAGACCTGGAACTCCCTCCCCACTCACCTTCGGCGAACCCAGGACCATCTCTCCTTCAGGAAGCAGCTCAAGACCTGGCTGTTCGAGCAGTAACTTACCCCCTCCCCCAGCGCCTTGAGACCCTCCCGGGGTGAGTAGCGCGCTCTATAAATGCCGTGATTGATTGATTGATTGATTGATAAAGCAATTGTATCACTTACACATGCCTCTTTGGTTTTCGATGCCACCAACAGGTCATCGATATACTGCACCATCACTGATTTTTCTGGCATTTTCAAATCTTCCAGAGATTTCTTTAGAATCTGATTAAAGATTGAGGGGCTTTCTGTATACCCCTGAGGAATTCGGCACCATGCCAAAATACGCTCTCCAAACCGGAACGCAAATAATGGCTGGCTATCTGGATGCAAAGGAATAGAGAAAAATGCGTGACACAAATCTATCACAGTGTACCACTCAGCTTCATGTGGAATTTGATATAGAATTACTGCAGGGTTTGGCACTATTGGACAACAGGGCACAACTATTTTGTTGATCTTTCTCAAATCCTGTACTATTCTATATGTTCCATTTGGCTTTTTCAGTCCCATAATAGGTGAATTACATGGACTGCTCATGATTTCTTTTAGAATTCCCTGTTCAATCATTTTATTTATCACAGGAGTTATTCCTTCAATTATTTCTGGAGTTAATTTGTACTGTGGCGTATTCGGGTAAGTTGTCCCTTCTTTTACTGTCACTTTTACGGGATCAACTTCTTTCATTAATCCAATGTCTTCTCCTGTAAAATCCCACACACTTTCTTTTACTGCACTTTTTAGTTCTTCTGGAAGTTTTTCTGCATCAAATGCAGGAAACAAACCATTCGTTCAGGTTCCTGATTCATCAAAGTTACTTTATACAAAACATCTTCATCTGAAGTCTGAAATCCAATTCCATCTGGCGTACAATAAATTGTGCAATTCATCTTGCACAAGAGGTCACGACCCAAAAGATTTACAGGACTACAATCGCACACTACAAATTTATGCATTTTACTAAAAGAACCAATTTTTACTTCCACCAATTCAGTAAGTGGGGTTTTAATCTGCTGATTGGCTACTCCTACTACTTGGATGTATTCACCTGAGAGAGGAAGGTTTGGAATTTCCACTGATCTAACAGTAGAACGGGTAGCTCCAGTATCGACAAGGAATGTTACATTTGCACCATTCACTTCTCCATCCACAAAGGGACCAGACTGATCTACCTCTAGAGTTGCGCCAAGCACGCACTCTTTCCCCTCTCCTGGGCACCGTCAGAATCTTTCATCCGGGTCATCCTCACTCTGACGCAACCAATACTGAGAAATATTAGCTGCTCGCGGCAACTGTGTTACCTGCTCTCCTCTGTAGAATCCTGTTTCTGTACTGTATCTTTGTTGGTTAACAGTGTTGGGAAGTGGTGGTTGCGGCACCTGACTTTGTTGAACAACTACCTCATTCTGCACCTGTGGAGTTAATGATTGATGTTCCGGATTAGGTTTAGGTGGGAACTTACACTCGTTTCTCCAATGCCCTAATTTTCCGCAATTATGACATGGCCATTTCTTCTTTGCCTCTTCTAGACTCACTTGACCCTTTCCTTTACCTATGTTAGGTCGCATTTTATTCTGTCCTGTTTCATTTCCATTATTATTGTCCAATTGAGCTTCTTGTTTTTCTGCCACCTTCACCTGTGCCCACATTGCCTTCTCTTTCAACTTACGCTGTTTACTCTCTATTTCATCACTACAATACTTAGCATACCTCAGCACCTCATCTACACTTCCATTCTGCCAGTTTATCATGTGTTGCTTAATCATATCACTTATTTCTTGTTTCAGGCCAAACACAAATCGGTATACAAAATGACTCATGTCTTTTTCACTCAACTCTTCATAACCACTATACTGCTTGAAAACCAATAACAATCGCTCATAATATGCATGTACAGACTCCTTACTTTCCTGTGTAGTTCTATCGATTTTTACCCAATCTGTCTCTTTAGGAGGAATCTTATTCTTCAAAAAGTAATCACCTTATCGTACTTCTTCATCACATCAGGACCTGGAGCTCCTGTCTTAGGATCTCTTGGATATTCTGTAGTTGGCCAGTCAACTGTAATCTTACATTCTGACCACAAATCTGTTGGTACCACTATGTCAAACAATCCATCTAAATCTATCCACAACACTTTTGAGACTTTTACAAACCTCTCTACTTGTCGGTACCACTCAACTGGCTTCTCTCTTAACTTTGGAAAGTCATTGGTAAATGACAGTATGTCCTGCCTAGTCCAGGGAACATGCACGTAACTACCACCAGGAGTTTCTCTCATGGGGTATTCTTTGGCAACAGATTCTTTTTCAGTTATCATAAAGGCCAATGAACCTTTGTCTGTAGTTTTCTCATTCTTCTTTGTCCATCTAACCTTCCATCTGTCCACATCACCCCATTTTCTCAACAACACAATTAACTCCTTTATCTGTGCCAGCCTTCCTGCCGTGTTCAAATTTTCAATATCCTTTTCACAAAAGTCTACTCTGTATGGTTTCTGCAACGTTTTCACTTTCGCAAAGTCTATTCCAATCTCACTGGCTACTTCTTCTAGTTTGTCATGTAAATTTTTTGCCCTCCATGTAATACTTTTGCACAGAAACATTATTTCATCATCCTGTGTATTTTTTATCTGTTCGGTACCAATTGTTCCTAGAATTAATTCTTCCATATCGATTTTTAACCTAATTACATCTAATGGTTTTTCTTCTGGTTCTTTTATTTTAAATGCCTTCATCCACTCATTTAACTCATCAGGAGTCGGGCCTATGGGTGTATTATTTAGTTCTATCCAATTACTACTCTTTTCAGGGGTTTCTGTTGCAGATTCTGTTACCATATGCATTTTCCTACCATTGCACTCATTTACTGTCAAATTTGTAGGTGGACTTGGTCTGTAAGTACTAGCCAAATTACTTGTACTTGCACTTCGTTCCATCCTTTCCTTTTCTCTCTGAAATTGTGAACTCATGGGAATTACCAAAGATCGTTCATCAATTTTCTGATTCTCAAAAACGGGTATTACTGGACCTATTGTTACAGGCACAGTAACTGCTTCCATATTTTTCGTTAATTCTCTAATCTTCTCAGTTAGTTCTTTTGTTGTCCTTGCTAATTCGCTTGCATTGTCGCTTTCTATTCCTTCATTTTGAGAAGTTCTCATTTGTTCTTGTGACCTATTTACTTCAATTCTCTTTTCCGGGCTTTTATTTCGCATAGTCTCTATTAGCGGCGCATTTGGTGTCACCACTGTAGAACTCTGCTGATACGGAGGTGGATTTCTATTTAAAATATCTTCCAGCAACTCGTCATCCGTTTCGCTCTCATGCATATACTTTTCTCTCTCTATATGTTTCTTTTTCTCAGTCCGCTTTTTCTTAGTCCCTTCCTCAACTGTAAAAGCTGGAAACAAACCTCCTGTCATGTTAGCACATCTCCATCGTTTTATTCTGTCCTCATGATTTACTCCCCACAATCTTCCAGGCATAAACTCATGATGTCTCATTCCTCTGAATCTCTCTCGTTCATACATCTCATCTTCCCATTCCGTCAAAGCCTCAAACTGTGTTGGTCTAGGTTCCAATTTACACATTTTTTTCTCGCAAATTTCGCAAAACCGCTACATTAAATGAACCATTCTCAGGGAAAGCTAAAGCACCATCATTCTTCGTATATTTTGCCCAATTTTCCAACCATATGCACGTATGATATCCATATTTCAGCATCATATGTGAAGCTGCTGATTTCGGCGGAGGAATTACTTGTCCCTCTCTAGTCACAACCTTTTTGTCTTTCTTAAAGAAATTCTTCAATTTCGTCGTCCATGACGTTCTCTCCCTTTCATACTCGTAATACGGCATGTTTTCTATTTGTTTTCTCTTTACGCTAACGCTGTTCTGTGTACCGAACTTCGACCAATTACAGCGCGACTCACACTAACGTACCAATCAGAACAATTTCCTTCGTCCGTGAACCAACCAATCCTAGCGCGGCACTGTTCTACGTCACTTCTGCTCTTTTACCCCTCCTTTACAAAATTTATCGGCTATTTTTTCTTTTCGCTGTTTTCTTCGTTAGTTACAACAATTAAAACAATTCCATGGTCTGATTCGCTAAACAAAAGTGACAGCTTTGTCCTTTTACACAAGAATCCTGTATTTCCAGTAGGCAGCGCTTACCTCTACCCTACCACAGAATTATTTACTCTCGCCGATAAAGTAGCACTTCCCTCTACCTTACCCTTCTTTCAAACAAACAATTTACTCGTTTCTCTGGGGATAAGACACATGTGGAGTCTAGGCTCCTGAGAATTAAGGCCAAAGTTTCACAAGTAAACGTGATTTGCTATTTCAATTACACTCTTTTCGTACAGAAAAATCCCTAACATAACACAACCTGCGTTATTACCAAAATGAATTCAGACCATGTACCAAATTCCATGTGACTTCTCTTGCCACACGTGTTCCACTTCCTACATCCCAGAAGCGTGAAAACTCACATATAACATAATGCGACTCAACATATAATGTTAGTCATAAAATAATCAATAATCAATAAACAATAATCACTAAACTAATCTATAGAAAACCATAACTCTGCTACCAAGAAATCTGATGCAGCGCGTACAATAAAAACTATTCTCCTCCTAGGTCACTTATAGGTCATCCAGGGGCAAACTATATTTTCTCACATCCACATGACGATGGGGCCCATAAACATCGCCTAACACACACGCACACACCTGGATTTTCCTTTACACCTTTACGAAATTCTGTACTCCTAGGAGAAGCATGAGAACTAAATGGAAGACACCATTTATGTACCGCTGGAAGAAGCCGGGATATCTTGTTACCTTAACCTATCGCTTTCTTTTAGTTATTTCTTAAGATATTCCTGCTCATTGTTTTGTCGATGAATCATTCATGTAAGAAATTAGTTCATAGTGATTAAGACCAGCTGAATCACAATAACCAATTACTGATGTCACAATTACTTAGGAAAATAATCACTGAGTCATTTGATTTAAAGAATCTTAATTTTTATATAATTTTAAAAGCATGAGAAAAAATTTAAACTTTTGTTCAATTATTCATTCATTATTAATTCAAATATTTATTAAACATAATCAATTTATTGCAGAAAGGAAATCTTTTGTCATGAAGCAAAACCCTAATTACCTGCCTACCTTCCTAATTTAGCCTAATGATTTCTAACCTAAGTTTAAGAATTAGAAATAACCTGATTCTCATACTCAACTGGAAAATTAAGACAGCAACAGCAACTTCAGCTCGTCAGCATCCGCTACCTGCAACCGGTCTCATCTAACAGTCTTTCAGCATCTCCCGCTCAGTAAGGGATCGATCAGGACCACCCAGCACTGGAAGCCACCAACACCAACACGACTCTCCAACTCCGCTCCTGACTGTGACTGCGACTGACAAGAACATCTCCCACTAAGAGTAGGCCCTCTTATACCCTAATTCTAACTTTGCTAACTAATTATTGCAACACTAATAACACGCTTTTCTTTCATTGGTCCATGCATGTCATCTTATTCATTCTTTTAATCAAGTTCTCTTGGATCCAATGGTCCTTGGATCATTTCCTTTCCCACACGTTCAAGACATGTTTCCATCCGCTTCGATCAGTACATTTGTAACTTCTTTCGATACATTCGAGAACTCCGCAGTCATTGTCCTTTCTCTTAAACTGGTTTCCCACGGGTCTTCTGCTGATCACCAAGGCACACTATCAGTTCAATTAGGTCACATCAGCCTTGACCATTTCTCGCATCCTAGCCTCTCAGCAACACCACGAGGTTAGTTTTTCTCCGACTTCATCCCGTGTCACATGTCCCCTTGCGCCTGCGCACATCTTCCCACTGGCGGCCATTTTATATCGCCACTCGGTTATACTTTAGAAGCACTAATTTGAGGCAAACAAAACATAATTAAAATAGAGAAAAATAGCCTTTTCGTTTCCCTCCCGTCATCTACGTACCCCAGTTAGTTATTACCTAGCAGAAAGCAACATTTAAGCTGTTCCTTACTTACCATCACTATTGTTTTTGCAACGACACGTTTTATTTCTATGAAGCACAAAAACATGCATTTATTTTTAATTAGTACGCATTTATTTTTACGTTATAATTAGACACACGGACATCCATTAATAGATTATTTAGCACACACATTGGCGTGTTACCTTTCCCACACATACAGTGTTGATTAATACATTTAAACGAACATTTTATTAATTATTTATAAAATTTGTTAGGGGTTAAAAAATTGTTATTTTCCCTGCTCCATCAGAAGCATACTTACCTCCTGTAACCTTCTCTCTGATGGGTGCACAACTCCCGATTTTCCGTATTTCCCTCCCACCTCCCATCTTCTGAGTAAAGAAGATCCCTGTTGTTTGTTGTTCCTTTATTCTGTCCTTGTAGCCTCGGATCTTTTCTTGATTTTTATGCTGTTTCTTTTAAGTGTCTGCTGGCGTCCTGGAGGTAGCATGGGCCATCAGTGTTTGCCTCTGGTATTCTATGCCTGCTGGGCCCTAGGGTGGTAGGAGCCCTGAGCAGCAACAGGTAGGCTCCATGAATTCTCTCTCATATGTCCTATGTGCGTGAAGGGGTCCTGGGTGTGTTAGGATTAATGGGGTGGCCATGGTTACAGTCTGCAATTATTTCCGGGCTGGCTAATTGAATCCTGAGGCTGTAGAGTCATTGGTATAGCAACAGATATATTTCTGTTTTTCTCGCCACTTGGCTGCTTGTCTAATGTGGTCCTAAATGTGCAAGGGGGAATGTGGTGGTAAGCCCTATGTGTGCCTTACTCTAGAGTATGGTGGGACCCTGAAATAGCCCAGAGATCCTCTGGTTGATTTTTCTGACATCTCTCCTCTGTGGCTGCTTTGTTTCTGGTGTGTGGTAGGAGCCCTGGAGTGGTCACTGAGCTGGTCCTCGACTTTGCTGCCATTCTCTTGTTTTTCTGCTGGGGTTTTTATTGTGTTAGGAGACGTGGGATGTTACTCAATTTCTCTGCCATTTTTATTGCATGTTTGCTGGGGGCCCAGCGTGTTTTGGATCCAGTTTTGGACACATATTTGTCTGAGTTACTGCTATTTCCCCCCTGTGGCTTCTGGGGTCCTGTGTGGGCTATATTCACCCACGGGTATGTTTCTCAATGTGTGCCGCATTTTACTATATATCTATTCCGCAGTGCTGCTGGAGATTTCCGTGCATTAAGAAACATGAGGTCATCACAGACACCTTCCTTGATTTTTAGTATTTTTTGCTCAGTGGCTGCTGGGGCCTTGGGAGTTTTAAGAGACTATGGTGGGCAGATGTATCCCCCCTTACTTTACGTGCCACATTTCCTGTATAGAAGCTGGGATCCAGTGGATGTTAGGAGATCTGGGGTAGCCGATGATATTTTCCTCAATATTTCTGCCCCTTATCCTGTGTGTCTGCTGGGGTCCTCAGCTAGCAGCAGCCTTGGAGTAAATGTCTCTGTTACTTCTTATATGTGACTGTGATTGTCCTGGTAGTGGCAGGAGCCCAGAAGATGTTGGTGCTTCAACTTTTACCTGTGTGTCCACTGTGGCCTTGCGTATAAGAAGGCCAGTGGAGCCGACCAATATTTTTTCCGCAGCTTTTTTCTACAATTTGTGTCTGTTTTGTACACGTTTGTCTGCTGGAGTCGTCGGTGTGTTATGTGAATTGTGATGGGCACAGATACATTACTCAATGCTCCTGCCATTTTCCTGTGCGGCTGCTGGGAGCCCGAGAGTGGTAGCTCCCTATGGTGTCCACATATATTTTTCTTGATTCGTCTGCCTTTTTTCCTACCTGTGTGCTTGGCATCTGGGTGTAATAGGGAGAAGGTGCAATCACAGATATTTTCTTTGATTTTTCTGTTATTTTCCTGAGAATCTTCTGGAGTCCTTTGGTGATAGGGGCCCTGGTCAGCCACATATATTTTTTCAGTTATTTTCCTCAGTGTGTGTCAGGTTGATGGGTGTGTCATTTTAAGGTCCTATTGATTTGCCATTAATTTCCATTAGTCATTGAGGATGCCTTAAATTGTAAACTGCAGGGTCAGTAGGACCCTAGTACCAACTATTTCAGAGAGTTCATCAATTATCTCACCCAAAAGGTCTAGCAATCCTGCCGTCCCAAAGAGCGGGTATGAAGATGTGACTTCATCCTCCTTGCATTATAAGCAGATGACATTAGCTGTTAAACTTATCTGATAATAAAGGCAACTCACAGTGAGATGCTCAATGCAGGGTTTTGATTAGGTCTAGCCTGTATTACCACCTTCTTTTGCTGCATTAACGCAGTTTTCCATTCATTTTTTTCAAAGGCGCCTAAATCTTTTTCCCTCGAGATCCAGAGAAGGAGGGGGCAGTCAGGCATACGGTTATTGATAGGTTTTGAAAATGGCTGATGCTCCCGCTTGTTCAGTTCCTCTGACCGAATGCCCTACTCCAAAGGGGCCATCATCCCCAGTAAACCGGACCAGTCCATGGAACAGGGCACCAGAGCATAATGTGGTTGTATGACAAGGGGACAGGTCATAATCTATTAGAAGTTGTACAAATGTCTTCATGGCACCCTTCCAAATTTTTCATTGGTGACACTTTACCAAATTTTTCTTTTCATGGAACTTTGATGCAATGTTTTAACATGTATTGTTGCTCACAATGTTTTTCATTACTTTTGATTTTTAACAAATTTTGAATGTGGTCATTTATTTATTTAGGTATAACATTTGTACCACCTATCAGTTTTTAGTAATGAAATTGTTTTACTTTATTTTATTTTTTGTGTGTAACATTTCCAGAGAAATATTACACAATCATAAACGTTACAATAGCAAATAAATAAAATTAAAAAGAAAAAAATTGTAAAAGAGTTCAAAACTTTATATAATCTATAACAAATATTCTCTGATTTTTTGGTATAATAAGATAAATAAGGCTTAAGAGTATGCCAGAACATTAAACTTTACAAACATGGATCTTTAGGTGTTGATTTTGGTAAGATATATAACCAGTTAAAAATATAGGACAATTAGGACTAGTTGTGGACTGTAATGTTGGTTTCTTTTGAAAACTACCTCCACAGATATTCTCTGAACCTGCCTTGCTGCTCGAACCCGCTCCCAATGGAGAGAAACGTGTGCTCTCATTAAAATCTGCTTTTCTCTGTGGACTACATGGATCAGTCATTGCCCAAATGGCCACTTTCCAGCACTCTGTCCTGACAAGACTGAGTAGAGGATATTTTGCTTTACATCATGTGATCGCTGACCATTTTAGGAACTGATCAAACAGTGAGGCCTTCAACCAGTCGATAGAGTGAGTCTCATTGCAGCAGATTTAGAATTGATCTAATGTGATATGTGGTGTGGCCAGGCTTCTCTCCAAACATTTATTGTAAATGTAATTATAATTTCATTTATATAGTGCTGATATGTACCCTGGACGGCGCACTGAAGCATTTTAAGGCGAGTAGCATGCTACTCTGGAGCACAAGGTTAGTAGTTAATTCAGTGGTATTGTTGGTTATTGGGATTAGTCATGTGTTCGGAAGGAGAAAAAAACCATTCTATGCATTTACTTCAATTTCTTTGTGGTAGATTAAAATTAATACCAGTTAGGTGTGATCATTTGTGGGGCTCAGTGGTTTCAAGCAAATGGTTGATGAGATAAGTAGGCTGGTGAAAGTACGGTATTGTTAGGTTGCAGGGATAGGGTTTTAAAGAAAAAGTTTAAATCTATGAAATTAGGTGTGAGCCATTTGCAGAAATACAAAAACAGAGATTAAGGCAGACAAGTGTGAGACTGAGAGAAGGCCATACTCGGAAATAAAAAACATGCAGAGGATGGAGGGTACGGTGAGGGTCAATCCAAAGAAAGAAAGGAATTGTATCTTAATCGTACTCATTTATCATCACTCTGGGGCCTATTAGGATGGCGGGCGGATCGCCACCGCCGGCCCGCCGGTGTCGATCCGCCTGCCATCTGCACCTGATCTACTCCCCCCCATATTAGTATGGCGGGGGTTCCGCGGCGGACGGAAAGACCGTCCACCGCTTTTCCGCCGGCAGGCATTCGTTACGATTGCCTGCTGTGCGGATCTGGGGCATAATATGGTGGCGGTGCCGAGCAGGCACCGCCATCCATATTATGATGTGCATATTTAAAGGCCTTTCCACGGCGGCAATGCCGCCATGGAAAGGCCTGCGGAAATTGCTTTGGGGGCCCGTTACGGGCCCCCGGGGGTAGGGGGGTGGGGGGCTGCACTTGGGGGGTACCTATGGTACCCCCCTACATTGCCATACACAAGGTGGCAGGCACCGTGCGGTGCCTGTCACGTTGTGCATGGCAATGCAAACCATGCACATTTAACATTGCGGACGGAGCTGCACCCAGCAGCACCGTCCGCAATGGTAAAGCCCAGAATGCGCCCCCCACTGTGGCGGGCGCATCCTAATTGGCCTCGTGGGACCGCCGCACCTCTGGCGGTCGGTCCCATTTTCCGTTACAGTGGCGGGCCATCGTAATGCGGCCCTCTGTTCTTGCCTCAGTTCTTCTAAATGGTGATATTGTCTGTGTGCTAGTTAACATCCCAGGTCCTGGTTATAAATGACTGGTTCAATGGGGGTTGGTCGTAACCAGCCTATAGAGTGGAACGGACCTCGTTGAGATTTGAGGTCGTGTTGGGAATGCTTTATGGCGCCCCAGTCCCTAGGAACCTACCCAAAGTGGCCCCAGTGGTTTTTCTCAGCTGGAGTGCAGCGCTTTGCTACACACGTTGGGACTCCAAGCTCACTCTGCAGACCCCCTTAGGGGGGGGGGAGGGGGTGGCTAAATGAGATGGTTGGCCTGGAGGGATTTACTCACTGGGACACAATAGGCATTTCCTTGTTGGGGGACGTTTGGTCTGGCACCCACATCCACTATTTTCAAGAGCTCCAGTCGATCTGTGCCCTCTCATCTACATAATTCCATAAATATCTTCAACTGAGGTGTGAACTGAGGGCACACATCACCCCAGGCACCACACTCTCTGAATTCAGTCCCCTGGAGGCTAAACTCCTGTTGGGTGTGCTATCGAAAAGGGGAATCTCCCAAATATACTGCTCCTTAACCATTAATGCTCCTGATACATTTGCACAACTGTGGACCCAGTGGGAAGAATGGGTGGGACAACTGGAAGACGACTATTGGAGAGACACCAAGATGGCTCCTCATCTCATCACAATCTCCTCTAGACTGCAGCTGGTAAAGACGTACTATCTCCACTGTGCTTACCTCACCCCCCAGCCGTCTCCACATCTTCTCCCTGGCCCTACATGTTTTAGACGTCCATACGCACCTGCGGACTTCTATCAAATGGTCTGTACATGTCCTCTTAATTGTGAACTACTGGTGTGAGGTAACTAAAACACTATCAGTGGTAGTGGGGGTGGGAGGTGGAACTTTCACCGAAACACATCCGCTTGGGAATCTTTGAAGGTATTGAAGGCAACGAGTGCTGACCGGGCACTGATCGGAGTGGCCACCGTGGATGCAAAATGGGACACAGCCTGCAGATGGAAATCTCCCACCCCACCCTTGCTGTCTCAATGGTGCTGCGGATTGGACTGGTGTGCACAGCAAGAAACGCCGGTATATGAAGCCAGGGGCTGCCCAAGACAGCATGCAAACATCTGGAGCAAATGGTGGGGCCCTTTTGGGCTCGGCTCTTTAGTGTAAATTATTGGGGGCTGTAACCTTATGAGTTTGCTAATGTGGATGTTAAGCTGTTGACTGCACAATACTCTTTAATGCCGTTTCCTACGATGATGACCAAAAATGGCTGGATGTCATAAAGGTATCTTTGTTACTAAAAAAAAAAGTCAATAAAGTTGTTTATGAGAAAAAAAAGAATTTGGAGCACAGGAATTATTTCATAGAGTTCTATGTGTGGCCTTAAACTTAAAGGGTCATCTGGAGTTAGTATTTATTTAAAATCCCATTTCTAACTTGGTATATTTGAAGTCTCTTGCAGTATGCTTTAAGCGCTGCCACAAGAGGGCAGCAGAGGGCCGTTTAGTTGGTCAAAGAAAAGCTTTCTACCTGAATTTGAAGTTGATTCCTTTGGGACATGCAATCCGAGGTACAAGCTTTGACATATACAATCCGAGGTACAGGCAAGGAGTGTGATACCAGAATTCAGCAGGAAGATCAAAAAGCCATCGAATCCAGAGAAGGAGAATATATTAGACGACAAAGTCATCCAACCATGATGAGTTAGGGGCTGGCCCGTGTACATGTCATGTCTTGGGAACAACAGGGCCCCAAAACACAGATAAAGCGACCTCCCTTATGTATATGAATGAATGAATGAACGGGCATTTATAAAGCGCACGGCTACTCAACAGAGTATTGTTTGCCTTGTTGAATTTATGTATTGAGGTTACTTTCTACACTTTGCTGTTTTTCTCAGTTTGTACCTCTCTCTTTCTCTCGTTACTTCGTATCACCTGTAAAGCGCTTTGATAGCCGCTCGGGTCATGTTTGCGCTATATAACATTTTATTAATAAATACGAGGAACCCCAGCGCTGCTATATAAACGGCAATATTATACAGAGTTGTTAAATGATACACCATACGCGATTAGATGAGCGTTTCAGCCTTTATACTGAAATTCCGCCGTGTGCGCCGTTAAATCAGATATTACTGAACACAGACAAGATTAATCCAACCTTAGTTCACTCGGGTATTTCAACCTGATATAAAAGAAATCAAAGGCTCACGGTGGTAAATTATGTGTGGTGCAACTACAACGGGTTTGCAGAACATTAACTATGCATTATTATAATAATTTTTTTAAATGCACAGGTTAACTGTGACTGTGCATGACGTTATATTTCCATAACTGAACAATGTGTTGTCTATTTTCTTATGGGCTACTGCATTAAAATGTACTCCTGAAGAATCAGAGAAGAGCATGGATAACATAGTGCTGACAGCAGGGGCATAGTTACCATCGGTGCAGCAGGTGCAGTGGCACAGGGGACCAGACCCATGGAGGGCCATTAAACACTGATAATTGCTGTATTTTGCTACCCCAACAGCAGTCAACGGGGCCATTTCCTTGCGTGCTACCCGGCCCCTGGAATCCTTGCTACGCTACTGGTTGACAGTGAAGGTGAGTGATGTGTTACTGTGCAAGGAAACATTTCTAGGAGCCAGGCAGTGGGGTCACCCTACCTAAGCACGTCTCTCGACAGTCGTTGACATTGACAAGAGGTAAAGCTGACAAAAACCCTGGTCATGGCACACCTGAACTACTGCAATGTCATCCACACTGACCAACCCAAGCAACTCATGGCCAAGCTACAAAGGCCGCAGACCGACCCGTTCAACCAGCCTCTGCTTAAACCTACGATAAAGCGACATTAAGCCTGCCGTGAAAGTGCTCCACTGGCTTCCAGTACAAGCTAGAATCAAATTCAAGGTTCTTGAAATCTAAACCAATCCACCCATAATTCAGGAGACTCCTAAAGCCTCAACAATTCAAAGGCATTTTATCTGAGCTCCTCGCAGTCAGGAGTTGCAATAGAGGAATATTGAATAAGGGCTCCATACCTCCAACGGGACTCACTATCACCACATCTTTCTGTACATTGTCATCTCCTCTCATGCCCTGACCTCATCGTAAGATATCATATAGTGCAAATCAAAACTCTCAAATAAATAGTTCTGATTACGCAAGCAAAGTGTATGGACTTTTGTAACACATCCTGCTAAGTCACGGGAGGATTGAAGAAAAATCTGTTTCAGAATATCAATATATTCCAAAAAACGTTAGGCCTCATTTATAAGCCTCTTGCGCCGCAGCTGCGTCACTTTTTTGATGCAGCAGTGGCGCAATCAGTGCACACACTGCGCCATACCTGCAAACGGATGCACTGGGTATAATGTATGCAGGGTAGGCGTTCCCACACAAAAAAATGCCACGTAGAACTGGTGCAGTGAAATTTACAACATTTCACTGCATTACTCTACGACTTCACAGCGTCAAAATCCTTTCGCCTGCTCAGACCAGGCGTAAGGAATGACGCAGGGATTTTAAAATAGGACTGACCTATGTGTTCTGATGCATTGCTGAAGTTGCGTCCGTTTTACGACCAACTCCAGCAATGCGTCACTTTTGCACCAACAGATGTGTCAGGATTTCTGACGCATCTGTTAATCCTTGCTCCATGGAACCCTGTATTGTAAATACAGCGCATCCATGGTTTCGCAAGCACATTTCGCGCAGGCGCAAGAAACTGAAGCATCGATCACGATGCGTCAGTTTCTTGTAAATGAGGCCCGTACTTTTTAAGGCATTTTTCACCTGCTATTATTTAACTTTGGCAGACTTGTGCAGTTAGTGAAGTTTAAGAAAAGTAATATATGGGTTGAATAAATGCTGCACTTGTGGATCTCACTTTACGGAAGCCACTGTGAAATCATTTCCACTCCCCTTCCCTTCACTTTTTCGCCCGTGTCTGTCCTTAGAGCTCAGGCAACAGTCACAACCAGACTGAAGTTTTGGGAAGTACCCTGAAGGATGAAGATTAATATAATGAAAGTCAATGACATTATTAAGAAACTGCTTCAGCGCTTGAGTATACCTTAGTAAAAAGACTTTTAAATGATGTCACCGTAGGTTTGTTCTCTATCTCTGTTTTTTTCTCTTGATTCAATAGCTTTCCTCCCTATTCTTGTGTTTGTCCCATCCATATGCAATCACCGTGATTTGGTTGGATGTGTTGCATCCTTCCCCTGCATACTTTTGGGGATTTTTCTTTTATTTTGCATTCAGTTCTCCATGAGAGTGTATGTGTTTCCCAGCTCGCTCCCTCCCTCCTCCATGCTCTCTTTCACTCCCCCACTTCCCCTGCTCCCTAAAACTTCCTACCCCGCTCACTTTGTATTTTTTGTGATTTTCTTTTCAATTTTTTTTAACAAAGGCACTGGAGCTGCAAAGTTCTGCCAGCCCGCTTGCTTCCTAAATTGTGCTTTATTCACTTGTTATTTTTTACATTTTAATTTTCTGTTCTAACATGGCCATTTGTCATGTTAGAATGGGCAGCATGCATCACAACACATGCACATGCAGGTGTCACAAGACACATGTGCGAAAGAGTCACAACGCATGGGTGTGTATTGGCAGCCATTTTGGAATTCGTTTTCTTTAGTAGATACCCATTACAAGATTGCCAGCCAAGTGTGTGTATGTGTCTTGACGCATGCAGAAGCGTGATATTGGTAAAAAGCATTGGCAAAGCCAATACTATGGCCTTTTCCAACCTAGACCTATTGGTTTTGCCAAAGCTCGTTTTACATTGGTCTGCTACACACTTGTACGCTGATGCTACCATTGACACTCATCCTGGTCTTTGTGTTAAAAAGTTCCCATGCCAAGAAATGTTATCAAAGTGGCTGCATAGTGTAAAAAATAATCACAACCTTTACTAAAAGAATTTAGAAACAGAGACACTTTGCTCAATAAAATGCTGGTTGTGCACAAAAGCCTTGTACATGGCTAGGGCGCAGGCAGAAAAAAACAGAGACCTTGGCGCATATTTGGGGCTACAGAGACAGTTACTGCAGCCATGGAGGCTGGCAGTCCTTATTGGGTAGTGCAACTACCTTGTCTTTTCTAGAGCAGTGTGGCAATGTCCAGGGATGCCCAGGGCTCGTTATCATTACAGCACCTTGAACTGGACAATAAAACACATACATCCTGGCCATGCAGTTATTCCAGCCCACCAATATTACTTTGGGTTGACTTTTACTTCGAACACATAAGGGGCTGAGTTTGGTTCTGGCCCTCTGCTGAGATCCAAGGTTTGCAATCCAGGGCAAAAATATTGTCTGTTGACCTTTCAAAATGGCGACTTGGACTGAACTTTCAGAAACGACCATGTGGACTGAACTTTAATTAACAGCCCTGCAGCCGCGGGCGTGCAGGTAAGAGCGGTGGGGCGGTGGGGCCGGGTGAGAGGATGATGAGGAAAAATTAAATAAATAATTAATTTTCCCTCTTCATCGTCCGTCGAAATTCCCCCTCACCGGCCCCACCGCCCTTACCTGCACGGGCCGCGGCCCTGTGGATTGAACATCCAGAAATAGCCCCGCGGAATGAAATTTAAGGAATGGACCTTGTGAACTGAAATTTCAAAAATGTTCCTGTGGACTGAACTTTCAGAAAGGGCCACGTGGACTGAGCTTTTAGAAGAGGCTTTCGTTGACTGAACTTTTATAAATGGCTCTGTGGAATGATGCCTCATATACGGCCCTGTGGAGTGAACTTTCAGAGAGGTCCGCAAGGACTGAACTTTCAGAAAGGGGCTGTGGACTGAACTTCCAGTAAAAGACCCTGTCGACTTAACTTTCATAAAGGGTCATGTGGAATGATGTTTCATAAATGTCCACTTGGACTGAACTTTCATAAAGGGCAGCATGAACTGAACTTTCAGAAAGGGCTCAGTTAATTCTACTTTCAGAAAGGTCCTTGGGGACTGAACTTTAAGAAAGTGCTGCGTGGGCAGAACTTTACACAAGGGACAGCAGAGTGAACTTTGAGAAAGGGGGCTGAAATTACAGAACTAGTATAGTCTACTGAAATTTCAGAAACAGAACAACCAGAAACTGAAGTTCCAGTAGGGGCCCAAGGACTGAGGTTTCAGAAACGGCCAGAAAAGCAGAAGCCAGAGGAAGGGAGGAAGGGGTGGCAGAGTGAAGTTTCAGCAAGAGTCTTGCAAGCTTATTCGAGGAAGAACCCATGGAATGAAGTTTCAGAAACAGACTGAAGTTTCAGAACTTTCCCTGGGAACAGATGTCCTAGGTCCTAATTTAGAAATGGCATAAGAACCTGCTGAGCTCCCGGCAGAGCATCGACCCATCGCTAGAGACACTTCCTGCTCCACTACTGGCACCGCCAAGGTGCACAGATAACTGCCAGGCATAATGGCAGAGCTTCTTGAAATCTAAGAAGGTTAATCCTCCACCGTGTCTGGCAGAGTTACATTTGTAAAAGCCGCACTATAAAAAGGGCGGCAAATTTTCAGAAAAAAGCAAGGATAGTGTTTGTAATATGATGGAAACACTGCTTTCAGAATGTGAAACAGCCACGTTTTGTGGCTATTTGCAATGTATCCCCACTTTGAGTTTCCAGTTTAGGAATGTGCAAAATTATTGTCATTCGCGTGTGCGTAATTAGGAAAAATTCTGAAACAAATTACATAAAATTACACTAAATACAAAATCTGGCATTAGGTGCTATGTTATAGTGCAAAATGTGCCCTCGCTTCCATTTTGGACGTGAGGACACATTTTGTGCTAAAAATAAATTAGCACAAAAACCAGCAAGTTTTGTCAATAGCAGCCACTCGCATTCTGTTCATTTGCATTGTTCCGATGCACTCCCTCTAAATTTGCCTTAAACAGTGTGTAATTATGCAACGTGGCATTATAACACAATCTCTGGAATTTTGCATAACAAGCGTAATGCGAAATTACACAAGCATAACAGAAATTTCCCCCAGACTTGATCTCTATGTCAAAGTGGCTAACATGCCAGAAACAGAAACTTTGGTAGAGAAACTTCAGCCAGCTAGGCAGCCTTGAGTTTCACTGAATATTGTCTGTCACCATGATAAAGTAGAGAAATCTGACACAATGAAGGTCAGAAAACATGACACCTAAACTTTAAATCAGGCCCTTCGAGATTACCTCAGGACGGTTGTTTTGAAAAGGGCCAGCTGAGCTGAAGTTTCAGAGAGTGTCCAGAGAAACTGAAATTTCATGCAGGGCCTCATGGGCACGAATATCAATTGCTACAACGCATGACGTTTACAACAGGAAACATCGTTTACAATGCATGCCATACATTGCATGCCATTACAACGCATGCCATTACAACGCAAGTCATTACAATGACGCGTTGTTACATCGCATGCCATTACAATGCAAGTCATTACAACGACTTGCTGTCGGGGGCAGAAGGTGTTGGATTTGTTGGATTTTCAATCCAACACCTTCCCTAATGTTGCACACACTGGAGTTGGAATAGTAAATTATACTATTCCAAACTCCAGCGCCCCCCCTACAGCAAGTCGTTGTAACGACTTGCGTTGTAATGGCATGCGATGTAACAACGCATCGTTGTAACGACTTGCGTTGTAATGGCATGCGTAGAAAACGCAAGCGTTGTAACGGGTGCTATTCGTTTACAATGCACACATGTACCACAGATTTTTACAACAGGCTGTCATTTACAATGCATTGTTTTACAATGTATTTTACAATGCATTATGCCTTCTAACAACTGATATCTATTTGATACCTATATGTACATAAACATATGTTTGTGTTTCTGTAAATATGTCTATATGCATATGCAATATTATGTTTATATATTTATGTGATCAATCAGAAAGAAGGGGGACTAGGAGCAATTAAAGGTCCAGCACCCATGCCCACATCCTTAAGTAGGTATGCAAACGGAACGGAGGGTAGCTGTTCCTATAGAGATATGTGAAAGGCGTGGTTGGAATATGTTGTGATTGGGAACATCTTCCTTATTGGAACATAGAGCCCTTACGCACCCAAGTGAGGGTCATTCTTCATCATAGGGTTTTGCTCCTTGTGGGGCCGGTGCTGCAATGCCACAAGGGCCCCACAAGAGGGACCTTTGGCCGATTCCTGTGAACACTTGCTGATTATTTGGCTCACCTGTGAATAAGGCTGAAGGTCAGCCAAAACTCGTCAGGATATGCTGCCACAGGATTACTGAGTAAACATCAGTCTTTCATAGAGTTGAGCTTCTATGTTGTTTTTTATGCTGTGATGGATTTCAGGATGCTCCACGCCCTTAACAGACACCGCCCTGCGGGGTGGAGGCTCCCATCAATATGGAGACTGTTGTTGTGAATCATATATATATATACTTTAATGTTTTTTTAAACTTTATTGATTATATAAAAGCACAAAAAGATGTCAGCAACCTTGGGTTTGACAAATACCGCTTTCGCGGTTGAAACAAGTTACCTGGTAGTTTGTGGTCACTAATAAAACTCTTCAAAGCGAGCCTGAGCGTGCTGGAGTCTGTTCACATGCTGGAGCATGTGGTACATAAATAATTGTCACAGTGGAGGACATTCGTATCATATACAAAAACACAAGAAATGCTATTTGTTATCTCAAAAAGGTAAGACACCACCATTAAAATATGCCAAAAATGGTTGTGATTTTATTTCATCACAATAGTAAGATTGAATCAAATCGTAGAGCACAATTTATTTCAACATTGAGCATATTTGAGTAAAGAGGTGCACAAGAAAAATAGAAGCAGTTCGCACTTGCCTAAAATTTGCTTTTTTCAGAACCTGGATTAAAAAGGACTTCCTAGGGGTGCCATAAAAACTGCAAAACATCATAAAATGTACCATATCCTGTGGGGATTTTCCGTCGCAACCACAGGCCGGAAGTATATGACCCTTGCTTTGCCCCCTCGGATGAGCTAAAAGGAGATAAAAAAAGGTTGAACCTGAACATAGTCAGTAGAAATCTATCATATGAATTTATAAAGCCCAGTAGGTACGGCTCCTCCAGGTGGGTGGCTCTTAACAAGATAAAATGATGAACACTGGCTCCTTCCCTTCCATGGCCACGATCTGCTGCTCAAAGAAGGCAGCCTTGATGGTGTTTAAATCCGTCTTGTTGACCCAGTCCGGGTTAGTAAAGAGGTCTCCTCTCCCTATAGTCGTTAGATTTCCTTCAATGTATTTAAACCACACTACACGAGAGGCATGGTCTAAGGCCAAACAGTCTTTTAAAATCGCCTTAATTAGCGTGATCCCCTTAACTGCCCAAATTTTTAACCATAGGGCCACTGGGCGGAATGCTATTAAATCGGAGATATAGGTCATGCCAAGCTCCTTGTGTACTGTGAAGGAGGGAGTACACTGGGGGACAGACAAAAGTTGTCTCATGAACTTGTTTTCCACCGTTTGGAGATCATCTGATTTGATGTACCCCCAGATTTCATTGCCATAAAGTGCCTTGGAAATACATTTGTCCCTGTAGATCTTTAGTAGGGCCCCTGCCAGTCTTTTCCCTAATCTAAAGGCAAATTAAATATGGCTGCTATGTCCCATGCCAGGTCATTTTTCTTGCGAGTGAGTTGGGGCCCCCATTTCAATTTAGCGTCTATCAAAACCCCCAAATCGGAGAAAACACTCGATTTAGGGATCGGAGACGAACCTACCTTAAAGGGGTAAGGTCTGCTACTACAGGACTTAGAATTGTTGACCTTCAAGTCCAATTCCCCCATAAAATGATGTACGAGGGTCCCGTTCTACTATATAACAGAAACCCCAAAGTACCATCCTGCTCTGCTCAGGCAGCATGACACTCCCAAATAGGCCCCACCAGTCAGGCCCTGATAGATGTCTTAAGTTGTCCACTTTCCTTCCGCCCCTTAGCACGTGCCACAAGAAGCCCACCTTCTTAGATGCACACACATGTAGGCCCAAGCCCACCTTCTTAGATACCCACATGTAGGCCCAAGCCCACCTTCTTAGATACCCACATGTAGGCCCAAGTATGCCACGTTAGATACATACACATAGGCTAAAAGCCCAGTGCCTCTTGCTATTATTTTTTTTAATAAAACAGATCTTGTAGGCTTCACTGATCTGACAGCAGGGACCTGTGCCATCCACCGCGACACTAGCCCCCCTTGGAAATTTCCACAGTCACTGCGTACGTGACATTCTGCTGGTACATCTGGCCGTTTCACAAGCAATGTTTGCAATATTTTTACTTATGAAACTTTCCGCGCTTGCTTAACTGAAACTGGAAAGACGGCTACGTGACAGAGAAATAATATATAAAATATTAATTTCTGAGCATTTTACGGTAAAAGTTATCCTTTGTTTATGTGTGTTTATTGTTTGCGGTCAAGAGCACTAACCACCTGCTAAAAAAAAGCCCCTAGTTTCACCATGGTACCATTTCTCAAATTTTCCGTAAAACTTTCCACTGTTACTGTAAGCGTGCGGTCAAGGGCCCACGTCAGGACCCACATCAGACGTGGGTAGGAGTTCTGCATTAAGCCATATAAAAGGTCTACACCTAGGCCAACGCCCCGAACTCTTCAAACCACTGCCTAGTTGCATGGTGAGGGTTCCCGGTCGATCGTTATCCTGATTGGGCCTAGAACTTCTACTCTCAAGGTGGTAATGCTCTTTTCTAATTACTAGCCTATTGGCTTTGTCAGCCTCTCTAATTTAGCTCATCCAAACCCAAGCCATTGCATTTGTTTTAGTTTAAATTGTGTAGCCTTGGATGGTTTTGTTTTCTCATGTAAAATTGTGCCTGCCTATTCATCACTTCTGAATTCAGGGTTGCCCTTTAGGCAGCTGTGCATTAAATAATATCTACATATATTTTTTGCTCCATTTTGAACAACTGATTTATAACATTGTCGATGCTTTTATCCTGCTCATGTGTTGATGGGCAGCTTTAAATGAACAATTTTCTGTGTTATTGAATTGCTTAATAAAGTGCCACTGTATTTCACACCGTTGTTCCTTCCTTTCAAGTGAACGAGTAGAGTGCGGGTCAGGCTCTCAGGAGCCGGTAAGCAGAAGGGTGTGGCCATCCATTTACCCTCAATCAGCTGGCGACCACGAACAAGAAGGTCTCGGTTGGCGGGTCGTCTGCGGTGCGGACATAGGACACACACCTGGGACACACCTGCGGCTGCCCCCAGACTCTCCTTTCCTCACGGCCACCTGGGTGAGTCAGGGATAGTTTTATTTTTTCTTCCTTGAATTTACCTCAGGGTGGCGTGTGTCGAGGGGCAGGCCTGGCTGCTTCAGCCCTACGGGGTCTCCCTTGTGTCTGCTCCTTTGTCCCTCTGAGGTCTGCTGTCTTGCCATGACGTCCTCTGTGGCTGGTCACATCTTGCTGAGGTTCTTCGGTGTTTTCCCTTCTGCTCTCATCGACTCCGTCTTTGCTTCCTCCTGCTTGCCTTCTCTAGGCATTTCTCAGTATTGCTTTGTAGTGTTCTTGCCTTTCACATATACTATGGCTAGGTTCTGTCCGCGTTTTGAAGTTGGCGTTCTTTATTTGAGGAAATGATGATGCATACATGGCTTTGAAGTTTGAGGTTTGAGTCCTAGACACATGGGTATCTAAACTCCTATAGAGGTTGGAAGTCCTTGGCACTGCTTAACGGTGTCTAAACCCCCTCACAGGTTTGAGTCCTTGTTCCAGCAGGTGGCTGGCTAAATTCTGACACAGGTTGGGAATCCTTGATACTGTCCATGTTGTCTAAATTCTGACACAGGGCTTTTGCGTCCTTGGCACTGTGCACAGGTGGCACACGTGTCTAAATTATTATTGCTGACTCCAGGGTGGGGTCCTCCTGCATTGCGCTATTTAAGGTTTGGTCTTCGTCTTGTCACTACTTTTCAGTCCTGCGCGTCTTCTCTGCACCATACTGTATGACAGTGGTTACATTTTACAGTGGTTTTCATATTATTATATTTCGGTTTGTCGGTTGCTCTCTACACCAGTTGTTCATTTATTGTGTTTCCTATGTGCTGCTTTATTGTGTTTCCTGCGTGGCTTACCCACGCACCCCCTTTTCGTCTCTGCTCTTCACCTCCTCCCCTGCACCTCCCCATTTCATCTCTCTTGTGCACTTCTTGATAGGGTGCCCTTTTGAATGCGCCTTTACTTTTTCAGATTTCTTTCTTGTACCTTCACACATTCTTTCTTCTCCCTTTCTTCCGTGTCCCTCTCTGATTCAGTTCTGCATGGCTTGGGTGTTTTCTTCTTCTTATCTCTCAAGTTCATCTCTCTCTCTGACAGGCGCATCTCTCGATTTTTAACTGCGCCACTCCGAAAAGAGGAACTAGCTCTCTCGGAACATCTGGGCCCTTCAGAGATTCCCCCCGCCTTCTTCTGCTCACTGCGCTCGCAGAACGAGGAAGTGCACCTCTCCCTTCGCAGCTCCCCCTCGCCCCTCCTTTCTCTGTCCTCGTAGACTGCTCTTGAACAACAGTTCTCATTCTGATCATTACTATTTTTGAACATGCATTACGTTTATTTAATCATTGTTTATTTGTTGTCTATTGCTTCTGTTTTTTGTGCTTTTGGTCCTTAAGCATTTGTATGCCCTGCTGCCCCCACCCCCTGCAGGTGCCCCCAGCCCCGTTCCCATCTGTTGCTGCCCTGCCAACTCTACAGTCACTAGCCGAGTGACAGGGCTGCCAGTTATTGCTGTTGTCTGAGTTGCCCTCCCCTCCTTACTAGCGGCGACTCCGCCAGGTAGCTGTTGTCTGGGTTGCTTCAATACTCTCACCTTTAGCTTCAGCAGCCCCGCCAGGTAGCTCCGTGCTCACACTCACCTTGCGCCCTCACTGCACCTCTTTTGCTGTCTCTCACATTTTGTGCCTACCATTTGTCCAGGCCAATTGGTAGCCAAAGGGAGGTGGAGGCCTATACCTCCATTCCTCCTGTCAGCTCCCTTACCCCCTCCCTCCGGTATGTCCCTTGCTCCCCCGCACATCCTTCATCTTCTCATTCATTCAGCGCATGAAACACCCACCGCAGTTTACCACCCCGCCCTTAACCGGTATTGTCCTCTCACTCGCCATCAAAGCGACATCCTTGCTGCCGCTTGGGATATCTTAGGGGTCACATTTACGCCTACTACTGAAATCCGCCTGTCCCTTTTATCCCTCACAGACTTACCTCCCTCTGCCCGTACTCCTTCCCAGTCTCCGCCACATCCAGACACCACTCGCCCTGAGCTGCTTTGGCCTGACCACTCCTCTAACTGTTCCTCTCGTTCCGCACCATCCTTGAGCTCCTCTGTGTATTTTGCTGATTCTCCCATTGTCATTCCCATACACGGTGAGTCTACTACAGACTGTTCCACGACATCCTCTGAAGAGGCAACGCTCCCTCATCTTGCCACCCCTGCCTCTCCCACAGTATCAGCATCAGCCTCTAGCAGTGCTCTCCACCAACCACCGTCTCCTGGTGACGTATCCCCATTCCTCACGGCACTCCTGCAGGACTATTCAGTGGACCTGCTGGACCCTGCACCAGACATTCTCATTGTACCTCCCCCTGCCTGCCCACCTCCGCACTTCCAGTCACTGTAGGAAATGTGTGATCCTTCCCCTGACAGCACAGCATCTCACATTTTTGTATATCTAGTCAATAATCACGTTGTAGGTCTTTCCACTGGTCACCCATCGTCCTTTGTTCACGTTACACCTTTAGCAAGTACTGTCCTTCTCACCATATTTCAAGTTTTAGGGATTGATTATACCCATGCACAGCAGATAACGCTCTCACTAGCACCGTCCTTTCCGCACCCCATTGCCACCAAAGTCAAAGAACCAAAACCTTGCAAGCACTGACATTTCAGGGAACACTCTTGTCCCTCATTTATTACTGGTCCTCATGAACAGGATCCAAGGTACCTCTGTTCATAAAACACCGGATTGCATTTACATACGCATCCGCTTAATAGCCCCAGGCTTGGAGATACCCACCACATTAACCACATCTTACCTACGCAACCCGCTACAAAGCAAGATCATTGCTGCTCTCTCTCGTAACCAGCTCCAATTCCCCGACTTCTCCCCTACCGGAATATACACCGGACCACAGGAACTGGACTTAAGAAAAACATTATACCACATTATTATTAGCGCCATAGGAGAGGAACTAGTAAAAGACGTCCTTCCCACTACTCCGGACACTCAACCTTCGCCTGACACCTAATTGCATCCCTTTCTAAACTCGTGACATTCACCCTCAAAGTGTTGTGTTTCAAAATAATTCTTCATGAATGGCATATTGAGCTCTACAGTATATAAAACGTCCACTCACTTTCACATATTTTTTATCATACGTCCCCCTGGATCACTACTCACTGCCATCTTGTCTAGCACGTGGCCAAGACACCCACTCCAGAGTTATATTGCTGAAGCTTGCTTTGACGGCCAGCTTCGCTTCCCTCTTTATACTCCAACACAAGAGCGAGACTTACAGGACGGTGTGTATGATATTGTTATTCAGGCAGTAGCGCAAGAACTCATCAGAGACATTGTCCCTAGCACCTGAAACACGCAATCACACGAAACACGCACCCCTTAATATCAACACCTTCTCTAATTCAGGCCTTGCCTATAGCGCCCTGCGTTAGACACACCAACATGGCCACTCCACTGCAACATGTTTTAAAAACATTCGGAGGGCAAGAACAACATATACTAAAACATTGCAGAGAATTGCATAAGGGTACCTCCAAGATGAGCCATTCCTGGCCGTCAGAAGGGAGTTTTGATCCAATCATATTAGAGCATGCCACCACCTTCCTAGACACTAAGTACTCCGGCACTAAGTTACAGAAGAGAAAGGCTACTTTAGATCACTGGCGCATTTTCAAAGACAAGGCTCAAACACACTCTGACTTGACACACCCAGCCATACCCAATGCTCCCTCGCCTCCTCCGCCATACCACTTCAGCGGTATGTATACCGAACGCACTCACAAGGAGCAACCAAATTTACCAGTTACCACTAATAATTGTCCGGCTGCTGGTTCCCAACCACTACCAAGCAATGAATCTCCCTCACCACACCCTGGTCCAGACACAGACATCACACACACGGATGAATTCCAGACTTCCCACACATCACCCAGTCACCTGTATCACCGCATGGACGGATCACAGTCCCCACCCATGCCCCCCGGTGATGTGTATCCGCACCTGACAGAACTTCACATCACACACATGCCTGTCACCCACGGTACAGTAATGGAGACAGCAGTATCAGGTCTCCCAGGCCTTATAGATGCACAACTGTCACTGAAATTTACACCAACTGTCAATACTGCACAACCACGCCCAGGTGAAGAGGATGAAGAAGACTCTGACTCTGCCTCTCAAGCATCATCTCGCCACTCACGTACACCCAGCAATGCCTTCCGTGACACCGGCATTAAACAAGCCGCTGTCACCAACCCCTTCCTTGACACCGGCACGCAACTGTTCCCAAGTTCGTGCCTCCCACCCCAAACTAGCCTGCCTTTCACTCCGACTGCACCCTTGGGTGAGGAACAAGGATCTGGCCTTATGACAGCCCAGCAGCAGCTCAATGAGTTCCACAAACCACCATTGCTGTGCATGACTGAGGGACAGCTTGCCCCCCCCTCACAGATCTCCCCACCCCATACGAGAACTGGAGACCAAATGTAGATTTGAGCAAAAGCCTGAGCCTGGAAAGCATCTCACCAGAGCACATGCATCAGCTGCCCAGCCACGTAGAACAGATGCTCAAAATGAGACGCATGTCAGCAAAATTAGAAGACATGCAGAAAACATTTTCGGACCTGCTCAGTAAGACTGGCACTCCAGTACCACCACCCCGGTCCACACCGCCCCAGTTCATGCAGGACCACCCACAGACAAGTATTCATGGGAATGGGGAAGGGATTACACAATCTCCCCATAATGAGCACCCCCACCACTATGACGCTGCCGCCTCTGGAATAACACAAACAGTCACCAACACACACCAAGCCTACCAATCACCAATAGCATTAAGGCCTGAAAGGACACCACGACTGGTACAAGAAGGTCACAATCCCCTATTCGGTGAGCTCCCCTTATATTGTGAACACCCACAGGCAGAAAACCCAGTGGTAAGAAGGAAGGAAAGGCCCACAGAAGCACAGAAGCTTAAAATCTTGGGGACACATGGACGCCCAGACGGCATACTATATGACGTCTCGGGCTCTGCTTCCTTGCGTACCGTTAGGATGAAAAATAGACACAACATGAGTCTCAGCAGACCATGCGTACCACAAACTAGCAATGATCTCACTCCCAATGAGATAGTGACATTAGGGGAAGGCTCAGACTATGCAGTTAACCCTTTCTCAGACGACTTGGCAGGCTGGTCAGAACCCTTAGCACCGAAAAATGCTCCCTTGGCCAAGAGAAGGCTCTTTTGAGCCTCAGTACATGGCAACAGCAGTTGAATGCATCATAAAAGGATTAGGAGATGAGGATTGGGACTATGAGTACATGCGAGAGAGTTTAAAGGTCTGGCAAAAATATGCCCGCCAGCATGACTCTACAGGACCTACAGTGCCACGCACAGGAGTGATGCGCCAGATGCCACTGCTGTACAAAAATGTCACTGATCCCCCCATCTATATCCCTTGGTCTACACTAGACAAAGAAAATCTCAAAAAACATCTCCCACCCCTTACGGAGGGTGCTGGAAAGTGGATTGCAGCTTTTGAAAACTACACCACAGGTAATAACATAGCTATAGGAGATGTGAAAAGCCTGCTGATCTCCCTTATCGGAGAAGACGCAGAAGATCTCTTCACACGTGTCCATGCCAATCTTACAAAAACAAACACCAAACATGATGGTGTTTCCTTTAATGAGATCAGAACACTAGCATGGTCTGAATTGCGCAGAAAATTCCCTGATGTTCCCGATATTGGGGCTCTGTTGTCACAGACCATGCAACCCAATGAAGACCCTGCCAACTATCTCTCCAGAATGAAAGAGAAATGGCATCAGGAGTTAGGGCAACGATGGGATGCAGCAGGAGGGTACGGAAGGCTATTTTATCACACAATAAAAAAAGGGTCTGCCCTCTGAAGTGCAGGAAAAATTAGATGGCATAGTAGCAATGGAATGTAAGCCATGGCCTGAGATACAAGACCACATTATACATTACTGCAAGAAGAGGCAGGAACAGGAAAAGAATAGACAGTTGGCCATAGAGAATGCCGCAGCCAAATTTGTACGGTAGAAACTTAATAAGAAAAAAGACAATACAGACACAGTCATGTTTGCAGCACCGGTCTCTCAGATGGCGGCAGTAACATCCTTCCCCCAGGCTGCCATGATTGCTCTTGCAGGCAACGCCCAACCTGCCCCACAGCAGGTTCAAGCACAACCAACCGTACAATATATACAAGCCCAACCCCAGCCTATCATACAGCATGCTCAGCCACAACCACCGCCAATGTTACAATACATGCCAGTACCACCTGCTTACAGTACCGACATACAGCCCTACTACAATAACAGGCAAAACATGAACAGGAACACAGGTATACAGGGAAGAGGGCGAGGGATGGGACAGCCAAGGTTCCCACAGCAGCCAGGATCGCCCATTATCTGCTATTATTGTCAGAAAGTAGGCCACATACAAAGAGAGTGCCGCACTAAAATGCGAGATGGGGGACAGCAGTACATGGGTTCCGGTTACCAAGCACCAGCACCATTCCAACAACAGCAGCGCACGCAACAACACCTTCAACAACCCCAAATACTATACTCTTATGCCCAGCCAGCACAGCAGCAACAAGTGCAGCTCCAAGCACCCATAATGGCCCAAATTCAGCCATCTGTCCAACAGGTGCAGGTTCCAATGCAACAGCCACAGCCACAGCAAGTACCTGCTTATCAAGTGGTCCCCCAAACCCAAAACAATGTACCCCTAGGAGGAACGATTGTTGCCTCCAACAACCCCTTTACCCAGGGCACCATCCAGCAATATCAGACTGGAGGATACACTGGCTAGGACAGCCCACAGACAACTCTTGTGTGCCCAATTTTGTCGTGCACTAGCAATACTGAAGAGGACCCGATTGCTTGTGTCACGATAAATAACAAAACATATAGCTTTCTTGTTGACACAGGTGCCACATACTCCTGCATTACAGGTGGCCCTATGCCCATTTCTGATCAAATAGCGGACACACAGGGATTTTCTGGGGCGATAGCAAGGGTCCCCTTCACCAAGCCAGTATCAATTGAGATAGGAGGCCATGTAGTGGAACAGCCACTGCTCTATTCACCCAGGTCCCCAGTCAATCTCTTAGGACGTGACCTCATGGCCAAACTAAACATGACTATCCACTTTGATGAGAATGGAACAATGATTTGCTCAATACCAGGTACCCCACTAACTCGGATAATGGCAGTCACTGCACATTCTTCCTTAAACAGCCAGGTCAGAGCGCGTCCAGTGGATGAGCACGCCTTCGCTGCAGCTGTCCACACTATTGTCGCCACCACCCCCGAATTGCAAGGCCGCACTGTTCAGTTACCAAAATAATTTCTTTTCAGACCCCAAGCATCAGGCTCACAGGTATTAGACAAAAACTTGACCCTTGACATATGCGCCCTTGAGATAACTCCCACCTACGGCGCATTCCTGGCATGCGATGACAACGCTCATACTTG
Organism: Calotriton arnoldi; assembly: GCA_963921515.1. NCBI lineage: Eukaryota > Metazoa > Chordata > Amphibia > Caudata > Salamandridae > Calotriton > Calotriton arnoldi. The sequence continues at coordinate 594,014 of CAWUFW010002619.1, forward strand.
GGCTTGTGTCATTTTCATTGAACCTAAAGGGTTAGTTAGAAACATTTCAGATGCCCAGCTATTTGGATCCCCTGAAGAACACTCTAAAACAGAGATTATCTATGATAATAATGTGCCCATCTCGGTGACAGTGGAAATTAGAACACCAACAGTCACCCCCAGCTATGACTCTGTCCGAGAGGCAGATTTGGCTCAAGTACCAGCACATCTTTGGACAACAGGCCCAAACGATGTAGGCCTTATCAGCTCTGCCACGCCATTTAAGATAACTCTCAAACAAGGCGCTATCCTGCCAAGAATAAAACAGTATCCCTTGTCCAAGGCCGCAGAGGAGGGTATTGCCCCTACCATACAAGCATTGCTGGATCAAGGAGTAATATATCCTTGTATCTCTCCTTGCAATACGGCCCTTTTCCCGGTGCGAAAAGGGAAGACAGACCAATGGAGGCTAGTTCATGATCTTCGCGCCGTTAATAACATAGTTATACCAGAGTTCCCCATCGTCCCAGACTGCTCTGTCATCCTCACGAACGTCCCCTCCGATGCACAGTACTTTTCTGTCATTGACCTGAAAAATGCTTTTTTCAGCATTCCCCTGCACCCAGACAGCCAATACCTATTGGCTTTTACATTCCGAAATGTGCAATTAACATACCGAAGACTGGCTCAGGGGTACTGTGAGTCCCCTAGCGTCTTTAACAGGGTTGTCAAACAAGACTTGTCCAATTTTCAATGTGACAGCACCCTACTGCAATATGTCGATGACATACTGCTTTGCAGCCCCACAGAACAACAATGCAGGAAAGACACCATCTTCTTACTGACCACTTTAGCGCAAAGAGGATACAAAGTTGACAAACAAAAGTTACAATATTGCCAAAAAGAGGTACACTACCTAGGTCAGCTACTGTCAGCATCAGGCAGACGAGTCACTCCAGGTCGAGTTGAGGCAATAAAAGGCACTCCTGAACCCCAAACTGTTAAAGACATGCAAAAATTCCTCGGCCTGGTGAACTATGTCCGTCAGTGGGTCTTTGATTTCGCAACAATAACTGCCCCATTGCTGAAAGCAGTGAAAGTGGCCAAAGACAGACACAACAAAATAGAATGGACACCTGAAATGAGAATAGGTCAAAGATGAGATAACAAATGCACCAGTGTTAGGATCACCTGATTACACAAAAGAATTCTACCTATTCACCCACTGTGATGGTCTAGTCATGACTGCAGTACTCCCCCAGAAATACCCCATGGGCCATAAGCCCATTGCCTACTTCAGCGGCATGCTGGACGCTGTCATGAAAGGTCATTACCCCTGCGAGCAGGCCCTTGCTGCTGCAGCGTTTGCTGTTGAGAAAAGCACCCCCATTGTAATGGGTTCCCCACTGACTATGTACACCGAACATGCTGTCTTTACAATAATACAAAAAGCCAAGACAACCTTAACCACACAAAGAGTGTCAGGTTACGAAGTCATACTGTCATTGCCTTCTCTGAAAATTGTCAAATGCCACACAGTAAACCCTGCCACATTTTTTGCCCATCCCATTGCTACTTCAGATGATGACCCCATGATTGTGCCACATATTCACCAGATGAGTCAGGAGCAGCAAAAGAGGACCCCTTGCCAAACAGTACTGTATATTTTGTTGATGGCTCCTCTACCATTGATCAAGAAACAGGAATAAGATACACAGGAGCTGCAGTAATTAGAGCACAGCAGAATGATTCCTCTGATTCCCTAGACATTGCACAGCAGCTTACATTACCATCACATTACTCGGCCCAGGCAGCTGAACTAGTAGCACTGATAGCTGCCTTAAACATTGGAGCTGATGACCGCATTACAATTTACTCAGATTCTGCATACGTCACCACAACTACACACTCCAGCATCCTTCGCTGGAAGAGGCGTGGCTTCCTTAAATCAGATGGTACATGTTGAGATGGAATGGGAAATAATCCTCAAGATCCGAGTTGATAAAAAAGAAGATTTATTCAAGAACACAGCCTGGCATCCGACTACCTCGACGATCCAGCATCAACTAGCAAACATCGAGTGCCGTCAGCCCCACATTCTACAGAACACCTAGACATGAACACTCCATCGCGAGGTAAGTTACATCACAACACATCCTCCTCCTTAATGAACAGAAAACAAAGGCAAAACAAAAACAACTGAAAATGGAGCAAAACTGAAAAGATCAAACAGTGACATAGTCTTGTAAATACAAAGGAGGTCTGCGAATTCTTGTACCAGCACCACCCAGATTATCTGATCTGAAATCCTGAGTATTGGCAAAGTCCCCCAAATCTGTGCTGCGTTCACCACCCACATCATGACCCATCCTCTCTGGACCAGAATTATCAGGAGTATCTGGGATAAACATTGTGCCAGAACACCCTTCATCATGACCAGATTGCTGGACGACAGCCCCCCTCCTCTGATAAAGAGCCACTCTGCGCAAATTCCACTTTTGTCCACCTTCCACAACAACAAAATGCTTCGCAACACTGACAACTCGACACGGACCTGAAAATTTGCTCAAACCAGCTTTCACTCTACCACACTTCAATTTAACCCAATCACCCACCATGAACTTGGAATCAAAGAAATCTTGAGTATGTGCACCTCCAGACGCCACCCAATCTTTCAGCCACGCCGGAACCAAGCGAGAACCAGGTACACGTCCTCTCATACTTTGAAAAGGCGAAAAATGGGTAACACTATGCTCGGTGGTGCGATATGCCCAGAGCATTTCTTCAATAAGACGTTTGGGGGATTGTCCATTGGCCAACGCCAGTTGAATGGTGCCCTTGACTAATCTGTTAGCCCTCTCTACCATACCATTGCTCCTGGGATTGTAAAGAGAGGTGCACGAATGTTTTATTCCACACTTTTCTAGAAAACAACGCATGTCACCAGAAGTCAACTGTGTGCCATTGTCAGTCAACAACGTATGCGGCACGCCTTCATCCAAAAACAACTTTTCCAAAACTTCAATGGTGGACTGAGTAGTGACGTCCTTCACAAATTTTACTACAAGCCATCTTGAGTGAACATCTACAATGACAACTGCAAAACGCATATCTAATGATAATTCAGAAAGTGGACCAATAAAATCTAAACAGATAGTATACCACGCCTTCCCAGGATCGGTAATGTGGCCCATACTACTTTGATTGCCCACCTTAAGTCTTTTTTCACTCTCCTTACACAAAACACAATTTTCAACCCACTTACGAATTTGGTCATCCATCCCAGGCCACCAAAATTCTTGTTTAATTCTTCTGATAGTCATGCCTTGGCCCAAATGACCTTCATGAGCAAGCTTAAAGATGTACAAGCGAAGTCCCACCGGAGGCACAAACCTGTCACCTCTCATGACAACATCAGATCCATTTACTGATAATTCCTCCAAAAGTTTCCAAAAAGGTCTGACCGCAAAAGGTACCATATTTTCACGGGGAGCACCTTTCTTTATCAAAGAAATAACTTCCTTCAAGGTGGTATCTAGCTGCATTTCTTCCAACCACTGTGCTTTTGAAAACACACCCAAATTGCATTCACACACTTCACTCACCAAGGCCACCGCTTCTTCGGATTCAAATTTCGTGACAACATCTCTGTCAACAACTTCCCAATCTAAGGACATACGAGACAAACAATCAGCTTGCAGATTCCTCCAACCATGAATGAATTCAATATCGTACGAGTATTCCTGCAACCTGGCAGCGAGTCTGGCCAACCGAGCTGAGCCTTTACCGGCACCTCCAGCAGACAAACTTTTCATCAGAGGTTTGTGATCCGTCTTCAAAACAAACCTTTAACCCCAAAGGTAAATTCTAAAGTACTCAACGCCCCAAGCTGCAGCAAGAGCTTCCCTCTCAATTACGGAGTAGTTCCTCTCCGCTTGCGTTAGAGTTCTAGATGCAAAGGCAATCGTTCTCTCCCCCCCACGATGATTTTGGGAAAGAACAACCCCAATGCCGGTGAGACTGGCATCTACTGTGAGAATAGATTTGCACTCTGGCTTAAAGGAAGCTAAAATCCCCGCCTCACAGATCTTATTTTTAATATTCGAGAAAGCTTCTTGCTGTTCCTTATTCCACACATATTTGGTTCCTTTACGCAGAAGACATCTCAAAGGTTCAGAAATGTCGGCAAAAGCTCTCACAAATTTGGAATAATATTCCACAAGGCCTAAAAAGGACCTGAGCTGATCTTTATCTTTGGGACAAGGTGCATTTTTTATAGCCTCCAACAGGTTACGTTTGGGAGCCAGCCCACCACTGGAGATAGTATACCCTAAATACTCCACTTGTTCAGTTAAGAATTTACACTTTTCCTTATTGACTGTTAAACCAGCATGTTCAAGTTTCCAAAGAACTTGTCTAAGAAGAGCATTATGCTCTTCAACAGTTTTTCCAGAAACGAGAATGTCGTCTTGGAAGTAGACCACCCCCACCAACCCTTTAAACATGTTGGACATCATTCTCTGGAAAACACTCGCAGCCGACGCCAGACCGAACGGCATGCGAGTGAATTGGAAAGTCCCTTCAGAGGTAATGAAAGCAGTAAGTGATTTAGAATCCGGATGTAATCTAATCTGATGATATGCACTTCTCAAATCTATTTTAGAGAAATACTTTCCACCACCCACCGATTGTAGTAACTCATTAATATTGGGCAAAGGGAAAGTATCCATGATGATGTCACGGTTGAGTGATCTTAAATCAATGCGAAATCTCAAACGACCATCAGATTTAAGTGTCAAAACTACTGGAGAAATCCATGATGATGCCTATACAGGTTCTATGACACCCGAACTTAATAACTCTTGTATAAGGTCTTTAAGTCCCTGCCTCACAGATAGTGGAACTTTCCTCAGCTTGTGCTGCACTGGACAAGCATCAGGTTTAAGAATTATTTTGTGAAGATATCCCTGTACACAACCCATTTTGTCCTCAAATACTTTATGCGCATCCTGTAAAATGTGGTCAATCTGTATTGAATCTTCAACCACCATAATTTGGTTAGGAGACCTCGGATTTATGATTATGTGTAAATCATATTGGTGCATCCAACCAATAATTGGTGGACCATCCTTAGCAATGTAAATCTTGCCTTGAGTACTCCTTGAACCAAATTTGATGGAGCCATACATGTAACCTAAAATATCAATCGACTCCCCTTAAAAACTAACAGGATTAATATCCCTACTTGAAAGAGTAGCACCCTGCCAATGTGCATGGAAGAGAGACTCCGGTATAATAGTGAACATAGAACCTGAGTCCACCATGAGAGTAACGTTTTGTCCACACACACTAAATTCCGCCGAAGGTCTGGTTAGTCTACGTAAGTCCTGATTGACTTCCTCACGAAAACAATCAGTACCTTCCCCTAAGACCAACACCCGGTTGAGTGTTTGTCCAACAGCGGGGCATGGTTGAATCACATTAACTTTGGATCTATACTTATCGGGAGTATCAGCCGATCTGCACATGCGTGCATAATGCCCTTTGCGACCACACTTCTTGCAAACCTGGTCTAAGGCAAAACATTTCTTGTAATCCGCCAAATGATATTGGCTGCCACATCTCAAACACTCTCTATTCTTGGGTTTAGCTACGGACCCAAGGGTATTTACATTCTTTACAACTCTTTTAGAAACTGCGTTGACATCAACTTCTTCATCCTTGCTAAGTTCAACATTTGCAATCTCATTCATTGTTTTATCTCTCTTGCTTAACTCCTTTATACATTTCTGAGATTCCTCAATTACTTTAGCTAAAGCCATGGCGTCTTTGAGTGAAGGATCTTTAGCGGCCCACAGTCTCTCTTGGATCTTCCTATCACGACATTGAACAATGAGTTGATCACGAATTAATTCTTCAGTCATTGTCCCAAAACGACATTTTACTGAAAGTTCACGCAACCTGGCTACAAAGTCATCAATGGTCTCACCCTCTGATTGAGGTTGGGTATAAAATTTGTATCTTGCCATAACTAAATTTACCTCTTTAGCAAACCTTGTTTCTAAACGTTTAAAGGCTTCTTTATAAACATCATCCATGGGTTGACCATTTGCACCCATGGCAACAGGAAGATACTTGAATACACGCTGACCTTCACTTCCTAGAGCACTAAGTAACAAAGCCTTCTTTCTTGCCGGAGAAAAGTTAACACCATCCAGTGCTATAATATAGTTTTCTAACACCTCTAACCAATCCTCCCATATAATAGTAGGAGTACCCGGCAAAGGTAAAAACAAAGGTGGCATAATGACATTGGGATGTGACTCATACATGACTAGAACAGCTTGTTTAAAAAAAAAACGCAAAATTTTACACAAAAGTGACCAAAGTATGAAGTACGCTAAGTAATACACAGAGCCAAAACTGAATATGAAATGTTAAGAAATCCCAAGGTGTGCAGATCACCGGTGTGTAACTGCACAGCACTGCGCTCAATGGAAGGTGGCTGAAATCAAGGCTGGAGATCAAGGCTGCTGAGATCAAGGCTGGAGATCAAGGACAAATAAACTCACCAGCGCTCACCAGAAGTCGATATGCTCAGAGAGGTGTGCAGACAAATAAACTCACCAGCGCTGACAGGAAATCGATAAGCTCAAGGTGTGCAGATCACCGCAGAAAGGTTGGACAGTGACTGCAAGAGGGAAAGAGTGAGCTAAAATAACGACCGATGTACCGGCGCTAAGAAGTGAACTCACACCCATGCAGAGCTGTCTTGAATACAACTGAACGGAGGAGGTGGGAGCCTTCAACTCCAAAACGAACAAGATGGCGGCACGTAGGTGACGTGAATGACGTTGCGCACGGCGTACGTTGGACACGCACTAGGAAGTGAACATGGATTACGCCGTGCGTTCCAGCAAGAGCGTGACGTAATAAGCCTGGAGTTGGAGCTCGAGAGTGTGCGCGCGGCAGAAACGGCAGCGCACGGCTCAAGCGGCACCAGGGGAATCCAAATTTAGGGACCAGAGGCACAGTACCTTAAAAAGGTGGCAACATGAGAAGAGGATCCGATGCGAAGCTCCCAGAAGCGGGAAAGTAGCAGGACACCGGACAAGCAAGGAGATATCAGCCACAAATGGATCACCAGGTTGCGTTCGGGAGCGTCGAGGAAGGCACAAGATCGTCGCCAAAATTGTTGAGATGGAATGGGAAATAATCCTCAAGAGCCGAGTTGATAAAAAAGAAGATTTATTCAAGAACACAGCCTGGCATCCGACTACCTCGACGATCCAGCATCAACTGGCAAACATCGAGTGCCGTCAGCCTCACATTCTACAGAACACCTAGACATGAACACTCCATCGCGAGGTAAGTTACATCACATCAGTACACCTGTCATTCACAAGAAGTTACTAGAGGAACTTATTGAGGCCATTACACTACCAGCTGAAGTAGCCGTAGTCAAATGCGCAGCGCACACCAATGGCCAAGATTTTGTCTCCAGAGGTAACGCCCTGGCAGATTGGGCAGCTAAAGCTGCAGCCAGAGGCCCCCCAGTAACAGGCCCCCCACCTCAAACGACACCAGAAGTTCCATTTGCCCCCATCCTACTTTCCCAAACGCTACCTCCAACAGAGCATGAGAACAGCAATGAAGGTACTTCAAAAACACCATCCCAATTACCAACCCCATTTGACATTGACACAACACAGCAATATGATCACACTGCACAATTACACCGCTGAGAAATGCAAGAAAGTGCCCCAGATCAAGAGAAAGAGTTGTGGAAGAAGAGGGGAGTACAACAGGACTCCGCCGACTTCATTTACAGACAGACAATAACAGGGAAACCTGTGATGCCACAGGCTTTATTGCAAGTGGCGTTGGACCAACTCCACCTTCCTACACATGTCACCCGAGATAACATGTCCACCACCTTGCAGACAGACTGGTTCATTCCCAATGCCCATGAACAGATACAGCTTTTCATTAATAAATGTCTCATTTGTCAACAATATTCCCCAAACCCGACTCTCAAAACTGTTGCTTCCACAATTCCTAGACCATCAGGCCCCTTCAAAGAGCTACACATTGACTATGTCGACATGATTGATCGCTGCCAAAATTACCGCTATCTCATTGTAGTAGTGTGTCCATTTTCACGCTGGATCGAAGCTGGACCCTGCGTCCACTGCGATGCCAAAGCAGCAGCCACATTCCTACTCCGTGATGTCATTACTCGCTGGGGCGTCCCAGACGCCATCCGGTCCGATAACGGAAGTCATTTTTCAAACGCCATCTTTTCCTCCCTTACCACAATGCTAGGCATTAAACACAAACTGACATCAGCTTATCACCCACAGAGCAACGGCATTTGTGAGCGCCTCAACGGCTTGCTCAAAAATAAAATAAGTGCCACAATAGGAAAGAAATGGCTTTATTGCCTACCCATAGCACTCTTTGCACTAAGAAACTCCCCAAGCTCGGATCACCACCTCACGCCCCATCAGCTTGTCACTGGACGATCCATAAATGTAACAGTTCCGTCCACACGCCCTAAAACAGATAGTGAATCATCTTCCGAAATAGTTAGGGCTGAGCTTTACCAATATCTGTGTCAACTAACCAGCGCAGCGCAGTTCCTTTCTACCCAGGTATCCAAGAGGAAAGAAAAGGGCCCCACCGATCCTGAGCTCCCACCAATCCGTCCCGGGACGCTGATCTTTGTCCGGAAAAACGTCAGACGTTGGAAGGACCCCAAGTTCGAAGGCCCCTTCCAGGTGATAGACTCATCACCAACTGCAGTAGGACTCGCTGAAAGAAAAGCATGGATCCATCGCAGCCACGTCCGCTTGGACCCCGCACCACCACCTCAGCCAATGGACTAGAGGAGGGAAGAGACATACCAATGGTGCCGCTCCATGGAGACAGCGGGTTTCCATCCTTCTCTGATGAAGAAGACGACGACACTCACGTGTTCATTGATGAAGACCATAATGGCAATGCTAAGATATGTATTATTACTGTCCTAACGTCCTGTATTATTGCTACAGTGGCACTAGCCACCTTTAACTGGTATATGTTTTACCTTACAACAATTAGGCTGTACTATCCTGCAAATACTACCACGCCTTTTAAAGCACAACCCCGTGTACCAGCAGTCACATATGCTCGCCCACATTTGTCACACCACACCGAAGGGCCAATACTCACTGATTGTACCACTGACAGCACACCCACTAGTACACCTCCCACTTCCCCAACTGCTAGCCAGGATGATGATGTCCTGGATATAACAATAGGTCCCCTAGTGCCCCGCCGTCCCAACTCCTGCAATACCCGCAGATTCAGAAGGGGTAGGCCAAGGTATTGGAGGACCCGCAGACCAAGCAAAAAACCTGAGGTCAAACAAGAGTGGGCCACTGCTCTTCAAAACACACTGGTTCACATTGCACACCACTATCCCATGCCCGATTTCCATTCCACACGTCCTGACAACCTAGCTGAGGACCATGGAGCCCATAATGCCCAGTTAGAAAACTTGTGGTACCGGCACATGACCGAAATAGGAAAAAAGGTAACAAAAGAATCGTGCTACGTGTGCTCCCACATTCCTCATGCAGTAGGAGCAGACAAAATGATTTTCCCCCGAGAAATACCACCACCGACTGCCCAATGTCTCCTCCATTTGTTTCTCTGCCGCATACAGGGACTGATCCAGCTTTTGTCAGCAGAACTAGATGCTGTGTTTGTAAACACCACTGCGTGGGATTATAAGTACATCTCACATAAGGTTGTGACTGACGCACGAGAATTCCAGAGGGAGTTAGAGCACGATTACACTGCTGAAACACCTATGATAATGATACAGGGGTATGAGGATTTCTTCAAGGAAGTTGGGTATTTCCTCTTTACCACACCCTCCCCAATATGCCAAGCAAAAGAGAGCAGGCGAATTCTAAACGACACTTCACGCAGGACTAAATACCCATGTGATCTCAGGGCTGCACTACATGTGCAGGCCAACATTTACTTAAAAAATAGATGGCATGGCCACACAACCTCACCTGTAAGGCAGCTTCCCTCGGAACACCATTTATAAAAACACCAGGGGTAGATACAGATCGCGAACATGATATTGATTGGGATGTTGAGACTCAGTGCAAGCAGGTGTGGGCACAGCAAACTAGAAGGTATACCTTTGGTAAAGATACTACATACAGATGGAAACAGGCATACAAGCTAAAACATCCTCTTCTTTGCTTCCTAGGTAACGGTACTCGTCCTGTGGGTCGCAACACCAACTGTAACCACACTAGCTTTAATTTGGACCTCCAAGACGGCACCACCAGCCTCATGGACATCTTTTGGGCATGGGGAGAACGCCTATATCTCCAATTGCCTCCTCAATGGAATGGCCTATGCACCATGGTCACTGTGCACGAGCTGCATCTCTTTGTCCCGGCATCCAACATTTCCCAAGTGCTTGATCACCCCATGACAGGTGATGTCACCCTGCTCCACCGGCACCGAAGGAGTGCTCAATATTTTGCTAACGACGCCTTTAGCGAAGTTCCTGAAGAATTTCGCCTGTTCAATGGCGCCCAGGAATTCTTTGGGGGCCTGTGGCCCATCTGGCAAACATCAGCTAATGCCCGATGGCTGCAAGTCACACGCTACGAACTAATGACTCTGATAAATAACACCCGAGATGGGTTCAACGCCATACAGGAAGAGTTACGGCCTTTAAGGCTTATGGTTCTAGAGCATAGATATGTTCTAGATCAGCTCACAGCTATGCAGGGTGGGGTATGCGCTTCCATAGGGAAAAGCTGCTGTACTTTCATACCATCAAATGATGCCGCTAACGGGTCACTCGCTAAGGCCATAGAGGACTTGGACAAATTGGGAAAGAAGATGCGTGAGGAGGGAGGTGCTGCCGCAGATCCTATTACGGACTGGTTCAACTTGGACTGGATGCCTTCATGGCTATCTGCTATCTTGAAAATTGTGTTACCTATTTGTTGTGTGTTGATGTTAGTGTGTTGCGGTGCACAGGTGATAATAAGATGTGTCAACAGATGTAGCACCAAGGTGGTAGGGATGAATTACGCTCACACAGGAGTGCACCAGAATGCGCATTACCAGGTCATGAACAGTGTTCCTGGAAATGAGAATGGGCCAACACCCATAGAACTCCCAGCAATAGCAGCCCCTGCCACTTCTCCCAGCACACCAACAGTTCCCCCACTCCCACCACCTAGATACAGTATCAGGGAGGAACATGCTCCTCACGAATATGAACAGTTACCCAGCACTGATGAGGGACAGTATATTACCTTGACACCAAGCTTGTCCAATCAGACTAAGTGCATCTACGTAAATGACCCCCTCTGTAGGTACCAAACAGAAGAAGGACCAGCAAGATACTATGTGAGAGTTTGTTCAAATAATGAACACTGGCTCCTTCCCTTCCATGGCCACGATCTGCTGCTCAAAGAAGGCAGCCTTGATGGTGTTTAAATCCGTCTTGTTGACCCGGTCCGGGTTAGTAAAGAGGTCTCCTCTCCCTATAGTCGTTAGATTTCCTTCAATGTATTTAAACCACACTACACGAGAGGCATGGTCTAAGGCCAAACAGTCTTTTAAAATCGCCTTAATTAGCGTGATCCCCTTAACTGCCCAAATTTTTAACCATAGGGCCACTGGGCGGAATGCTATTAAATCGGAGATATAGGTCATGCCAAGCTCCTTGTGTACTGTGAAGGAGGGAGTACACTGGGGGACAGACAAAAGTTGTCTCATGAACTTGTTTTCCACCGTTTGGAGATCATCTGATTTGATGTACCCCCAGATTTCGTTGCCATAAAGTGCCTTGGAAATACATTTGTCCCTGTAGATCTTTAGTAGGGCCCCTGCCAGTCTTTTCCCTAATCTAAAGGCAAAATTAAATATGGCTGCTATGTCCCATGCCAGGTCATTTTTCTTGCGAGTGAGTTGGGGCCCCCATTTCAATTTAGCGTCTATCAAAACCCCCAAATCGGAGAAAACACTCGACTTAGGGATTGGAGACGAACCTACCTTAAAGGGGTAAGGTCTGCTACTACAGGACTTAGAATTGTTGACCTTCAAGTCCAATTCCCCCATAAAATGATGTACGAGGGTCCCGTTCTACTATATAACAGAAACCCCAAAGTACCATCCTGCTCTGCTCAGGCAGCATGACACTCCCAAATAGGCCCCACCAGTCAGGCCCTGATAGATGTCTTAAGTTGTCCACTTTCCTTCCGCCCCTTAGCACGTGCCACAAGAAGCCCACCTTCTTAGATGCACACACATGTAGGCCCAAGCCCACCTTCTTAGATACCCACATGTAGGCCCAAGCCCACCTTCTTAGATACCCACATGTAGGCCCAAGCCCACCTTCTTAGATACCCACATGTAGGCCCAAGTATGCCACTTTAGATACATACACATAGGATAAAAGCCCAGTGCCTCTTGCTATTATTTTTTTTAATAAAACAGATCTCGTAGGCTTCACTGATCTGACAGCAGGGACCTGTGCCATCCACCGCGACACTAGCCCCCCTTGGAAATTTCCACATTCACTGCGTACGTGACATTCTGCCGGTACATCTGGCCGTTTCACAAGCAATGTTTGCAATATTTTTACTTATGAAACTTTCCGCGCTTGCTTAACTGAAACTGGAAAGACGGCTACGTGACAGAGAAATAATATATAAAATATTAATTTCTGAGCATTTTACGGTAAAAGTTATCCTTCGTTTATGTGTGTTTGTTTGCGGTCAAGAGCACCAACCACCTGCTAAAAAAAAGCCCCTAGTTTCACCATGGTACCATTTCTCAAATTTTCCGTAAAACTTTCCACTGTTACTGTAAGCGTGCGGTCAATGGCCCACGTCAGACGTGGGTAGGAGTTCTGCATTAAGCCATATAAAAGGTCTACACCTAGGCCAACGCCCCGAACTCTTCAAACCACTGCCTAGTTGCATGGTGAGGGTTCCCAGTCGATCGTTATCCTGATTGGGCCTAGAACTTCTACTCTCAAGGTGGTAATGCTCTTTTCTAATTACTAGCCTATTGGCTTTGTCAGCCTCTCTAATTTAGCTCATCCAAACCCAAGCCATTGCATTTGTTTTAGTTTAAATTGTGTAGCCTTGGATGGTTTTGTTTTCTCATGTAAAATTTGCCTTCTAGGCGCCTGCCTATTCATCACTTCTGAATTCAGGGTTGCCCTTTAGGCAGCTGTGCATTAAATAATATCTACATATATTTTTTGCTCCATTTTGAACAACTGATTTATAACATTGTCGATGCTTTTATCCTGCTCATGTGTTGATGGGCAGCTTTAAATGAACAATTTTCTGTGTTATTGAATTGCTTAATAAAGTGCCACTGTATTTCACACCGTTGTTCCTTCCTTTCAAGTGAACGAGTAGAGTGCGGGTCAGGCTCTCAGGAGCCGGTAAGCAGAAGGGTGTGGCCATCCATTTACCCTCAATCAATGAACAAGAGTTTAACTTTATGTAACTGAAAGAATATTAGCTGCGTTGTAAAACACTTAACAGGGCCGGCGTACTGACCTGCATTGTTACGTCCATCATGGTTAACCACCAGGTTGTAAAAGTTATACACCACGGGAGCGGCGACAGCCAGTGCCCGAAGGCTGGAAGTGCACTTTCATGGCAGGCACAGGCAGGCCCTTCCTTGGAGCCTGATTGAACTTCGGCCTGTGAATCACTCACCCAGGCACTGACTATGATGCAGGAGATTCCCAGAAGTTACCCGTATCCTTACCTGCCGAGGAGTTATGATGTCCAGGGTTCCCTAGGACAGTTTCCTTCTCACCTGAGATGTTTCTGGATGAAAGTCTGGGCAGGTTCCTAGACAGATACCAAAGGCTGGCTCTCAGGTGGGCGGGAAACAGAAAGGGCAACGTGCGAATTCAGAGAGCCTTCCCGCCAGGTGAGTCACACCCTGAGCAATTATTGTGCACTACATACCGCCGGGTACCTGGAGGAGCTTCCGAGTGAATGAGACAGGACAGTCAGGGGAGGAACCAGGAAGCGCAGAGGCTGAAAACAGGCCAGGCACGGCGGGCTGAAATCACTACGGACCCGGCGTGGAACCGCTCTCGGCTGGGGGAAGGCCAGTGTTCCCCGAGAAGCTGGTGGACGAGCCCCGTGTGGACGTGAATGCCGGTACGTGCATTTCTCGTGCGCCGTGGTTTCTTGTCATGTTACTGTTTTGTTTACTTTGTCCGAGGTGCCTGCAGACGACGGAGTGTGCGTGAGTGTGTCTGCCCCGCGCGCAGAGATTTGTTTGTTTCACAAACAACGTGTGAGGTGAGGAACAGGCACGTTGGCGTGGCCTACGGATGACGTCTTAGTTACCCAGATGTCGATGACAGGGCAAGACCACCAGCCAGGCCCGAGCGAGGGGAGGAAGGGGTATTTGGAGGGTGGAGGCGCTATTACTGCCCCTCACACGCCTCGGGTGCCATGGCAGCAAAGGCAGTGGTGGCTAAAGCAAATGGTTGTAGACAAAGACCGGCGTACACTCTGCCTAGTGCCACCGACCCTATATCTCAAAAGTAGATACACTAGTTATAAAATTCCCTCACTTTCATTCAAAGTGCGTTTTAGGTGAATGACAGTGACCGAGTAAGTAGAGCCATGTAGTTCACTACAGGTGACCGGTCTGAATATTTTTCTATGCTTTATTATTTTTTGGAGTGCACGTCCATAAAATATTGTATTTTCCCTGAAGTAATATAGCTTATTCACAGTCCATTTGCTTTGTACACGTCTATTAGTACGTATGTGTATCCTTTTAGCGTAAGTTCCATGTCTTCGCTGTAGTTAATAAAGTGGACTTCGTACCAACTTAATTATGGTAAGGACATTATATGTTGGGTGGCTAAATCTATCTGTATGCAGAGTTGGGACACAACAACACACATGGAATATATAGATTATATACAGTTTAACCCCAGAGGTTGACTTGGCAATGAAAGAATTACGAATAGACTTCCTAAAGGACAGTCTGCCTGTGGCAGATTTGCTTAATCTACTGACCCTAGTCCCTCACTTATTCATTTTGTGCATGTATGTGCCTAGAAGCAGACACACTATTGCGGAGATGAGGTGGCGCTATACCCAGAGCTGCCGACTTTGTAACTGAGGAAACAGGTTTCAGTCCTGGCATCGCCTCAACATCCTGTGATTGTGAGTAAATCACTTAATCTCCCCGTGCCTTTAAACAAAATCTGACCACGTGTAATGGTGTAACTGGTGTTGATGTAAACCCACCAATACCATTGGCCGAGATCGCGCTGTATAAAACTGAACACACATCTAACCCCCGCGCCCACCGGCTACCCGCGGCCCATCACAGCGCTGACCTTGTGAACCCACCTCAACTGTGACAAAGTGTCACACATCGATAAGAAAACCGAAACAGCAACTAAAAAACTCAAAATGAATGTGGAGTAATGAGGCTATTGCCTCGGTATCCAAAAACTCATCACTGTCAGAAGGCATCTGACAGACGAAGACAAAGAACAGCGACCCCCGCGCCTTATATTTCCCACTCCCACCCCAGTACCTCCCGCCAGGGCCTATCACAAACTCAGCACACTAGGCAAAACACTCGCTGAGCACTGTACAGTCAGAATAGCACTGCCCCACAGATACTAGGGCAGAGGTCATGCACTAAAACATTACTGAGAATTACAGGACTAACAGGATTTATTACATAGAGCTCCTATTACAGCATCGCTGTGTCTCTAGGAAGAAAAGTGTCTGTGTGTGTTTTGTTATTTAATAACCGTGGCTACTCAAGGTGGCACCTCTTGGCTGTCCACACAAAGCGGTTGGCAGGACGCTCACCTGCTTCAAGGGCCGTGCCCGGGCCTAGTTGTTTTTGCTCTTGAGGTATTCAGCGAGTGTTGCATCTTCGGAACGCACAGCAGGTCGGGACGCAGAAGGGGCGCGGCCCTGTTGTGCGCAGCCTTGCTCATTACAGGAGATCCATGAACACTCCAACCACCGTGGGCTGGGCTTTAAGTGAGCCGGGTTCCCCCCCCCCCTCACAGACCCGTCAGTTATTATAAATGGACATTCAAACGGGTCTCTATCGGACCCTACAGTCATGTCCTTAACTGAACCGACAAATAACACTGATCGATTTCTGAACAATTACTGTAAAAAAGTTGAGGTAACAATGTCAATGACTTAGTTCGTGTTTATATTTCACGTATTTTACTTCATCTTAAATCAAAACACCGATCAGGTGGGCCCACTATGGGACCACACCACACGCACTTAGTTTATAGGTTTAAACCACGCCCCAAATTACACAGGCCACGCCCCTTTTAGAGACGACCCTCCTATTTTTGCATCCCACTTGAAGCCCTGACCGTGGGGTAAAAGGCTACGGTTACGGGTAAAAATAAAAGGTGGGATGTCGAATATAAGAAAAGTTTAATCAGTGAGAATGCATAGTTGGAGCTCACAAAGTTTTTAAAGCTTTTTTAAACTTTACCAACTGCACACATTTGTCAAAGAAAAAAACAGCAGGTGAAAAATTCCACAAGTAGATTTTGCAGAAGCAAAAAAAAAAGTGAAACCCCTTATTGCATTCACGAGCACTCCATAATTATTATTTTTTTATAAGATGTCTATTTGTGGGAAATTTTATTTAGCATCTTAATGGAGTGGCAACGTTGTTTTCTTCGCCTACAAGATTTTAATTTCAGAAATCTTGAGCTTCCTCCTGGATTGACATGATTTATCCAGAGTTTGAGATCAGCAAACTGGCGTATGACTGGATCTCCCTTCTGACATGAGCTGTACCTCTTTCTGTTAGATTTAAGCTGTCGCTGTGTTTGGCCTCAGCTATTCTTGTGCTTGGCCTGAGCTGCTCCTGTGTTTAAAGTGAAATGTACCTGTGTTTGAAGTGAGATGCACCTGTATTTGAAGTGAGATGCACCTGTGTCTGACCTGAGCTGTCCTTGTGTTTGAAGTGAGCTGACAATATGTGTAAAGGGAGCAGACCATGTGTTTGAAGTGAGATGCACCTGTGTTTGAAGTGAGATGCACCTGTGTTTGAAGTGAGATGCACCTGTGTTTGAAGTGAGATGCACCTGTGTTTGAAGTGAGATGCACCTGCGTTGAAGTGAGATGACCCTGTGTTTGAAGTGAAATGCACCTATGTTTGAAGTCAGATGTACCTGTGTTTGAGTGAGATGCACCTGTGTTTGAAGTGAGATGCACCTGTGTTAAAGTGAGATGCACCTGTGTTTAAAGTGAGAGGCACCTGCGTTGAAGTGAGATGACCCTGTGTTTGAAGTGAGATGCACCTATGTTTGAAGTCAGATGTACCTGTGCTTGAGTGAGATGCACCTGTGTTTGAAGTGAGATGCACCTGTGTTTGAAGTGAGATGCACCTGCGTTGAAGTGAGATGCACCTGCGTTGAAGTGAGATGCACCTGCGTTGAAGTGAGATGCACCTGCGTTGAAGTGAGATGCACCTGTGTTTAAAGTGAGAGGCACCTGCGTTGAAGTGAGATGACCCTGTGTTTGAAGTGAGATGCACCTATGTTTGAAGTCAGATGTACCTGTGTTTGAGTGAGATGCACCTGTGTTTGAAGTGAGATGCACCTGCGTTGAAGTGAGATGCACCTGCGTTGAAGTGAGATGCACCTGTGTTTGACCTGAGCTTTCCCTGTGTTTGACCTGAGCTTTCCCTGTGTTTGACCTGAGCTTTCCCTGCGTTTGAAGTGAGAGGCACCTGTGTTTGAAGTGAGATGCACCTGCGTTGAAGTGAGATGCACCTGCGTTGAAGTGAGAGGCTCCTGTGTTTGAAGTGAGATGCACCTGCGTTGAAGTGAGATGCACCTGCGTTGAAGTGAGATGCACCTGCGTTGAAGTGAGATGCACCTGTGTTTGAAGTGAGATGCACCTGCGTTGAAGTGAGATGACCCTGGATTTGAAGTGAGATGCACCTATGTTTGAAGTGAGATGCACCTGCGTTAAAGTGAGATGCACCTGTGTTTAAAGTGAGATGCACCTGCGTTGAAGTGAGATGCACCTGTGTTTGAAGTGAGAGGCACCTGCGTTGAAGTGAGATGTACCTGTGTTTGACCTGAGCTTCCCCTGTGTTTGAAGTGAGAGGCACCTGTGTTTGAAGTGAGATGCACCTGCGTTGAAGTGAGATGCACCTGCGTTGAAGTGAGAGGCTCCTGTGTTTGAAGTGAGATGCACCTGCGTTAAAGTGAGATGCACCTGTGTTTAAAGTGAGATGCACCTGCGTTGAAGTGAGATGCACCTGTGTTTGAAGTGAGAGGCACCTGCGTTGAAGTGAGATGTACCTGTGTTTGACCTGAGCTTCCCCTGTGTTTGAAGTGAGAGGCACCTGTGTTTGAAGTGAGATGCACCTGCGTTGAAGTGAGATGCACCTGCGTTGAAGTGAGAGGCTCCTGTGTTTGAAGTGAGATGCACCTGCGTTGAAGTGAGATGCACCTGCGTTGAAGTGAGATGCACCTGCGTTGAAGTGAGATGCACCTGTGTTTGAAGTGAGATGCACCTGCGTTGAAGTGAGATGACCCTGGATTTGAAGTGAGATGCACCTATGTTTGAAGTCAGATGTACCTGTGTTTGAGTGAGATGCACCTGTGTTTGAAGTGAGATGCACCTGCGTTAAAGTGAGATGCACCTGCGTTAAAGTGAGATGCACCTGTGTTTAAAGTGAGATGCACCTGCGTTGAAGTGAGATTCACCTGTGTTTGAAGTGAGAGGCACCTGCGTTGAAGTGAGATGTACCTGTGTTTGACCTGAGCTTCCCCTGTGTTTGAAGTGAGAGGCACCTGTGTTTGAAGTGAGATGCACCTGCGTTGAAGTGAGATGCACCTGCGTTGAAGTGAGAGGCTCCTGTGTTTGAAGTGAGATGCACCTGCGTTGAAGTGAGATGCACCCGCGTTGAAGTGAGATGCACCTGCGTTGAAGTGAGATGCACCTGTGTTTGAAGTGAGATGCACCTGCGTTGAAGTGAGATGACCCTGGATTTGAAGTGAGATGCACCTATGTTTGAAGTCAGATGTACCTGTGTTTGAGTGAGATGCACCTGTGTTTGAAGTGAGATGCACCTGCGTTAAAGTGAGATGCACCTGTGTTTAAAGTGAGATGCACCTGCGTTGAAGTGAGATGCAACTGCGTTGAAGTGAGATGCACCTGCGTTGAAGTGAGATGCACCTGTGTTTGAAGTGGGAGGCACCTGCTTTGAAGTGAGATGCACCTGTGTTTGAAGTGAGAGGCACCTGCGTTGAAGTGAGATGTACCTGTGTTTGACCTGAGCTTCCCCTGTGTTTGAAGTGAGAGGCACCTGTGTTTGAAGTGAGATGCACCTGCGTTGACGTGAGATGCACCTGCGTTGAAGTGAGAGGCTCCTGTGTTTGAAGTGAGATGCACCTGCGTTGAAGTGAGATGCACCTGCGTTGAAGTGAGATGCACCTGCGTTGAAGTGAGATGCACCTGCGTTGAAGTGAGATGCACCTGCGTTTGAAGTGAGATGCACCTGTGTTTGAAGTGAGATGCACCTGCGTTGAAGTGAGAGGCACCTGTGCTGAAGTGAGATGCACCTGTGTTTGAAGTGAGATGCACCTGCGTTGAAGTGAGATGCACCTGCGCTGAAGTGAGATGCACCTGCGTATGAAGTGAGATGCACCTGTGTTTGAAGTGAGATGCACCTGCGTTGAAGTGAGATGCACCTGTATTTGAAGTGAGATGCACCTGCGTTGAAGTGAGATGCACCTGTATTTGAAGTGAGATGCACCTGCGTTGAAGTGAGATGCACCTGCGTTGAAGTGAGATGCACCTGTATTTGAAGTGAGATGCACCTGCGTTGAAGTGAGATGCACCTGTATTTGAAGTGAGAGGCACCTGCGCTGAAGTGAGATTCACCTGCGTATGAAGTGAGATGCACCTGTGTTTGAAGTGAGATGCACCTGCGTTGAAGTGAGATGCACCTGTATTTGAAGTGAGATGCACCTGCGTTGAAGTGAGATGCACCTGTATTTGAAGTGAGATGCACCTGCGTTGAAGTGAGATGCACCTGCGTTGAAGTGAGATGCACCTGTATTTGAAGTGAGATGCACCTGCGTTGAAGTGAGATGCACCTGTATTTGAAGTGAGAGGCACCTGCGCTGAAGTGAGATGCACCTGCGTATGAAGTGAGATGCACCTGTGTTTGAAGTGAGATGCACCTGCGTTGAAGTGAGATGCACCTGTGCTAAAGTGAGATGCACCTGCGTTGAAGTGAGATGCACCTGTATTTGAAGTGAGATGCACCTGCGTTGAAGTGAGATGCACCTGTATTTGAAGTGAGATGCACCTGCGTTGAAGTGAGATGCACCTGCGTTGAAGTGAGATGCACCTGTATTTGAAGTGAGATGCACCTGCGTTAAAGTGAGATGCACCTGCGTTGAAGTGAGATGCACCTGTATTTGAAGTGAGATGCACCTGCGTTGAAGTGAGATTCACCTGCGCTGAAGTGAGATGCAACTGCGTTTGAAGTGTGCTGACATATGTGTGAAGTGAGCATACCGTGTGTTTCACCTGAGCTGTCCTTGTGTTACCCTGAGCTGCCCCTGTGTTTGAAGTGAGATACACCTGTGTTTGAAGTGAGACACATCTGTATTTGAAGTGAGACACACCTGTATTTGAAGTGAGATGCACCTGTGTTTGAAGTGAGAGGCACATGTGTTTGTCCTGAGCTTCCCATGTGTTTGAAGTGAGCTGACAATATGTGTAAAGTGAGCAGACCATGTGTGTGACCTGAGCTGACCCTTTATCTGTCAACTTTCAGGGTGCCACCTTGTGACACAAGATATCGGCTCGCACCACACGGTCTCCCAGTGAGGAGTGATATCACACGGTGGCAGGAAAAACAAGCTGAAAACCACTGTAAATAGTGGTTTTCCAGCTCATTTTCCAAGGCTTTGAACTGTCAACGTACATTTAGGGGTGTGAAAACACGCCAAGACGTTGGCACCAGCCTCAGAAAGGTTTCCTTTTTTTGGGGGGTGGGAGGACGGTGGAGGAAGGGATTTGGGGGCGGGATTGGGTTCAAAAGTGCCTCGTATGAACTTCTCGAAACGAGGCCCTCCCCATTCAAGGCCCTCCCCCTCACACTGTGAGATTGTTCTTTAAGTTGGTAGGTATGTGCCCTGTGTTACCCTGAGCTGCCCTTGTGTTTGAAGTGAGCTGACAGTATGTGTAAAGTGAACACACCATGTGTTTGACCTGAGCTGTCTCCGTGTTACCCTGATCTGCCTGTGTTTGAAATGAGATGCACCAGTCTGACCTGAGCTGTCCTTGTGTTTGAAGTGAGCTGACATGTGTAAAGTGAGCAGAGACCTTGTTTCACCGGAGCTGTCCTAGTGTTATCCTGAGCTCCTCCAGTGTTTGAAGTTATTTGACCATAACATTGATCTAAGGTGTCCCTGTATTTGACCCAAGCTGACCCTGTATATGTTTTGAGCTGCACCCGTGTTTAACACGAGCTGCCCTTGGGTTTGACGTGAGCTACATTTCTGTTTGGCCTGAGATGCCCCTGTGCTGAAGTGAGCTGTGCCTATGTTTGACCTGAGCTGCCCCTGTTTGTGGAGTGAGAGACACCTGTGTTTGAAGTGAGATGCACCTGTGTTTAAAGTGAGAAGCACCTGTGTCTGACCTGAGCTGTCCGTGTGTTTGACCTGAGCTGTCCTTGTGTTTGACCTGAGCTGTCCTTGTGTTACCCTGGGCTACCCCTCTGTTTGAAGTGAGAGGCACCTGTGTTTGACCTGAACTAGCCATGATTTTGAAGTGAGATCCCCTGTGTTCGAAGCGATCAGACCATGTGTTTGACCTGAGCTGTCCCTGTGTTTGACGTGATCTGCATCTATTGTTTACCTGAGCTGCCCTTTTGCTGAAGTGAGATGTGCCAATGTTTGACCTAAGCTGGCCATGTGTTTGAACTGAGCTGCACCTGTGTTTGGCGCGAGCTGCCCTTATTTTTGACGTGTGTTGCCCCTGTGATTGAAGCGAGCAGACCACGTGTTTGACCTGAACTGTCCCGGTCTTAATCCTGAGCTTTTCCTGTGTTTGACGTGAATTGCACCTATTGTTCACCTGAGCTGCTCTTGTGTTTGATGTGAGCTGCTTCTTTGTTTGAGCTAACCATGTGTTTGTCACCAGCTTCACCTGTGTGTAACACGAGGTGCCCCTGTGTTTGGTGAGAGCTGGCTGTGTTGATCATAACCTACCGGTGTGTCATGTGAGTATCTGCTGAGGGGGGCAGGGGGGTTACATGTTCTGCTCCCTTGTTTCAGATCAGTTGGCCAGTGTTTAACATGTGCTGTTTGTTAGCTGTCCACGTTCTTGGGATGAGCTCAGCCTGCGTTTGACACACAATACATGTTTTTGACATGCACTGTCTCCCTGTAAGGCACTGTCTGTCTTGTGTTTAATGTGAGCTGTCTAGGCATTTTACCTAAGCTGCTCCCTTGTTTCAAATGAGCTTCCCAGGTATTTGACAAGAAGTCCACTGTGTTCGACATGCACTTAACAACTTGACGTGTACATAGCAACCCTGTTTTTTATGTTTAACCTAAACTGCATTTGTGTTTGACATGATCTGTCCATTTGTTTTATATATGCTGTCTTTGTGTTGGCATGTGCTGACCCATGTTTCTCCTGCGCAGTCCCTTTGTTCGGTGTGAACGTCCATGTGCTTGACGCCAGCTTTTGGTGTCTTTGACACAATCTGTCTCCTGTTTGCTCCATGTTTGGCATGAGCTGCCCTGTGTTTCCCACGAGATGTCCATGTGAAGAGCTCTCTTTTGCCAGGAGGCGCTGCAAGAAGTTGGAGAAGGGTTGGAGACTCCCCTCTAATCCTGCTGACACAGCCCTCTACAAACCCCAGCATTGTATTAACAAACACTGCCTCAGAATACTAGAGCTGAGCATTTCCACAGTCGTATCGCATCTGCTAAAGAGATCTTTTCAACATCTCATGCTCTGGATCCTGATGCAGTTAATACTGCGATTATCCCTGCTCAACAGTTTAGTTCAGATCTCTCAGATTTGTTTTAGGACAAAATCACTAGACTTACTCAAATCATTTTCTACTTACATGATGCATGCTTTTCCTGTACTAGCTCTCTCCTCTACCTCCCTCTTAAACATTTCAGCTCCTACCTGGTCTTCTTTTGAATCAGTAGTTCTAGATTATAAAAAACAAGGGAACCCCTGGGTACCAAAGGGACCTGGGGTAATTAGTATCATAAAACTACAGCGGTCTCTAGGGAGCACGGATAGCCATGAAGCAATAACCAATGTTCTAGCTCAAAAAGCAATATTTTTAATATATATAATCCGTAGTTAGGAATTCACTCAAAACAATAAAACACAATTTTAGTGGGATGTGAACTCACAGTGAAGTGAGGAAAGTGCTCAGGCAAAAGTGTGATACGTGTGATATGAGAGTGCAATGTTTGTATCACAATAACATGAGCAGGAACAAAGCCCAAAGGCTATACAATCCGTTGATACAGTACTGGGTCTGTATAGGTTGTAGACTGCGTTTCAGTCCATTCAAATGGCAGGATCCTCATCAGGATAAGCTAATTGATGGCCCGAGTGTTTTGTTATGTTCCAACTAAAAACAAGTACAAAAAGACAAACCATAAATGAAATTAAAAATTAATCAACATAATGAAACAAACATACGTGCGTACATATTTGTAAACATTATAACATGAATTTATTTTATCATCCTGAAATAAATAAGAAACAATAATGAAAAACAGTTAAAAAATAGAATGACAAACATAAATCTAACTATTTAAAAAAAAAATAATACCATCATAAACAAAAAATCTTTAAAAACTCATTCACAATATAAAGGCATTGCATAATAATATCATTTGGTTTTAAATAAACATATGTGGACAAAAAATACAGATCACATTATCTAATAATTTTCATACATATAAAAGTAGTAATTATTAAAACAAAAATTTCCCACCCAAAAGTTTTGAAACAAGTAAATAATGTATTATATCCAATTGAGTAGCAGCTGTCCTTGTTCAAGTCTAGCAATCGGGCATCCCCACTTCAAAATATAATTCAAAGAAAAAAGATTAAAGTAAAAATATCCCAACAAGCATCCATCAAATAAATCCATAATAAACTCACAAAACCATACAAAACCTAAAAAATATACAAAAATATAATAAACATTCCAGGTAACTTGCAAAAATCAAGAAAATGCATGATTAAAGTTGGTAATGAACCAAAAAGTATTTTCCTTGCTTTAAAAAAATGTGTCCATGACAATAATAAATCTGGGAAATAAAAAAGTATACCTACCCAAACTCAAAATAAACAATACCCACAAAACATCAAACGTACCTTAAATAATGTAAAAACATATACATTATTAAGATGTATCCCCAAACTACAAATATAAATTACACTACACTTTAGGGCCACCACACCAGATTTTTTTTATCTGTTTGAGTGAGAGTGAACGTGTGGCCTACTGATGCCTGTTGTGAAGAGTTCAGCAGTTATGTGTAACCCAGAACCTTGCACTCAAATCACATCTGTTGAGTATGCGTGCGTGTACAGTGAGCCTGTGATACATGTGTGATAGTAGAACTCTGTGTGTATGCGACTCTGAATACTGGAACCAGGCGGGTCCATTTTGTTGCCCCTCGTTTAGCATAGCACAAGTTGAAGGGTGAGGACAGCCTCCCCAGACAGAGCTACCTTCAGTAATTTCATGAAAACTTTGTTAGCAAAGGGATGTTTATTAGTTCTTCATGAGCACTGCCCTTATGTGGATGGTAGTGCTGAGAGGTAGGATTACGATTTCTTTTGTTCAAGGTGCGGAAGTTTCTATGTTAGGCCGGCCCTTTTTTCTGTCTCTGATTACTACTTTAGTAAGGCTGATAACAGTCTGGTTCAGCCACTTCATTCTGCCCAGATGGTGGGGGCTTCTGTGTGGAGACAGTCCTAGTACTACCTGCTATGAGAAGCATCACTTTACACAAAGGTTGCATCTGGAGAGAAGCTTGAGAAGGACACTTAAAAGTCTTACACCCCACACCAGTTTCTAAACCTTAGACAATGATTCCACCTCTCGATGTATAAAAAAAGGTGTATGAATTTGGGACCCAAACCACCTCGCTATAGTTCCATTCCCATGTTCTTCTGGACCAAGGAAGGGAGGGCTCAGCGGAATGATTATATAGTTACTGTGTAGCCAGAGGTGGTGTGGACAGAGGTGAGGGGACATCACCATCACTTTTTGCCGATAGAGCTGACGGACTCTCAGGAGGAGAGAATGTCAAGGAGGAGGTCATTTAATTCCACAATTAACTTGCATTCTAGTGGATGAACCTTTGGGAAAGAGAAAGCATAAACAAAATCATTTTAGCTTTAAAAAAAAAAAGAGACTCCCACCTAAAAGATGAGGTCTTATGTATCAGAGGTTCACAAATTGCTCCTTATTAGCATGTAACCCTATTCCTAAGGCAACCTGTGCAGTAAACCTTCTGTACTGCAGCTCTTCCTCCAGTCACCATGTAAACATTCGCTTGCCTCTCAGAGGTACGTCTACACAGTTCATGTTCACAGAGGTATGGCTGCATGAAGGGCATCCAACCAGCACCACAAGCAGCATCCCAGCCCTCCCATTTGTGTCACATGTTTCTGATTGATGAACAGCTCTGAGGAAATTAAAGGGGCTCTGAGCATGCATGTCCCTCTCCTGCACAGACCTCTCTCAGGGGCAAAAGGCTGGGCATTTGGTGTCACACACACGCTGGTTATGGGCTGAGGCACATCACACAAAAGTGAGATCAATGGCATTTATGCCAACACTCCCATTTAAGGTGGGAGACTCATTTTTAGGTCTCACCTACATAGCGTTTGCGCTGTGCTGCGAGACATATTGTTTACAATTCAGTGGGCTTACATCCCTCCCATAGTATTTAATTCGTTTTTTTCGTTGTCACCCTGCTTTGCAATATTTCAATTGTTTAGCTCCCGTAGGCATCCCTTTCTTTCTTTTGTGTTAACTCCTCCCTGGAGCATGGACCAAGTAAATGTCTTTTTCCTCTTCTTTGTTCTTCCTCTTTTGCAACACACAATTTTCTTTAATTTTATAAGCATTTCTGTATTATTCCTAGACTTGCGATGTGCTTTCCTACTTATAACACAGGCATATGGCTTCTTTTTTATGTTGCTTTCACCCTATCTGCCCTCTCTGTTGATGCTTTAGTTACTTACACCCACAACTGTACTTTCGTACGGCACTCTACACCACACCACTCTCCACCACTCCACACTATGCCACCCTACACCACTCCAGGCTGCTCTAAGCCACGCCATTTACACCACTCCACTTTGTACAGTACCACTGCACTCTATTCTAAGCCACTCCACACTACTCTATGCCACTTCACTCTATTCTATGCCACTCCACTCTATTCCACACAATGCCATTCTACTTTACTCCACTGCACCGCACTCTGTCTGTTAGCACCAGATTGTAGTAATGACTATGGAACTGACTCATGTGGAACTGATTTAGTGAGCTCTACTGTCCAATCTCAAGGAATGCCTGCAGCCCACACAGGGCACGAGTCGGGGGTACACGCGGGTACACGGCGTCCACCCACTATTTCCACAGGGTGGACGCTGTCCACCCTGCCAAGATGTTGGGCCCCACAGAAATATGTTGAACTTGTCCCAATGTAATTTTCAGACACCGGGACATGTTCAGCAGCTCCTGCACGTTGTCTGCTTTCCATTCCCAGCAGCAGCGTGCAGGCAGCGAGGAGGTGGGGTTGGAGTGGAGGGGGTTTACATCCAGCTGTGCTAAAGGTAAAGTCAGAAGTTAAGGGGCCATCAGACCTCCTTTTGAGTATCGGACTGGAGGCGGCCTGGAGCCTCACACTTACATGCAAATGCAACGGAGAGGAAACAAAAGCACACAGCTTGTTATCTCTTCACAGGTGCTTAAGAGAGGTATGCTTTTGCCTTTGTTCAGTCCCTGTATATAAGTGCAGACACTGTAAGAATGTCAGATGTGTTGGTCTGTCCCAGTATTTACACAAATAACAATTTCAGTAGCACTATTTCATTTCATTTATAGCGCTGCTCATCCCAATGCAGAGTGTTAGAGCGCTTTACATAACATACACATTGTCCATTCAAAATAAATCACGTAAGTGTGCAAATCAATGTACAAGATGTTATATGAGACAGTCAGGGTTACAAGGTGTGGGAGTCAAATGCCCATCATAGCTCACTGTGGTCTACTAGAAGGATTACAATTTATGAATTGCAAGTAACAAAAGGATCTCTGTTTTCAAAGCAGTAATCCACTTACCTATCTACATAAAATAAAAATCAGTGATCTGCATGTTACATAATGGGCTTTGCTTTGCAGGAGACAACTTTTTTAAAAACATATTTTATTGTGTTTTCAGTTGGCAAATGTTATATCATACACATATCAGAGTACTATTGCATAATTATGTGGTACATTTATGCTCACAACATTGTATAAGATGTACACCATGTGTGTTGCGATATCATGAATAACAAACCTGAAGAAGGTAGCAACAAAATAGAGGTTCAACAATCCCCAAACGTCCCCCCCCCACAAGAACAGTGGGTGATTATGTTTTGCAGGCGACAACTTGATGTCCTATACTACTTGGATTCAAATTTGGAACTACACAAAACACAGATCTCTCCAACAAATGAGTTCACCTCCAGAGTTATCTCACCATTATTATTATTCTCTGAGATTTACTGGGCACCTTTGCAGCAGATGCCTTAACCCCATAAAATATTTAAAAATGCAGACTTTGCAATCAATTAAGCAGAACAGATCTACAACTATGCTTTTCCTTGTTGCCAATTTCTTTGTGGCAGGGTTTTAAAAAATGTATTCGTTAAGGCCCAGATTTTGCGTCAGGATTGCGCCACTTTTTTCGAACAACCCTGACTCCAAATCTCATTTATTAAATATCATAATGCACTTAAATGTACTCATGATGCACCTGGTAAACATATGTGTCAGATCTTATTATCTGATGTCACTTCTTGTGATGTCACTTCCAGTGAGGTCACTTACTGTTATGCCACCTGGAATGTCACGCGTCGTGACGTCATGTGCTGTGATGGCACGCGTCATGATGTCACTTACATACTAAACAATACACTACCGTAGATAGAGGGCCTAAGGGAAAAAGTTTAAAGATCTGCGCGGATAAATTCCCCACCACAATTATATATCAAACAGATAATCTGCGGGTCTACTGAGCCTAAGACAGCACAACCAGTACAAGCATAAGGCTCCTACTAAAACATGGGGGGTGTCCTTTTAGGAGGACGGAATCCCATCACCCACCGAGGTAGCATGCTTCATCATCTGGGATCTCCTCCTGGTTGCAATCCCTAGGGCAACCAAGGGCTACAATCCCCTCACTGTGAGGGAGGAGCTCAGGGATGTTTTATTGATCAATTGATCGGATCTCCTAAAATCCGTTTGATGCACTGGTCCAAACAACAGGTCCTGTTGTTTGGACCAGTGCAGTCAACATTTTTTAGACTGCACTTGCACTGCTTTTTAACCTTGACACAAAGAGTTAACTAATAAACTCTTTTTTCTCTTGGTAGTCCATTTTAAATCACTTTTCACATCACCATTTTTTGCACTGCAACCATCACCCTAAAGATTCTTTACGCTTCTCATCAAGCGGATTTTAGGAGATCCGATCAATTGATCAGTAAAACATCCGTGAGTGGGTGATGGGATTCCGTCCTCCTAAAAGGACTCCCCCCATGTTTTAGTGGGAGCCTTATGCTTGTACTGGTTGTGCTTTAGAGCTGTCTTAGGCTCAGTAGACCCGCGGTCACTTGCATACTGCCTACGTTGGTCACTCCCCCACTTCTTTTTAGGTCTCGCGCCTAGCGTTGCAGTGCTCAGCACTGCTCGCGCAACGCGAGACCTCTTGTATGGGCTTCAGAAAGCTAACCACACGCTCGTGCGTGTGGTTTTGCTTTCGCAGGCTGGCATTGGCTGTAGCGTGCTTTTTTCTTTAAAAAACGGCACGCAATTGGGCAAAGGCGGGCGCATGTCCCGCCTTTGCTCCACCCATTCCCGTCCGTGTCTAGGACGCGCATCAGCGCGCGGCACAGAAGACAGGCTCCCTCGCCCCCCCGCTCCTCTGTGGTGCGCGCGCACCACTGGTTTTGTTTTGCTGTATAAAAATGTACTTCATTGATATGGGAAGGTACTGTTCGGTACCGAGTACCTGGACTTCTTAAATATAAAACGGAGAGTTCCGGCACTCCTGTGCTGGTGCGATACTTTCAGTGGGAGAGTATGACACTTCTCAGCGCAAACAGATCCTCTCAGAGACCGACTATAGGCACAGCTGTATTTCCATTTAGAGCGCTGACGCAATGTGTTTGTCGTGAGTATAATATATTAAATTCGTTCTTTTAAAATGTATTTTATATAGGGAAGAGGAAGGTAGCAAGATTTTAAGGGTGTTATACTATTGAAAGTTAAATGTTTACGTTCGAAAAATTCAGCCAAGTGGAGAAGCAGCGGAAGGAACCGCAGTTTTTCATTCAGATCCTGGAACATGACTTTTCGACTACACCAGTCTCCGCTTCTTAAGGTTAAACCCCACAACATGGCCGGGGACTTACTCAGAATATATTGCATAGCAGCACTCTTCTGCCTGTTCCTCACAGGTTCAGCCTAGGGTCGCTGCAAGTGGCTAACTGATGCACACCTTCCCGTGGGTGTGTGTGTGTGTTTGTCCGCATGAGGGCACTCTAGCTAATTTCGACTACGTGCCACTTCACCCTTCACCTCCAGGCAATAATAGTCTGAAAAGGATAGGCCCTTGCATAAAATTACTAACTGACTGTCCCTTAACAGCCTTGTGAACAGGGTCTACATCTAGTAATGGACAGGAATACTGACTGACACATTGAAGAGGTGCAGGAACAATACTTACTCCAAGCCTGAATAGGCAATGCACTTGTGTGATCACGGCGGTTTCACAACTTGACGCACTGTGTGATCTTCAAGTGATGCTACACCTCTCAAATGGCCCACGTACGTAAATCACACACTCGTGCTGCCTTTGTTACTTTAACAAATACTGACGCTGTCACTTGTAACCACCATTACCGCCAAGTACAGTAAAGCCAGGGCTAGAGAGCATCGCCATCATTACATCCTAGGACCTCTTAACTGGAACATCTACAAGTTCATTTAGGTACTATTACGTATAATTTCAAATTTTAGCATCACGTGCATACACAGAACACGTCACCGGCCGCTACGTATGAGATAGTGGGGTGATGTGGGTGGGGTGTCCCTTAAACCGGTGACATGGCTTGGCCTGGCATAGAGCATGGTCCCCGGACTTAAGTGACACTACAGCCGCAGTGTTTTCTGCAGAAGTATGGATTTACTGCACTGGTCACATAATCCACCATGTACTATCAAATTTGTCTATTTCAACCAGCTGTTTCGAGCTCAAATTGATCGAAATCACAAAATAAGGAGCAATACGTGGTGCTGTGACCTGACAGACCCTTTGCTAAAG
This sequence comes from Calotriton arnoldi, assembly GCA_963921515.1. NCBI lineage: Eukaryota > Metazoa > Chordata > Amphibia > Caudata > Salamandridae > Calotriton > Calotriton arnoldi. The sequence continues at coordinate 624,705 of CAWUFW010002619.1, forward strand.
TTATCTGCTTACCTTAGACGTGACAAAAGCTGTACTCCAGGTTTTAATAGGTACTTTTGTGGTTAAACGTTTGCCCAGGCATTTGGTAAAAAGACAAAATAATACTTCCACAGAATGTGCCAGTTTATTTATGTTTTCTTGATACATATTTGCTACATAATTCAGCTTAGCTCTGCCACATAATTTGGTCCTCCATTGATCCATTGAAACATAATTCCAGCTGACCGGGGCATAGATAGTCCTTTCAAATGATACATAACATCAGAATTCATAAAATAGAGATATACTTGCCAGAACTACTGGCCAAGGTTACACTTCACTATGTTTTAATTACTGGCCAGAAAGCAACAGGCTTTGAAGTAGAATGCTGTAAAATAAGCAGTTTGTCAGGAATTCGGGTTTTTCCGGACTGTCTTGCTGTCTACGTGAACAAGCATTTGCAATGCAATAGGCCTCGCATTTACGCGAGTTTGAGTTATTGACATTGCAAATGACAATGCCTTTTATTTTTGTTTTAGTTTTTAAAACATAAATAAAAGGCATTGTCATTTACAATGCCAATAGCTTAAACTCGCGGAAATGCGAGACCTATTGCATTGCAAATGCTTGTTTATAGGACTCTTGCCCTGAGCCCACAGCTGTGAGTACAGCCTGCAGCTATGATGTGTTTGCTCAAGCGTCTGCTCGTGAAAGAATTTAACTGGCCTACAGTCAACTTTAGCTTCTGCCAAGTAGCACTGATTGAAGACGTTAGAAGCCTTTATTCGCAGCGCAAGTCCACTGCGGCTCTGTCGCTGCCAGCCACAAACATCCCTTCAAGAGTGAACAGTGGAACTCTGCTTGCGTGGACAAAAGCCTTTACTTGCTTATCCTGCGCTGCGGGCACACGCCATGCTCTGGGCATCATCGACGCGAGCTCACTTTGCGTTTCATCGCCGACGCCTCTCCTTACGAAGTACTTGTCTCACATCGCCCTCCACGGCACCGGACCAGCATACCTGAACAGCCGACTCAAATTCCACGCACCCCAAAGGACCCTACGATCAGCCCAGCTCTCCTACGCCGTGGTCCCCCGCACCAGAAAGACCAGATCGGGAGGCCGCTCCTTCTCCTTCCTCGCGGCCAAAGCATGGAACACCCTTCCGCTCCACCTCAGACAGACAACATCGCTCCCCATCTTCGCAAGAAACCTCAAAACCTGGCTCTTCGACATACCCCCTCCTTGATGGATGGAACCTGCACCCTCCCCCTCCCCCCCCCACCCCTAGCGCCTTGAGACCCTTACGGGTGAGTAGTCGCGCTTTAACAAACCCCTGATTGATTGATTGATTGAGTGGGGGGGTTCTTCAGCCAAAAGACATAAGCGCTGCGGGTACAAGTGCACAATAGCTTGCATGTGGGGATATCCTTCAGGGAGCTGTATATCAAAGACCAAGTATATGGGCAAAGATCACACATACTCGATTGGGCACGCCACTATGATTTACACCTAATCACAAATCCCAGGGCTGAGTGTCAGGTTATGGTGGTTGAAAATACCAATGTGCAAAAGATTATCAGGGAGGCCAGAAGCATTTTTGAGTGGAAGTTAGGTCTCCTGAAGAATTATGTGCACAAAATAATATTAAAGAAGGGAACAAAAAAGCTAAGAGAATACTGATCTTGGTGCAGGCGGAAGTCAACAACAAAAAAGTCTGTGAGGGAGAGATAAAGCCAGCTAAAGTGGGTCTGTGGATATCACCTGTGTGTATATCAGAAAAACTGGATGGCAAGATAAGGAACGCCATAGACCTTCTTTGCTTGAACCAGAACATTGCTGCAGATAGGTTTCCCCTCCACGATGTACTTGTCATGATCCTGCTGTTCAGAGGTGAGGCATTTTTTCATGTTTGTTCTATGTAGTACTTACCTCCCGATCAATTTACATAAAGACACCAGAGGGTGTATTTCAGTTCATCCGACTGCCTTTCCGTCGCACCTCGACGGCAAGCCATATCCTTAAGGGTAAACTCAGGTTGTGTTCTTCCAGGATAATATCTTCACGTTTGATAGCACCGTGGAGGAGAACAACATGGCTTTGAAATAGGCCTTGGTCCATTTAGCAAAAGCAAGTGGGAACCACCAGAACGACTGATTAAAGTTCTTGGAGCTACAGGCGCTGGAAGTGATGATGTGGCGGGTCCGACAGCACCCTCAAAATACCTGTGCTAGAGTTCAGACGGTGAATGAGCAATAAAGATGCCTTTAAATTTTGTTTTTATCCTGTGACATTTGCTGTAATTTCAAAGACAGGCTATGCCTTCTGACAAATTGCTGAACATTCTTTTACCATGGTATTTAGTGTTTACTTTTCTTTCTATGACTGTAAAGTGAGAGGATTTCGTAAAGTGAGATTTTGGTCACAGTCTCGCTGGGGTCCAGGCAATGTGAAAGAAAATGCTGTAGGATGTAAAAAAAAAATCTAACACACCAAATTTAAATACCTGTAAAGGCACTACAAATATTTCAAAATATATCAGCTGTTGGGAAAGAATAAATAAAGCACACTTTTTGTAGTTATGAAGTGTGATGGAAACTAAGATTTTAATAGGATTAAAACAAAACGTGGTGATGTGCAAATAATAAATATTTGCTTAAACCCGATTTCCGCACATCATCCTTTGTGTGCTATATGGTTTCATCTGTAAAACTCCATGTCTGAAAATTTCAATGGCAAATATGCTGTCTGTGAATGGCAGTTCACTATCACATCATGATTCAGTAATATATTTGCAACAGTGTGCTCCAAAATGCACCACCGACTACAGATCTCATGGTACCAGGCTCTTGCTAAATAGGCGTGGCTCATTTGCTACACTTTGTGCGACACTTGGATTTGTGAATCCCTCTGACTTCAGTGATGGAACATTGATGGCAGCCCCACTCTGAAAATCGTTCCAGCACCCCTGCTTGCAGCAAGAGGTGGAGGATAACCAACTCTGCCAATAGAGAGAGGGCAAAAGCAGGTCTTTTACAAGCAATCAAGGGTGCTGCTGAACTGACAGATAAAAGAGAAAGAGAAACCAAGGTCCATTATGGGTTTGATTGAGTATCGCTGTAAAATTGTAAATAATTTTGTTCATAAGACTGAGCTGATAAGGGTGTTGGTACAAAGGGGGAGACTTTGAGTGTACGGATGGCCAGAAAGATATCCTTAAGGGGATAAAAGAAGAGATTTGTAGTGCTATTTTAACTAAGTGGAATGTCAAGAAAAAAGCCATCATTACTGTGGGCATGAGTGCCAAGGGAGCGGCTGCTGTGTTGTTATAAGTGCATGCTAGTGTGGAGAAGACAGTAGCATTGGCATCACGATTGCTGTCAGAGTTAGAGAGAAATGACTTCGACATTGAGAGGGAGGCACTGTCTGTGTTTGGAACTTTTATTAGAACACATTTGTATGGTGTATAGTGCTGGAGCCGCGGGACACACCCAATGTCGCTGCTTGATTGGCGAGGGAAGCTTCTAGGCTACAAGCTCACAGGTTTAGAGTACATCCGGGGTGAAATAATAAAAAAGAGTATTGTCTTTCCTGATTGACCATAGACTGTGGTGTGGAGGAAGTTGTTGCCAGTGTAGCATTGGCTGAGTAAAGTGAAAGTATTTCAAAGGAAAAGTGGATAGGGAGAACGGCCAACTGAAGGAAGTGAAAGATTGTCTCAAGAAGGGCGAGACGTGAGAGTGTTGCTTGAGTGCGGATGTCAGACCATTACTCAAGATGGTGTAAAAGAAAAAACAGATGCTCGTGATCGTGCATAGAAGTCTGACATGTATTTAATGCAAAAATAGCAAGCAAGCATTGAAAATAAACAAGGCAATAAACGGATCAGAGCTAAATGTGTTGAGGCACATGTGTGGATTAACATTTTCATGTTACACCAGTAATCATTAAAGTATATACATATATAGTCACAAATGAGTTTTTAATCATGCAAGGAGAGAAATGCATATATCTTGAAAGATTACGCAGATGTATGGTTGCCATTGCCATGAGGGTAAATGGGTCAAACGGTGACATTAACGTGCATCAAGGAGAATTGTGAGTGGCTACATATACATTAGAAATCACCTATGGAGTGAAAGACTGCAGAATATGTGAGGAGAGTGAGAAACAATTAGTGAGGACGGGAAGGGTGGGTGGGTGATCCCAGTGTTCCTTGGATCAGAGTGTGTTTGGGCTTTGTTGGCACCATGCTGTGAATGCGGGAAAGCTAAAGGTTTTCCATGGTGATAATAGATGTTTATGCAAAACGGCTGGAGGTCAAAATTGTGAGTGAAATCACTACTAAGAGTTTTGAGGAAAGTGTTTGGAAGAGAGGGGTCCCCACGTGTTTGATGACGGATAACAGAACGCAATTAATATATGTTAAGATGTGTGTATTTCTGGAACAGATGGGTGTAAAACACTGCAGGACAGCGAGTATAACCTTTAGGCTAATGGTATGGTGGAGAGAGCGAGTCACTTGGTGGAGAGAGCGAGTCACTTAGTGAAGAGGATCAGAGAAATGGCTTGAAAGAGTAGGATAGAAGTGGAAAGAGCAACTTTGGTAGGGGTGTGGGCTCATCGCACCAGCTACGAAGGAAATGCCCTTGAAGTTCATGAGCGATATGGAACGGAATACCAAACATAGCCTGCATGGTTGTCCAAACTGGATGAGAGGAGAACAAGGGAAGTTAATAGTATGAACAGTGGCGGTAGCAATCTTGACAAATTGGTGAAGGGAGAAGATTGAGTCAAAGTGAAACCCGACGTTGCCTATTGAACCTCATAGGCCTTTATCAAGTCCAGACTGTTAAGTAAAGCAGTGTAATATTAGAAAATAGACAGAGATGGGATAGAACGAGGATGGCTATATATCACCGGGGTGGTGAGTGTGAATCTGTGACAGATGAGGAAGGATGTAGTTGTTTGATTTTAATGAGTGATACTGAGTGTTAAAGTTCTCTGGCCAAGAGGGACTCTGCTGAGAATGGCAGTGGAAATGGGAGTCAAGGACACAGCATGAGGTCAGACAGAGGAAGGTTGAGGAGGCCGTCTAGCAGAATGAAAGTCTTTGTATGTATGGTAGCATGTGCTATTAGACCTCTTGCTTAGGGTGACCAGATGACTCCATGTCACTTCGTTGCAACTTTTCCTGTTCTGGGTTTTGATTTAAAAATCAGTGCATTCTGGGGGCTGAAGTGTTCATTTTATTAGAGCCAACGCTCCTGATAACAATGACATGTAAAATCAGAACCAGGAATGGAAGAGCGGTGTCCTGTCGACGTGGTGTCTAGGTGTTCTAGCGTTTGAGTTGAGCCAATCTAAACTACCACCTCTCCTTGGCTGGCTTAGCTGCATGGCTATTTTATTGCTATTTTTACTATTTGTTCTTTTTGCTACCGCTTGCTGTCTTTTGCTTTATTTTATTTGTTGTCATTATTATGTTTTTGCTATGTTATTTTGAGTTTTGAGAAGGGAAGGATGTGTGCTGTAGTGTGTGCAGCCTCGTGAATTTTGACTACTAACATTACCATTACATCCCTCGTCCTCGTCATTACAAGTGACGATTGCTACCAATCTCATAGAAAACAAAACATGAAACTTTATTTAACCCCACCACTCTCAGCTGGGTACTATAATAGGGCTGCATTCCCTCACCCCTTCCTGTTTTGTTTCCTGCCTCATAAAATGATGACCGTGAGAAAGAGGATTCAGTTCAAGACACTGGTCCTGGCACATAAAGCGCTACATGATAAGGGCGCAGCATATCTTAGAATGAGGCTCTCCAGCTATTTGCCGGCCAGGACACTTTGTTCAACTTTTGGCCATCCCCAAGATCCACCGCTCTAGAATCGGGGGTAGATCCTTCTCGTACCTTGGGCCCAAGGCCTGGAATCAACTCCCACGGGCACTTCAGGCCAATCCGGATCTCTCAATTTTCAGAACAAACCTAAAAACGTGGTTGTTCGGCATCTGAGGATGTTCTTTGCCCATTGGTTTACTGTGTAGAGAAACTATTATTTAGCGCCGGGACACTCCTTGGAGTAGGCGTGCGCTTTACAAATGACGTTTCATTCATTTCATTCAGGTATGAAAGAGAATTTGGCAGATTCTATCCATTTTGATTCAGTTGTGGGAAGTTGGTGGGTAGACCAACTATGGCTGAGGAAAATATCCTCAAAGATCCAGCAGAGAACAAAGTGGATGCGCCATTGAAAAAGGTCTTCTCTGTTTTGCATCTTGCTCTCTGCACTTTTGTCTATGGAGCTTACACATTGCAGTCTCTCATCTCTCATTTGAGGGAGCTGTGTAAAGTGATGCAAAAGTTTAATTTATTTCAGATATTTCATTTGACACTGTAACAGGTCCTGCATTGGCCTGTGGAGCATCAATAGCAGCAAGACGCAATCACTTTACAGAAAGAGAAGCATGATCTTTCAAGTACAGATCAGTGTTCCTGACTATGCAAGTGGCCAGGAAGTTAGGGGTCATGAGATAAAGGTTGGTGGCACAATTGGTTACTTCCTGGAGCCTGGGAGAAGTCCATCTCAGACAAATGGGTACTGAACATTGTCCGGAGATTATATGAAATTGAATGTATCTTTTCTTTGAGTCACTCAGAGACCATTCCTTATCCCTTACCTCAGTGTCAGGAAAAGCTGAAGGCCTTGAAAGAAGGAATCCAGTTACTCTGGTTGAAGAAGCCATTTGTTCCTGTCCCAGAGAAAGAGAAGGGGAAGGGTGTGTATTCAGTTGCTTTTCTAGTACTGAAACTAAAGGAAGAATTTTGGATTTCATACATTTGAAGGAGTTAAAGAAGTTGGTGAGGAAAACCCCTTTCAAAGTGGGGACACGCCAAAGAATAATCCCTTTGATTCAAAAGGATCATTTTTTGGCAGCACTGGACTTGATGGATGCATGTCTTCATGCGCCGATGTTCAAATCTCCAAATCTCATCAGAAGTATCTAAAATTGTGTCCAGGGTCCACATTGGCGATTCAGGGTTCTCCTTTCCGGACTTCGTTCATCTCCAAGGGTGCTAATGAAAGTAGTGGCTTTGCTGGTTGCTCACCTTCATCTTCAAAGAATAGCACTATTTCCATACCTGGATGATTGGTTACCTCATGCTCCATCAGTTCAACTGCTGAATCATCATTTGGAAAAGATCATAATTACTTAAAACCACTACTGGTTTTTACTCAATATACCGAAGTGTCAGCTGCAGCTTTCAAATCATCTCATCTTCACTGGAGCAAAGTTCGACGCCCAGCAGAGAAAAGCCTTTCTTCCAGTAGAAGGAGCAGCCAGTCTCCAGAACCTGTTGGAATCTTTCCTTTGTCTAGAAGCATCATCCTATAAATGGACAGAGATCCAGGGTCACATGGCAGCGAGTGTGTTCACAGTGGGAAACGCTTCATCTAAGACTGCTACAGATTCCTCTTCAAGAATACTGATCATCAGCTTCATAAGATCTAGAGCAGATGATTGCAATGACACGAGACATCATATCCACTCCTCAGTGGTGGTTGGTTTCAGACAACCTATGCAGGGAAGTCCCAATGCATCCAGAACCACCTCAAGCTCTGTCGATAGATGCCAGCACTATCAGCTGGGGCGCGACTCTGGGAAGTCTATCAGTTCAAGCAAGATGGAGCTCAGTAGAATTATCAAAGACTTCAAATTGGAGGGCGTTAACAGCAGTGTTCAGCTTCCTCCTTCATTTTAGTCCTCAGCTCCCTCACTCCAATGTGCTGGAAAGGTCTGACAATACGGTGTCAGTAGCTTGTATCAATCATCAAGGCAAAACACACTTGTAGTCCCTGAACGAGGTAGCATGTTCCCTCACTCTCTGGGCAGAGAGCCGATTGCTCTCAACATCAGCAGTGCACATCAAATGTCTGGACAATGTGGAGGTGAATCACTCAACCAGAGTTTTTGCGTCTTCCCAGAACCTGACACTGTCCAGATAAATCTTCCATACGATTTGTAAGAAGTTTGGCATCCCACACATGGATCTCTTTGCCTCCAGGGCGAATGCCCATGTCCTGAGGTTTTGCTCCAGGTTTTTGGAACAGGGAGCATAGGGAGTTGATGCAATGGTTCTGAAATGGCCAAAGAAGCGAATGTTTTCTGTTGCTGCTTTTCCAGTAATCCAGAGGATGTTGTTAAAGATTTGTCAGTAAAGAGCTCACATAATTGTAGTTATTCCCCTTTGGCCTAGATGTAGTTGGTTCTAACTTCTCAGTTAGATGGCGCTTCAGCCTCCTTGGGTCCTTCCTCATGTTCCAACTCCCCTAAAGACAACCAGCCCTCTACTTCCTTTACAACTCACGTATCATTTTGGAGGTTAGAAGATTAAATCTCTTGAAACAAGGGTTGTCTTTAGTAGAAGTGGTCCATAATTCTAGGAGACCTTCTCTTCTTAAGTCTTATTCTGAAAAGCCAATGAAGGAGGCAGAGGCTCTAGGTCCTAAGATGTTTAAATGTTTTTCTGTTTTTCATCTTAACTGTCATTTTTTATTTCCCACTTGGGATCTCCAGTTAATCTTAACATGTTTGCAGTATTTTCCCTTTGAACCACTGGACACTGCTAATCTAAAATGTCTTTCTTTGGAAAATTTCTTTCTTCAGCACGAAGGTTGTATGAACTGTGTCAGTACCCCTTTCAGAAGGCCATAGGGCAAGCAGAAACTACTGTGCCCAACCGTGGGGGTTGAGGCCTTTTATTCCTGATGTCTTTGGCCCGAGCTACCATGGATGCTGAACAACTGGGCCAAGAACCACTTCAGCACTTGACTTACAGGAACAGCGCAGTATGAGCAGTCCAAGGCTCCCTCAGGGGGAGATGGAATCAAGGGAGTGAACACAGGCTCACAACTCAAAATTCAGAAAGCAGCAATAAATCACTGTCCAGCCAAATACTCATTTTATTAAAAAAAGAGAAGTATTTTATTTTTACCGCTAATAACACAAAGGAAAAATATGACATTCACAAACAACTACACAATCCCCCCAGGGGTCGAGCCTCTAGTGTTTCCTTGGCGATTCCCTGTCCAACTTCCTCCTTGCTCTAGCATTAGTGGTTATACCCATTCACTATTGACAACAAACAGGGTATGCTCCACTAGATGCCCGAGTCTCGAGAGTCCACTCTGACTCTGTTCTAAAGTCAAGAGTGTTCCAGCGCAATGAAGTGTATGGAGGAAGCCTGGCTCTCCCCCTCTCCACTGTATGTCCCACACAGCTTCCACACACAAATCTGTATGGGGGATTCCTCTACTTGCTCTCCTAATGTTTCACCATGCAGGCCTGGATCCCCCAAAATGAAACCCAGGGTCCTCCATGTATTGTACCATTCGCAGGCACACATACACCCAGTGCATGTATACAGCATACACACTCTGCACAGCACTGTATCCTCCTTGTACTGTACCACTGAAAGGCACACATACACCCAGCACATACATCTAACACGCACACACTGCACAGCACTGTATCCTTCATGTATTGTACCACTCATAGGCACACATACACCCAGCACATTCATTTAACAGGCACGCTCTTCACAGCACCACATTCTTCATATATTGTATCACTCATAGGCACACATACACCCAGCACATACCTTTAATATGCACACACTGCCTAGCACTACATGCTTCATGTACCGTACCACTCACAGGCTCACTTACACCCAACACATGCATTCAACATGCATGCACTGCACAGTACTGCATTCAATCAATCGATCAAAAGATTTATAAAGTGTACGGCTACTCGTAGAGTGTCCCGGTGCTGGGCAGACTAGATGCCAGCTGAAACAAGAGTCAGCCACTGATCGGCAGATTGGAACAACCAGGGTTAAGATTGCGTCTGAAACAGTGTTCATCCTTCATAGCACCTAAGTCCAAAGGAAGAGCATTTCAAGCACTGGCAGTGAACAAGGAGAAAGAGGTGCCACCCCATCTCTTCCTCCTAAATCATGGGACCACTAACAGCACAGTGCCAGAGGAGCAGAGAGATCTGACAGGATGATATGGAGTGAGCCTATTGGCCAGATATACAGTGTCGACCTGATAGAAGGCCCTGTGATCCAATGTGAGACATTTGAACTGGATCCTCTCTTTAATAGGCAGCCAATGCAGCCCCTTAAGATGCTGGCGAATATGCGCCAGTCTGGGAACTTTTAGTAGTAGTCGAGCAGCAGCGTTTTGTACCAGCTGAAGTCTCTTCAGTTGATAGGCTGGGAGACTCAAGTAGAGAGAGTTAGAATAATCAAGGCGGGAGGTAATGAGGGCGTGAATGACTGTCTTCTGAGCCTGTGCCGGGAGTAAATGTAAGAATTTCTTAGTAGACATTAAAAGTCCAAACCAGGAACCAACCACTGCTGCAACCTGATGGCCAAAAGAAGTTTGTCAAATTTAACCCCAAGATTGCACACTGACATGACTGGGGCCAGCGGAGGAGGACTATGATCAGGCCAACAGTCACTATCCCAGAAGGGGGTGGAGAGGCAAATAGCAAAATCTCTGTTTTGCTAGTGTTACATTGGAGATTATGGTGCCGCATCCATTGGATAACAGCAGTCAAGCAGGACTTGAACCTGCTGTAAGCATTAGTGCCGTTCTCATACAGAGTTAGAAGGATCCGCGTATCATCAGCATAAGACACAATCTGAATGCCGAAAGATTCCACCAATGAAGCCAAGGGGGTCATATATACATTAAAAGGCATAGGTCTCAGGGCAGAGCCCTAAGGAACTCCAAAAGTTAGTGGTTTGAGGTCAAACGCATAAGGTGACATCCAAAACGATTGTCTTCTGTCCGTCAAAAAAGAGCGGATCCAGGCTGAGGCAGATCTCCAATACCTATATTTTCCAGACTTTGAATAAGAGTAGAGTGTGATACTGTATCAAAGGCCACGGCTAAGTCCAACAATATTAACGCAACTTGTTTTCCTTGGTCCACAGCCAGCTTGATGGAGTCAGTGACCTCCACCAAAGTGGACTCCGTGCTGAAGCGAGGGCAGAAGCCAGACTGGGACGGGTGAAGGAGCTGGCACTGTTCTAAGACATTAAACAGTTTGCCATTGATTATCTTCTCAAGGATCTTAGAGAAGGCAGGCAATAAGGAAATAGGATTGAAATTGCTCAATATCGATCTAGCTGCAGATGGCTTTTTTAATAAAGGTATTAGTCTAGCATGTTTCCAGCAGATAGGAACATTTGCTGAATGAATGGAGCTATTCAGAAGAAGGTTTGAGATAGGATTAATGGCATTGAGCCTAGCAATCAGGATACGGCAAGGACAGAGGTCGTCTAGAGAGCCAGACTTACAAGATTTCAGGGCCTGTTCAGACTCTTCCAACGAAATGGTGGCAAACTCAGAGAGAGAGCAAGAAGAGGTTTTGATTTGTACCCTTCCCAGGACACACATACACCCAGCGCAGATACACCAATCAGCACACACACATATACCCAGCACAGCACTACACACCAAACCGATGTAGGCCCAGGGGTGAGCGAACTTTAAAATGAGTGTGCCAGTAGGCCTCACTCCAGTGACATGGGTTAAAACTAACCTGTTCACTCCTACTAATCACTACACTCTATGCTGCCACCACTGTGCTCATGCTGCTTAACTCCTGGTGAAGGCAGTAGCCTTTCACCATTATGAAGGAAACGCTTTGGGTGCCCCTTCCAGTCCAACAGTACCTCAGTCTGTGAGACAGGCTAATGTCATGCCGCACACACATGATCAGTGTTTGCCTATGACAACAAAAATCAGCATTAGGGATCCAGGCATCAGTACTGTTGGGCACTCAGGGCAGGGGTGTGCGTCCATTACCATGCAGAGGACTTTTCCGTTCCAGCAAACTTTCTGCTATTTTATATTGTCCTCCTTTCTTAAAGTTTTTGAATAATATTTTGATCTTGAAACCTGATGTCACATTCTTACCAAAAGTGAATTCAACGGGATACATCTCAGGAGATCATCCTTTCTGTTTTTATTTCCCTCTCCTGAAAAAAGATAGGTTACTGAGTTTGTTGGATGTTCAGCATGTAGTGTCCTCCTCAACCTGGGAGCATGTCACAGACCACGCCACACATGGAGCTCTGGTTTGCATTACTTTATTCTTCAGCATGCCACCGTTAGCTGAATGCACTGTGTCACAAACCTTATTAACCACACCCAACTGATTACATAATACTTGTAAGGAGTCTGTCGAGGGTCCCTAGAGTCTTCATGCACATAAACACATGACACGACTGTAGGAAGGTGGAATCTGACTATATGGTTGCCCCCACTTTTTTTATGGTGTTTTGCTGGTTTATGACTTAGTTGGACTGGGATCCTGCTATTCAGGGCCCCAGTCTATCTGCTTTCTCTGTAAAAGGTTTCCATGTGCCTTAGGCACATCTCTGATTGGAATCTGGAGTGCCCTTATAAGTCCCTAGTATATGGTATACTATGTACCAAGGGCATAGGTACCTCAGAGGCCTAACAGGGGCTGCAGCATGTATTATGCCACCCCTGGAAGGCCATCCAAACTGACACCACAGGTCTGCTACTGCAGCCTGGGTAAGGTGGTGCATGCACCCCTTACTGTGATATAGGTTACCTATATCACTAAATACATACACACATATAAACCTATAAGTCACTCCTAAGGCAGGCCTTATCAATCCTGAAGGCAGAGTGCATGGTTCCTATGTGAGAGGGTGCCCCTGCATGAGCAGGGCCCCTCTGCAGCGTTCGGAGACCCTTCTCTGATGCTGTTTGTAGTGCAGCCTGACCATATACTCTTAAGCGCATTATAACCTCGCGTTAAATGCTAACTTTGGAATGGCTGCACCTAAACATGTCGTGTTTGGTGTCAAACATCTTGGAATACTACCCCCCGCCAATTCTGGCGGCGGGGGTAGCATTCCACCCTTCTAGAGGGAGAGACATGTTAACCCTGGCCTGGCCGGTAACTTCTTTCTAAAGCCTGGCATCACAAAATGGATGCTACTGCCACAGACACAAGTCCGGCCTCCTGCTGCTGGACGAAACTCCGGCAGGGGAGTCCTGGACAATAGGTTTCCTGTCCCAGGGAGGTGTGACCACCTCCCCAGACAGGATAATGTGTATTGGGGCTGGGCGGGAGCACTTTCGGGTGCTTTGAAGTCCTGCACTGGGGGCACACTTGGTGTCCCTAGTGCATACCCCAGTTCAAACCGGATCAGGGGCTTGCAGCCCCTGCTTTGGCGCGAACTGGACAAAGGGAAAGGGGTGTAGCCACCCCTCTGCCCTGACCCACCCATAGGTGGGGCCACAGAGTAGTCCAACCCCTATCCTTAGTATAAGTATAGGAACCCAGTCCTTAGGACTTTAGATTATCCCTGGACGAAACTCTGAAACTGAATCCTGGACCTTCGACGCTCTACTCACGATTAGAGGACAGAAGAATCTCCCTTGGGGTCAAGGAGTGACTCCCCTGCTTGGCAGGCACCAAAGAAGCATCTGTCCGGTTCGCATTTCTGAAGCTCCCGTCGGACGCTGAAGTCATCGCATCACCAGAGGTGGATTCTCAGACTTCCCGAGGCTACCCTGAGTCCCCAGCAAAGCTGAGGCCCGTGGCTATCGTGGGTGACTTGAGACCGTGACCCCTGGACACCGAGCACATTTGCAAGTGCATCCTCTTCTGGGTCTCCCAAGAAGTCGTGCTTTGGGCTCCGAGTAGCCCTAGCCTCCAGCACCAACTGCACTGAAGATCACTGGCCCCCACTCCACGAGTGTCCTGTAAGCCAGATCCACGTGCGGCGTCACGAGGCTCCTTCGCGGTCGCTAGCCTGTTGGCTAGTAGCCCTTAACGAAGGCCAATCTTTTTCTAACTTGGCATCCTGGTTGCTCCAGGCCTGCCCTCACTTACCCTCGCTGGGTGAGTACCCCAGACCTTGCGGGTCTGCACCATCGACGATCTTCCTCTGCATCGAGACTTGCCGTTGCCAAGGCTTGTTGGGTCCAATCCGGTCGCCGACACCTCAGCACTCGACAGACATCGTGTACCAGCCCGAATCCTGCTCCTGGTCGCCGACAACGCCTCCTGGACCTCGTGGCTGAAGAGTCAAGACGACCGTCAACGCACCTGAAGCACTCGACATCGGTGGGCATCTGTCCATCGCCTTCCTGGTCACTGGCTAGTGACCCAGACTCTATCCCCTCTGCTTTCAGGTTCTTCAGAACTCCGATCCACTCTTGGATCCACCCGGACACTTTTCACTTGGTCGCCAGCAGCACTTTGCAGCAGATCGCCATTCAAATCGACGACGAAACCCGACCCCGAAAGGCACCTATGCACCCGGCTTCCCTGGGTGAGGTAACACGAGTACTCTGGTGCTCCCGTGGGTAGAGACTCTTCAAAGTCCTAGATCTCAAAGGGTTTGGTCCAAGTCCTCTTTTAAGTGTCCCTTTTCTCTAATTTCCCGATCACGACTTTCTCCATAGAAGTCAACGGCGTATCGCGGTTGTGTATTTACACTGCACGCGTCTCCCGTGGGTCCCCTGTGTCACTACCTTGGGTGGTTCCTTGTGGTCCAAGCACTTCTAGAGGCTCTAGGCCTAGTGTCTAGTTCAGTCGTGGTTCTTATACCACTTTATTGGTATATGGTTTGGTACGCCCCTAGGGCCCAAACGTGTATTTGTGCTATTACTGTGTTTAAATAACTTCTAACTTATGTACTTCGAACTCTAGCCTCATGAAGAGACTAGAGGGGTGTGTTTAGCAATAAATACATATATTTTTACTATATACCTGGTGTGGTGCTCTTTCATTTGATCACTCAAGAGATTATAGACTGGTAAAACAAGCTGCTTTACATTCCTTCAAGACTTAGCCTGAAGGCTGCTCTCCATAGCTACCACTAGGATAGCTTTCAATAAGGTTGTCTTTAACCTATCTCCAATAAGGGGTTGTTTGGACTGGTGCAAGGTGCCCACTATAATTAGTGGACAGCATATGCCAGGCCAACTTCTCACAACGACATCTCCCCTTTTGCTAAATAAAAAAATATGAACAAATATATACACATATACACATTACAATTCCTTGATGAGTCATCGAGAAGCTCGCACCAGCCTTCCAGATCTAGTTGTATGAGATAGAGGAGGGACGTCCTCATCTGGCATTTCTAGAGAAGAGTTGGATGCTTGATTTGGGCACATAGGCATACTTGCCTCACTTGCGAGGTCTGGAGCTGAGGATCATCGAGGCAAAGGCTTAAAGTGTGACAAGTCCCTGGTTATGGACTTTCCAGGTTGTTGGATAGTTACCATATGTCCTTTGCTCGCCACAACTCTGAGCCGTTCAGCATCAAACGGAGTGTCTGTCTTGTGTGTCCACTTTTGCTTAACAAGAACTCGGTCTTCTTTCTCGAAAGCTTTGTCGCTTGTTGGCAAAGGCCTTCATTTTGCATTAGCGAGAGGTGTCAGTGACACGCATCTCACCAGGGTCTATTGATCGGCTGGTGGTACATTGAGATATCTTCATCCCAGGAGCTCTCCCAAACAGCAAGGTGGCAGGACTTTCTCCTGTTGTGGGATGAGGAGTGGAATGGTACGCACAAAGGGCTGGGCGCAGAGCAGACTTGAGGTCTATGCCTTCCAGTGAACCACGTTGAACCACCCTTTTTAAAGTACTCAGAATCGTTCAACAATGCCATTTGCCTGTGGCCAGAGAGGTGTACTTTTCTGATGTTTGATGTTCAAATGATTAAGAAAGTCTTTGAACTCTCTGCTATTGAAGGGTGTACCATTGTCAGGTTTGAGAATGGAGGGAACACCCCATGTTATGAAAATGTCATCCAGTCTTTCAATGACTTTTCATGGGTAATTGATGATAAGTCTTCCACTAGAGGAAAACGTGAGTACTCATCGACAACTACCATGAGATGATGTCCATTGTTAAGAGATCCGAAGAAATCAACAGCAATCCTGTCCCAAGCTTGCTTAGGCAGCTCAGACATGTTCAATGGGTGCTGAGTCATTTTGGAAGACAGACAGTTGTGCAAATGACAAGCTTTAAGCTCCCTTTTAACACGTTCGTCAAGACACTGGAACCACACTTGATCCCTGTAAGCTCTTTTAGTTGCAGCAATACCACAGTGTCCTTCATGTGCCAGGTCAATCACTTGCTGCATCAGGCTTTCAGGGATAACTATTCTTGCCCCTGGTAGTATGGCACCATCATGTGTAACAGAAAGTTCTTCATGAACATTTTTGAATTTCTGGTCTTTAACATCATGCAGAAGAGGTCGAGTATGCTTCCTCCATGATTGTGTTGTAATGATTTCCTTGAGCTTAAGCATGTATTTGTCAGTATTGGTAGCTGGCAGGATTTGTTCAATAGAAAGAGCTGCAGGGACACTTGACTTTACTATGAACTTAATGTAGGCCTCAGCCGCTTTGGATGTTGGGCTATGACGCTCTTGCGTCACTCGTGAAAAGTAGTTGCAGGGTTTTGATCTTTCCCCAGTTTATGCACAATAGTGTAATCGTACTTCTGCAGACACAACCCCTACCTCTCGATGCGAGGGGGCATCTTTGCTTTCGGTCTTCCGAAAATGGTGAGTAACGCTTGATGATCTGTGACAAGGGTAAAATGCTTCATGTACAGAAACACATGGAAGTGTTCACGCACCCTTACTACAGCTAAGCTTTCTTTCTCTGGTTGAGAACAAGCATGTTCAGTCTCTGATAGAGTCCTGCTGGCATAGACCACAATGTGTCTCTGAGCATTGGGTTGTCCATTATGTTGGACAAGGATCGCACCCAACCTCACAGGGCTTGCATCCACCACAATTTCTGTATGCAGTTTTGGATCGAAGTAAGCCATTTCAGTTGCTTTTCCAATTGCGTGTTTTATTTTCTTGAAACTTCGGTGACATTCAGATGACCATTCAAAACGGAACATCTTGCTTTGTTAGTTCTCTTAGAGGGGCACTCACATTGGCAAAGTCACAAATATACCTGTAGCACTAGCTGGTCATGCCCAGGAAGGATCGCAGCATGGTCACATCTTCCAGAGGGCGAGTAGATGACAATACTTGTACCTTTTAGGGGTCAGGAGTCATCCCCTATTCAGAGAAAATATTCCCAAAGAATTTCAGTCTGTTTTGTGAAATTCACACTTCTCAGCATTTAGTGTGAGTACTGCATCATCAAGCAGACGTCATACTTGTGTGACTGCTTTGCCATGTTCCTTTCGTGTAGCCCCAAACAAGAGTATCTCATCACTGTAGTTAAAAGCATGTGTGACAGGCTGAATTACTCAACGAATGACATCATGAAAGATTTCTGCAGCTGTTGACACACCAAAACGGAGTCTTTTATATACTAAAAATCAATATGCGTTGAAAAAGTAGTCATGTACCTACAGTTTCTTCCTGTTCAAGTTGATGGTAACCTCTGTTCAGATCAAGGCGGGAGAAGACTTTGGCACCATTCAACTATGTGATCACAAGGTCATTCTTTTCAGACTTCTGTTTTTTCTTGCAAGTGACCAATCCTACATGCACATGTCGATCCGTGACTGACATCACCATCATACATCCATTTTCCTCATTGTCACTTGATGATGACATCAATGAACAGTTGAACGATGAATTTGATAACGATCGACTTTGTTTCGTTTCCACTTGCCTTAGTCGATGTGGCCGTTTGGCCCTGTGGGAGTGGCTAGAATGCTTCAGGAACTTTCTGGCATCCATCTTCTCGTCTCTTCGTGATGCACTTAGTTTCTCTTTCGCTTTGCAAACCGTTACGAAATGTTTTTCCATCCTGCAGCCTTTCCATGTTTGTCCAATGGTGGGACATTTACCTTCGTGCTGAAAAGAAAATCTGCATCTAAAATACAATTTATTTTTCTTCAGAGACATCGCTCGGTGTGCCTCTGCCTTGTGTTTCTCCTTACTTTTCATGCTCAATGCTGATTCGTTTTGGGTTGTTCCCGCTTCCATATCGGGAGCTTGTCAATCGGCACGTTCCTCCGCTCTTGCAGCCATGAGCACTTTCTCCAAACTGAGCATTTCTGCATGCATCGTCGGAATGAGTCGGAGAGGAAACCATCAATAATTCAAAGACGCATAGCTTCATCATTAAATTAATCAAATTTGCAGTGCTTTATAAGCGTATCAAGTCTGTCAACAAACGTATCCATAGTCTCACCAGGTTGCTGTTTTGCTTGGTGAAAATGCACCTTTCATAGTCAACGTTCGGCATTGGATTGAACTTGATTCCTAATGCCACCTTAGTCTGACGGTAAGATGTTTCATCAGCTTGTGGTATTTTCTTTATCGCTTCTTTCACTCCATCACCGGCAAGGTTCTTTAAGTATTTGATGATCTTCTTGTCATCTGTTTCTTCTAAAGTATTGATGAAATCATCAAATATTTCAAACTATACAGTCCATCTGGTGCCAATATTGTGCTTTTTGGCAGTATCAAATGGAAGCGGCGGTTTCAGGAAAACTGCAGCGTCCTAGCCAGTTCTGGGTCTCACTGACCTTAAGAGTAGGGTCCTCTCCAGCGCCGTCTGATGACCACTTGAATCGGCTCCATTCATTCCATCTCTAAGCCCCAGCCGTGTGCTTGCATCAGTGTCGTCGCGGCTGATCTAATGTCGTTTGGGCTCTTTTTCATCTTTGGTGGTGAGTAGCTGTTTCGTCTCTTGTACATGTTCATCACCATTCTCAACCTTCTGCATCATACCTGGTTTTCACTGCCCCTAACCTTTATTGGCACCTCAATGCTGCTGCTTTTGGCTCGCTTGTGCACCTTGCGATCGCGGCCTTCTCTGCTTCTCTGTACCTGGTTGTCGCTGCCTTTTGCGCTATCGTACTGTATGAATGCTGGCCCTGCGTTATTTTGTGGCACAGTCCCTCTTCCTTTGGCCTTGCCAGCAGGTTCCAGGCCGACTGTGACTGAGCTTTCCATGGGGCCGTCATCTTCTACAAAAGCCTTGTACTGGCTGGAGTGGCGCTTTGTCCACATACGTCAACCATCAACTGCTTCACTTTGACGGAGGCGCACGTGGCACACAAGCATTTTGCTGGACCTCGGATAACTTGCAGGGAGAGCACTCTTGATCCTTCAGGTTACAGATCCCCTATCTCATCGCAAGTTGCAGCGTCCTCCACAGCCTGCGAACATGCCACACACGGTGCTCTGGTTTGTATATCTTCATTCTTCAGCATGCAACCATTAACTGAATGCACTGCATCAAAAGCTTTATTAACTACACTGAGCCAACCGGTTACGTAATACTTTTAAGGAGTCTGTCGAGAGCCACTAGAGTCTTCATTCACATAAACACAGAACACAACAAAGCGTGCTCTATCTGTTTATCTTAAAAGATCCAGCAAATTCCGAAAAACAGTCTCTTTGTTACCTTTGGCCTTCCTGGGAAAGGTAAAAAGGCTTCTAAAACAATTTTGAGTCGATGGAGTAAGGAAACCATAATGTTTGCTTATTCCAATTTGGAAGAATCTGCACCGGGCAAGGTGTAACGACGTTCCACTATGAGTGTTGCTGATCTGTGGGCTGAATTTTAGGGTGTCTCATTGGAAGAAATTTGAAGGGCTGGTACTTCGGCCTCAGAAAACACTTTCATAAGGCTTTACAGACTTCACAATGTACTGAAAATCTTTGGTTTTGGAGTGTTTTGATCTTATGGTAAACAGCAAGACTGTGATTTTCAAGTCTTCTTGTACTATAGGGGATTTTGATCACTATGTGCAATTAAATCACTTGGTGTTACATTATTTTGTTGATCATGCTTTGATTTTTGTCAAATGCCCTTATTGCTTTGGTATACCTCGCTTGTATTGACTTGGACGAGGGATTGTAGAGTTAATGTTCTGATTACTTACAGGCAGTGCTTAATTTAAGCCGGTGAGGCCTACCAGCAAACATTTTTGGGGACCAGCACCTATTTTTCCTCATCAGAATTTCACTCAGAGCAAGACAGAGAAAAAAACACAAAAGAGGGAAGCAAGGAAAGAAGGAAAAACTGTGAGACAGGGAGGAAGCAGTGATGTAAAAGAACCTGCATGAGTGCTGTAAAGAGGAAGGGAGTGTCTGGTGTATTAAAGAGGTATGAGGTGGAATCAAGACTATGTAGTCTTGGTGTTTAACACTCTAACCTTTCTATAGTGCTTCTAACAAAACTTTGGTCCCCAGCACTTATACTTTTACAAATTAAGCACTGCTTACCAGTAATCTTCATTCCTGTTAGTCCAACACGTCCTCATGCCAGCCATTATGACCCGCCCATCCTCCCTAAATCTAGGTCTTTGACAGGGCTTTAGATTAAAGGCAGTGCCAGGGGAATGCTAACCTATTATAGCACACAGCTGAGGTTGGGTTGGGTTAATTAAAGCATTCCTGTTCTGTTTCCTGTTTATGAGATTGGTAGCACTCATCGCTAGCAAAGACTATGATGAGAAGGAGTTGGACTAAGAGTAATGAAATTTACCAATTACCAATAAGTAATCAGGGCATTCTATATTATGTCACAAAAGAACCTATGTGGACAGAGTTTTGGTAAGCATCAGTTGATTGCTCTCTTTCATAGGGAGAGCTGTTCTCTGGGGAAACGGCATTAACAACGCGGTTGAACCTCGTGTGCCATTACCACACTTGCCTTTACCAACCATATGCCTTTACCGCGCATATTCCTTTACCACACAAGCCCTCACAACAATTTTAGTTGTAAAGGCGGTAAAGGTATGAGCGTGGTAAAGGCAGTCAGCACTCTAGATTCAGAGAGAATGGGTGGTGGTGGAAGGTGTTCGAGACTTGGAGGGACTTCCTCCTGCCCGGACAAAAATGGAAGGAACAGGAAGGATCGGGGTGACGGGTTGGTGAGTAGAGCTGGGGGCCAGGTGTTAGGGCTCTGGGCGGGGGTCTGGGTAGTTTTTAGTGCTGGAGGCCTGTTTTAGGGCTCCGGGCGGTTGTTGGGGTGTTTTTAGGGCTGGGGTCGGGGTAGTTTTTAGGCTGAGGGCTGGGTTTTAGGGCTCGGTAAGGGCGATCGGGGTAGTTTTTAGGTTTGGGGCCGGTTTTAGGACTCAGGGCGGGGGGCAGAGGTGTTTTTAGGGATGGGGTCGGGATATTTTTTAGGGCTGGGGTCTGTTTTCAGGTCTCAGGGCAGGGGCTTGGGGTTTTTTTAGGGCTGGGGTGTTTTTAGGGCTCGGGTCAGGTAGTTTTCAAGGCTGGGGGACGGGCTTTAGGGTTCAGGGTGTGGGCTGGGGTGTAATCTTTATCATGCATATGTCTTCACCAATCATGCCTTTACAACGAAATTCGTTGTAAAGGCATGCATGGTAAAGACGCGATTGTGGTAAAGACTGCGTTTTTAAGGCATTTGATATAATCGCATGTGTGGTACAGTCATACCGTTCTCTGTGATCTTTCTACAGTAAAGTCTCCCTGCCTTCACTGCATGTCTGTTACTACAGTATGAAGCGGCCATGCACATAAGTGGAAAGCCTCTGCAAGTTGCATCTCTAAGCATGGAACTGGTCCCTCTCTGTCTTCTTTTCTCATGGTATATTAACACAATTTAAGAAATGTACTGCAAATAAAATAAATAAATAAAAATCAAAGCATTGGTAATTCTTCTTTACCTAGTTCTAGAATTTAACCATTACCGTTCATGTGGTGTAGTTTTGTTATTCCCCGCTCTCGCCTATACGGGCCATTTGTTAACCTTTTGCTATACTGGAACAGCAAAGAGCTGGTAGGTAAAAAAATAATTAATATAAAATTATCAGTCTTATTTTTTTAGCATTTTGTTCCAATGCTTTAAATGGAAATATAGAGGTGCTGGTATGGTACTCACTATCTAGAGTACCTGTTCTGAGAAGTGCTGGTACTCTCTCCCATTAAATTACATTTGCAACAGATTTTGGAACTGGGCAACCAGGTTTGAGTCTCGGCATTGGCTCAACATCCTGTGATTTTGGGCAAAACTCTCAAAATCTGTGCCTAATAAAGATGAATGTGACCTTGTGTAATTAACAGGTGCTCATGTAAAGCACGCCAATACTGTGGGTTGAGTTTGTGCTAAAGAAAACTGCAAAACATGGCAAGAATAGCATGTACTCTTTTTTCAAATTAAAGAAGTGCTGATACTCTGTACCGGAGAGTACCTGCCCATTTAAATCACTGTTTAATAATCATTCTGAAACTATTAAGACAGCACCGCTCCATCACTTTTAACTCATTTCTTTATGTGCGTATTGTTTTATGTTTTAGAAGGGATAACTATAGGACTTCACTGATTTTTCCAGAGATTTTTACCGGGCTGAACTTAAAAATAAAGGCTAGGTTGGTAATAACCCGGCCAGGTGGCAAAATGGCCCTCATTCCTCCTGATCCGACGACCTTATCGTGCCCCAGGCCCTGCAAGATGGCCGCCTGTACTGCCAGTCCGTTTTCTGTCTCTATCGTACCTTCTGTAGAGGAGCTTCATTTGTCACGGATTTGGGTGATAACTTGCCTGTGCTGTAAACCCCGCAGTGTCAATCATCCTCCTCTGCTTCCATTCTTACCCTTATGCCCCGCCCTCTTTGGCTCTCACACCTCAACTCCGCCCCCTGCCCTGGGCAAACTTTAGTCCCTCCTTGGTCTAAGCTCCGCCTTCGCCCGGCCGGCTCTAGCAGAACTTTCAGACTCCGCAGAGCCCACACTCTGCTGCAGAACTCGGGGAGGGGAGGAGGAAGGACCGGCGCCGGGCCGGGGACAGAGCAAGGAAGGATCTGGTGAGGAGGTAGATCTACCCCATGGTGCGAGAGCGTGAAAGTCTGTCCATCAAAGGAGTGAACAGAGATCCACCGGATGAGGACTGTTTCCCCCAGGTGGAGCGGGCACCCGGGAACAGAGGGGCATCTAAGGAGGCAGGTCCCAGGGTGCTGTCAAGAGACAAGCCTGTAACTTGAGGTTCTGTTACAGAATGCACCGTTGACGCTCCAGTTAGAGTTCTAATTATTTTTCAACTCAATAAGGATGAAAGGGTGAGTCAGCCTTCCCAAGATTCGAACCTGTTCTGGCTGCTGCCCTGATGGCGCCGCTCATTGGAACAAGAAATGCCTCTCATCTCTGGGCAGACGCTCACTGTGTTCTGTTCACTTAAGTGGGCAGAAGCCTCAGGCTGGAGGTGTGTACATGTGCAAGGCATCCTACGGGGGTGGGGGGAGAGGGAATTCCCTAATGGGGCAGAGGAGGGGTCCATGTAACTCCCATTCCATCTCACCCTTTGGATGTGCTCACAGGGACTGCATGGCATGCGTCCAAGAAGACGGAACTAGGGGATCATCTCTGGGAGAGCGGAAGAGGGCTGGAGATCCACCGGAATGTTCTGTGATAGTGGAAGGGATCTATTTAGCTATGGGCAAGGATCTTCAGCATCAAATCAACATATGTAGCGGACTTTCCTGGATGTGTCACCAGGGGGCAGGGGTGAGGCAGCAAATGTGCAGGCCATGGATACACCTGCTCATGGGTTTGCAGCAGATATAGAGGAATTGGGCTAACCTTAAGTAGCACATGAACGGAGCACCCCCAACAGGATCAAAATGGGTAAAGAGTCATAAACTGAATCTTTGAATGGGATTGTGGGAGGAGAATATGAATCGTGACAGGTGATGGACACTGAAGAATCCCTAAGGCAGCATGGGCCCCAAAGTTAATATACACTAGGTTCCTCGTAAGATAGACCACAGCGAGAACCCCAAAACCTATAGGAGAGGGATACAGAATTCTAGGAATGGAGCAAGGTATCCTAGAGCTTCTCCAAGGGCTGGATTGGGAATTCCAAAACCTGACAAAAGGAAGCGGATCCACCAAAGCCAAGACAGAGGATCTATTGGGAAAGCCAGTGACACACGCTTAAAATGCTGTTTCTTTCACATTGCATCCTCAGATCCCTGTCTGGATTGGCTTTTCGTTCTGTTTGTGGTAGGCTGATTCTTTGGGAGACCGTGAAGTGTGACTGCTTCGGGAGAACCTTGTTCCTTCAGCCAAATCCCTGCGAGGAAAGAGTGGATTCTAGTCCTGGATAGGCGCATCTCTGCTAAAGAAAAAACATTTTCATTTGGGAAATAGAAAAAAATCTCTCCAAGGAAAGATTGGATTCTAAACAAAAGAGAGTTTGTACAAGAAGAGGAGCTTCCTGATGTGGATCCTAGCTTGAAAAGGGTAAGAGATTCTGAGAGGGAGCACAACATTTCAGCAGCCCTGAATGTCTTTCCCACCCATGACTATTTCTGCGTACATCTGTTTATGAACTGAAATGTTTTATGTAGCGCTTACTAGTCATGTTCGATTGTTTTTATGTGCAATGCTCTTTTGTCCAGACTCTGTTTCCACATTTCCGTTTTGTTTCTTTGTGCTCAGATCAGATTAGATCACTTTAAGAGCAATTAATTTATTCAGTACACAGCTACAACCCATGTTGTGAAGTCAGTGGCTGCATGGTTGATTTAAGATGGGCTTTCAGTATGTTTGTTATCAAGTTGTGTTGTGGCTGGAAAAGGTTCCACAAACCGCAACCTAGGGTACTCAATCACCCAATCCTAAAGTTGAAAATTTACTCACCCAAAGGATTAGCTAAAACTGCCCAAGTTTTGGGAATGGCCCTTTGAAGAAAAAAAACTAAAACTGTGGCTTCTGCTGTAGCAACTTTAAGGCCTGATTTGGAATTTGGCGGACGGGGTACTCCAGGGAGGTGGATGGAGTAAAGGCTTTATTTTCCTGCATGTCACTGCCAGGAAAATACTGTCTTTAAGGGACAGGAAGGAACAGTAATGACCCCCACACCTGTGGAAAAAAAAAACTACCAGGGAGTTGGGGCCATTCATTTTTTCATTTTTCAGCAACAATTTCCAACTTTGGAACTTTGAAAATTTTGAAATGCCGTCCATCAAATTTCTAATACATTGACAGGATCCCTGTCAATTTACATAGTTATTCTCTGGACTGGCGGGCAAAGGTGCATGTCCTCTGCCATCCCGACAGAGTACCTGCTGTCTGCCAAACTCTAAATCAGGCTGTTAGATCTTGCCAGGCCTATTTCTACCAGTGTTAAAAGAAAGCTGCAAACCTTATTTATCCAGCTACTATCTAACTAGAGCACACTTGCCTAAAAGTGGCAGTCCCTCATCCTTCTATATGTGGTATAATTCCAGATTGTACTCTCTAGAGCAGAAAGTCTTTAGGCTTTAAAGAGGCTGATCTTCTAATTTTTGGCACTGCTGTCTTCTTGCTCACTGTTCACTTTACAAAAATCAACACCTATCAAAACTAAGACTTGGGTAATATTCCTGGCAGCTCATCTTCTATCAATGTCTCAGCTCACAAATGTACTAAATCTGTAAATTTTCTGCTAAGCAGATTTCCCTTGACTCATGGATACATCTCACCACAGATTCTTCACCTTATGAACACCTCTGCAGGCTTCAGACTAGTCTGGAAGAACTTTTCCCCAGCAGTAGCTGTCCAGCACTTCCAGGTGGTACCATGCAGCTTGACCTGCAACTCTGTACATCGGACATGACAATACCGGTGCGCTGACGTCCGTTCCTGTTTTTTCACACCACATCCACGTGGTCTTGAGCTTTCTCTCAGTGCTTTACCAACACATGTTCCTCAAATTCATCAGTAATTAGACTAGAACGAATTCTCTCCCAAGAGGTCATCCCTCAAAAAATATTAAAAGTGCCTTAGAAAGGAGATCTCTTCTTCCTTGTAAACACTCTTTACTATTTGAATACACAGCTCAGTTCTCCAACGCCGCTCCGGGCTCTTACTTGTCCTTGGAGCTGATCCTAAAGTTGCAGAAGATCTAACTAGAATTCCCTGTTCCAGTAGCCAGCCTCACACAGGTCGCTGGCCATGCTGGCTTTTTTCATGACTGCACCATGAGGGCCACTCATTAAGGGCAGACAAGCACCTTTGGGCGTCGTGACTCCGGCGATGACCCCAATGCTTCCTGCCTGTGCACCTTTACCCACGCCAACCTAGGTGCTTGGAAAGAAAGCCCTGACTATGGCATTATTCTACTACCCATTTGACGCAAGACACAGCTCTGCTCCCAGGGCCGGTCAGGTAACTGCGCTTGGAGTCCTCCTAGGCACCTCATTCAAAGCAGTGGATATTATCCAGGTGGCAAAAGGGAAGGTCAATGCTTTCACTGAGCCATGGTGGAGGAGTTGTTTGGATCTAATTCTGATGCCATAAACATGTCCAATAGGGTTAATGGTCACATGAAAGATAACTAAAGCGTACAATCTGATTCCTCTCTCTTGCTCAGGTGCTGGCCTACATCGTGTCTTAAAGATGCCAGTGGCCTGGCTACTTAACATTGTGATGGAAATCTTGCATACTGCCTCAGCGACTAACAAGACCGTGCTTCCATGTACTGAGGCTCTGCTGAAACCTATTTTGGGTTCCTGGAGAAGCTGTTCTCAGGACAGCAGTCCATAGACAAATTTCCATATTGCCCCTCTGGACAGAATCTAAACAGCTGGATGCCATGGCTTGAAGGTTTTTGCTGGGCAGTCTTATTCGTTGGATAGTAAATGGCACATGCCTACTAAGCCGCTGTGTCTGCGCATTGTGGGAATTGACAAAACTGTCATAAAAGGAGGACATGAGGAAGCTATTCTATCTAGTCAGTAATGGCTTGGCAGCAGACCCTGAAATATTTTTGGATTCTGTAGATATTGTTGCTCAGTCCATTTGCCCAGCCATCACCCTAGGCCACGATGCCTGGATGCGTTTAGTGGCTTTTCTGGAGATTTCCAGCCCACTTTGAGTATGTACTGCAGAGAAGGGCAATTCCTCCTTCAAACGCTTCTAGAATAGCAGGACACAACTTGCTCACTGGATCTTACCTCCCACCAATGAGGCAGTGCCATCAGCAGTACAGAAAATATTGGGGCTATTCTAGAGCTCAGTAGTCCCAATCAGAGACAACTTCTCAACTAGTCCTGACACCACAACAAATGTACTGTTCCTTTTACGGCAAGGGTGCATCAAAGGATTGTCATCACCTCAACCAGGTCCAGCCCATACTCTGTTGGCTCTGCTGCCTCAAACCCCCTCTCACTCCACCCTCTTACAGCATCCTCTTCTAGTGGGGGAGGGTCTCCTATTTTTCCACCAGTTGGGAGATGATCACTATTGACCACTAGTTCAGCCAGCTGATTTGCAAGGGCCACACCTTACCCTTCATGTCCCATCCTCTAGGGTGTGCTCTCATGCACACAAATCGATTCTGGATGAGAAGGTCCTACCCTTTCATAACAAAGGCGCTATAGATTTGATGCCTCTCAAAGGAAAGGGTATGTGATTCCACTACCTTTACTTCTTGGTCCTCAGGAAGGTCAGCCATCTCAACTTGGTCATTTGGCAGGGCCAGTTCAAAATGCTGTCCCTGCGCCGGGTCTTGCTGGCCTTGATTTACAGAGAATTAGCTGGCATCCTTGGATCACCAGGGCACCTACTTCCATCATCTATTCCTCCTCACTCACAGGTGATTTACTATGGTGTCCCAGCATCGTCAGCTCACGGTCTGGTCATTTAGGCTGATGACTATGCCTTTTGTTTTCACAAACGTGCTGGCAGTTGTGACAGCACCACTCTAAATGTTGGGAGTCCACATATTACCATATTTTGGTGCCTGGCTTGTAAAGGTTGTCACCAGTGAAGGAATATCTTTGGTGTGCAATGACTTCTGCACGACTTGGGCTTTATTATCAATGCCCAAAGATCACACCTCATGCCAGCACAGAGGTTGGCCATTGTAGGAGTGGTGCTGGACCGAACCCAAAGGTTTGCTTTTCCTCCTAATCGGAGGATCGTGGAAATTTAGGAGATGTTTCTGACTCAAACACATCTCCTGTTCCTACGTGTCCTACAGCTGCTTGGCCTTTTGCACCCTATTTGTTCCGCATGCCAGATGGCGATGAGGGACCTCAAGTGGTGCCTGTGACAGCAGTTGCTCCAACATGAATGATACCTCTTGGTTTAGGTGCATATCTTACACCCTGTTTCCCCAGACCTGCACTGGTGCTGGACCGCTCCACTGTCATGATGGGTCATCCACGCAGCCCTGCGCAGGCTCCTCTAATCACAGATTCCTCCGCGCTGGGCAGGAGTGCCCACTTGGGCAACATGATGGCACTTGATTTTCTTTTGTCTGCTTCAGAGTAGCATCTGCACATAAATGTGCTGGAAACATAGGATATCTGCCTTGCCATAAATGCGTTTGTCCTTTCTGTTCATTACATCAACAGGAAGGGCAGTAGTGGGAGGTCATTGACTCTGTGCTGGGTGTTGATATGCTTGTGGCAGTGGGTGCTATGGTGAGGAATTTATCCAGAACCGACCCATCCAGCAGGTTCCTTTCACTGAAAGTGGACACTCTTAGTCACCTCCTGCTGGATGAACCACAGTTAGAACTTCATCCTGAAGTGACAGAAGTGATTTCAGCAGATTGGGGTGTCCATCCTAGGATCTCTTTACCACAGATTAGGAAATGTCCTCCCTTTGGCCATAAACGTCTCTGAATGGTACCCTGTACAAATTTTCACTGATTCTGCTTCTATCGAATATCCTCTCAAAGGTGATGGAGGATTGGTCCCAAATTATCCTGATCAGCCAGATTTGGCAAGAAAGATCTAGTATGCTGATCTGTTGGCAGTCCTTGTTTGGCCACCCTTTTCCTCGCGCACAGGATAGACCTACTCAAGCAACTAGCTGGTCAATATTTTCATCCCAATTCTTAAACGGTGCGGCTGCACACATGGAGATTAAGTGGTGCCAGCCAGAGTCTTTTTGCCTCTATGATGAATTTGCAGACATCGTCTTCACTGCCAGAAAGCAAAATCTATTTTTGCTGGATGTGGTGTGAGTCAGAAGGTCTGGTGTACTATAAATCACACTTTTCTGTTTACGGAATTTGGCACTGTCTCTTGCACAGCAGGGCTTGACAGTGGCTACAGTTAAGAGTTACTTGGCTGTCCTGTCTGTTTTCGTATGTCTCCTCGATCAGCCATAATTGTTCAGATCTCCATTGGTGGTGTATTTTCTAAAAGAGACTTTCTAATGTTTGATGATAACAGTTTTGACCAATTGATGGTATTGGTGTGCACCCGTGAATGATAGTGTCGAACCCGTTGGCAATGTCGGGGCGCACACTTGACAATGTTGATCTTTAGTAATTGATTATGGGTAATGGTTGGTAATGAGTACTCTGTACATACAATCACTGGAGCTTTCTGGCCAAGGCTGGCGTGAGGAAATAATCACCATAGATACACAGTGATTAACGCCCGTTGCTGGTTAGCTTATCTTACAAATACACTGTACTTAGTCTTAATTCTCTTGATTTCTGGGTTAAAGAGTTTGCATTGTGTTGAGATTGCCAGGGTTGGGCCCTATGTCATTTGTTAGAAACCCATTTGAAGTAGTTTTATCTCTTTTCCTGGAAGGGCAACCTGGGTGGTGTTCACTCCCTCTACACTTGGGTACCTGTTGGGTTAGGGCCACTTTTTGTAATTTATCCCAACATTGTGGAGTATGGGCTCCTTTTAACGTGGTTCAGTATCTGTGTGTGGAGCTTGGATCCTGCAGGATGCTCTACTTGTCTCTAGCCACCCCTAGGTGAGCATTACGTCTTCACACCTTTTGATGGTCCATAAGTGTGTTTTCCTTAGGTTGAGCCCCTCCCTCCTGGATTTGATTTCCCTTTCTTTGGGTGCTTTCTGGGTGGGATTCAGCTTCTGTGGGGCGCGTTTCTGAAGAGGAGCTCCAGCCCCATAGCTGAGTCTCTTCTGGTTGACCTTGGGCCTGGTTGCTTAGAAGCTTCTTGGGAGGGGTAGCGGTGTAAGGATCGGATTTCCTGGATTGGCTCCAGTGCTGAGTTTTGAAGCTTTTGGCATTGTCTTGCGGCTGATGAAATGGTCCTCACAAGTGTGTGGTGTATAGTTTCAGACTCTTTAGTGTTGTCTTATTTTTGTGAACTCTGCAGTGTTTGTTTCTGTAAATTGCTACCGCGGTTCTTTCAAACCCCAGTGAAAGTGGGAAGTCTTCTCTGTGGTAAATTTCAGCAGTGCCCTTTATGTTGGGGTTTCCGAGAGCTGTTAAACAGGATTCAGTGTAGAAAAGTGAGAGATTGAGAGTATGTGTCTGAGGCCAGGAGGAAATTACTTTTGGTGCCCAGAATAAAACCGAGGCAATTTGAATTTATGTGTTTTGCTTTCAAGTACTTCTATACTCCATGTGCTTCTGGATAAGATAAGAATGGCCCTCCACCAGCTTTCTTGGAGGTTACGTGCACCCTCGTTCCTATTGCCTTGTAAAGGAGGTAGAACGCTCTGCATCTGGGCTTCTAAAACAAGGAATGATCTCCCAGCTATTTCACATTACTCTTTAACTATCCCAGCAGGAACTGTTCCCCAAGTATCTCTTCAGGGTAGGTGGGCCCCAGCACCTCAAGATTAGCAAAGGTGTAATGTGCTATTAACACGTCAGTCTTGGTTGCGTTGTGTCTACGGTGCCAGCATGTCTATCTTCAGGAACCCTACATGGTCACGATGTTCCTCATTGAAGTGAAACTGCAGTTTGTTCCTTAACGGCAGCTGTGGTTGAGCAGTTATTCTGGGAGTGCCTGCAGCTTGTTCCTTCCCCAGTGCTCCTCAGTGACGCAGTGACTTTCAGAATGTTTATTGCTTCCTTCTTTTGTCCTCTCTCATCTTGAGAATGTGGCTATGTGGCTTTGGGTGGTAGGAGAAGATATAAGCAGTCCCATACTCTACTAGTTGATGACTGTGGGAACCGGTTCAGAAGTGCTAGGACGGTGAGTGGTTACTAGGCCACAATTTAAACACTTGGTCGATTACCTCTGGCACTGGTCCCAATCTGAATACTAAGTGAGCCCCTTTAGCACTTGACTCTCATGGTATGGATACAGAGCTGTTAGTCTTACTCAGACAGATAATAATCGTTAGACACTCAGAACTCCGCAATACAAGCTAATAAAACGTGGTGTCCAGCCAGTAGTTTCACTTTGAAAAAGAAAAAGTACTTAATCACAGACAGCAAGTTCAGCAAAACATTTGGCAAAAGTGCAAAATGAAAATCCAATCTCAAACGCTGAGTTCCACTACGATACCAGTAAGCTCATTTTACCTTTTTCATTTGGGCATATATTTAGGGTTTGACTACAGGCGTCCCTCCTCATACTCCCCGATGGACTCATGGGGCCCAATGATGGTCGCATTATAAGTATGGAACCTTCCTTAAACACAAATATGCTGGTGACATTTTATTACATGTTAAATGTTTGTACTGTCTTGTGCGTCTTATTTCCACAGGTTCACGCACTACTTGGGGTATAGTTTAATCATTTATCTCACCACCACGGAACCACCACGACCTATGGGCAACAATTCAGACCGTATGGTTGTGTATTTTCTAACCTTTTTTTCCTTTATATTCCTGCAGATCTTTTTTATATTTAACACAGGCCAATTAGGTGCTGCATATTTATTTTGACTTTTTCTTCTTAATAATTGTGTTAAGTGTGACACTTGGAGTGGGAACATCATTTTTCCTTCTAGGTCCTGACGAAATGCCTTGGGGAGAGGCATGAAACTAGTTGACCATAAAGGGAAACGATAGGTACTGATGCCTAAGTTTTTCCCACATGTCCCCAGATTTTAACATACCTTCTTTGGGGTAGGGAATACATTTGTTTTCGGACCCACACATTTGGTATTTTTAAACTTTTTTCATTTCTGCAACAAAAAAAACCACTCCCTTTAAATTTATCATATGTGGTTAGGTGTATAGGGACCCCCCTATATTTAACAATTCAGTGCTCCCGCGTATTCGTTGGTAGCAGCACGCCCCTGTCCGTAGAGGACAGGTATGGACCCAATGATGAAGCATGCCACCAAGGGGCAACCCGGGTGGGTGAGGGTTTTAAGAAAAGAAAAAACCTTTTCTTTTCTTTTTGTATCTCCTGCAAGGTATTGTATAGAATCCCCATTTCCCCTTTAGAGGGTGCCTCTGTTCACTGCAAGATGAGGTCATGTCAGGGGTGTGGCTGCTCGGGGTGTGCCTTAAGCTGGTTTGAACCAATCCAGCAACTTTTGTTTATTAAAGTCAGACAGCCCATCCACATCTTTTGTCAAGCACGCAGGGGCAAGCATGTGGCAACTTTAAAGGAGGGGGACCCCTTGCACACACAGATACTGCTGCCCTTCTGCAGTCATTCTCTGGGAAAGGAAAAGGGATGTGCCAGTGGTAAAAAAATGACCTGGGCGGGAACCTCACCCAAGGCCCTCCATTTTAAATTGGCACTCAGACAGTGGAGTACAAAATGGATTCCCTCTGCACCCAGTCAAACATA
The DNA here is from genome assembly GCA_963921515.1 of Calotriton arnoldi. Classification (NCBI taxonomy): domain Eukaryota; kingdom Metazoa; phylum Chordata; class Amphibia; order Caudata; family Salamandridae; genus Calotriton; species Calotriton arnoldi. The sequence continues at coordinate 657,180 of CAWUFW010002619.1, forward strand.
CATGTATGCCGTGCACCACACATAAGGTGTGAATATACCTTTCACACAGATGGAAGTGAAAAACGCAGTGGGGTTGGCAGAACCTTTTAAAGATTCCCTAAACCTGCACCATGCCAGTCATTGGCTAAGTGCTCAGTGCATCTGGACACTTCTCTGTGTCCTGGGGTTGGTAGTCGGAGAAGTGACCACTCGGAGTAGGTGCTCAGACGGCCGCCCTGAAAGAACCTTGATCCAAACGGACTGCTCTGAAACTGGGGCCAGACTGATGGCAAAGAAAGAGAATGAATGTGACAGCAAAACACAGACAATAGGAACTCGCCTGCGACAGCTCAGAGCGAACAGGGGTCAGTCTAGCAGCAAAGAGAATGTTTGGGCAGAAAGAGATGGAACTCAGACTTGCAGCAGCAAGAGAGAACAAGGACTCTGACCGGAAGTGGACAGAGGACCAGGTCTCAGACTGCCATCACAGAAAGAGGACACACAGACTGGCAGCCCAAGGAGATTAAAGACCAGGCTTACAACACGGAGGAGAGATGAGACTGTACAGAGGAAGAATCATGCACTGCAAGCCGAGGGACCAGACTGGCTGCAGTAACTGAAACGAAAACCAGTTACAAACAGAACCTGTTCAGTAAGCAGAGAAGGGCTGGCTGTGGAGACATCAAGCCTCAAAATGTTGCACTAACAAAATGAGGGCTCAAACCCGCAGACTATAGAAGCATAGGACACCGATGGACAGTGCAAGAAAAATCAGGACTGGCAGCTGGAAAAATGAGGGCTCAGAGTGGCAGCGCAGGAGAATCCAGGATGAGACTGGCTGCGCTAGAAAAATGAGGGCTCAGAGTGGCAAAAAGAATTGGGACTCACCCTGGAAGTGCCGCAAGAAACAAGGCTCAGACTGGCAGCGCAGGAAGAATTGGGGTTCAGAGTGGCAGTGCCGGAAGGATTAAGGCTCAGAATGGCGGAACAAGAGGAATCCGGGCTCAGTCTGGCAGCATGGGAAGAATCTGGGCTCAGTCTGGCAGCGTGAGAAGAATCCGGGCTCAGTCTGGCAGCCCGGGAAGGATCAGGGCTCGGTCTGGCAGCCCGGGAAGGATCAGGGCTCGGTCTGGCAGCCCGGGAAGGATCAGGGCTCGGTCTGGCAGCCCGGGAAGGATCAGGGCTCGGTCTGGCAGCCCGGGAAGGATCAGGGCTCGGTCTGGCAGCCCGGGAAGGATCAGGGCTCGGTCTGGCAGCCCGGGAAGGATCAGGGCTCGGTCTGGCAGCCCGGGAAGGATCGGGGCTCAGTCTGGCAGCGCAGGAAGAATCGGGGCTCAGTCTGGCAGCGCAGGAAGAATCGGGGCTCAGTCTGGCAGCGCAGGAAGAATCAGGGCTCAGTCTGGCAGCACAGGAAGAATCAGGGCTCTGTCTGGCAGCGCGCGAAGAATCAGGGCTCAGTCTGGCAGCCCGGGAAAGATCAGGGCTCAGTCTGGCAGTGCGAGAAGAATCGGGGCTCAGAGCAGCCGCTCTGGAATAATTAGAACTCAAAGTGGCTGCAGAGGAAAACAAGCATTTGCAATCCAGTAGGTCTCGCATTGGTCAAAGTGAGAGCAATTGGTGTTGTAAATGCGAAATTTTTTATTTATGATTTTTAGTTTACAGTTGGTAGAGCCCTTTTGTATTGATCTGACCCCAGTTTGTCAAGAGGCTGCAGGCTGATTTTGGAGGACAGATAATCAGCTATGGCCATAACAAAAAATATCCTTGCAGGAGCATAGCTACAAAAGTTAATAAATATTTTTTAAAAAAGTTGTGCAACCGCTGTTTTTTTTTCTATTTACTTTTGTAGCAATTGCAGCACGTCGCGCTTTAGCTTAATATGTTTAAAAGTAAAGCGCGGTGTGTCGCGATTGCTATAAAAGTACAGAAATGCAGCGCCCACCCGCCTTTGTTTTTAGGTCTCGCCTAGCACAGCGCGCATGCGCTGCTCTAGGAGAGGGCCTCTTGGAATCACTTCAGACTTCCAAGAGACTTCTCCGTGTGGGTCTGCCTCCTCCCACACATCCCATTGGCCTTTGCGTGTGGCTTTCAATAATGAAAGCACGCAAATGGCCAAAGACGGGTGCATGTCCCGCCTTTCCTCAAAACTTTCACTCCCATGGCCTAGAGGTCTCGGGAGCGAGCAGCGGCGCGCTTTGTGCCAGCTGCATTCCTCCCTGATCGTTATCTTGGCTTTTGCGGCCGCGCTTGTTTTAATTAGCAGCCTGCGCTTGTGCGCCGGCTTCATGAAAGGTTCACGTCCACTTGATTTGCCGTGTTTGATCTTTCTTCACGGCCGCCACACTCTCTTGGTTACTGTGGGCTTTGGAAGCCGTGGTGATGTGTTTGTGTTTTGTTTTGTTTTGGTTTACTTTAGGTGCCTTGTAACTAAAAGGTCATCAATTTAGTGGAAGCAACGAGAAGGTGGCCACTCCCCTTTCTGTTTGCGATGCTCGCCGGAATCAGTTGACAAAATACACAACTACGTAGGCTGTGGCGGCATGCAGTGTGGCGTTATATCCTGGTTCCCTCGGCCACACTGTGTTATGGTAAAATGCAGCATTTCCAGTTAATTATTTATGTGCTGCTTGCGAGCCCGTTTTACGAGCGCCTCAGTCCATCACCCTTCTTTCATGCTTGGCGATGGGGGTTGTCTGCCCTTGCCGAGTGTGCTGGTGCATATTAGTGTAATTGCATCACCAAATTAGAGTTATATTTACATTTAACTTAATGAGTTGATTTTTACTCTGCTTTGCCTGTGCAAATTACTTTTGTCAGTGTGCTTTAAGGACTTTTGACTTTGAAAACAGGCGCTTACATAACGCCTTGACGTCGTTTGATTTTCTTACTAAACAGGTGGCACATAAGTTATGTACATTGCAGTGACAGAATTGTAATGCTCTACTTTTCAATTTAGTTTTCTCCCACAAAAGTGTGATTTAAGCACGTTTAAACACAAGAGGGTTCAGCACTATACAACAGTTTGTAACAATTCAACATCAGTCATTTAAGGAAACAGTGAGCACACAGAAAGATGTCCAGATCACCGATGTGAATATCTTAAAAGGATTTTCTCTTTATTTCATATTTTCATAAAAGCAGAAGATCATAGCCATAGCCGACGCGTTTCGTCTCTAAAAGAGACTTCTTCAGGGCTTCACTGAGTAACAAAGAGGGTATTCACATTGACGTTTATATAATTCAACCGGATAACTGAGAATCCAATTTTCAGAAGACTTCTTATATAGTAGACATTATCAGTGAAGGCATGGTAGCCCGTGACTAAAGTGCACCTGGTTTCTGGATTTTTTTTTTTCGAATCCAGAAACCAGGTGCACTTGAGTCAGTTATCCGGTTGAATTATATAAACGTCAATGTGAATACCCTCTTTGTTACTCAGTGAAGCCCTGAAGAAGTCTCTTTTAGAGACGAAACGCGTCGGCTATGGCTATGATCTTCTGCTTTTATGAAAATATGAAATAAAGAGAAAATCCTTTTAAGATATTCACATCGGTGATCTGGACATCTTTCTGTGTGCTCACTGTTTCCTTAAATGACTGATGTTGAATTGTTACAATCTGTTGTATAGTGCTGAACCCTCTTGTGTTTAAAGTTGTTGTAGGATTTGTTCCTAGTTAAGGAGTACAGAGGGGAGTACTCTTTGGTTCTTTGCATTACAGGATACCTCAAGACACTTCATTTGTCAGGTGCGGTCTTTAACAGCCTCTACCCTCTTCTTATTTGCATTGATTTAAGCACGTTATTTGAAAGTCAGTCGCTCGCACTCACGTTTAAAAGTAACGTTACACAGCAAAAATGAAAACGGCAGATGATGCAACAAATGCGACGGTGGAGAATCATGCTTATATCACTACAATGTAAGCTATATACGGGTATTTTTACATTCAAATGACGTTCCACAACCGATAAAATTACTGTTATGCTGGGAAATTACAACTCTGAACGCATATTTTAATAAAACTGCTGCAGCTTTCTGTAGAGCCGCACTTGAACGCTGAGAACTGGCCACGAATATCCACCTTCACTTATACCCCAGGGTGTCATTGCCATCCTTTTCCGTTGTAACATTACTTCATTACTTTTATTAGTAATAGTGATTTTATTTCAACATCTGCCGGTATAACATCACTTGCGAATGTTTAGGTCGAGCCTAGCGCAGCGCTGCTCTAGGAGAGGGCCTCTTGGAATCGATCTGCAATTTTCTGAAACTCGTGCGTGTGGCGGCCTCCAGCTTGCGGGAGCGAGCAGGGGCGCGCAGGGTGCCATCTGTTCTGTAGGGTCGCTTTCACTTTCGTGGCCGCGCTTGTTGCATTTCCAGACACGCTCTCACACTATTAATCTGTCCATTTTATCGCCGCTCTCCCCTTCACGCTGCTGCAACTGACTGAAGGTTGGAGTCTCGCGCCACTCCAGTAGACGCCTTGCCGGATCGGGAACGTGCCTTTGTCAGACCGTGTTAGGAAGTGCGCGCGAGTCAGTTGTAAAAAGGGCTCGGCGAAAAAGAACGCGCATGCACCAGATATTTCCCGAGCGGAGGTCCTTTTGGAGTCAGGATAAAGTAGTCGTTACAGCGTAAAAGGGAAGGGCTTTTGCCTGACTCTAAGATGGTTCTCGCCCCCGAGGCGGTTTCGATCCTCGCCAAGAGTGTGGCTTCTGTCAGTACTCAAGTGACAAATAGGAGAGGAAGGGGGCGCGCTGACGTTATATTTTCCAGTATGACGTAAGATGGACACGTTATCCTTCCTTAACTGTTCCGCCCCAGTCACGCTGCTATTTACATGCGGGACGCGAGTAGCCAATGAGGGTCTTGAGCGAGAAACACACCACCAAAGCCGAGCCTCCGCCGCTTTAGCCGTGCCCCTGCAAGCAACCTCCGGTCATTGAACTTGTGACAGTCTTTTTTTTTTTTTTTTGATTGTTTTTTGTTCAATTGTCAGAAACGGTGCAGGAAACGGAAAGAATGAAAGCAGAGAACACTCAATTTGGGATTAGGCTGCGCAGAAAGGGACAGAGTCACGAGAATACCAATTGGTGAAATGTGCAACTCAGGTTGACAAAAAGTAAACCTTCTTGGTAAAAATGTGCATAAGGGTCACTAACAGACTGCATCTTAAGGGGTTAATGCACTTCCTCTAGAGAATCTTGTTGTTTCGGGTAAGTCTCAGAGTGCACTACAGTTAAAATAGTTTAGCCGGTTAATATGTCTGCTAGAGAGCATTCTATAGAAATTGTAAGTCAAAGATACAAATTCTATGTAAGATACCTTGGGGGTTCATACTTTGTTGCAGAGATCTTTGTGTAACCTGCAGGTTGCAAGTTAATCATTGTTAAATAGGTTAATGATCTCTATTGGGGTAATTCACACAGACATACTTGGCATTCCTACAAAACACAGATAAACCAGCATATCCTTTGCAGATAAAGAGCTAGAGAAGATCAAAACTATTGTCAGAGCCCTGTTTATCTTTATGCAGCCTGTAAAGTAATAGCCAAGCGTATCTTTGTCTTATCTAATATCTTTTTTCCCCAGATGAACTGTTGACTGCGGTTCAAGGTGTGATTCAAGGTCGGCCTGGCCTACAGAACAATCAGCCAGTGTCCAACAGGCTGGCCATTGAAAATGACAATGCCTTTTATTTATATTTTGAAAACCAAAACATAAATAAAAGGCATTGTCATTTACCATGCCAATCTAGTGGCACAGCACCCAGGATAATGTGCTGCATGGCTAAACACTTATAAGGTCCCAAAGGCGAGACCTATTGGCTATGCCAATGCTTGTTCTATTTATTGACTTTTGTAGCAATGGCGGCAAGAAGCACTACAAAGAAAACCATCAAGGATGACCGCAAATGGAAGGGAAGGGGTGCGTTTGCGAGCGAGGAGGCAACAGGTGGCCAGAGATGGCCTACCAAAAGAAACAATCGGTGAAGTTGATGTTACGTGAGAGGGAACCAAGCACCCAAAGGCGGGAGACTTGGACACTATTAACCAACCACAGTAAAAGAATTTCCAAAAGGCAGGCCAACCAACCAGAAGCGCTGGGCGGAGCTTAAAGCCCATATTCTGAATACAACATGTCTCGAAGAGACCGAACAAGCACTGCCTAGACAAGACCTAAAAAATCAGAGCTCCTAGTGACAGTGCAGGAAGAATCCGCGCTCAGGCAGGGAAGGAAGAATCGGGGCTAAGAGAACAGGAACCATTCAGCGCTTACACAGGAGAGCAGGAAGAATCAGTGCTCAGACTGGCAGTGCAGATGGAATCAGGGCTTTGTGTGCAGCGCCAGAAGAATCAGTGCTCAGACTGGCAGTGCAGATGGAATCAGGGCTTTGTGTGGCAGCGCCAGAAGAGTCAGTGCCACTTGCCGGCTCTGCCACTACCCAAAGGAAGACATTTGCCAAATCGTCTGCATTTTGCTCCGCCTTAATGCCAGAGCGGAGAGGGTTGTTGAAACGGCACTTCATAAGGGCGGAAACCCTCACATGCAGGCAATTGTAGCCTGTCTACACGGAGAAGATCTAGTGGGAAATTCTTGAAATTTATGACTCATGCTGAATCAAAACTGACAGTGCAGGCACCACAGAGTGTGGGTGCCCAACTGTTCACTCTTGCCACATTGCGTCCACAAAACGGCCTTGGGGCATCTACGCCGTTGGCTCAGTCTCTCCCTCTTTTTTCATTCCTTTCTCTCCCTACGCACTCCCCTAGTTAGCAACACCTACTATTGGCTTTCACGCAACCAATTACCTGGACATGGTTCGACAGCCTTTACGCGCTTAACCTTGGTTTTAAAATATGCATCACGCTCTTCCGCCTTGGGTTCTATTCTAGGACCAGCTGCCCCAGCACTTTCCTGCCTGTTCTAAGCGTGCACTACTCACTTTCTCCAGTGATCTATTGCATACTTTTATTAGTATGGTAAAATGCACTTAGCACTTTCCTCCTGTGTTTAGCACTGATCTTGTAACAATGCTACTCAACTTGCATTGGTTTTAAACGGGGAATAATGTCTGCCAAATGATAATGGCCTTTTTATTGTGTTTTTAATATAACGACTACATTTAAGTTTTAATGCACTGAACAATAAAGATTATTCATTCAGTGCTCATCCTGGCAGTGCAGATGAAATCAGGGCCTTGTGTGGCAGCGCCAGAAGAATCAGCGCTCAGCCTGATAGTGCAGATGGAATCAGGGCTTTGTGTGCAGCGCCAGAAGAATCCGTGCTCAGCCTGGCGGTGCAGATGGAATCGGGGCTTTGTGTGCAGCGCCAGAAGAATCAGTGCTCAGCCTGGCAGTGCAGATGGAATCAGGGCCTTGTGTGGCAGCGCCAGAAGAATCAGCGCTCAGCCTGACAGTGCAGATGGAATCAGGGCTTTGTGTGCAGCGCCAGAAGAACCAGGGCTCAGCCTGGCAGTGCAGATGGAATCAGGGCCTTGTGTGGCAGCGCCGGAAGAATCGGCGCTCATCCTGGCAGAGCAGATGGAATCAGGGCCTTGTGTGGCAGCGCCAGAAGAACCAGCGCTCAGCCTGACGGTGCAGATGGAATCAGGGCTTTGTGTGCAGCGCCAGAAGAACCAGGGCTCAGCCTGGCGGTGCAGATGGAATCAGGGCTTTGTGTGCAGCGCCAGAAGAACCAGGGCTCAGCCTGGCAGTGCAGACGGAATCTGGGCTTTGTGTGACAGCGCCAGAAGAATCAGCGCTCAGCCTGGCAGTGCAGATGGAATCAGGGCTTTGTGTGGCAGCGCCAGAAGAATCAGCGCTCAGACTGGCAGTGCAGATGGAATCAGGGCCTCGTTTGACAGCGCCAGAAGAATCGGCGCTCATCCTGGCAGTGCAGATGGAATCAGGGCCTTGTGTGGCAGCGCCAGAAGAATCGGCGCTCAGCCTGGCAGTGCAGACGGAATTAGGGCATTGTGTGGCAGCGCCAGAAGAATCCGTGCTCAGCCTGACGGTGCAGATGGAATCAGGGCTTTGTGCGCAGCGCCAGAAGAACCAGGGCTCAGCCTGGCGGTGCAGATGGAATCAGGGCTTTGTGTGACAGCACCAGAAGAATCAGTGCTCAGACTGGCAGTGCAAATGGAATCAGGGCTTTGTGTGCAGCGCCAGAAGAACCAGGGCTCAGCCTGGCAGTGCAGATGGAATCGGGGCCTTGTGTGGCAGCGCCAGAAGAACCAGGGCTCAGCCTGGCGGTGCAGATGGAATCAGGGCTTTGTGTGACAGCGCCAGAAGAACCAGGGCTCAGCCTAGCGGTGCAGATGGAATCAGGGCTTTGTGTGACAGCGCCAGAAGAACCAGGGCTCAGCCTGGCAGAGCAGACGGAAACAGGGCTTTATGCGCAGCGCCAGAACAACCAGGGCTCAGCCTGGCAGTGCAGACGAAATCCGGGCTCAGACTGGGAGCACCGAAAATTAGGAGCTAAACAAGCAGGACAGGAAGACTGAAGACCAAACTGTGCAGTACGGGCAGAACCCAGACCCATAACTAACTACTTAGAGAATCAGGGCTCGCGCTGGCAGTTTTATGAGTCCATCGCAAACTGGTAACTCGGAAATTAAGGGCCCAGGTGGGCAGCAGAAAGCCAACTGGCCCAGTCTGGGACAGCAGAGAGGAAGCACTCCGTGTTGACAATGAAAATAATCCAATCTTAGACTAGCAGCAGCGAGAGAATTGGGATCGGACTCGGGGAGCTTTGTATGGAATTTTATGAGCCAATGAGAGTTGTTTCTTGTAGGCATAAATGGGTAGTTTATATATTTAGATGAAAACTGGTGAGATATGGGCCCATCCTAGGAACTCACCACCGTTCTGGCAATTGAATTTTGTAATTTTTGAGGACAAGTTAGTGGCTTTAGAGAACTTTTCATATATAGGTCTATACATTAGTCCAGTCTGGATCTTGTCATTGTCCTAGCAATGATGGCTAATGGATGCCGGGCCAGGTATGTGGTACATTTGATAGTCTTTCCCCTATACTTTATGCTGCTAGTCGTAGATGTTGTTTTTATATTTTCAGAGTGTGTACAATATGCAAATACCCAAAGAATTTCCTGACTCTAGTATTCTGAGGGAGCGAGCAAAAGAATGGACTGGTCGAAATTACATACTGATAAGCCACGTTTTGAAGAATTTCCTGAAAATCAAGTGGTTTGTCATGTAGTAAAGAGCAGAGGGTAGTTTGCTCTAAATTGAAGCATCATGCACGGAGAAAGAATGCCCTTGTTTGACGACATTATTTTGGACAACTCAAGAGGAAAGCTGGGGCAGAGCACGCATTGTGCCTAGGCTGATAAAATGAGAAGATATCGCGAATAAATGTAGGATCTTCCTGGTAGAGGGACATTTGACACTACATGCTTAGATCTTGGCTGTCAGTGCAGTTGAGAAAGATGATGTGAGCCTGAGGCTCTGCCAGGAAAATCCAGAGGAAAAGGGGTGGCAGCATAGTGTACTGGTTGCAGGCATGGCTCGAATAACCAGAATGGCCTGTGTAGAGCGTTGCCATAACCAAGGCAGGAGCCACCTATGGCTTGAGAAGAGTAAAATTATGTTAGCTGGAAGAAAAGGAAATTTAATTTTCAGGAGATTTATGAGGTGAAAACAAGTAAAAGAGATCATGGCTGTTCAGTCCTGCAAAAAAGATACATGTCAAACGTGACATCCAGGTTGCGAACAGTGGCCACTGGAGTGTGACATCACCCTAAATCACCAGCCCGCCGTGCAGATGAGCTGATGGAAGGAGGTCCACCTAACACCAGGAATGCAGCCTTCCCGTTGAGAGTCGGTGAATTGTCTTTCATCCAGCTGAGCAGCTTAAACGGGGTCCTTCATTCTATGACATCACTGTAGGTTTTGCAACCCAACCAGACATCATCCACCAAAGGGACGTTCCTGAAGCCTTTTGGAGACGGTTGACATGTAAAATTGGGTGAAAACAAAAACTTTCGTCTTTTTGCTGAAAGGCCCTGTACGCAGTGTCCCTGTCAAAATGGAGAATAATCACAACTTGAGCCCTTCTGGTGGCATGACTTTACCCTCAGACCCCATCTCTGGAAGTATCAAGAAATCTGGGATATTATTTCTGCACAGCAAGCAGGTCATGATGTGAATAGAAAAAAGTATACACTGCTCTCTCTCTGGGCTGCTTCCGAAGCTGGATGTTTTTGAGAACACCCATGCTGGTAAGCAGACCCCAACCTCTCAGCCCACTCGGGTTGCGTCCCACATGGCCAGTCCGGCCCTAGCGTCTCCAGTCCTAATCCTGCTGTTAATAAACTCTGGGACACTCTAGGTCTGTTGTGAAAGAGTAAAGAGGAGGGGTGGTAGATATAATAGAGAAGCTACCACCCCAGGCCAGGACATGTTAAAGGACTGGTCCAGCAGGAATTCCAGCTTCCCCAGTAGCCTTGTTGACATTCTTGGCATTTCAGTGAGCTGCTAACAGCTACCGAGACTCCTCTTGGTGGGACCTGTGTATTTGGCACCTTGCTGTGTGATTGTTTGAGCACTTAGTTATTCAGCCTACGTCTCTCCTTGCTTCCAGAAAACCTCCCCTCACAATACGGATGCACAGTGGCGCATATGTTGTCGTATTGGGCCTGAAACCCGAGATCTCGCCGGTTACTACTTTGTGTTTTACCTCTGCTGTGTCCTGACAAAGGGTGAGTTCATCACGCAGCCTTCATTAAGGAATGTCCGCGGTTGCAAACGACATTGAGCGATGCTCCGTTGTTAAGAAATATATTTTATGGTGTTGGAGGCGGTTTTCAGGTTTTTTTCCATGGTTGTTTAAATGGTATTTAAAGGCAGCAGAACGTTTTTTTGAAATTTTATCTCTTAGCTTATTTTTGATGAATTGGTATCTTAGTGATAACTGTAAACTCTTGTCTAATTATTAGGCTCTGGTTTGGTGTGGGAACCGGTTCCTTACTTCATATCCTGTCCCTAGAAAAGTTTTCCCTTGAACAGTGGTTTTTAGGTCGAAGCCTACTTGTTTGCTAAGGACATCTTGGGGACATTTGGAAAGCTTCCCTGGAAATGCATTTCGCCCATTGTTTACCATTGGCTTTGTGGTTTGTAACTCACATTTACGTGCTTTCTATCTGCTGGCTCTATCTGTTTTAGGCTGTCCAATTTGAGTTTGTCCCTTCTCTTGCCCTGTTTGCTGTACTCTTCAACCAGTACTGGGTTTCTGTAAACAGGCCTTTAAATTTTGTTCTGATCTTCTCGCATTTGCTGTGCATTCAAAGACCGAGATCAAATGTCATGCTCTGTCTTCCAGGAGCTTGGTGCTTACGTTTGTTTTTTCTCTGACTTCAAAGTGAGAGGTTTATGTGACAATCATGCTAGCTACTGGGGGAGTGTTTGAGGAAGGCTGTGTGATGTTACCTTTTTTTTCCAGCACACAACAAAATTTAAATGTTTTTAAAGGAACTGTGCAGATGTTTCAGGCTATATCAGAATTAGAAAATCACAAATGAAGCACTGTTTTAGTAATTCTGAAGTGTGGTGGAAACCAATATTTTAATATGAGAAAAACAAATCAATACACTGGGTGATGACATTTCCACACACTATCGTTTGTGCGCTGTATATGCTCATCAATAAATCTGTATGTCTGTGCAAATGTAATGGTCACCACTCCACTCTACACTACTTTACTCTACACCACTCTACTCTATGCCAATGCACGCTATCCCACACTACTCTACTATGCGTCACTGCAGCCTTCGCCACTGCACTCTACACCACTCCACTCTGCGCTACTCTACTCTGCAACACTGCACTCTACGCCAATGCACTCTGCTTCCTACCACTGCACTCTATGCCAGTGGTCTATGCGAATCCACTCTACGCCACTCTAATCTACTTTTCACTCATCGTCACGCTACTCTACGCCACTGTACTCTACTGCGCACCACTCCATTCTACTCTGAAACAATGTACTCTATGCCAATGCACTCAACGCCACTCAACTCAGTGCCACTTCGCGCCATGCCACTCCACGTCCCTTCACTCTACTCTGTGCAACTGCACTCTACTCTGTGCAACTGCACTCTACTCTGCGCAACTGCACTCTACTCTGTGCCAATTTACTCAAAACCAATGCACTCTGCGCCACTGCACTCTACGCCAGTCAAATCTGTGCCACTGCACTCTATGCCCATCTACTCTGCACCACTGCACTCTGTCACTATACTCTATTCTACAACACTTTATTCCACCGCACTCTACATCATTGTGCTGTACGGCACTGCACTCTGCGCCACTCTATTCTACTCTGCACCACTGCTCTCTATGACACTCTGCTCTGCACCACAGTAAGCCACTGCACTCCACATTAGTGCACCCTACACCACTCTACTATACACCACTGCACTCTACGACAGTCTACTTTGGTACACTGCACTCTCTGACACTAAACTCTATGCTGCGCCACTCTACTGTCCCCTACGCCACTCTACTCTGAACCATTGCATTGTACAGTAGTGCACTAAACACCACTTTATCCAAAACCAATGCACTCTACGCCACTGCTCTCTATGCCAACGACTCTGTAAGACTGCGCTCTAAGCCACTGCATGCTCCGCCACTACACCATTGCACTCTGTCACTCTGCTCTGCGCCACTGCTCTCTGCGCCACTGCACTCTACTCTGCACCACTGCACTCTACACCACTCAGCGATACGCTAATGCATTCTGTGCCACTACACTCTGCATCACTCCATGCCACTCTAATCTATTCTGCACTCCAGTGCACTCTAGGCCACTTCAGTCTACTCTGAAACAATCTACTCTACGCCACTCCACTGTACTCTGTCACTGCATTCTACACAACTTTACTCAAAACCAATGCACTCTATGCCAATCTACTCTGCACCACTGTACTTTACAACACTTCACTCTAGGCCTCTCTACTGCACTCTACGAAACTCCACTCTGAGGCTCTACTGCATTAAACTCTACTCCACTCTATAACACTCTATTTCTCTCTATGCCACTCCACTCTACTCCACTCTGACGCTCTAAGCAACTCTATGGTGGTCCACGGAACTCCCACTATGCCACTCTATGCCACTTTATTCCACTCTATTCCACAGCACACTACTCCACTCTATGCCACTCCACACCACTCAACTCTACAACATTCTACTCCACTCTGCCATTCCACTCTTTCTGTAGGAATACCACTCCCTTCTATGCCACTCCACTCTACGACAATCTACTCGACTCTGTGCCACTCTACTACTCTCTACTCCACTCTATGCAACACCCTCTAGGCCACTCCACTCTGCTCTACACTACTCCACGACATTGTGCTCCGTTCTACGCCCTTCCACGACACTAGACTCCCTCCACAACACTCCACGCCGCTACAATAACACTCCAACTGTCTCCAAACCACTCAAATCTACTCTAAGCCACAGCATTCCACTCTACTCCTCTGTACGTCACCCTACTTTACACCCCTCCACTTTACCCCACTAACTTTTAGCCGTGCTGAACAGCAGCCGCGCTGGTGTACCTTCTAAAGACAGTGGTCCCTAGACTTTTAAAATATTTTAAAAATAAATATAGACTGAATCAGTACTATATTCTTTGTCCAACCGGACAGATTTTTAATATGCAATGAATGTATAACAAAAAAATATAAAGCAAGAAAAAATCAAAGTGGGACACAACCTGCGTCCTAAGGACAAAAACAACCAAACAACATTTAAGGGAAGGGTTCAGGCAAGGGGAACGTGTCTGCATAAAAATTTAAGAATATATCAGACGTAGTAACGTGAAACCACCATTACATATTAACATCACAGTTAGTTTATGCATATGGGGTACATTACGTCGACGGCGTTTCGATCCCTTAGACCAATAGTGGGATCATCATCAGGACATTTCAAGTTAACATGCCTGTATACATATACCAGTTAATACCGAATCACGGGCGCAGATCAATCTCTTGTCAGTTACAAGAGTATGTAAGACAAAAAGCGAACAGCCCGATAGGCTTGAGGGCATCAAAGGACCCCAGGGGAATTAGAGGCACCAAGGGCAGTTGCCTTAGAATACCGAGTAAGGCTGAATAGCGGGATCGCTGGCGGGGGATGTAGTATTCACTCTGTTTGGTTACTGCCGGGATCACTCGATAGTGCTGTGAGCCGAGAATTCCTCGAAATTCCTCACTTTTGACCGCGAACTTGGCTCCATTTGGACTGCCGTCGTGCACCTGATTGGGATTATTAAATCTCCTGCCAGTGATTCCGGTACCCACTTTCACCAATTTTAACCTACGATTACTACATCCCCCGCCAGCGTTTTATTAAATTTCAGTAATGTTTCACTGCTTTACCTAACGTCTGTCTTATCGTGTTACTATATTTTTCATTCTGTAAGGCTTGTAATATTATTTTAAGGAGCCGGTTTTTTATGTTTTAATGTACTAGGACCTACAGAGTGCGTATCTAGCTGGACAGCAACAGTGCTCTGTACAATATGGTTACAGGGTTTTAGGAATGATTTAAGATGTTGACTACTGGAGTAGTAGTTTCCGTCAATGCTTGTCTAGGTTACTTGATCTTCCTCGATTAGTTCGGAATCAGATTATACACCCAGTGTCTTTACTTTGGTTATCGGTCACATCAGGTGTGAGGAGATTTGTGTGCAAGATGGATTGTTGTTTTTGGAGACCTTTAGAGTAAGTATTGGTTTTGTCTCTGTTGAGGGTGGGCCACTCGAAGTTGATTCATTTCATGTGAGAGACCGACTTTAGACCGATGTTTTTACAATGCATTGCCTTTACCACGCGTATGGCTTTACCACGAAGGTAAGTGTATTTAAGGTAATTGTGTGTGTGTGTGTATGTGTGTGTGTGTGTGTGTGTGTGCGCTCATATATGGACGTACACATATATAATTTAGGGTTCAGGGGTGGTTAAGGATATTGGGTGATAAGATTTTTTTAGGGTTTAGAAGCGGGTAAGGGTATAGGGTGGTAAGAGTGTTTTTAGGGGTTAGAGGTGGGAAGGGATATATGGGCTAAGGTTTTTTTTAGGGTTATGGGGTGGGGAGGGGTATAGGGTGGTAGGAGTCATTTAAAAAAAGTGATGGTTTTTTGGGGGGGATTCCCTCCTTTTTTAATAAAAATTTACCATTCTAATTATTCTTTCTAAAAAGGTGGGGGGGGGGGGGTTTGGGATGAACCCTCCCAAAACAAAATAGTGCGTGTGTATATGTATGTATATATTACCTACTGGCGGTCACCAGTAGTTAGTTATAGTTAGGACCAAAGTTTCCATAGGAAACACGTTTTTTGTTTTGCCAATAACTTTGATGCCGCTTGATGAATCTTCACGAAAATTTCACAAAACTTCTCTTTTTTGATTCAGCTGCTGTGCTGAAAGTTTCGGGATGATCCGTCAAGCGGGGGCCGAGAAAAAAGGGCAGTCCCAAAATGCGTTTTCCCCATGTTGTGTCTATGGGGATTTTTCATTTTTTGAACACGACTACAGCCCGAACGGCTGAACAGAATTAGACCAAATTTGGCAGAAAGCTAGATGTTTATCCAGAAAGCATGCCTTTTGTGATTTGGTGTAAATCCGTTCAGTAGTTTTTGAGATATTTATCTTTAAAAAATATAGATATCTGGGGATGCAAGTCTTTGCAGTGGACTCACGGACCCTACTAACATTTTATTGGCTGCCAATACTTCAACCAAGAAGTATTGGCAGCCATCTTGGTACTCTGCGTGAAGCTGAGTCCCACAAACAAAGTAAAAAATAAACAAAAGGGGGCAGGGACCCCGCTGGTGTTTAAAAGGATGTAAAATTTTGCTGCGGACTCGCCGGTAAATCCGCAAATCCGCGTGTCTGTTTTCTAAAGCCCTGGGTGGGCCAAATCCCGGGGGCATGAGGGTAATCAAGGAGGGGGGGCTCATGGGGCCCCCCTCCTAGGCTTTTGTGAAGCCCCGGGGACTGCCACCTTCCTGAGGCACTGAACACTATAAATGCAGGGGGCCACTCGGCCCCCCATTGTCCTGGGGACCGCCACCTCTCCGGGGTAGTAATAATATGCAGGGGCTGCGCTGCTTCTCAGGGGACCGCCACCTCCCCGCGCACTGTAGTATACAAATGCAGGGGGCCCACTTGCCCTCGCCCCCTCCGCCCCCCTCCCTGGGGACCGCCACCTCCCCCGGGCACATAAACATTTTATAATTTTTATAATGTATAATGCGGGGGAGGCCCTACCCCCTCCCCCGCAGCCCTGGGGACCACCACCTCCCCGTGGCTGAAATAACATATTTACGGGGGAGCCGCTGCCTCGGGGACCACCACCTCCCGGGGCACAAATTGAATAATTAAGGGGGGGCCATTGGGGATCCCCGGCGACCACCACCTCCCCAGGGCTAAAAACTTGAGAGTGGAGCCATAGATGGCCCTGCGGACTGCCACCCCCCAGGGCCGGCTCCTGCAATGTCCCTGGATGCCCACCCCGGTACATTGTAGTTTGCTATGGCTTGGCGGGAGCGGTGCTCCCGCCAACCCATAGCTAACACTGCTCCACTTTCAGCAAGCGAGAGCAGATAAAATGCTCTTGCTTGCTGAACGCGGAGCAGAATTGCTTTTGGACAGAGGGGGTTGCATGTCAGCAGCTCCCTCTGTCCAAAAGCAGTGTTGGCTCCCGCAGGATGTGGGGACCTGGCAGGGACCGCGGGGGCCTTCAGGCTCCCCCGTGGTCTCCATAGGTGCTCTGGGTGGGACCAGGGCACCCAGCCTAGAGGCCAGGGGAAGGGGGGGCCACGTGCCATCTACATTTACACCTTCACATCTAATGTCCAGTAGAATTCTAGCATTTGAACAGGTAGTTTTGAGAGATGTTATGAAGTTGTTTGAAGAGAAAAAGTATATCCAATACAATATAAGCAAGGAAGAAAAGAACAGTCTTGAAGCTCTGAGGCAGAATAGTGACCTTGTAATCAAGCCGGCCGATAAAGGCGGTGCGATTGTGTTATTAAACAGGGAAGACTATACTGAGGAGATTAGAACTCAACTTCAGGTTGCAGAGAACTACCAAAAGATACAGGGAGATCCAACGAAAGCTGTGACCAAATTGATTCATGAGTTGACAACTAAAGGTCTTAAGGAAGGATACTTGAGTGAGCATGAATTTGCATACCTCCATAAAAAAGAACCTTGTATCCCTACGATCTATACTCTCCCTAAGGTGCATAAGAATCGGGACAAACCACCGGGGGGACCAATAGTATCAGGGTGTGGGTCCGTTTTGGAACCCTTGTGTCACTACGTAGATGTATTTCGCCAACCATGGGTACCCAAGACGAAATCCTACATACGGGACTCCGTGGAAGTTATCAATATAGTGGAAGGATTCCCATTTGACAAACAGAGGCAGTTACTAGTCACTCTAGATGTGTCTTCGTTATACACGAGCATCCCACAACTAGATGCTCTGGAGGTAGCTCATTCAACTCTAGAACAAAGAGACAGGCCTCATTTTGTACCCAAGGATTTCATAGTTAGTCTTTTAGAAATAGCTATGACTAAGAATTTCTTACTGTTTTAGAGGGATTTCTTTTTACAAATCAAGGGTGTGGCTATGGGGGGCGGGGTTCGCCCCTGACTTGGCGAATCTCTACATGGACAGATATGAGGATAGGTTTATTTACAATGCTGATAATCCTTTCATAGAGAATATTTCTCTATGGAAGCGATATATCGATGACGTCTTCATGGTCTGGACTGGTGACTCGCAGACTTTGCACAATTTTTTGTATGGTTAAACAACAAAAGCAAGGATATACAATTCACAATTACCTTCAATCAAGATCAGATTGATTTCCTCAATCTAACTATCAAAAATGAGTTTAATACTTTGTATACCACACTGTATAGGAAGCCCCTGGAACGGAACACCCTGTTAGGGTACACGAGTCACCATCCTAGGAACTTGAGGGATAACCTTCCCTATGGCCAGTTCCTCAGGTTATGTAGGAATTGTGCCCTCAGGGTAGACTTCTTTACAGAATCTGATTTACTCATCAAAAGATTGTTAGACCGTGGGTATCCAAGGAGTCTTTTAAGAAAAGCACGTAAGAGGGCTTGGTACTGCCATAGGGAGACACTACTACAAGTCAATCAGGAGCGTACCACAGCCAATGATCGGGTTGTGTGCGTCTCCACTTTTGGGAACCAGAGTAATGAGATTAAGAAAATCATTAATCGCAATTGGACGCTGATTTCTGATGAGATAGGGACTTCAGAGCCACCGCTTTTTGTATTTAAACGAGGGAAGAATATAAGAGATTACACGGTCAGTTCATACCTCAAAGAGAAACCTCCTGCTGACTTACGTACCCAATTGATGTTGCCACCCCTACAGGGTCACTATAAATGTGGACAGTGCAAAGCTTGTGATATGACTGTAGAGCAAAAACAGTTTGAGTATTCAGGGAAGCAATTTTCTCTCCATCACACAAATTGCAACACTAAAGAAGTGATTTACATCATGTGCCCCTGCAGTAAGGTGTATGTGGGACAAACGAAGCAGAAAGTCAAGACCCGCATCCTCCAACATTGCTCTAGGATACGCTGTTGAGTGCAGTGTGCTCCATTAGTTGACCACTTTGTGGACTTAAAACATCCAACTGACAGTCTAAAATGGTGGGTTCTTGAAAAGATTCAACCCAATCCGAGGGGTGGAGACATATCAGTGACTCTAAACTTGCGAGAATGTAAGTGGATACACCTCTTGGACTCTGTAAACAATGGTTTGAATGAATCCGAGGAGATTGCCAGACAAATCTCCCTATTATGTACAGGTTGAAAGCTGTCTGTTCAATCTTTAATATGGAGTGTATTCATACTGTGGCACGCCAGGAGTGATGAGTGTAACAATATATCTGTTTCTTCAAAAAAACTGTGTGTAACTTAAGATGATGCATTTTAGTTTTATTGATATGTCCCTGTGTCGATACTATTCAAGTATCAAGGATAATGAATGAACAGATCTTACCTGTTATGAACCTCATGCATTTTGCAGATGTGGATTTCAGGCAGTAAATGGCATGTTACAATTGTTCATTACTTTGATGGTTAAACAAGTTACTCTAAGACTTTCCAGATATGTTTTGAGTGACTAGCGTTGGTTTAAGCATGATCATTTTTGTAACGATACAGTTTATTGTACAATGTTGTTGTTTAATACGTACACAGTACGATCACGTGTGCCATTTATATTGTCTTTTGCATGTCACAAATTTGCACAGTTCCACCTGATTTTGTACATTGCTCATGAGCACTACACAATTCTTTGCACAGCTTGCTCCCATTTGTTGAAAGCTGACTCATGACGCAGTAACAAACTGTTTACATTGCTCAGGAAAACCGCAATTCTATGCACAGCCTGACACTACAGTGCACATGTTCTCCGATGCTGATCTCGGAGACTGTCTGATCACAGCGCAAAATTGAGAATTGTCTATTCAAACAGAATACCAACAATCAAGTGCACCGGGTTTTTCCCTTTTTTCTATTTTTTCTATCCTTATTGATCTAAGACGGCAATTATCCGAATAGGTATATTTTTTATTCATCGACTTCTGATAATGCTCGAGTTTTTGCACACATTAAGATTTCTTAATACGGTGTTTTGTAGCCCCATGGAGGCTACTGTACAAACCCTTTGAGACAATTATGGCAGGTGAGTTCATGCCGAGTTGAAGTTTGCTTAAATACGGAAGTGTTAGACCCCTTTTTACACGTTATGTCTTTCAAGTAAAAGGATTATTTTTAAGTCCTACGAAGGTAACTTCAGCAACGGAATAATCCAATTTAGATGGCTTTCGCCTTGTGAGTCTTTGCGGGGTTCAGATTTGATGCTCGTCCTTCCGCATACCTCGACGTTTCCTGCGAGGGCAACCGCGGCCGGTTTCGCATTCCGACTTGCCTACGTGCACGTGGAGACTTCTTTATGGTTATTTGAATGTTGGAGACGCTGCGAGCAGCGCGTCTTCAATACGAGCTCCGAGCTGGTGCCGGAGGTAGGTTTTCATGAATGTGTGTATTCATTCTTTACTTTGGGCTATGAAACCAATGAAGGGATTTTGATTCTTCCTGATCAAAGTCACTGTATTACATGTTTTTAGAGAGAATTTCCCGAACATTGTCGGGTTTACGGACACTGGATAATTCCAGGCTTTAAGGAGATGGACCCATAAATACTCCGCCATTATCTTCCCTTCTGTGCCTATTAAAGAGGTGAGTGGCTCTCTAGACTCAACCACGTACCTGTGCACGGTGGAGGGTCATTCACGATCAGCTTTTCCAAATGAATTTTTGGGCAAAATTTCCATATTGTATATCGTGTTTTTACTGCAGGCTCACGGGGAGCAGACAACCCTGTTACTTTTTCGAATTTCTAAAGGAATGTTGGTACTTTTGGAATCGTTCTGAACACGCATCATAATAATCTTAAGGTAGGAATCTGTCCCAATTAATCATTACCTCTAGGCGAGACCTGTTGTTTTGATTTACAGTCTAACAGGCCCCCTATTTTAATATAGGAGGAAGAATCTTCCGGTCCACAGAATTTTTCCGGATAAGCCCGGCTGGGCTTCAATACCTTATATCCCACAAAGTTGAGCATGTATGCCTGATTGATCTATGGCTACAAACCTTTTTTTGCGGCACACACTGGAATCTATCCAATATTGCTTTCCGTTCTCTCTCACAATAGGGCATACACAACTGCTTTTTGTACTGAGGAAGACCCCGTGGTGATGACATTGACAAGCACACATATTTGAAGGGGTCGAAACGTCAATGTTAATGGTCTAGCAACTTTTCCCAACAAGACCCATTAAAGAAAAAGAGGTTTTGCTAGGGTGTTCCTTGTTGCTACAATTACAAAACATTGCAAAAAAGGAAATTATGTTTTTTATGTTGTTTATATAATGGTCTGTAGTCTTGTGGTGTGTACAGTCACAATTTATCACCTGTGTATGTTACCATTGTAAAATATCACCTATGTTTGTTGTGTATGTATGTTATGTGTTTGATGCAGTAAAGCACTTAGATATATGAATTTTTCAATATATGAATACATTAATTTTCAAAAGAAATGTCTTCTTGTTTCAGTGTTGTGCTATTTTAACATTAGGTTAAGGTCCCACATATAGGGGCCAAAAGAATGAATATATTGTTCAGGTAGCAGAACCACTGTTCCCACACCGTACTAATCCCCAGGTTCTGTGCATTACTGGGTTACCCATTGAGATTAATGGTAATTATCATAGAGGCTATAATTCATTTGTAGTCATTCTCCGGCAAGATGATTATGTCGTCAGCAACTGTGATCCTGTATTACAAGACTCAGTCCAAAGTATTGAACTGGGGATTGCCCCAGGAGGCTAAGATTGCAAACTTAAGAGTTGTCACGTAGTCATGTAAGATCAATTATAGGATCATGCAGTTGTAAAAATATTTTGGATCGAGATAAGATTATGTACACTTGACAGCAATTTAGGAGTAGAGGATTTACACACTCCAAGATGGCGTATCTATGTAGACGAACTTCAGATGAATGTCTTTTGTTTATTTCTATGGCTGTTGTCAATAGCATGATTGTCCTTTGTTTGTTTTTTCACTGGATGACGTATGAATTGTAATATGATTTAACCTATGCCTATGGTGTAAGAGGAAGCAGCCACCCGTGATCAAGGCGAGATGTTCGCCGAAACGAGTTTGGTTGTTTGCATATCCACTGGCACAAATGAAATTATTAGATTAAACCAGTAAGCAAGCAAATTTTGGAGTGCGCATCTTTCTTTCAAGCGCTAAGATAAAGTAATTTTGTATATTGACACGGTTTCCACAACCGGATGCGCACTGCTGCCGTCCGGGTTAGGGGTTTCTTGTGGACGTGTGATTTTTGATATATATAGATATATATATATTATCTACTGGCGGTCGCCAGTAGATAGTTATAGTTAGGACCTATTATCCATAGGAAATCCGCGACATTCTATTTGAAATAACGTTGGCGCCGGTTGACGAATCTTCGCGAAAGTTTCCAACTTGTTGGGGCGCTCCGCTCCGGTCCTACCCTGAAAGTCTCGGGTTGATACGTCAAGCGGGGGCCGAGAAAAAAGGGGGGTCCCAAAACGCGTTTTCCCCATTCATTTTTCCATAGGAACCTTTAGTCGCAGCTACAGCCCGAACTGCTGAACGGAATTACACCAAATTTGGCAAAGAGGTAGCCCTTGGTTCAGACTGGTGCCTTTGGCTTAAATGGTGTAAATCCGTTCAGTAGTTCCTGAGAAATTCACAAGTAAAGTCACATATATATCTATGGCCGAGTAGGGTCCGCGTACCCTCCCGATCACGAGCTGCATGCTAATTGGCTGTCAGCTGGCTGTCAACATTCCGATTCAGGAAGTGTTGGCAGCCATTTTGTCCCTCGGTAGAACCGAGGGACAGAAACAAGTGCGCAAAGCGCACAAAGGGGGCAGGGTGAAACACCCTAACCCCTAGGCCTGCTCAGGGGTCCCACAAGGACCCCTGGGCAAAAAGCATTTTTTTTTTTTTTTTTTTAAATCGGCAGGGTGCGCGGATCCTGCCGAAAAAAAAAAAAAAAAAATCGAAGCGCGGGCTCCCGCGCTGCGATGTTAATTTGCCCCCGGGTGAGCCAAGTCCCGGGGGCATGGTGGGGGGTTAAATTTATGTATGGGGGCCTCTAAAGGTCTCCCAAGCCCCGGGGACCGCCACCCCCGGGGCTTTAACACAAAATGGTGCGGGAGGGCTCTTTGCCCTCCCGCTGCCCCGGGGACCGCCACCTCCCGGGGCTTCTGTTTTAATTTTTAACCTGTGTGGGGGCTCCAGCCCCCACACGCCCGGAGACCGCCACCTCCCCGGGGCACTAAGAATTAAAATGGGGGTCCGTTTTGGACCCCCGAAGCCCCGGGGACCACCACCTCCCCGGGGCTTTGAAAATGTGGGGAGGGGGGCCGCGCGGCCCCCCTCCTGGAGCCCTTGATGGCCCTGGGGACCGCCACCCCCCAGGGCCGGCTCCTGCAGTGTCCCGGGGTGCCTACCCCGGGACACTGCTGTTTGCAATGACAGGACGGGAGCCTTGCGGCTCCCGTCCTGTCATTGCAAACTTGCTTGATATTGGAAGAGAGAGCTGGAAACCTGCTCTCGCTTCCAATATCCAAAGCTGATTGCTTTCCACATGGGGAGCAGCATGTTAGCTGCTCCCCATGTGGAAAGCAATGCCGGCTCGCGCAGGAGGCGGGGAGCCGGCGGGACTGTGGGGGTTTGGGGACCCCCACAGTCCCCAACGAGAGGCCAGGCCCCGGGGGATGGGGTCCCCGGGGCCATAAGTGGCCAGGGAGGGGGCCACGCAGCCCCCTCCCCAAATTTAATTTTTTTAAAAAAAAGTGCAAGGCCGGCCCCGGGGATGGGGTCCCCGGGGCCTTAAATGGCCTGAGGAGGGGGGCTACGCAGCCCCCCTCCAAATAAAAAAATCGAGGCCATGCCCCGGGGGATGGGGTCCCCGGGGCCAATACAGGCCCAGGGAAGGGGGGCCTTCCCGTTTAAAAAAAAAAAAAAAAATGCTCAGGTCCCGGGGATGGGGTCCCCGGGGCCAAAGTGGGCAAGGGAAGGGGGCCACGCAGCCCCCTCCCATTAAAAAAAACCAAAAAAAAAAAAACGGCATTGTGCCGGAGGCTCCGCCCTCCCTGCAGTACTCTGCAAACGCGCCCCCTGGCGCGTTTGCAGAGGAGGAATAAATTCCCCTTGAATACTGGGGGTCCCTGGGGGCCAACTAGCCCACCAGGAACCTCCAGTATGCGCCAGGGGCTGCGTTGCAGAGACGTGTACAAAGGCCACGCCCCTTTTACACCTCTCTGCAACGCAGCTCTGTGGCGCTTTTGGAGGTATATGGTGGGCTAGTTGGACTCCAGGGACCCTCAGGATTCAAGGGGACTTAATCCCCCAACCTAAAACGCGCCACGGGGCGCGTTTGCACAGTGGTGAAGGGA
This sequence comes from Calotriton arnoldi, assembly GCA_963921515.1. Taxonomy (NCBI): domain Eukaryota; kingdom Metazoa; phylum Chordata; class Amphibia; order Caudata; family Salamandridae; genus Calotriton; species Calotriton arnoldi. Next base: position 681,274 of record CAWUFW010002619.1, read on the forward strand.
GGGGCGGCGCTTCAGGTGACATGTGTGCAAACAGGCCCCGTGGCGCGTTTTAAGATGGGGAATAAATTCCTTTTCAATCCTGAGGGTCCCTAGGGGCCAACTAGCCTGAGGTACCTCCAGTAAGCGCCACGGAGCTGCGTTGCAGAGTGTTGTAAAAAGGGGCGTGGCCTCTGAACACCTCTCTGCAACGCAGCCCCTGGCGCATACTGGAGGTACCTTGTGGGCTAGTTGGCCCCTAGGGACCCTCGGGATTGAGGAGGAATTAATTGTCCAACTTAAAACGCGCCACAGGGCGTGTTTGCAGACATGTCACCTTAGGCCCCACCCCTTCCTTCACCATTGTGCAAATATTCCTCTAAAATCAGCCGAACTACGAATTCCGATTTACTCACCTGTTATCAGGAGAGACCTCAGTGCTGCATCTTTGAGCCCAGTACTGATCCTGAAAAGTAATTCTAACCGTACTTACCAGTAACTTGAATTTCCTTCCATAGGATATCATTGCCTGCTTTTTGCTGAAAAAGTTTCTAAGTGTCGATTTTTGAAACATACAAATATTCCTCTAAAATCAGACAAAATACGAATTCCGATTTACTCACCTGTTATCAGGAGAGACCTCAGTGCTGCATCTTTGAGCCCAGTACAGATCCTGAAAAGTAATTCTAACCGTACTTACCAGTAACTTGAATTTCCTTCCATAGGCTAACATTGACTGGTTTCACTTGGAAACTCTTCTAAGTGTGGAGTTTTGGAACTTTATAATATTCCTCTAAAATCAGCCGAAATACGAATTCCGATTTACTCACCTGTTATCAGGAGAGACCTCAGTGCTGCATCTTTGAGCCCAGTACTGATCCTGAAAAGTAATCTTAACCGTACTTATCAGTAACTTGAATTTCCTTCCATAGGATATCATTGCCTGCTTTTTGCTGAAAAAGTTTCTAAGGGTCGATTTTTGAAACATACAAATATTCCTCTAAAATCAGACAAAATACGAATTCCGATTTACTCACCTGTTATCAGGGAGAGAACCCAGTGCTGCATCTTTTAGCCCAGCACTGACCCTGAAAAGTAATTCTAACCGTACTTACCAGTAACTTGTATTTCCTTCCATAGGAATCCATTGTCTGGTTTTCAGCAGAAAAGTTTCAAAGTGTCAATTTTCACAAACTACAAATATTCCTTAAAAATCGCCTGTATAACTTAAACGCATTCTTTCAACTGTTTACAGGAGATGCACCAGTGCTGGATCCAGGATCCACCACTGAGTAAGAAAAAGTAACGATAACACTACTTACCTGCTAAGTGAATTTCCTGCCATAGGATAACATTGGTGATTCTATGCACTGTAAAAACCATAGGTTTCAGGGACGTTATAGTTGGAAATTGGCATTTAAAAAACCTTTGAAATTCACTGAAAAAACCATAGGTTTCAGACACGTTATAGTTAGAAATTAGCATTTAAAAAACCTTTGAAATTCACTGAAAAAACCATAGGTTTCAGGCACGTTATAGTTAGAAATTAGCATTTAAAAAACCTTTGAAATTCACTGAAAAAACCATAGGTTTCAGACACGTTATAGTTAGAAATTTGCATTTAAAAAACCTTTGAAATTCACTGAAAAAACCATAGGTTTTAGGGACAGTTATAGTTAGTTGGACATTGCACTCGTACAAAACCCGTGAAATTCCCCGTTATAGTTAGTTCAGCTAACTATAACTCGCGCCCCACAATGCACTGCTGATGACGTCACATATTACATCACTCATGACATGGTCAGTGACATCACTGATGACATCACTGATGACATCTCAAATGACATCACTGATGACATCACTGATGACATCATCCACGTGATAATCTGATGCACCTCCTCACACCCTAATATAACCTTTGATACACCCACTCTAAATTACAGACTGCCATTCGCAAAACCATAGACACTCCAACACCAATAACTACATACCCACTCACTGATTCTTAGGTCTACACACACACACATCCACTCACTCACCCGTACAGTCACTCATACTTATGGTCACTCAGTACAGGACTATCATATGCACTCTTACTCCTATATAGACACTCAAACACCGCCACTCATCCATAGAGGTACTCGCACACCTAGTCAGTCATGCAAATAATTAAACACAATGCCATTTACTCACCTATACAGTTATACACACACCAGCTCACTTACTCATACAAATACTAGCACATTGTTACGCTCTTATACAATCACTGATACAAGCACACACTCATCCATACAGCCACTATCACAATCACTCACTCTCGCTTATAGCTATTTATATACTCCAACACACATATATACTGCCTTTCACATATGTAGTTAGTCACACATGTACCACTGGGACATACATTCACTCACTAACACACTCTTACACACACTTACCCACCCATACAGTCTATCACAGATGCACTCTTGAAACCATCCACCCAGTGAATCACCCACTCACATCTATGCACAGTCGCACACACCCTCCCACACAAACACTCAGGCACCCATACAGATACTCAGACAACCATTCAATAACTCATATAGACACTCATGTAGCTATTCACAAACACATGCAGCCACTTACACAGCAACAGACAGACGGATACAGACATTCACCCAGTTTAGTCACTAACCCATGCATTCAGTAAGATACGTTAAATCACTCACTTATAGAGTCAGTCACGCACCTACTAAATCATCCATACAGACACTTATACACCCACTCATTCTTCAATACGTCTTTTCCTATATATATTAAAAATATTTAAACTTTACAGAAACAGTCACTGCATGATGTCATCAGTGATGTCATCAGTGATGTCACTGACCATGTCATGAGTGATGTAATATGTGACGTCATCAGCAGTGCATTGCGGGGCGCGAGTTATAGTTAGCTGAACTAACTATAACGGGGAATTTCACGGGTTTTGTACGAGTGCAATGTCCAACTAACTATAACTGTCCCTAAAACCTATGGTTTTTTCAGTGAATTTCAAAGGTTTTTTAAATGCAAATTTCTAACTATAACGTGTCTGAAACCTATGGTTTTTTCAGTGAATTTCAAAGGTTTTTTAAATGCTAATTTCTAACTATAACGTGCCTGAAACCTATGGTTTTTTCAGTGAATATATATATATATATATATATATATATATATATATATATATATATATATATATATATATATATATATATATACTTATACTTACCTTATGTTTTAAAGGCATGCGTGGTAAAGGCTTTGCATTGTAAAGGCATTGCGCGGCAACGGAGCCATGGTTAATGTACTTGAGGTAAAAGCATGCGTTTTAATGTCATAAAACCATTTCATTTATCATTGTGATGTAGTTCTAGAGTTTGCTTCCCATAGCAGTGTAGCATTATGGGAGATGCAGAAGTTATGTCGAAGCTTGCAAAGTCACGATGGAGGGGTGTTCAGTACACATTGTAAATGATATAGCGCATTCATTTACAAAGAGCTTAATCCCACCATTTAATCTGTTTCTACTGTCAAAATGTATGGCAACTAAAGTACTGGGAGGTGATTAATTTTTTCCAAGATCTCCCAGAGTGCTCCAGTGCTGCTCTGCTAGGAACCCTGGTCTCATGGATGCAGGTTTATTATGACACAGAGGCGGCGAGAGGCAATTCTAGTAATGAGACCATTCTACGTATCTCCCAACTAATACTAGAAAAAACAACACTAGCTTGCCATTCTGTGACGAGATACTGTGACATTGACTATTGTACTCTTACTTAATATAGAAAACAAGATTAATCCTATGGCCAGGCCGGAACCTGTTTAAACTATCAGAACCTGGTTCTGTGAAATATATATAAATATGGACATTCAGGCACCCATAAGTGGCACTCTTACTTTCATTTTTTAATATACAGGCGTGATATTTCTGTTCACACCTCTCGATCATCTGTTTTCCAAATGATAGGCAAACATGATAGAACCTATATGGATGAATAATGATATAGAATATACCTACTAAAGTTTGATTTTGATACCTATAGTGAGCCATACCACATGCAATACAAATATATTGCTTTATGATACCACCACTATGGCCACCATGGCCACCTTGACGGACGGCGTGGTTAACACTCTAGTTTACAGGGAGAAATATTTGGATCAGGATGATCTGCGCAGCATCGTTTTCTCGCTTTTCTAATTATCCCTGAAACCAACAGTAGACACACTGTAATCTACAGTGATCTAATTCCTTCAAACTGCACAGTTACGCTACGCGGGTTAGCAGACTGAATCAACTATTAGTAAGTGTATCATCGTCTTCAAATCATATCACACACCATGACATGTTGATTTTAGCTCTACCTACATTAGTTGCGCAGGTGTTGGCATTGTATAGGATGCCCATTTTTGGTATCCGTGGGGCAGTACGCAATAGTTATGTGTACAGCCCATGTTGCGCCTGCAGTGTGTGCTGTTTATGGCGTAGATGCTCGTCTTGATGTGGTGATGCGGTTACAGTCACACCGTGTCCATCACTGCTGATGAGTTTGTTAGGAGACGTACCACAGTTAGACGGTTTAGAATTATACATTTTGGTCTTAGAACAGTTTTTTCATGAATTCCCAATCTGGTCAGACCATTGGAATAGAGTTAAGCTCCCTATGATCCATTCAGCTCCGTTATGATTGAAGATTTACTCACTCATTTGTGAGACAATTACCGGTGACATAAATGAGCTCCGATGGCTAAAAATCTGAACCGCACGCTGACATCCCTGTCTGATCATAGTAATGGCCAATGATTTATGTTCTTTCTTAATCATCGATCTTATGTATAGTTATTCATTATGTCGCAACTATCACCAAAATTGTGAAGCTGCGGTGATCTGAGGCACTTTCACGTCCTCTCAAATACTGATGTTTGAAAACAGATTGGTTAATACTTCGTATCTTTCAGATCGCCCAGTATCTCATGTGACTTTTTAGCGACACTAGTAATGCAGGATAATGTGGGTTATATTTGCACATGTAAAAAAAAAAACGTTACCAGCTTGACTAGTTCAGATGGTTCATTAGTTTCTTCGCATTCTGCTCCTTGCAAGAGGACAATATGAAAATGCAAGAAAAGAATAAAATCTGGGGGTGGGCGGGGGTGCAGGTGCAGGGGGAGCAAATATTATTTTCTTTAACATAAACTATTGCCAGCACTCCTTTATAAGATGTGTTCCTTTCACATACTTGTGTCTAAATTATGTTGGCAACTGTGTAAAGTTTAAAAACAAAAGAACAGCATCAGTTAGTGTTTTAGTTTAGTTTTTGTCTCCCTGGCGTTAGAGATCAAGGCCTCGAGGAGTGTGGAACTTTCACCTTTTATATCCAGTGTGTTCACAACTCCTGCTCACAACACATTAACCGGAGTGTCTGATACTTGCCCCCCAGCCCTCCATTTTGCACTGCTTGAAACCGGAAGCCCCGACAGAAGTGTTCTTCCTGCCTCCACCCTGTGTCTACTGACCAACAAAACCTATTGTGTGCGTTGTCTGACGATAAGGGAAGTGCACGGGAATAAGAGAAGGGACCGGAAGTGGACGGGACACTAAACTCGTTCTGCCTGGCAGCTGGTGTCCAAGCGAGCAGCTGACCCATGCCTGCGGCTGCGTGCCTTGGCAGGGATCTAAGCACATAAGCTTGTTTTCTAAGTAGGTGGACACTCGGGCCTTTTTGACCAGGTCAAGGTATAGAATACACAGATGTATGGGGAGAACGTTCCACAGACTGGGGCCCTTGGACGTAAAGCTCTGCCTTCTCTGGTGGTGAGGTTAAAGTAAGCGGGATGAGTACTTTTAAATCTGAATTGTTGAAGTCCCATCAGGGAAGATGCGCACAAATTCATTGACTGCGGAAATGTGGTGGTTGCCCCAGCATTATTTGGAACGCAGCTTTTGTGATTGAATCTACGCCCCCTCTGATGTATCTTTTGGAAAGTTTACACAAGGTGTATTCTTACAAGAGCAGCAGATTAGCATTGGGGCCAGACCAGTGCTTAATTTGGAGGGAAAAAAAATATGTGCCAGTACTCTCGTCAGGAGGCCACTGCAGCTTGCACCACACATTGCCCCTGCCGTGCTGTCAATGATAGGAACAACACAACTACTAGCCATCACACTCCTACAAGTGTGACTATTTCAGGCCCCCAAAGCTATACGAATGGCTTGGGTGGCTGGTAATAGTCGTTTTTAATGTATACTAAATTAATAATTAACTGTTGTTGTGGTTATCTCAAAATTATCCAGACAGCGCCACCTGGTACCAAACTGTCACAAGCTCATGTGTTGACAGTTAAGTGCCGGTGCTGAGCCCCGGAAAAAAACAGCTCAAATTAAGCACTGGCAGACAGTGTCTCGCGAGGTCTGTGCATAATTTTTATTACTCAAGTGTAATCTCTTGTAAATCCTGATTACTAGGCTACTCATAGATGACGTAATTTTCTTATGCCTATGCTAACCACATTGCTTTTTGTTACAGAGTTGGTTCAAGCAGGAGTGTCCTGTGGGAGCCGTGAAAGCAGTTGTGTGTTGCACAGTCTACTGTAGGAACTTTCATCGAGTACCCTGCAGAAACTGGACCGTGGAAAGTCACGAGAAAGAGGTATGCAGGGTCATTAATGCTTGCGAGCGGATGTTGAAAGTGATACTCTTTCGATGGAAAGCGGTGCAAAAGTCCTTATTTTTAAGCAGCTGCTCACCCTCCCCTAATTTACGTAAAATGTATACTTCTTGTGAGAATTGAGCATACTGCGCAAGAAAAAAAAAGATGGCTTCGCCCACTCTTCTAGCCCAGCTTCCGTCATCGTGAAGACCTCAATTTTTTGGTCTCCATGCATTCACTGAAGTCCTTTCCAGGAAGGTGCGTACCATGGACGTGTTCTCGGACACTGGTGTTATCTCATAGGAATGGTAAATTGTCCTGTACAGGCTGTGAAGATAAGATTCTCATTTTCACTCTTGTGCTGGTGCTTTTTTTTAATTGGATTACTTGAGGTTTTTAGGTGGCCTATCTGTTATCTTGTATTAGGCTGGTACATTTTGTATCTTTTCTTCCCTTGGCTCACCAGCATTTCTGGAGCCTCGTCGTTATTTTGGATGATAACATTTTTGTTTAATGTTGCAGAGTCGTGGGTTATTAATGTATTGGTTGGTTTTCTGGGTCCTTGTTAGATTATGTGCTTATGTCTTTGGTGGCTGGCGCCTGGATTGTTTAGGTCTCTTTCTGAGGTAATGGTTTCTGCTTGACTGGGATACGAAACACCAAACATGTGACAGCAGCACTTATTTTAGGGTTCGGGACATTTTATATTTACCATGCTACATGTATCTAGATGCAAGTGTATGGGTTGTTTAGTGTATGGTCTGGTGGGAATGGTGCACAGCTGTGCAAAAGGTGTTAGGTTAGATTATATTATCAGCCATGCAGGTCTTTAAGCCCATTCTGTTTGCATTCCGAGTATGGGGAACTGCTGAGTGCGGGTCATGAAAGACACTATGACCCAAGAGCGTAGGGGCACTACTGGACAGTAGCTTGCAGACTGCGTGTACCCACAACTTTGTGTCATAGCCTCATTGCTTTGTTGCTGCACTCAAGTTCTATGAATCTCTTGAGACACTTGCCGGCACTTTATACAGCCAACCACGTTTCTGTTTCAGTCACAATATAGTAAGACTCCTATGAATAATAGTCCACACCAGGGTTGAAAGTGGGCTGCATCAGTGGTGGGAAGGGTCAGTGGTAGTCTAAGAAACCGATTCAGATTGCGCTCTGGCACTTTTATTTTACACCTTAAGCACTTCAAGGGAGTACTCTTTCTTATGTTACATTTTTACTTTTTTAAGTTGATTTAGTTACAGCTTAAAAGAGCGTTCAGGGTCCTACTGAGAGAGGAGCTTAGGCTCCACCCACCTGTTGGTTTTCCTGAGTGTATGGTTTAACTGGGCTGGATTTGTGTGTTTCCATTAAAAAGAGTGCTCGCATTGTTTGTGGCAAAGCTTATACTTGAAACAGCAGGAGTGGGTTGGTTATTGTGGCATGCCAATAATCATGGCTATAGGCCTGATATTCTGAAATGTTATGATAAAGGCACGATAGGTTAAGGCCTATAGGCATTTACTTGTGGATTGTTATTACTCTGTAATAAAGCCTACAGATAGGAAATATTTTGTTGCATATAGTGCTTAATTGTAGTTGGTGGTTGCCATGTGGGAGCCAGCCGGCACTCATTTTTGGAGACCAGCTTTATTTTTCCTGATCAGACATTTCTCCAGAGCAAGAGGGGGAAAAACACACAAAGGGAAAAGAAGGAGGAAGAGAAAGACAGAAAAACCTTCACAAAGGAAGAAAGGAGGAACCTGCTAGAGTGAGATAAAGGGGAAGGGGTTGTCTGGTAGTGGATTAAAAAGCATTGAGGTGGATTGCAGATTAAGCAGCCTAGGTATTCAGTGCATTAATATTTAATCGCGATGTCCGCAAGCTTCTGAGCACAGCTTTGGACACCAACGCTCATTTTTGTTTTTGCAAATTAAGCATTGGTGACGTGGAATCTCGTAGTTTGCCGTTTTGGTACACCATGGTTATAGAAGGTTTGCTTTGCTGAAATCCGTGTTAGGCCGTCTTAGGAGCTATAGTATTTTGTTTAGTCAAATGTAATATTTTGTTTACCTCGCTAATTTTATGACTGTGAGTCTGATGGTTGCTTTGTGGAAAAACATTCGTTAAAAACTGTAGGTCTGAGTTGGTTATGGTAACAAGCCTGTCTGGTGCACTGGAAACATTATGTCTGATTCCATAGGTCTGGCTCTGCTTAGTATGAAACATTCTAACAAAGGCAGTTGGTGTAGCTCAGTGGTTATTAACCTTTTGACTTCTGTGGACCCTAAAGAGTCATTATTGGAACCAGGCGACTCCCACTGAATCATTAATGGAAACCGGCAACTCCAGTTAAGCAATTTTGATGATATGAACCTCAAAGCAATGCTCGAAAATACACAAATAAGCATTCATCCAAAAATACAATTGATGAAATATTTTATTTATTTCATAAAACATGTAAAAAATATACATTTTAATTTAATAGGAAGGTTAAGGCTTTTCTTAATTCAACAGAGGCCGCCCATCATCCATACTATATTCTGTTTGATGCACTTGCACTGCTCCCACGAATCAATCTGAGGAAAATAAGTTAATTTCAGCCTCCAATTGCAAATTTATTTACTTAACGTTGTAAAATTTTCAGTTTTACATTTTGCCTCTTTATATACATACACTTCATTAACCTGTTAATATTATTTAATTTTCTAAGTAATTGTGGAGACCCTGAGTAGGCTTTCCGAACCCCCAGGAGTCCCTGAACCTCAGGTTAAGAACCACTGGTCTAGGTTATTAGTTGTGAAAAGCATATGTTGAAGTCAGTAAGCCTTTATCAGCTGGTTGTTATCACATAGTTTTGGAGGCTATAGACTGGCATTTTATTACATGTAATCTCGCAGATTAATGCAGAAAGCAAGGGGTGTGGTGTTAGTGAACTGTGGGGATTGTAGAAATGCACTACAGTAATCCTTGTTAGGCTCTCCTATGAGCGATAGTATTTTGCTTTGCTATCTGTAATTTTGTGTACATTTGTACTTTTATGACTTTATGCCGGATGGTTGTGTTGTGTAAGGCTTGCACTCAGTACAATGGGCATAAGTTGGTTATTGTGATAAACTTATGATAACAGCTATAGGCTTGATTGGTCCTCAGGGAAATGTTATACCAATGCCGTAGGTCTGTCGTGTTTATCAAAGTTATTACACAGGCAGTAGGCCTGTTTTTTTTTTTATTGTGCAAAGCATATGGTAAAGCCAGCAGGCATGTAACAGTGGACTGTTATTGCATGATGTTACAGGCCATACAATAGTATTTGGTGACATTTAATTTCACTAATTATCATGATGGAGATGGTTTCGGGGTTGGTCACCCATCCGGATCAGACTGGCCTATAGGGCAATCAGATTTACACGGTGCTCTATACGCGATATGTGAAGAAAGAGCTTGTGCAGTGTATCAAGATAAAAGGGTGAATACACAATACAGCGTCTGAAGACTCTCACGGATGACAAGCAGGGTTCTACAAATCCACCTTACCTTACATAACATATACAGTCATTTAAAAAACTTGACCAGACTGTCCATATATTTGAAAGTAAAACCTCTCATGTTGTAACAACCACGTTGTAAAAGCACTGCGTTGTAACAACAGCGTTGTAAACCCTGTTTTCCCGTTTTTGTTTCTTTTTAAATGATTTTCATTTTGTGTTTGATTCATGCCTTGTAAGGGTTTGTGAAATACTTTCTTTTGACTGCATAAGGATGATCTAAAACACCTCCGACAGAACCATCCTGACTATGTAGCACACGATACCCAGGTTCTGAGAAATACAGGGTTACTCCACTGAGATTTAACGCTCATTGTGTTTAGACGGCTTTATGTAATCTTTTCCTGCTTGTATTCTTTTAATTTATCTTGCATACGTTGTTGAGTTTGTGTGTGTTTTGCTGCAGCAGTGTTAGAGGGAGAATGCAAGACTGAGCCAGTGGATGGATGCATGAGTGCAAAGATGAGTGAAAGAGTGAAGATTTATTGAGTGCCTAAATCCATCAATGACACAAAAGGCACTTTTGGTCAGTATTGCCAACACTTGTTAAGTTACTTTGGCCTTTTTAAACATTTATAAGTCTTGAGTTAACATTTTTAGTTGTATGCGTTAGTTTGTTGAGCACACTCCACAAACTGTGCTGCCTCTTTCCACTTTAGGTGGTACATTTGCCAAACTCAGTAGTATTCATTTTTTCCACTTTGGAGGGATGAAAAGCTGAGTCAGCTTTGAGCCATTTACCGCACTTAACATTTTGAGCTGCCTCTCCAGTCTGTCTTTGGGCACTTACAGCAGGTAGAAAGCATTTCCAATGTGAACTGCGGCTTCAGTCACCGTAGAACTTGAGTTGTGTATTTGTTCACCCACCAACAGACGGTTAGGTGGGTGTCACTCGTAGATAAATGTTGGCAGTGCTCAACGCAGCTGTTTGGAATGGGGTATTCCTGGTAACAAAAGTAGAAGAGCCACTTTAGGGCATCTAACCGGTGCTAGGGATTGGTATGTCTACCCAAACTGAAAATAGAAGCACATTTGTGCCACTTATAGCAGAGTGCAGCTGTGTGCATAAAACCTTAGCAGCCGTGCATCAAGAGTGGTTTAGAGAAGTTCCTTTTTTTCCCAATGTTTTTATTGCCACATCTATTTGACTAATTTGTACATGTATTGGTATTTGCTTAGGAATAGGCAGGATAACACACAAGATATTTCTAATAATACATGTTTTGTCAAAAGCATAGGTTTGAAATCCGAAAGTGAGGGGGACTTTTAAACAGATACAGACGAGGAAGGTCCTGAGTGTTAAGTATATTGAAACACAAGGTTCATAGTTATGTTAATAACACTTATATAGCACACAAATACCTCTGGTCTCTTGGCTCTTAGTTAGGGTTGTAGTTCAAAAACAGTACAAGACAGTCTGAACTGAAAGTCTTTTTATGGCTCTCGGTACGGAGTTCCTTGGACTGGAACCCCTCGCCAAAAGAAAAGATTGGTGCAGAGGTAAGTATTCTGTTTGAATCTTGAAATGTCCTTATCCATTGCTTCATCTATTATCCATACTTATGGAACTGTCTTTAAGGGAAAAACACTTTTTTATAAAACCCCTTATAACCTAAAGCTTCCCACTTTGGTTGGATTTAAGAGAACCACAAAAATAGGTTAATTCCTTCTGCAGCCAGCAAGGGTGTGCCATACTTTCTTTCTTACTTTCATCAAAAGAAAAATTAGCCTTTTCAGGCTATCTTGTTAAGTGTTCTAGCTAGAGCACAGAAAGACATAGAAACCTCCCGCTGACACACAAGAAAAAGAAAGAAAGAGAAAAACTTACCTACGTCTCCCTATCACCAACACCAGGGGTAGACTACAGCACCAGTGCCTGCTCCAAGTTCCCCCCTGTGTGGCCCAATCCACGCCTCCATTCGTGTATATGCTGGCCCACCTCTGAAAACCATGCTCCTCCAGGAGTGTGGCGGAAGCCGGGTATCCCTTCAGTTCTAGGAACAGGTGGGGTTATGTGGCTGAGGGTGAAGTCTCTCTTTAGCAGCACTGTCGTTGGCATCCCTTGATGCAGCCCTCCTGTCGGTTCATTGCTTCGTCCTGCTCCTGACACTCTGCAGCCCCGTCGTTTGTCTGAGCTTCTGCTCGCCAGGGCGACTCATCCACTTCCTTCTCTTCTGATGATAAATCCTGGGGAAGATACGGAGGTCATCAGTCTTTGTGTTGTTCTTTCTTTGGGTTGTTTGTCCTTTCTCCCTTTTGACCTCTCTGCTTTCTTTTCCAGGTTGCCGTAGAAGAAGGGGAAGGGACGGGCCAAGTGTGCTATCCTGTAAGTCTTTGCTCTCATCTTCTGTCCTGTCACAACATGGCAAATGACAATGTGCACAGATTTTCTTTGTTTGAAATGATGGCAATCCCTAAACGCCCACTAACCCTCTCCCCAACCAGCAACCCATATAATTGGGAGACTCGACAATAAAAGCAGTAATCACCATTAGGTCCACAATGTCTGTCTCAAGCAGTCATATCTATGCCTGAAAGGAAAACAGCAATAACAGAAGTGTAAAACAATATTGATGTAATGTAATCCGAGGAAAGCTATGGAGGGCGCTCATCATTTTAATTCCTCTGTTAGTAAATCGCATGCCTGAGCTTTAAAATGTTTCCTCAAGCCTGCTCGTTCCTCCCTGTGCAGATGTGTGCTCTCAGATACCAAACAAGGATGTAAGACTCTACCCCATGTCTCCACTGTGGGAGAGAATGAACTCTTCCGGTTTATTGTGATCTTCCTTTTGGCCAAAAGCACTGCCTTTTGTTTGTTTGCAACCCATTCAGTCTTGGGTCAAGGAGAGAGACCTAGTATTAAAGAGTCTAGAGAGTCAACCAGTGGTTGACCCGTTGTGAGAGACAATATCTCTGTGATTTTAGCCCAATAATGAGAGAGAAACACAAAACCAGAGCATATGGGGTAGGTCAACATCTGGTTCATGGCAGCGAGAGGATCCCAAGTCCACACCAGGATATATTCTACTAATACGTTTAGGTGTCATTTTTCAATCTATTCAAAATGTTGAATTGAATGTATTTAAATTGTGAATTACGTGATATTTTATGAGCGTAATTGAATATCCTTTGATATTTGGTATCATGGAGTGGTAGTGATATATCTAATTCCCACTTTGAACGAAGGGGATTCCTACTTTGATCTCTGAGTTGGAAATGCACTGTATAGAGTGACTAAATAAGTTTACCACCATCCCCATGGTAACTAATATCTGAAACATCACATGTGTAGTAGGTTCCAGAAGTTGGATTCTAAATAAATTGTGGAGCGTTTGCTTGATATGTATAAAAGTAAGAAAACTCCCAGGAGGAATCTGTTAATGTGCCATGAGCGTCATGCACTACATCAGTTCATTATTAGCAAACAAGTCCATTAACGTGGCTAATCCCTTTCAGTTCATGAACAAATCTGGTTAGGATGAATCAAACCAGTCCAGGTCATTAGCCATAAAGAACTAAATGTGGTATAAGCGCTCGAGAATAACTATCGCATGACAAGGCTGTACAAAGTAATGGGGGAGAGTGAAACTGTGGGCATCTGGCAATGATTATCAAAGAGTGTGGAGATCCATCCTTGTAATTCAAGGTACTAAATCCTGTTTCAGGCAGAGAATGACCCGCTAGACCTCTAGCCACCAATTGAAGCTGCGCGGCTGAATAATATTGTTCAGAGTCGGTGAGGCTTAAGCCTCCGGCTTCTACCAGGAGCTTTGAGGTGGAAGTAGTGACTCTGCATCTTCCCGCATTCTATACAAATTCCCCAAGCATTTTATCAAGGTCTTTAAAAAAGGAGCAAGGGAGAAGTAGCAAGAGATTAGTGAAGTAAGGAAATAAACACAGGAGTGCGACCATTTTAATTATCGCTTTTGGACCCATCTCCGCAAGGGATAATTAAACCAAAAATGTGAATTGCGCCTAAAGCGAATAGGTTTCTCTTCCAAGTTTGCAGTTCATAATATCATCAACAGAGTGGTATATATTGAGCCCCAAATATCTAAATGATATGGCCTCGTACTGCAGTCTATCGTCTAGCTGTATGTGTTGTGGTAGAACATATCCTGACCTGAAAGGAAAGATGCAAGATTTGGACCAATTCACATGCAGTCGAGGGACTCCAGCGAAATCATCTAGGAGCTGCGTAATAAGAGGAAATGTCTACATGTGCATCTTTAAGACAAAAAAGAATATTGTCTGCCAACATGCAAGGGACACTGTGTGCAACACTCAGTGGATTGGTATTCCCCATTGTGCCCCTAAGAGCCTCAGTTTGGTGGCAAGGGGCTCCATAGCAGGGCAAATAATAACGATAAGGGGCAGCCCCTACCCACCTGAAAAGAGTGAGAGATGCATGGTCCTGTCTTAACTCTACCTCCTTAAATCAAATACAAAATATGTATCTATTTGCACCAATACGGACCTATCCCAAATCGCTTCAGAAGTCTGTGCATATAATCCCAATGGAGGGAATCGAAAGCCTTTTCCAGGTCAAGAGCAATACATGTTGCGTTTGGAAAAGACTTTGATGCACCTTCCCAAAGCCTTTGGATATTGAGAGAGGTAATTCGGACCAGATTAAACCAGATTGGCTGTCATGGATCAGTCGCAGTAGTTCAGATAGTAAACGACCAGCTAATATTTTAGACAGAATTTTCGAAATGGATAATGGAAGTAAGAGGTCATTGCTGTGGCGTCTTTATGAGGTTTCGATATAGTAGAGATAATGGCCTCATCCGGAGAAGGAGAGAGAAGGCCAAGGATACCCTCCTGGGTGATAGTGCGATCTACAAATCTGCATAACATAACAAAAGCAAGGAAGAGGCATACCGTGAAAGAAGACGAGTCGTTAACTGTTGAGAAAGCAGCATATAAAACTCTGGAGGAATCCCGTCCAAGCCAGTAGTTTTTCCACTCGACAGATCAGAACTGCCTTAATTTCTTGTTGTTCGAGGAGTAAGTCGAGCGTGGCAATCCGATTGGGCTGAGGAAATTATCAATAGACTTAGATGTGCTATCTGTCATTTTCTATATAACTCTTTATAATATGCAAGGAAAACATTGTTAATATTAGACTAGGTAGAGGATGCCTCGCCATTAGGTAGATGAATAGGAAGGGGAGTAATATGGAAACCCATCATGTTGGCTAGATGAGCAAGGAGACGGCCACGTTTATCTCATTCATTGTGTATCCTGGCTCGATAAGAAGAAGAATCCTAACATCACTAATTCTCTAATCTGTCAAAGTAGGTGGACCTCCGAGAGCGTAGGTCTTTGACCTTCTCTGGGTTAGTAGGAATGAGTTGTTTAGTATAATACATTTATGATTCAAGTTGTAAAATGTTCCTATGAGGTGTCCACTTAACTCCCACAATAGTTTTGATGCATAAACCTTCGATAGTCACTTCGAACGACTCCCACTCTACTAAAGCTGATGAAGAGGTCCCTTTGTTTTCACGAAAAAAAGTGTCTATATGGTTCTAAAGTGTCTGTCAAAATGCTGCATCTTCCAATAAGCAAACTTCCAGTTGCCATGGGTTATGGTTAGAGAGTGTCTCAGAGTGGTAAGAGATGGAGCAAATGCATGTATGAATCTCTGGAGCGCACACAAACCTATCCAGTCTGGAATGTATGTTATATACAGGATATCAAAAGAAATGATTACAAAGTAAAGAGCAACTTATGCGCCATGTGTCCTCTAGGACAACAACAAGGTGATGGATGGAATCCTTGAATTAATCTCAGCCACTGGCAATCGCTCAGGCTGCATCCCAATACATCATTTGTCTCCCACCGTACCACCTCACTTTGAAAGCAGTCATATGCAAATCTGTCTTGACCTGCTCTAGTGGGAGCAGTCCAGCTGAACTGCTAGGCTCCCCTTGAACCGGAACACAAGCAACCAGGACCAGTTTCACCCTGATTATGGCTAGGTATATCTTGGTTCCAGTGGCACAGGACCCACATCTGGGCATACCTGTTGCACTTACAGCATCAACTGCAACAACTTCAAGGTGATGGATGGTGTTAGATATGGGGCATCTATTTGGCAGAGCAACCTGTCCAAGTAGGGACCACCACTCTAGTCAGGGTAAGTCAGATACACACTAAAAGATAACCTTTGATCACCCTCTGGTAGCTTGGCACAGAGCAGCCAGGCTTATCTAAAGAGGCAACGTGTAAAGCATTTGTTCAACACAACACAGATTAACACAATGAAAACATCACAAAAAGGCTCTACGCTGCTTTAGAAAAATAGACAATAATTTTATAAATAAATAAAGACCAAAACGACAAAGTCCACAAAGTTGAAGAGAAGATATGAATTTTTAAAGAATAAAAAGAGTTCTAGGCTTTAGAAGCAATAAGCGCCAATTAAGGTCATCTGTCTACACCGGATCGGGGCAAAGTCAACAGTTCAGGCCAACCGCGATGGAGCACAGGCTGGGGACAGAAGCCACACAGCCCAGTGATCAGAGTTCCTTGATCCTCGTCGCATGAGCGAGATGTGGGGTGCAGGCGAGGGATGCTTTGATGTTGAGCCCGTAGTCAAGGTGATGCGTCGATTTTCTCCACGCAGTGATGGCGGTGCATTGGTGACGAAGCGCCAAGCCGAGATGCTTTGGTTCTGAAGTGCGATGCACCAGGTTTCTCCGCGCAGTTGAGGGGATCCATCGATCTCTCCACAATGCTGCGGCGGCGATAAGCAGTTCTGATGCGTCTAGCTCTGTAGGCAATGCATTGGTCTGAGAGTGATGTGCTGATTCTGTTCCCATAACAGGGTTGGTGCACCAGTTCTGATACACGCAGACTAGAGATATGTCCATGTATCCGGGTCCACTTCCAATGAACCAGAGACAGTAGCAGGGGTAGAGACTTTGATAGCCCGGAGTCTCAAGCAAAAGGAGGCAAGCCAACACGCCCTTGTAGATCACTTCAGCTGCAAGGCAGAGTCCAGCTCTTCCTCAGTAGGGTCAGAGATCAGCAGGGCAGCACAGCACAACACAGCAGAAAAGCAGGTCTTCCAGATCAGCAGTCTAGCAGAGTAACCTTATATCAGCACAGCAGTTTTCTGACAGAGTTCAATTACAGGTCCAGAAGTGTCTAATTTGGAGGGGTCAGAGACCCAGTACTTCTACCCAGTTGTGCTTTTGAAGTAGGGGTGCCTTCAAAGAATTGTCTTTGAAGTGCACAGAATCCCTTTTTGCCCAGCCCTGGCTCCAGACTAACTGTAGGGGATAATCGGCCCTTTGTGTGGGGACCTATTCAGGTGTGTCAGCTCCTCCCTTCCTCCCTTCCTAAAATAGTAATGTTAAATTCAGCTTTACCAGTAAAGAGGATTTATCATTACCATTCCAAAGATATAAAATATGATGCTGCCACTCCTTTCTAATCAGAAATTACAGCTTAATAGTGTAATAATGAATTCCCAATGTTAACCTATAAGAAGAGTAGGCCTCACAGTAGTGAAAAACTAATTTAGGGGTCTTTCACTACCAGGACATGCAAAACATAAAAGTACATGTCCTACCTTTTACTTACACAGCACCCCGCCCTGTGAGCTACCTAGGGCCTTCCTTAGGGGTGACTTATGTGTAATAAAAGGGGAGTTTAAGGCTTGGGCAAGGGTTTTAAATGACAAGTCGAAGTGGCATTATAACTGCACACACAGGCTCTGCTTTGACAGGCCTGAGACAGATTTGAAAGGCTACTTGTGTGGGAGGCACAATCTGTGCTGCAGGCCCACTAGTAGTATTTAATTTACAGGCCCTGGGTATATGGTATACTACTTTACAAGGGCCTTATAAGTAAACTAAATATGCCAATTGTGTATACACCAATGTTACCCTGTTTAGAGGAGAGAGCACATGCACTTTAGCACTGGTCAGCAGTGGTAAAGTGCTCAGAGTCCTAAAGCCAACAAAAAGAATTCATCAGTAAGAGGAAGAGGAAGGCAAAACGTTTGGGATGACCCTTCAGAGAGGGCTATTTTCCAGCAGATGAAATGCTTGAATTAATCTCCGCCACTGGCAGTCGCTCGGGCTGCATCCCAGTCCTTCGATTTTCGTTCACCGTGCCACCTCAGTTTGAACCCACCCATATGCAAATCAGTCTTGAGCCCGCTCCAGTGGGAGCATTCCAGTCCTAATTGCTAAGCCAGGTCCTTCCTGAACTGGAAAATGAGCAACCCAGGACCGGTTTCCCCCTGGCTGTTCCCATTGGAGCAGGATCGAGACTGATTTGCATATAGCTGGGTCCAAACTGCAATGGCATGGTGTGCAAAATAATGATGGATTGGGATGCGTCCAGAGTGGCTGAGATTAATTCAAGCATTGCATCCATCACTTTTTTTGCATACTTTGTTGTGTTGCCCTAAGTGAGACAGTTCCAGCGGTAGTAATCTAGTGACCATCAACAACAAGAGGTTAATAAAACAACAGGTTTAAACTTAAAAGAAAATCATCCACAGATTGTGCTGTGATC